>JARLTB010000357.1:4124663-4754326 GCA_030141615.1 Unio pictorum | reverse complement strand
ACAGTAATTAGGTTGATTGGAATTAACAGGCTTAATGCTTACTGGAGTTGTTAGATTGATTGGAATTAACAGGCTTAATGCCTGCCTACAACAGTAATTAGGTTGATTGGAATTAACAGGCTTAATGCTTACTGCAGTAATTAGGTTGATTGGGTATATTATTCATCATTAATACTTAAACATACCCTTAAGGCAATTCATGCAAAGCAAAGCAACATGTGTATGCATTATGTCTCAAATAAACAAGGTTCTATTTGTAATTTGTAGATATTTTCATCACATTCCATTTTGTCATGCTTGTCATACTTAATTGTTGATTTTTTTACAAATTTTGTTTGAAGGGCAGTCTCAGCTCTCGTGTAATGTATAAGTTTTACTCACAGGGATTTTATTTCTTATGGAATGATGTGTACACTAGCCATGGATCATCAGTCCACATTATTCCACATAAATGTAGACTGAGGTTTGATCAACAACAACCAGTGGCTAGCAAATGCAATGGCTTAAAACTCTCCAAGTCATCAAAATTCCTATATCTTTGAATTTATGTTCAGAAAATACCTCGATTCACTCAAATACCATTTTCTTGTTAATTGGTTTGATGTTATAATTTCCAGTTTCTAGTGGAAATGCATACATCCGTACCAGCTAAAGTTTCAAATATAAACATCTATTGTTCGCAGTTTTCTAATATATAGAGCATATGTTTCTCAGTTAACTTTCTCTGTTTGGATTTTTAAGATTCCATTCTGAATCTTTTGAACAGTAACATCTGTTTTTAGTGACCTTTGCTAAGAGTGACCACCTGTAATTTACAACCACAATCATAATGCATGGATTGATTTTATTCTATAAACTTGGTGTCGTGAGTGACCACCTGCAGAATGCAACAAGCAACCACAATTTTGACACTGCTATGAATGACTGCATTGCAATTACAGAAATAATCATCACTAATCTTTATTTAATCCTTTGTAACAATGACTGCTTAAAAAGTAGACTTCTTGAAGATAAAAAGAATTGTAAACCAGGCTTAACACATTAACCCCTGGAGGTTTTTGCTGTTTTCGCATGAAAGGCGAGTAGGAAACACATTTTTGGGACTTTCTGAATGTCCTAATACATAACAAGCAATTTCCATTAGCCTAATGCCTAGTTGTATTATAAACATTGTTTTCATTGCTTATTTTGCTCACACATTAGCAAAATGGGAAAAATTGGGTTTCTTTTTTTTTTTTTTACTTATCCTCAACGGACTCTTTATTCTAAATGCCCACGTTATCCTACTTTTTGCACAGGTTCACCTGTGTGCAGTTCAGACTGGTCTGCCTTAGATACGAGGCCAAAAAGTCTAAAATCTGGATCCAAAATCTGATTCCAACCACGGACAAATTTTGGTGGAAAAAGAACAGGTCCAAAAAATTAGGTTTTTCAGTCTGTATTTTGATGAGCAACAAAGATGTCCAGATTATTTAGTATCATTTTAGAGCTAAATCCGTCTACCTTTCTATAATACCACCCACTTTAGTGCATCATACATGGCCTTGACATTACAGAGCTTGGCATTAGGCTACTACCTCCTGCCCCGTAAACACGATGCCAGGGGTTAATGTGTTATGTGCTTGTCATGAACTGCCAATTATAGTGCTGAAGTCAAAATAGCTGTCATATAATTGGTCTTTGGGGGTTAATCTGTAGTGCTTGCAGTCAATGAGGTCATTGTTTATGAAACCAGCAAGTTAGAATTGTGCCCTGTCAATGTTAAAGGTTTGTGTTTGTTGCTCTTTTATGTTAGTGATTACGATTCACACACCAAGCCATCTTAATACAGCCAGTTGCACCCTTTGTTTTCTAGAGTTGATTACATTTTCATCTGTGATCTAAACCATTGACATGTCTTTGAATAAAATTCTGTTTCTGGATGGGTAAATTGTCTTATTTCATTCATAGGTAAACACATCCAAGAATACACACACACATTTCCCCAAAGCCTGTTCAAAACTGTCATTGTTGCAATTGAACAGTAATAATGTTCACAAGTAGCACCTTAATAACAAGGCCAGAAACTACAATGATATGAATTTTACACTAGAGGAAAGAATGTTTAATAATTAAAAAAGTGGAAACGAGGAGACCACATGCAAAAAAGCAGTTTGAAAATTTGTAAAACAAATTCAGGGTGTTTTAAAGGCCAAAATGTCTATTAAAAAAAATAATTTTATATGCTAATACACACATATTGATCTTCAGATATATATGACCGAGATATGTATAATTATTTATCTTGACTGCTATAATATATTTTCAGATGAATAATTGCAATATTTGAAGAAGAGAGGGATAAAAACATATGTACAGCGATTGTGTTTATTTTTACTTCTTAAATGGTGCTAATTTTAAACTTGGAAATTGGTATTTTTGTACAAACCTGTTATGAAAGACATGTCTTAAGAGACAGCATTTTGTTGGCAGAAGGAGCAAGTGCTCTCTGAGACGTATTTTACTGTGCATGTTGACATGACCAACTGACAAAAGAACCACAGTCATTCTAATCAAGAATCAATCTTAAGTCTGTAAGAATGGTTTTGAATATGAACCAGGGTTGAAGGTCATGATGGTGGTGGGGTTGGGTGCAGGTTCCTACCAATAGGATGATGCCACATCAAAAACTAGGGAGCTATTAAGGTAAGATCACACCCACCCGCCACTTCACCCCTTGCTCATGGCTATATACATACATAGGCAGATAAAGAATTGAATCCGAAAGAGATGGAACAATTTTCCTAACAATCGTTTTTTTCCCCCACTTTATAATACTTTTTCAGTATTTAGTAAGAGGCATTAGGGATTAGTCAGTATTGAGCATAAAGCTTTAAGGATTGGTCATTTAAAAAAAAATGTATGCATGTAGGTTATAATATTTGGTGCAGAAGAAGTTGCACCCAAAATTCTATACAATGGTCAAAATTTAACAGACACAGAAACTATCAAGGATTAATAATATTAATGTACTTAATAAAACATAATCCGACGTTGAATGTCTGGCTGCATCAAAGAAATAACTTTAAAAGGTTCATCTAGAGTCTGCAAAAATTCAAATGCCGACTGAACCCAGTTCAACTGGTTACGTATTAGACAAATTAATAACAAAGTTTCACCCCATACGCAAGTGTATGCATTTGGGTTACCCCCTCCCCAACCATGCATACATACTAAATGGACGACCCCTAAACAGTTTTTGCAAATTTGTTTAAATTTTTCTTCCTGTTTTTAGTAATAGTGGCCCTGTTTAATGGTTGATAAGCATCATTCAAAGTTGAAAGACCTTTATCCCAAGATGCCTACTGTAAACTTGGTTAAATCATTTCAAGTAGCCATTTTAAGATTTTTTTAAAAACAGAAGTTGTATTTGATAGCTGATCAACAGGTCAAATTCAGCACAGCAGTTAATGACAAGCACTGACTGAAAAGAAATATGTTGACATATTTGGGTCTATGCACTTTGCAGTTGGATGCATGGTACAAAAGACAAACACTCTGTAACACTCAATGCTGTGTCATGACAGGCGACATTACTCACAAGGGTGTGTGTACGTTTGTATGTGTGATTTTCGACTTTTTAACGTGTGTGGCAGTTTAGTGATGTCTAGCACTGGGGCATCATGCCGCAGACATAGCATCGTGACCCACCCAGTCAAATTATTCAGATATCAATACAACCAGTCCTAACACTAACTTCTTCATGCTAAGCACCAAGGTAGTACCATTTTTATAAATCTTTGGTATGGCTCAGTCGGGGGTTCATACATGTGACCTCCTGCATCCAAGAAGGATGTTGTAAATACAGGGAAAAAAGAACACAAACACCATTTAAATTTTACATTTTGATACGATTCTCTTTATTGATCTTAATGTACATGGTTGTTTTATTGCAACCAATTAAGCATATATTTATGACAATGTTGTATTTACAATGAGGATTTATAGCAAAGAAGCAATACAGAACATCAACAATAAGGCACATATAACTATTATCTTTTCTCCAGTATTTTTTGTTCAATCCATCTTAAATTAAACTGCATTGTATGCCTTAGTATTGATAGTATCATGGCACAAATGAAAATAATAACTAAAGGAATAACATGGCACGAATTGAAACAGTGACCAAAAAAGAAATTTTGGCAAGTGAAAATTTACTTCTGCACCTGTCAAACTATGCAGTTTTTACAATGATTTTAGGTCCATTTTAATAACACATTTTACAATAAGCTTTGTCAAACAAATTGTAAATTGAAAATTAATCATATCAGACACTTTCTCTAACATATCAATAAAGTCGAGACTTTTGAAATTTGATTGGTAAAAATTTAAGGTTAAATTTCATCCCCAAAAACTGCAGTGAACATAGGCACTGTAATTAAACAGATTCATGACAAGATTTCTAATTTTGTACCACTGTAAAAGTTGGGTCACCCTACATTATTTCAAAAATAAATTTTTAGCATGTAGTTTTAATGACTTTTTTTTCAGTTTTGAAAAATTATTGATCTACTTTTACGACTTAATTCCAAATTAGTTTGATTAAATGCCAGATGTTGGGCAAAATGGTTTACTAGGGCTTGAATATCAGTTAAACACACCTCATATACCAATGCCTAAATACTAGCATGAGAAGCACAAAGGGAAACTAGTTCAATATCCACCAAGGCCAATCCAGTTAGCAGCCTCATTGAAGAAAGTAATTAGCTCCATTTTTTTTTTCAACCCAAAAAAGTGCTATTAAAATCCAGCTAAATATGACTATTTCATCGTTTTACAAGAGAAATTGAACCAGAGCACAACAGCCAATGAAGTAGATGCTGTCATAAATGTGAAAATACATCACCAAACATTTTAAAAACTTACCAATAACTAACAATTATTCATGATTAATGTATATAGTTGCTTAATGACACTGATCAGGGTACATTATGTTATGACAATCAAGATCTTTATTCTTATAAGTGAGTATAAATATAACTTAACCATTTTTTTGAATATAGTAGTTGCGGCTATAGTTACTGTTGTGACTGTAAAGTTGAGATCAAGACACACAATTCCTGCCAAACTTTCATTTCTTGTCTCTTTGTCCAAAATAAAAAAAGCAAAAACATGCCAAGGATATTAAAGTCATATATGAAGGCTGGATTAAATACTGAAGAATAATTTCTGTATGTGTTGCTTATTAGTACACCTTGGGATTTTCTCATTTTTATACATTTTGTGAAAACATTTCTAGCTGAATTTTTTAAAATTCCTTGGTATTTATTTCCTTGTTCCAAGATAAATACAGTAAGCAGATTTTGAGATGCTTATGTTCTGTTAAGAAATCCTACCCAATCATATGTTTTCCAGACATCTGTCCAGATACTGTTCTGCTAATGAAACTGAAAGTATATACTTTTTAACAATTGTACTATAACAATTTAGAAAAAGAGAAATACTGTTAAATCAAAAAGGAAAGATTGCCCAAGTAGAATACACATTTGAGATGGGAAGGATGCATTTTCACCTGAAATTACTGGGAACATTCTTCCTAACTTTTAAAGGCTAAGTATAGGTGTATTTCTTCTATTTATATTTATTAACTCTAAAACATCATACAACTTACCCATTCAACAATAATACATTTTTTTATACAACCTTTTTAAAGCAGGTATAATCTAGAATTTCAAATTAGTCTCTTAATCTGGTCAGTAAAAAAACCCACTTTTATACCACTACCTGTTGTTGTTGTAGGGTTTAACGACATTTTTCAGCACAAGAAAGGCTATAATTGGCAGCTAGTATAAATGGCAGAGGAAGAAACCAAGAAAAGAAGCACTTACGAGAAGCTATTAGCAAGCTTTCTCACATGCCCACATTGGCCGAACCCAAGACTTAAACCCCCCAGACAGGTGAGAACTTTAGACAGCTTCGCCACACCGAAGCCCCTATACCATTACTAATTAAAGATGAAAGCATGTAAAAATGACCAAACTTTCAAACTGATTTTTTTGGGGGGGTAGGGGGAACATTAAAATAGACTTAACTTCTTATATTGATAGTATGAACATTTTTACTGAATACTGCCAAATTAGATAAGTATAAAGTCTGACGTTATTTTCCCATACGTCTGGATTTATTTACTGTTCTGGACAAGTTTAATATCAAGCAATCAAATATACACAAATCTTTAAATAATTATTCTATGGGAGATATGTATATTACAAATATTATTTACCCATTATTTACGTAGTTAGCACTTCACAAAAATGTAATACATGTACCTCATTCTAAAATATCTCTCTCTCAGCACAAATACAATGATTATGATACAAACTTATCTGTAATACTTAAGTTTTACCCGTTTCACTATAAAAATGCAAGTAGCACACTTAATTACAAGGAAAGAGAAACTAAGATTCCATGCACTGCAATTGATAACACTATCTTTACAATTTAATGCCAAGACATCCTATGATTGAACACCAGTTTACAATTTAGTGATATGTAAGTCTAAAATATGTGAATGTATAGATCGGTAAGAAAAAATACCCGCTATGCAAATTATTCTTTCCAAATTAAAAAAAGGACATAAGCATGCTATAGATGATCCATATAAAATTTATGTGAGCTTATCTCACGAGGCAAATATCTCGGAACTATTTGTATTGTGCAGGTATATAAGAAACATACTTTGTCCACATATTTCAGAAACATGGTAACTGTGTAGTCCTACAATGTAAATGTCTAACACTGTATGGAATTTGTAATTATCCTTTCCATGTTTGACCATACATGTATCTATACATTTCAATAAAATAAAACTATTGCTTCTTCATTTCCAACTGCTATTCTATAATTAAGACAGTAATGATAATGGTTTGTTTGCTAACTTTTATGCAGACAACCAAACACTGTACAACCTTTAACACAAGGATCTGAATTACCAAGAGTCACTGACCCCTTCAAAAACTGGACAATCACTGCTCATTTGCATATACATGTACATATCTTTAAAACTGGCATTTTATCGTTGTTTAAATATCCACATATTTAAAACAAGATTCATATGGGTACTGTGGAAATTAGATGACAAATTTTCAAATTATATAGAACTGATTTTGTACAGGTTACATGGTAAATCTAACTGCCAAACTTGGTTAAGTAAACTTTCCTCTGGCCAAGTGATTATGCAACTAGTTCACACCTAGCTCTCTACTTGGTCAGTGGTGTATTGGAATCTGTTGTGTGATGTGTTGATTGATTAATTCCACTTTTGGCCTATTGGATTAACAGGTACTCAATCATATTGACACACTGGCATTAAATGTAGTGTTTCTGTCCATAAACAGTGCTCAATCTAGACCAAGTTTTTCCTTTGATAATGGCCAATCTAATGTGATTATATTTGTTTATAACATCTTCTGAATCCTGGATAGCATACTTTCATTTGCTGTCAATGCAAACAAGCTCCTCCTAAAGTCAGCTGGAGAAACTGACTTAAGGTCATTCTTTGAAATCTTCACAAGTCAAACTGTAAACAACAACGATCTTAATCTGGGTCTATGATGTGCATTCTCCTGATTACTCCTAACTATGCAGACTCAGATCTGATGGAGCATTATATGATGGCAGATCTGGGTCTGTGCAGTTGGTCTTGTAAGCAAGTAGATATGAAACATTTATATTATACATAGATGATTGCCAGTGATATTTGTAACTCATGATAACTTGTAAATGCAGTGTACATTTGACTACTCTTAAATATTAATTTAATATATCTTTATTGTACATCATTATTTATTGCATCCTTATTGCATATTTGCTACCTGTATTAAAGTGGAGTTGAAAACTCATTTGAAACTGTTACAAGTTTATTCTGGATGATCATTAAGACCAAGAAGGCTATAAAATATTTGTGCTTATATGACCCCACTGTAGTCCAAAAAATCAAAGAAATATGAACTGACTGCAGTTATAGCTTTAAATCTAATTATATGTACACAATTATATGCATAGAATACCATCCGTCTAGCTCAAAAAACTTACTCCTGAATAAAAGTTTGCAAAATTTGCAAAACACTTTTTTTCAAAGCTACTGGCCTTTTAACCCAAAAACAAGAAGTCCACTTTCATACTTTAAATGCAAAACCTACTCAAACTTAAGCCAAGCAAAACACATTTTGTCTCATACTCTTCAACAGTATTCATAACAAGGTTTTGTGCATAAAACATTTTTCTTAGTCAGTGACCATGACCTTTGGGCCAACTCAAGGTACTCATGCTGCAAGCATTGCTGGTGTACTTCCAAGGCTTCAATGAACTGTGGGAAGGGTCAGTGTGAAGAAATAAATTATGGAGAACTTAATGTCATTCAAAAGTAAAGTCGATAATACTGACCATACAAGACAAATGCCATTTTTATGTTTTCTTCATTACAAAGAGTTTATGATAGGGTTAACTTCTGTAAAGTTTATTCTAAATGATAATAATATAGAGGTATGTTATTTTTTTAAAATATGACCCTATTGTCTAAGATAAATGATGTGTAGTATTACTGATGCAAAGATATTCCAGACTTCTAATAAATTTTTTTCTGCATATCAATACACATTATTACTGGGTTTGGACTTTCTGGTGTACAAGATGTAATAACATTGCCTACTGTATATACTTGCTTACAAGTGAAACTACAAACAAAATAAAGATCTCGATCTGACATGGCATAATGCTCCTACAGATCAGGATCCATGTTGTTTGTTCAACTGATTTTTCCCCAGATCTGCCACTGCATTTTGCAGTTTGGCTTGTCTTATAAGTGAGCATACATGGTACTAATGAAAGCTAATACTAAGCAGGAACTAAAATTTCTCAAGTAATTATAAAATTTTGACAATCAACCCCACCCCACTCCACCCTCCGGGCATAACCAACTTGCAAATTCTGCACCAAGCTATTTTCTGATCTGAATCTGGTTCTTACCTAAATTTAGTAAGTACCTGTTATTTGCCAGTATTTTCTTTCTGAATTTCTCTCTTTTTCTGAATTAAAAACAAATTACTAATTAAAGTTCGATTTACTGATAACCATGCATCTATGTAGTCATTAACATTATATATACTGACTCATAAATATGCTGCCTTAGAGGACATCAGCAATCAAATATAAAGCACAAGGACTAAAACTTTCAACTGCCAAATCACCATCTGAACATTTAGTAAAACTTTGCTATATATACTGAAATATGCATGTAAGCACGTGTGTGTGTTTCTATATTGTGTATTGTTGGGTGTGTGTACAAAGAAACTTTGGTTTAGAATAAGTTTGGTCAACCAATTTAAGTGGTTTCAGTTGCAATTGTGTAAAATGTGTGCACAACTCTAGTAAAAATTATGCTATCAAAAACCAGCTGTTCCTCACTGACCAAAGGTATTACAGATATAAACTATGTAAAATTTTCTAATTTCATATCCAGGGGATACTGACTTGTCATATTTCAATCTGAGACTCAGTAGGGAGCTGCCCAACCTCAAATGTATTGCAACTACAAACACAGATAACCAAAATGACAATTTTAGTCACGTGACCTTTATCTTTAATATCTGGGTTTCAGAATAGACAGGATGATGTCTCGTGACCCAAATGAAGACCAAATATAAAGTTTGATGAAATTCAAGACAAGCAAACTTGAATTACTATGCTGAAAAGATAAACCACATTTTCAGCTCATCTGAATTGGACCTTGGATTATGCTTCTATCTACAAGACGACAAGTTTGAGAATAAGGGATCACATCAAACTAAAACTCTGTTGCAGGAACCTGTCTATCTACAAATGAATGGAAAGAGGTACATCACTATTTCCACAAAACCTTCAAAATGGGGAGATGGGGGGTGGGGGTGAGTGTAAGCTAGTTGTACATACTTATATTTCTGGTCTCATAGTTACTAAGAAAAGTAAGTCATTTGCAATACCACTGAAATACAGATATAAGGAGTCTGTATTGTACTTGAATGTTCCATTCCTCTCCTTCCCCATGTCCTTAATACTATACCAAGCTGTAGCCTTGTTTCTTCCACGTGTACCCAAAGTGACAGAAATGTGTATTGGAATCTAAATGAAACTGACCCAAGGGCAACTATTACTTCATGCAAATTAATGTTGCCAAACACATTGCAAAAGACATTCATCACAGTAATGCAGAAACAGAGTCGAAAATAGTGTGATCTAATGTGCAAATTTGTGAAATGATTTGTGAATATGCACCAAACATCCAGTTGCCATAACAGAATATGGCATAAAATCTACATAACAATAAAAGCTTCTAAAAAATGTACATGTGCTAATTTTACTATCAAATTCTCTTTACACTATCACATACTCAAGAATGCATATTTTATAGTTTCATTCAATCACGTAATATACACACATACTAATTTAAAGTAAAAGATATAAATCTGACAATATTTGATACAAACA
Source organism: Unio pictorum (assembly GCA_030141615.1). NCBI lineage: Eukaryota > Metazoa > Mollusca > Bivalvia > Unionida > Unionidae > Unio > Unio pictorum. Next base: position 4,743,823 of record JARLTB010000357.1, on the reverse strand, counting down.
TCTTAATTAATTTAACATGCAGTTGCTAAAAATCAAAATTATCGGTATCTAAAACAGTTATAAATGGCCCTAAATTCAATAATTTTGATACAAGGCCCTATATTCAATAGTCCTAATATCACAAAATAAGTAAAAGTTCATACTGCCACAGTGTTAATGGAACGCCAGAGAACATTAAAATAAAAAACATCTCAGAAATATTTTCTTATTATTAATATGTACAGCCATTACTGGTATCTGTTTGAATATGGATGGTAAAATGACCAAAAGGCAGCATAAATATGGAAAATTTCCTTAGATGATATGGACACAATGATATCCATATATCAAGGTCATAATTCAACAGCCTACAAGCTAGTAACCTTATTCCCCTAGAGCTTTAAGTGTGACTGTGCATACAAGATTAGGTATACACAATTTGTACATGAAAAGGACACGTATCTATCAGATGGTCACCCACATATATCAAGTCTACTGCCTACCAAGTCTGAAGTATTGTATCTACCTGGAGACATGTTCTGAACTGCCAAACCCACACCTCTCATCCCATATCCAAAAAATGGTACAACTGACCATGATTATAATACACAGGCAATAACTGGTCACAATTCAATACTACACATTACCAGGTTTCTATGTTAACATTATCAAGGCAGTCACCCACAATTAGTTGACTGAGCATCTGATTGGAAGATTCATAAATTCATCATTTTAGAAAAAGGAAAAAAGAAACACTTTTTAATGAAGAAATACTGGTAATTTATAGCTGCATATGACTAATTTCTTTTTTTTTTTATAAAAAACAATAATATTATTGTGACAGATACATTTTTAAAAATAGAATGTAAAATAAAATGTATGTATGTCATTAAGTTAGAATCTGAACTTGAAATTAATCACTGTAAATTCTGACCAGATTTCAGGATTAACATGTGACAGCTTGTATTGTATTTTAACTTGTATATCAGGTGTATAAATCATATGGTAGCAGGCTTTATGCTGTTCACTTTAAGTTGTTAACACCATAAACATGCACAATGCAGACCCTGATGTAGTGGCATGTTATACTTTCGCAAATCTGGGCCATGGCTGTTTGCAGGTAGGTGTTATTTCTGCACGATCAAATTGTAAATATATTAAGAGCTGCAATTAGTTGTGTATACAAGATTTTGAGGCACATAAAGGTCAATCAGACTAAAATCAGATCTCCACTGTCCTTCATGAAGATCTGACAGCGATTGCTTAGCGGTCATATTCTGGTGACCTTTAAATTAGCCAATGGAAATGCAGCTTTAAAAAATGTCTGGCATACACTGATGCTCTTCAGCCACACTGCTAAGTCTCCCAAATGTAAAAGTATAAGACTTCATCTGATTGGTTGATAAAATCAGCAATTATGGTTTTAATATAGGTCACCAGAACATGGCCCCTAAAAAGTCACTATCAGATTTTCAAGAAGGACAGTGGAGATCTGATTTTAATCAGATGAACAGATGGGTAAATTACCAACAGATGGGTAGGCAAATTACCAACAGATGGATAAGCATGCTAGATAATATTACACATATTCATCATGCCGCAATAAATCCATAAACTGTCTCAGTTCATAATAAAAAGCTGAATATAGTTTAACATTAATATGATGGTAACGATTCTGAATTGTTGATCTTCAAAAATTCTTAAAAGTTGTGAGTGATATTTCCTAAAGAGATTATTTTCAACCCAATATTTAAAAACCAGTAACAAATTGGGGCAACAATTAAAATTAAAGACCTTCATTCTCCAAAAATGTATCTTAAGTCTGAAAGTCATCAGAAAAGTCATGATATAGGCTTCCATAAAAACTGTGGCACTATGAACAGAAAATATCACCACCTTTAAAAGACTGTTTGCACTTGGATAACTTTAACAATCGCCTATTTTGTAATTTTACATCAGATCTTGATATTTAAGAAACATGAATGTACTAAAAATATTCAATTTTCTTGCTATTTGTCATCTGTTTACTTCAATAAATCTACAGAATAAATGGAAATTTTTTGTGATAAAATATTTAAAATGGATAGGTTATACCATAACCACAAAACAAAACCTTAAATATTAAAATAAAAAAGGAACACTTAGAATATCAACTAAAAGATCAGAAAAACATCTTTACTTGCTATTTACTTAAATAAGCAAAAATCAATGCTTCAACAAATCAAATAAACTTTAAGAACAATCTCAAACAAAACCTATTATAATGAATATACACACAGTGAAATACAAATCAAAGATATTTCAGCACCTTGTGCTAATTTTCTCAATTCATCTCACTTCTATAAATATTCTAAATACTTATAAATGTACTTACAAAAATTATTTCTTACATTTTCAGTTTACACATTACTTGTTATATTTTACATTCAAAGCTTCACAGAAACCAAACAGTGTAAATATAACAAAAATATGTTGATAAAATCAAGGTAACGGATTCAATTTCTGACTCCAAATACTTAAAGTTTCCTTATTAACTGCACATGTTAAAATTTCCCCCTTTTCAAAATGCAAGTAGGTAAAGCAAATTATGGCTTGAGGTACAAGGCAACCAAATGTGTGCCCCTTCCCTCCCCTAAAAGCCCCAAGGGTAGTAGTTTATGGGGTTCTTGCTCAGGCATGTATATACACAAGTTATTACTCCACCGCCGCCAATACTTCACAATATCCCTTATAAATAAGATTTTAATACAATTAACTTAACAAGCCATCAAAGATCACTGCAGAAATATGCTCAAATTTCCTGGAAAAAAGACTGGCACAATAAATGTACAACATCTTTTCAAAATTTTAAATAAAAGCAAATAAGATTTGTTTTCCATAAAATAAAAATGCAGACCTACACAACAACAGTGAAACAGATATTAGGAAACCAATAACTTTTGAAAAGTACCAGACTGGTACAAGAACTACTTTATCACTGCAATACTATATTGTTCACACTTTAACAAAGAACAAATAACACACATAATGGCATGCCAAACCTATCAGTTTGAGGTAGCACAAGGTGAAAGAAAGAGACATCATACAGTCTTTACCTGTTTTTAAGACTAATCCAACTGCAAACTGCACAGATTCAGATCTGCTGTGATATGAGCCAACAGATCTGGGCATGTGTAGTGTCTTAGGAGTAATTAGCTGCTAAAATAATATAGACACCGATCTGCATGCACATTATACTAAGACTGGTCAGGATCCCTGCTGTTTGCAACTGGACTGGACTTAAAAGCAAATAAATACAGTATTTTCGAAATTGCAATGAGCCACAGTTTTGATCTTACAAATCACCATAATCAAAGGAAATATAACACAATGTTTCATTACACTTAATTTTGAATTTGTTCTGTACAAATGTACAACATCACTGATTTTTATATACATCTATGTACAAGTAAAAACTTTACTGGCAGTAATGGTTTATAACTAATCAGTTCCAAAGAGGCCAGGCACCAATTATAGAGAAAAAGGTAGAGAAAAATAGATTTGAGCACTTGTTCTTAGCTAGCCCATCCTCTTCTGAACCAAGTAGCACTTCCAAATTTCAACATGCATACATAAAAAGAAATTGCAAATCAATACTGGCTTTGATCTGATATGATATGAATACATATATTGATAGATAAAGTAACATTTGCATTTCATGTAACAAGTAAATCCATACTGCAAATAACTTAGAGCTTGCAGAATTCTAAAGGCGTTTGTTAAAGTTGATCTTAAATGTTTGTTTTTTTGTGTGTTAATGAGAGAAAAAAAAAAAAAAGACACCCAAAATATGTTCCGACATTTATGTACAATTGCGATAATTTCTTAATAATAATAATAATAATAATAATAATAATAATAATAATAATAATTATTGCATCAACTGTACAAAGCCAGGATGAGATAAAGATATAATTAAGATAATATCTTTGAATTATATTAGACCCATAATGTATCATGAATTCTTTGTCCATGTTTACTCCATAAAGGTAATGTACTTAACCTTATATCAATTCACTACAAATTATTAATTTCAGCTTTTAATAAATTGTATATTAATGCAAATTCACTATTTTTCAAAGCATATAAATTTTTAAGAGTTTCGCAGTTGCTCCATAGCGCAAATTTAAGTTCGTAAACAGCAATGTTTCATTGGAAACAAAAATACCCCTTGCCTAATAAAAATACAATTTTCACATCCCAATAAAAACTGATCTCCACATCTATAAAATGAATTTCTAGCAATAAATCAAGAATGCCAGCTCTTAGGTATTTGCAGTAAGTTTACTTGTGCCATAGAATTTAATTTATGATACAATGAAACTAGCAATCTGAGTTGCCCACTGGGGATGGGGGTGGTGGAAATGGATTAAAGAAGCTTCGTTCTGTTGATGGCGATGGTGGACAGCTCATTTCATCAGAGAAGTAATGGCTGCGTGGGGTTGGTGGAGGTGGGTACGGATCTGAATCATAGTCCAACACTGTGTTGTTATAATATTTATGTCGGTAATAAGGTTCACTGTCTTCACAAACATCTGTACTGCAAGGTGTTGTGGGTGGGGGAGGAATGTGCCGAGGTTTTGATGGTTTATATTGCTTAAAAGATCTCACAGTTGAAGGACTATTCGAAGAGTATCCAAAATACTCCCCTGCACACACAGATCTGTCTGTTACAGGACTTGGTGGGGGGTTTAATGTTTCTTTTGGATACTGAGTTACTGTGGAGCTGCTTGAGGAAGCTCCTGTTACATGATTTCTATCATAAAGTGGGGCACCACTGCCTGACCCTATTGAAAGTGCACCCCCACCCCCACCACGAGAACCTTGCCTACCTGATATTGTCGGTGGGGGTGTGGTCTGATTTTCAGATTGAGGATTTAACGGTTTCATCATCAAGATGTCTCTCTCATCAAAATTCAATGGTGGTGCAGATTTCCGCCGACATGCAAACACAATGGCAAAAATGATGACTAAGGAAATAATGCCCACAACAATGGCAACTGTATATTGCGCTGTCTGAGATGAGGTATGATCAGGGGCAAGTCTTGATGGACAGCTTTGTTCATCTGACCCATCTTGACAGTCTTGTTGTCCATTACATCGTAAACTGTTTTTATAGCACTGCTCACTCTGTGCGCAGCGACTTTCATCTTTATCACAACAATGATTTTCATCACTCCGATCGGTACAATCAGGTTTCCCATCACATACATTTTGCTCACTAATGCAAGCGCCATCTTCACATTTCCACTGGTCAGGAGCACATTTGGGACAATTCTGCTCATCAGAATTGTCTGTACACTCTGCTGTGCCATCACACTTCCAGGTACTTGGTATACAGTGAGTCTCACCACTAACACACGTAAACTCCTCCGAAGAACACGCTGGGGGATCTGCGCAAGTTTTGTAATCTGGCTTTAGCACCAGATCAATGGGACAAGAGCATTTAACAACATTTCCTTCAGTAAAGCAAATATGAGAACAATTGCCATTATTTTTTGCACATGGATGTTTTTCCAAGTCAGAGGGTTCCATGTATATAGCTGCATGCATATCACTTAATCCAGAAACTCTCCCTTGAACAAATTCCACATTTTTCCCAGTCTCTTTGTTCATTCTTCCAATCAAATTCTGTTCTCTGTCGATCCAATATAGGTAATTTCCAAAAACTGAAATAGCTTTTGGACTCTTTATTTGATTATCCAGAAGAACACGTCTGTTTCCTCCAAACAAATCAGAACATTCTATCCGGTTCATACCCAAGTCTGCCCAGTACAACTTTTCTGCCACAGGGTCTATGGCAAGTGGTCCTGGCCTCCCCAAATCCAGATTAGAAAGAGCCATTCTCTCAGTACCATCAAAAGCTGACCTTTCTATTTTAGGTGGGGTCATTAAATTTGTCCAGTACAAGTGCCTGTCAAAAGAAAAAACATCTTAAAGTAAATAACAAAATTTTGTAACAGAACTGGGAAAAGTTTCTTGATTAATTTCCAAGACAACAATTTGAAAATAAAATGCTAATCATCCACAGTATTTTGAATTTTAAATGAAAAAAAAGGATTTAAAAAACATACAAACAAGTTGTGGCTTCTTCATTATAATTTTCCTGGAAGAAGAGAATAGTATTTATTTTCTTCTCCCTCTCCACCATTAAGCAAGTAAACTGAAATTACATACATATAGTTCTTTACTAGTGTCCCAAAAACCCCACCCCCAATCATCTTTAGTAGCTTAACAGCTCATCTTGGCTATAACAGCATCAATCATATTTCATTATCAGTATAACAACACACACACACAAAAAAAGAGGAAATCTACTCCGTCAGACTATGTATAATCTACATGAAAATGTTAACAAAGTTGATCTATCATATTATGTGTGTACTCACAGAAATGAGGGAATGGGTATAATGATTGAGCAGGGAGAAACTTTAAAATTTTAAATCACCCTACCAATGGAATTATAACTATTACCATGTTTTCTGAGTAACTGTGCTACAATGAGATGCTTTGAAGTGAGACACATTTCTGTAGATTATATAACGTACCCTTTTAGAGGATTGAGCACAATGTTTCTGGGTCTCTCGCTCTCTCCTTTGATAATGACCCAAGATTTAGCTGGCTGGGTCATGATAGTTTTAATCTTGATGATGCTGATCTGGTTAAGCTTGGAACAGGTCCAAAATAAACTACGAGAGTAAGGATCCACAGCAAGATCATATGGCTCAATGTTATCCCCTGCTAATACAGCTGTGCTCTAGCAAAACAAAGTGTATAATGGAATTAAAATTGAACTAGTATGGTCATGTTATCAAACGAACAGGGCTGATATCACTCACATTCAATGCTGACATGTCAACATGTGAATGTAAATTCACACATGCATTGAAAGTGTATATAGGAGAAAGAAAAAAGCTGAACATAGTACATAGTTGCTACATTGTTTATTAATAATGGTGTAATTTATACTTTTTCCTAGACCATATATAAACATTAAAATTCTCCACCTGAAATTGACAAGTCACTGATACAACTAGAATTGTCCCAAGCCCCACTGTGTGAGTATATTTACTTGCATGGCATTACATGGCAAATTAATTTGTGCAGGTGGTGTAGAGTCATAGGCTTGTCCCGACAACACTGAGATATACCCTTGAAGATAACCTGAAGTCACCGAGATTCCCAACAAAAGGAGTAACTTTGGGTCAGTGGTTAAGGCTTTGGACTTGTAACAAACAGGTTGTTGGTTTGATTCTCACCATCTGATCATCTTTTGTTTGTTTGATTAGGATTTTTAACATTGCTTGAACAATTTTTCAGTCATAATGCCACAATGTCTGCAGTGAGGCAGTTTATAGTGATGTCCATCACTGGAGCATCCTGCCACATACATGTAGCATGATGTCCCACCCAGTCATTATCCTGACACCAGGCCGACCTGTCCTAGTACTAACCTCTTAATGCTGAGTGTCAGGCAAGGCAGCTGTTAGTACCATTTTTGTAAGTCTTTGGCATTATTCGGCTGGGGATCGAACCTACAACCTCCCACTTCTGTGGTGGACACTCAAACCACTAGGACACCAAAGCAGTTTCTTGGATCAACTACTAAATTTTTTTTAACATTTCTTAGTATTTCAATCTTTCAGGAGGAAAGCATAGTTATTTTTTAATATTAAAAGCAAAAAAACAAAAAACAAATATACAATTAAAATAATTAGAAATCTGATCAAGTTTTGAGCAATAATTCTCTGCAAATAAATTTATAAACTTTAAAAAAGTATTTACAAGAAATATATTCTTTTTAAAGCAAAATCATTATCTTGCACATATTTAAATACGCAAAGAAGTTATGAAGCTTGCATGTACTGTTGTCCATTAAATGTGATCTCAATGTGCAAGATGCTTCATTAGTAAATTCCCATACAGCTTTTCCAAAGTTAAATCCTCTTCAACCACAAAACTATAATTCACCGGTATTTTGCAAACAAAATTATTATCTACTTATAGGGTTGTTTGTTATATATAATTTAAGTGTTGCTAAATTGTTAAAGCTATGTTTAAAAATCCTAATCAAGCAAACAAACCATGGTGGTGATAGTGGAGATTTGATCTAAACCATTTTAAAAGGACTAACTTATGTAATCGCAAGAAGATTTTTGTTAAGCATGTACAACCAAATGTCCAAACATATTTCAATCGATTCAAAGAAAGCAAACGTTTAAACTGGTTACATTTGGAATACTAGTGTGAACAAAGAAAGTTAACCTATAAAAGTTGCTTCAGTTTGTCTATACAAACAGAAAAACACTTTTTTGAATTCAGGGATGAATGGATTTGGAGTAGAGAGTCATTCTAATGTGATCAGGTAATGCCATTTGAGAATGAATGAATAGTACGAAATTTGGATGGAAATATAAATGGACAATACATCAGAAAATGCCATAGAATCGCTGCGAACATGAAAAAGATACAAATTAAAAATGGCTCTGTGAGGTCTGCTTATGCTTCTTAGCAACAAAAATGTGGACAGGATAATCACAAATCCTATCCACTGGGAGATAACTCTTATCTGATACCCACCTATGTGGTCAGACGTTTAGGTTTCTTATTGCTAAAAACTAGCTTAAGGTATTACGACTAAGTCACAAGAGATCAATTCATCTAGCCCCATTTCAGGTGAGAATTTCACATTTTTCTCACTCAGGGTAAATTAATTAAATGACACAATTACAACAATTTCTATCACAATCACACACATTTTCACCGTTTCTCTGACCATACATAACTTTATAAACACTTCTGGGGTCTTTGGTGTTACAAGATCAAAATGCTTTGATACTTAGACATCCAATTTCTAAACATTATAGGGAGGTCTGGTAAAAATACATTGGTTCTGTAACAGATAAATTGCTACTTTTCAGGCTCAGAACAGAGGAAGAACTCTTATTAAATTCTAAGCAAGTTTTGTACCTCACTTCCATTATCATGGGCTCTTCTGATGGACTTATTTTTGCCATTTTTGCCACCAATCCAGTAAACATAGCCTTCCTTGGGATCATAATCAATGGATTTGATATTCCGTAGCCCTGGAATTGGCAGCACTACATCAGGAGAGTTTTCATCTGGCTCCAGCACCAGACGACTGATGAGGTTCTTTTGACTAAACAAGAGGAAAGATCTGGGAGCTGCAAAAACACAAGACATTTTGAATTCTAATACCTAACTCTGGGTTTAATAACAAATTTTAACTTGCTTATGTACAAACCTGGTTTAAATATCATGCAATTAAACTGCCTGATTCAGGACTTAACCATAAAACTGAAACAATCCAAGGCATTGCACACAGGCTATCAACATTTTAAAGTTTTATGAAAAAAGAATTTTCTTTTTCCATAATCAATAGGCAACATATGATGTATATTAGATGTATATTAATGACACTTCTTGAACCAGTAGGAATGGCCTCTCTGAACTGTTTGATAGTTTCAATACAATGAAGAGTACATTTTGTAAATGAATAAAATAGCTACTTTTGTGTGTGTGTGTGTGTGTGTGTGTGTGTGTATACCTTTTCCCAGGGTATGGAATGCCATACAGTTTATCCTAGACCTACAGGTAAGCCTTTAATGCGATACAGCTTATCCTAGACCTACAGGTAAGCCTGGAATGCCTTACAGTTTATCGTAGACCTACAGGTAAGCCTTGAATGTCTTACAGTTTATCCTAGACCAACAGGTAAGTCTGGAATGCCTTACAGTTTATCCTAGACCTACAAGTAAGCCTGGAATGCCTTATAGTTCATCCTAGACCTACAGGTAAGCCTGGAATGGCTTAGTTTATCCTAGACCTACAGGTAAGCTTGGAATGCCTTACAGTTTATCCTAGACCTACAGGTAAGCCTGGAATGGCTTAGTTTATCCTAGACCTACAGGTAAGCCTGGAATGCCTTACAGCTTATCCTAGACCTACAGGTAAGCCTGGAATGCCTTACAGTTTATCACAGACCTACAGGTAAGCCTGGAATGCCTTACAGCTTATCCTAGACCTACAGGTAAGCCTGGAATGCCTTACAGTTTATCCTAGACCTACAGGTAAGCCTGGAATGTCTTACAGTTTATCCTAGACCTACAGGTAAGTATGGAATGCCTTACAGTTTATCATAGACCTACAGGTAAGCCTGTAATGCCTTACAGTTTATCGTAGACCTACAGGTAAGCCTTGAATGTCTTACAGTTTATCCTAGACCAACAGGTAAGTCTGGAATGCCTTACAGTTTATCCTAGACCTACAGGTAAGCCTGGAATGCCTTACAGTTTATCGTAGACCTACAGGTAAGCCTTGAATGTCTTACAGTTTATCCTAGACCAACAGGTAAGTCTGGAATGCCTTACAGTTTATCATAGACCTACAGGTAAGCCTGGAATGCCTTACAGTTTATCGTAGACCTACAGGTAAGCCTTGAATGTCTTACAGTTTATCCTAGACCAACAGGTAAGTCTGGAATGCCTTACAGTTTATCATAGACCTACAGGTAAGCCTGGAATGCCTTACAGCTTATCCTCGACCTACAGGTAAGCCTGGAATGCCTTACAGTTTATCCTCGACCTACAGGTAAGCCTGGAATGTCTTACAGTTTATCCTCGACATACAGGTAAGCCTGGAATGCCTTACAGTTTATCATAGACCTACAGGTAAGCCTGGAATGCCTTACAGCTTATCCTAGACCTACAGGTAAGCCTTGAATGTCTTACAGTTTATCCTAGACCAACAGGTAAGTCTGGAATGCCTTACAGTTTATCCTAGACCTACAAGTAAGCCTGGAATGCCTTATAGTTCATCCTAGACCTACAGGTAAGCCTGGAATGGCTTAGTTTATCCTAGACCTACAGGTAAGCCTGGAATGCCATACAGCTTATCCTAGACCTACAGGTAAGCCTGGAATGCCTTACAGTTTATCATAGACCTACAGGTAAGCCTGGAATGCCTTACAGTTTATCGTTGACCTACAGGTAAGCCTTGAATGTCTTATAGTTTATCCTAAACCTACAGGTAAGCCAGTTTATCCTAGATCCACTGCTATGGCTGAAATGTCTTATAATTTATCCTACACCCATATGTAAGGCTTTATCAAAAAGAGAAAAGAATTAACCTTTTTAATGATGTTAAGTAATATACATTTTCTACCTAAGTTCCAGCAATAACAGATAAATTTTGAGGCTCACTTTATTAGAATGTAAAACTTACTGATAATGGTTCTAGACTTGACACTGGCATATGGTTTTTGAAGTATCAATTCTGAGGTTCCCTTTATTTGAAGAATTAAAATCTACTAGTTCTATCAATTGATCTGTGGTTCTATTTGAAATTTTCAAGATCTAAATCAGTTAGTTCAAAGTACCACACTGATTTATGAAACCTGGGAAAAGCAAATTTTTAAGTAAATTATGTTTCTCTGAGAATACTTACCCGATCACATTAACATTGGGATATAAGCCTGCTAGCTCACGAATCCAGCCATACTAAAAGACGAAAATTCGTCTTTTCCGTCTAACTCCTATAGACAAAGGGCAATAACTATTGCCCCTTACCTCCCCTTGCCACCGCAAGGTGTCTTTAGTTTTTAAGCTGAGCCATATATACTATATGAGGATGCTTGCATGGTGGGGTGGTTGGGAGGGTTTTTAAGTAATGTGATTGGGTAAGTATTCTCGGAGAAACAATTTACTTTAAAATTTGCTTTCTCCTTCAAATATGTTCCCCCATCACATTAACGTTAGGAAAATAGGTAATAGGAGGAGGGAATGCTGAGCATCCTACCTCTACCCCGGGTATCCTCTAGGGAATGATGGCTGGATTCCCCATGTGAACGATAACCCGTTCTCCTAATATCGTCAGCAACACAGCCTAGGGTCACGTGATAAGAAGATAGTTATTGAAATCTTCTTACCTAAAAAAATTTTCACTGGCAAATCCAGTGAAGCTGATAGGCTGTGCTGCTTGTTTTAAATGGGTCTGGTGGTCATCTGGGCTGCCGACACAGGATCTACCAGATTCAAGGCTTGCCTCTGCGAAGTCAAATCTCTGAGACAAAACTGGAGAAGGTTGACTCTGCATGCCAGCCAACAGCTTCTATTACATCTCGGATTGAAACATTGCATTTGAATGCAAGGCTTGCTGAGATTGCTCTAATCTCATGAGCGGTAATCTTCATGAGGCGACTCTGATCTTGTAAAACCTCAGAGTACGCTGAGTGTATAACCCACTTCAGCCATGAAGCAAAGGCTTGAAGGGTGATATCCAGTTTCCCAGCATTCACTGGAAGAAAGAGGAGCTTGCATGTGTCCCGCCTCACTACTGTGCATTTTAAATAGTGCTTGAGTGCATGAACAGGATCTTGCATGGCTGCTGCTCTTGACTTATCTATGGAAGAGAGAGAGTGATGCCCAATGGATGGTAACCTATTTTTGGCTATGAAGCCTGGTTGTGTCAAGAGGGCCACAGAACCATCTGATCTGAACTGAAGATAGTTCGGGTCACTGGAAAGGGCATGTAACTCGCTCACTCTGCATGCTGAAACTAAGGCTATCAAGAAACATGTTTTGTATGATAGTAGCTTTAACGTATTGTGGGCTAAAGGCTCAAATTTGTCTGAATTGAGCCATGCTAAAACCCAGGACAAATTCCACTTTGCAAACAGGGTGAGGGATTTTGGTTGACTGAAATCAAAATTGGCTAAAAGATCTGACAGATCTTCGTCATGCCCTATATCACATCTACCATGATGGCAGAATGTGTCTGATATCATATAGTGGTAGCATGTGTCTGATTTGTATGTTGATGTGGAGGTTTTCACACCAACATAGAAACTGCCAGATCAGAATGCACAAGTCTGGTGATTTGGTGCCCCCCTTGTTTGAGGAGGTAAGACACCACCACAGAGTTGTCTGACATAATGAGGACAGTTTTTTTGCCTAAGAGTTGATCCTTCCAGAAATGAAAGGCATTGATGACAGCCTTCATTCTAAAGGTTGATGTGGAGAGGCCTCTCCCCTGGCTCCCACGTGCCACTGATGGTAGCGAAGTCCGGCAACTGGTGGGCACAACAATCGTAGGTACTGGCATCGGTACATACCGTTATCTCTGCTTGGGGCATCTCCAGAGGAATCCCCGTGGACAGCCAACAGGGGTTGTGCCACTGATGCAGGAATGATCTTATCTCAGGCGTGATCATTATTGCTTGATTGAGGGGACTTGAAAAAGGGCGCCATTGTGCTAGTAACGTCATTTGTAAGGGGCGCATAAAAAGACTGCTGAGCGGGACCAAGTCTGCCGCCGCATTGAATAATCTGAGGAGTTGCAAGAACTCTCTCACTGAAACCCACATCCTGTTGGAAACAGACTCGACGAGTTCGACGATACGGAATACTCGAACACAAGGAAGCCGTACCAGATTCAGATCGGTGAGAAACTCCATACCCTGATGGACAAAACACTGGGAGGGACAGAGATCAGACTTATCCCAGTTTCACGAGAAAGCCGAGATGATCTAAAAGTGATAGAAGATCGTTTCTGCCTTTGAGCAGAGTATTACTTACCATATGTTTCTGGAGGATGTCGTCGAAGTACACTGCCGTCCCTGTAGATGAAGTCGAGCAGAACAGGGTGATGATGCAATCCATAACCTTGGTAAAAGCCCAAGGGTTGATATTGAGGCCAAAGGGTATGACCTGTAACTGATAAACCGAGTCGCGGTAAGCAAATCGGAGAAATTTCCATGATGCAGGGTGGATAGGGACGTGAAAATATGCGTTGGCCATATCAAGACTGAAAGCATACTCGTCCCGTCGGATGGAAAGACGGATTGATCTTGCCATCTCCATCTTGAATTTCAGTGGTAAAATGTATTGGTTGAGGTGATTCAGGTTGATGATCAGCCTAACTGCTGTTCGCCTTCTGGATAAGAAACAGCCTGGAATAAAACCCCCGCGATTGTGGTTTTTTCACAATCTCCACCACTTTTTTTTCTATGAGCAACCGTATCTCCTATTGTAGAAAGGAATCCTTCTCCCGATCTGATGGTACGTCCATTAAGAGGGGAGAGGAGGACAGGGGAGGGGGTTGGATAAATGAAATCCGAAGCCCCTCTGAAATGATCTGGATCATCCAATTGTTCTGAGGAAATAAAGTGGTCCAGTGGTCCTGAAATTGCAGGAGGGGGCCACCCACAGGTAGGCTGTCCGTGGGCGGTTCGGAAGGTAGGTCAACATCTAGAGTTATGAAGGCGGAGAAACTTGGTTTCTTGCCGCCCTTGTATGGTTGCCTCCTAGCTTGATTAGACTGTTGTCTCCCGGCACTGTGCTTATCTGATTGTAAGGATCTCTTGTCCCTGGTCCGCCTATCATCCCTCTGCTGTGGCAGGGGCTGATTGTTTTGAAACGCCTACGAGGGTTGGCAGCAAGTTGGAGGGGTAGTTCCTGAGCTGCCTGCCTCCAAATTTCTTCAATTTTTCCTCCAAAGAGTAAAGGTGACCCAGTTTGACTCTGTCCACGTATTATACACGCTGCATGGTATAGATGATGTACACTTGGTACATACAATACAAGTGTCATGGTGGTCTTCTTTTGCTTCGAACTTTTTGCATTTCATGCATTTGGTTGATATTTCTACTGAAATGACAAAAGAAGATAAAACAAAGCACAAATTAGCAATTCAGCATGTTATTAATTCACGAATACCACAACCGTTAATAACGGAGTAAGCGAAATTATTCAGTGTCACGTTAACTCGTAAATGACAACACGAGTACAGCATTCGCATGTTGTAACATGGTCATCAATAGATGAAGTCCGTAAAAGGTGAGAAAGTCACTCAAATTTTCAACAAATTGTAAAAATAATGTATACAACCTGTAGAAAAATAATTGTCCAACACAATAAATCCAAATGAAACTTCGGATGGACCAATTTAACAAAAAGATGGCTTGGATTGTTCGGAGGTTATAATGTACATGTTATCAGTACAAGTGAAGCTTAAAAACTAGCGACACCTGGCAGTGGCAAGGGGAAGTAAGGGGTAAGAGTTATTGCTCTTTGTCTATAGGAGATGGACAAAAAGGATTTTTCGATTTTTAGTAGGGCTGGATTCGCAAGTTAGCAGGCTAATATCTTCAAAGTTAATGTGATCGAGGAACATATTTGAAGGAGAAACTGCAACATTTTTAAACACCAGTGTGAAAATGGACCAAGGAGGCTGAAATCATTGACCAAAAGGCCTCTACTTGCTGATGAACCAGTCAATTCCAAACATCTTTCTCTAGAATTGATAATAATCATTAATTTAAAAGTATTCTACAATCTGACTTTCTTTGACTTGATTAGAAGAATTGCTTATCTCTAACAACATCTACTGTAAGAATTCAAAATTAATCCCATGCCAAATCAGCTGAAATGGAATCAATGTGAAAAATACACATTGGAAATAATAAAATAATACATTTTAAGAGGCATGACTCTCCAAATCTGAATTAAGTGTTGCAAGAAATACCTCAAACAGGTAGTGTTCCCTCGCCATGTAATTTATCTTCTGCATAAATGAAGAGATAAATTAATAAAATAAAAAATGATTACCTGAACAAGTCTTGTTATCAGGATTAAGTGAGTAGTGAGTGGGACAGGCACAGGTGTAAGAATAGTTTCCTCCCTTTTGCGGATTGGCCAGACACAGATGTGAACATCCACCATTATGAGTACCACACTCATTCCAGCCTGAAATTCAAAACAATTCTTTGCTAACACACTGGCTTTTGTAGAACTTGCTTCAAACAGATATGTTTAATGCATCAACCTTTCTTTTCTTGTTCTGCACTCATATTGCATGTTTGAGATTTATGCCATCTGATCAAGCTGACACTGATGTAACAATTCAGTTACAATAATGAGTATAATGAGTTATGCACTTGGTGATATAAATTTTAATCTAAAAATCATATTATTAGGTGCTGTATTGTAAATCCCATACATATATATATATATATATATATATATATATATATATATATATATATATATATATATCACAGTTGGAATACATGCATTTTGAAAGTTCACAAGTTTCAATCACATCTGATGCAGCAACAGTAATATGTTCAACTAAAACATTTGTAAAGCATACATGCCAACCCTACGAGAGATATAAGCGCAATTATTGCTATCATAAGTGGCAATAAAGCATAATTTGGGGAGTAATTACAACATGTATGACAAAGAAACATTTATTTTTCATGCTAAGCTGGTTCTGAAGCTGGTCAAAATTCTTGTCACAACGAGCAAAATCCATATTGATTACAACCAGAATATAAACAAATAATATACTGACAAATTTTTTATGGTCAGACTCACTTTTACTAATCTACATGTGTAAAATCTACCAGTCTCACCTAGCGGACTACCACTAAGTTCGAGCCCTGCATTGCAAAGTTGATATATAAAAAAAGAGGGGCTAATTGTTTGCTCAAACATTTGAACATGACAGTCTCAACCTCTTAGAAATGGACATTATCTCCACTCTTCCCATCTCACAGATCCTGGTTGGTGAAAGGTTCCAATTCTTTGATGCCATATGGGATAAAATTTGCAAAGACAACCAATGGACTCGACAAGTGGTTTCTGAGTTACTTTAAATTACTTTTAACATTCCTCCTTCTCTGTCTAGATGTCCAACAGTTTCAAATGTCCCAATGGACCCATTCAAAGCCACCACCTTGCAGCAAGAAATAAAGAAATAAACGATATCCTCCAGAAAATATAAAGATTCTCCAGGGTTTATTCCAAACTTTTCTTTTTCCCAAAGGCAAATGGCACTCTGTGCTCTATCTTCAGGTTAAGTACTCAATTAATTCATGTTAAATGGTTTTCAATGGAAACACCTTTGAATTTGATCCAAGCAGGACTTAGCAATCATCGTGGACATATACTGTCACATCCCAGTTCATACAGTTCCTGCGAATCATCTACAATGACATCATATAACTTTTCAGAGTGCTTCCATTTGGACTCAACATCAGTTCCTGGGTCTTCACTTGTCAGCCAAACTGAGTAATGGTGTATGTTCAGACCATTTCTACAGTGGCAACATCAAATTACCGTGATGATATTGTGTAAAAAGTTCAGGTGAATTACCGTATTTTCGCGCATATATCCCGCGGGTTATACCAGATTTTACAAACCCCGCAGGGGGGGTGCGGGTTTTATAAGGGTGCGGGCTATATCACAATTTTTTTACACATAATAATATTTCAATATATTGTTTGAAAAACGTAACTACATAACATATATTGTTCTAGTTTTGTTTTGCTAGGGTTGGATATTATGGCTACTATGGTGACTTTACAACAACTTACGGTATCGGGACCAAATCAACATTTCGGGATAAAAAATTAAAATTTCGTATCCGTCACGTTTTCATAATCAACATTTTCTGTTTTCAATCGAAATAACTACGGTACCTAATTTTACATATTTTGAATTAATTAATAATTTAATGATAAAAATTAAAAACACGTGTTGTGTTGTTTATCTTGTTGACTTCTCTCGAAAAGACCGCTTCCGATGATTGAAAACAAAGACGTAATAAATAGCAAAGATGAAGACAAAGAATCAAACTTTATTTTCTTTGGTTGATATTATTTTACTATAAACTATGGGTAGACTAATGAGTAATAACTTGAATCTTGATAATAAAATTTAAAACTAATAATATCATAATTAATTATCATGTTCATCTTCATCACTGGCGGCATCACTGAAACCCTCAAAATCCTCATTAATGTCACTGTCATTGTCCAGAATGTCAAGAGCATTCTGAAGACGCAGCTCGGTGACATGTTGATCCTCATCTTCTTCGTCAGTATCGTCGGAACTTGCTGAAGCATCAACAGGAGGAGGGATCAATCCAGCTTTGACGAATCCATTTCGAATCGTTTCCGGTTTTATTTTGTTCCAAGCTGTCACAATCCACTTGCACACTTCTACATATGTTGCCCTGCGTTGTCTGCCTGCTGGGGTGAACGAATGTTCCCCATTCGCCATCCAATTTTCCCATTCCGCGCGCACGTAAGTTTTGAAGGGATGGTTGACAGCAATATCCAGGGGCTGCAACTTGCACGTTAGACCTCCAGGGATTACGGCAATATGCGCACCATTAGAGTTTATAACTGCTTGAACTTCTGTTTCTTTGTGTGCCGCCATCGAATCAAAAATCAAAAGAGATCTCGGGGAGAAAAATACCCCAGGCCTGGCTCGATAACATTTATCGATCCAGATTTTCATTACATCACAGTTCATCCATCCTTTTTTGTTGCAATGGACAACAATGCCTGAAGGTAGTTTCTCACGAGGCATTGTCACCCGCTTGAAAATCACCATAGGTTTAATTTTCACTCCATTTGCAGCACAAGCCAGTACAACCGTGAAAGAGGTTCGCTCGTGCCCAGTTGTTGCCACTTTAACGGTTTTAACGCCGACTTCATCCACCGACCTTGTTGCCGGAATGTCGAAACACATCGGTACTTCGTCCATATTAATAATGGCAGAATGGGGAAGGTCAAACTCCTGAATTTCCTTGGCGACAAATTCACGAAAATCATCCATCTTCTTCTCCCAATTTTCGGGTAGATGTTGGCCGACGGTCGTTCGTGTTCTGACTGACAATTGGTTCCTCTTCATAAATTTATACACCCAATTCACTCCTCCTTTGAAATCATCAATGTGCTTCTCTGCCGCCATGAGTTTGGCCTTCAGTTTGATGGCAACTGTCGAGACTGGTCAGTTGTTGTCCCGCTGGGCCACGATCCACTGCTTCAGGTCAGCTTCAAGGTGAGGCCACTTTGCTTTAGGTCCGCGACGAGCACGTTTTCGTGGATTCATCTTCTCCAACTTTCCTTTTTCTTTTCTCCAACCTCGGATTACACTCTCATCAATATCAAATTTTCTGCCTGTGGCTCTATTGCCATGCACTTCAGCATACTCAATGGCAATTAGCTTGAAGTCGGCTGTGTAAGACTTTCGTTTCGGCATTTTTTAAATGAAACAGAAAGAAATCATTTAAACTCGAATCTACACTTCACAAGAATACAAGATTATTTAGAAATGTCCGTGTTTATGTAGCCTGTAGTTGAGGCACAGCTCCTATAGACAGCCTACGCACACAAGCACTGAGTACCGAGTTTTGTGCTGACTTTTATTGAGCAAAGGTCGTCGGCTTACTTTGATGATGGCGCCGCTAAAGGCTCCAGTTGAAGGGTCAAACAAATACCTGTTTGTTATTGCTGCGTCAACTTCAGATAATTGTAGAACATTGAAACAGATTTGTTTTATTTGTTTAGTATATATCAGTGCTTCAAAGGTAATCAGTTCTCTTTGAAGTGTCAGCAAACGTATTTTTTCTTCTTCCATCTGGTATTTGTTTTTCAATTAGTGTCATCTGCTTGACTGTACTCATTTTACGTTTCCGCCTTCTGCGGATTCAGATTTTAGTCAGTTGCATAAAGTAATAAGGCCAGATATCATCATTAGCGGATTATGATATAACAGTGCACTGTTCGTGTGGTTTGTCAGTATGAGACAAGGACTTGTTATTTTAACAATATATTCCAGTACATTGTTTCCTGTCATGGTGCCTTTGATTTTCTCTACTCCAAACGCAAGACTGTATACGGTTTTTATCAGCCAAAATTGGTGTCGCCACAAATATCACCAGATGGTATATTTTGTCACCAAAACGGAAAACAGAATCGCAGTTTGCTACATCAGCGAAGCCCCGTGATCCTGTAATTGATTTCATTTCCGATTGTAGCTGTATAAATATATCTATGGTTGCGGGTTATACAACGGTGCGGGTTATGCCAACGATTTTTTTACACAAAACCCGCGGGCTATATGAGGGTGCGGATTATCTGCGTGTGCGGGATATATGCGCGAAAATACGGTATATCTTTGAAGATGACATGATAACCCATGTTACACTCCTTACCAATCTAGGGTTCCTTGTGAACAGGGGACAAATACGAACTAGTACCTTCTCAACAAATTTTTTTCACTTTCAAGGAAAACTCCATCTGCATAGGAGTTCCTTTGACTACTAGACTTGCTCGACTTGGCAGTGGATCTCATCATCCTAGGTTGCCTTTTTATTTGTCAATGACAAATGATTCTTTTATCCCAATGGAGGCCAAAAGTTTCCCACTGGACCAAACTCTTCCAATTTCACACTTTTGAGGTACCATCTATGGAACTGAGGGATCCTAACTTGGCTCACACCAGAAATATCTCTGCATGTACAACTGCCCGAGATCACACTCTGTACAGATGCAATTACAGATGGATGGGAAGCACACCTACATCTATCTTTTAAGAAAGACAGCACAGCATGATCTCTCCAGAAACACAATCAGCATAACAATATTCTAGAGATAAAGGCCATTTGGAAACATTTAGCTGGTGGCATGAATACCTAATTGGAAAGTTCATCCTCATTCTATCTGACAATTCAAATGCAAGGCAGAACCATGTCCCCAGACCTTTTTATACTTGTTTGGGACTTTCTAAAGTGGTATTGTTAACAACAACAAATCCATGTTCAAGTTCATCATATTGTGTGATGACTAAACATATTAGTGGATTCCTTGTCCCATAAAAATCAACTAATCCAGAAAGAATGGTCTCTTCACCCTTTGGTTTTCACTCAGATGTGTGCCTGATAGGACTGACCATTGGTGGACCTGTTTGCGACAAAGTGGAATACCAAATTCCCAAATTTTGTCTCACCACTCCCAAATACAAAGGCTTGGGCAGTTGATGTTCTGTCGATAGATTTGAACAGCCTGGATGCATATACCTACCCTCCAACATCTTATTCCAAAGGTGATACAGAAAGCAAGAGAATTAGTGTTTCCTCATTGCACCATTCAGATGGAAGAAGTCATGGACCAAAAAAATCATCAATCTCACAATGGAAACTTCTTGGAAAATTGGTATTTCCCTCATCTACTTAAACAACCATGTCAGTTGTTTTATCCTTACCTTGAGCTACTGAACCTGTGATTATGCGTGTTGTTCCTCATTAGTTAATAACAGTCACCAAGGGATATTGACAAACTAGCCCCTATACAAGAAAAACAGGTTATATCAAGGACTTGTAATATATGAACTCAGTATACAAATGACTATTTTATACAGCTATTCAAATCGTTTACTTTATTTACCTGACTGTCTTGACTGATGGAAGACGAGAAGATCCATCACATTGGCGACATTGTCTTGAATCTGTGTTCTGTTGGCACCAGAGGTTTTGTTGGCTCGTTCTATAGTTCTCATCTGCCAGTCTGCCCAAAATAAATAATCTTGGTACTGTGTGATAGCCATGGGATTGGGCAGTTCCTGATTGATCACACGCACACGATTCTTGCCTGTAATAAGAAGTTATGTACACTCTGTAATAGTTACCACATCAAGAATAAAATGAGAGTCTATATTCATCACCCCATATGTCATGGATAAAACTAGACCTTCTGTATTCGCCACCCCATATATCATGAATAAAATAAGAGAATTCTGGGAAGTAACAAATAAAAATTTCATTAATGATATGATTGATCATACACACACAATTCTTGCCTGTAATATGAAGTTATGTACACTCTGTAATAGTTACCACATCAAGAATAAAATGAGAGAGTATATTTATCACCCATGTGTCATGAATAAAATAAGAGAATTCTGGGAAGTAACAAATCAAAAATTCATTAATGATATGACAATGGAGGCAAAGCATCCAAGTTGGCCAGAGATCACCTGGCTGACATCTGCTAAATAGCCAAATGCAAAAGCTGTTGTACAAGAAATCTAGGTCTGGAAGATATTTTGTTGAAATTTCTTTCATGGCTATAAATTGCATATGTTGGGAAAACTATTACTTCAGCATTTGTCTAGTCTTTGTATTTTCATCTAAGCTTCAAAAGGTGTTTATGCCAGGATGGTGTTGGTTAAATTATAAAGAGTATTTTTTTTCTGATAAATTAAATTGTTTAAATAACTTTTATTGTTATCTTTAGTAATGTAATGGTTGGTTGGCATCATATATATATATATATATATATATATATATATATATATATATATATATATATATATATATATATATATATATATATATATATATATATATATCTATCTATCTGAACAATCTTTAAACCCTGACAATAACTGATCATGGCCCGGCATAGATTTTACAAATCTGAAAGCCTTTAATGCCAGAATACCTTCTGACAAATGCAATCAAATTCTTTTGAATGGTATTTGAGAAAAAGTCATGCAAAGTTTTTCTATTTTGAAAAACGGTGGATATATGTGATGGCAGATTGTCTGTACATCAATTCTTCATGCCAGGATACTTTCTGCCAAAATTGGTCAAATTATGTTGTTGCTTTTTTCTTCTTCTGTTTGTTCCAAAACTGTTTAAAAGTTTGTCTATTTTTAGCAATGGTGGCCATATTTGATGGTGGATTGGCTTCGTCTGCACCAACCTTAAAACCCTTAAAGTTAGGAGGCTTTCTATTAAATTCTTTTGAGTGCTTTTATGCTGTAAGTCTGTATTTAATGTGTCATTTTCATAAGACTTGCAGCAAAATCAAATGGATTGGAAGATCCTCTCTGCGTAGTTTGGTCGAAGTTTTGTTCAGTGATTTTTTTAGATGATGAAAAAAGCAACTATTGAAGTGCTGTACTACAATCTCACTTGGCCTTAGAGTCTTGAGAGCTAAATTTTAAAAAAAACTCAACATTTTTTCTGATCATGAGATAGTATTTTTAGTCAAGAAGGCTCTTTTCCTACCCGATTACTCTAAGCAATGAATACTTCCTCTTGGATATATGGTCAGTTCTACATGACATAGGATAGTTATTACTCACTGAATTCAGAACTTAATATTTATTGCACAATTTAAAGTCCATCTGAAATTTAAATTCTCAATGTATTCATTGCAAATTTAAACTTTATCAAAAACTTAAATTCTCAACTACTTTATTTTAACCCTGGTAAATTATTCTTGTGCTTAGTGAAAAGCAATACTAAATCAAGAAGCTGGCCATGTTCCCAAGCTTTAAATAATGAGGGTATGTTTTAACCAAGAAGATACTATGAAACACTTTTAACACATGTTAATCAAGAGTGTGTAAACAGATGTATCAGTCAGTAGACATGCACAAAATGAAAGCAAGGTTGAACTTTCTGAATGTGGGCACAAAAATAAACAGTATTGATCATTAGGCTGAATTAACAACTAGATTTGTTCATCAACTCTGCTTTGACACTTATACAAGTGTTACAGATATTCCGATTATAAATTATAATCGATCATCAGTTGTTTGAGCAAACCAATAAAATAATCGATTGTGAACCCCTTAATCGGAGACTACTCTTTTGGTGTATGCAAAGCACAAAGGTTAGTAAAACTCCCAGCCAATAAAGTTGACCTGAAATTTATTAATCCCTTCATGACTACAAATAAAAAACCGTACGATTCATAATTAGGAACATATAGTCATTATTACATGGTCAAGTTGTTAAATTGTTGAGTTTATAAATTTAAACACATTTTGTTGATTTGTTTCAGTTAAATTGTAACATCTTTTGTAATATTTATAAACAATGACAAACAAGAAAATCATGCACTTCTATACTTTAAATTATAGACACATCACATATGAACGAAAGAATTTTGGGGCATTGTAACAGTATTTCTGTAGAACATAAGTAACACACAATGTGATATTATTGTCAGATTAAAGTATACATGCACATTTATAAACATACTGAACTCTTGATCAAAGATATAACTGTGTAACAAAAATTAAAATTTGCTCTTAGTAATCGATTATAATTGATGATCAGTTGGTTAAGGGGAACCAATTATTGATTATGAATATCTGACTTTGTCCCATCACTAGTTGCAAGACTAGAGGTTACGTTGCAATGATGTACAATTTCAAGTAAGCTGCAAGTTACTGTAGCATTACATTAGCAATAGATGAGAATTACAGAATACCTTCTAAATCTGACGACTCTATTATATGCTTATCCATATCTGACCAGAAGAGTTTCTTTTCAGTGTAGTCAATGGTCAAGCCATGAACTCTGCCCAAATCGGACAAAAGGACTTCCCTGTTTGAACCATCAAGAGATGCTCGCTCAAGTTTGGGAGTCTCTGACCAGGTCGTCCAATAGATGTAGCTGAAACAAAGAGAGTGCAAAGTGATGCAAATAATACTTCCAAAAGTATTTATAATGAATAGCAGACAAGATCTGCCACTGTAATTTTACATAATATCATACTCATTCAAATTATCTATCTGAAATATATAAAACCAGCTAAATTCATGAAAAACTGACTGATATCTTTGACATTAGTATTTACAGCAATTCAAACACTGGAACTTTCAGTTCCTTTCAATGGCTGTCTGAAACCAAGTGTTCCTAAAACATCCTCATTTCACAGGCAAATAGTAGTTGTTTCCTGGGAACAAATATTGAAGGAGGAATAACAGTCTAGCTGTTGGTCCTCTTAAAACCATCATGCTCCTACTTACCCATTAGGTGGATCAAGGATCAGTGCTCGTGGGTGGGTTAAATTTTTCCAGATAAGGACTTTTCGAGCAGATCCATCTAGCCGAGCTACCTCAATGCGATTACTGCCAGAGTCAGCCCAGTAGATGTTATTTGCTACCCAGTCAACAGCCATTCCTTCTGGAAATACCAGCCCAAACTGAATTATATGCTCCATTGAACTCCCATTCATAAAGGCACGGCTGATAGTCTGAAATGGATGAAGGAAACTTTAAGATGTTGATATTTCTTGTTTTTAGTATCTATCCTCATTTACAAATAGAGGTGATCCATAAATCCTCTGATGGCAAATAAATGAAATTCCAGTGGCATATACAATTAGTGACAAAACTGGCAGCAGATCACTCTTACATGCATGGTGTTATGTCACTGAAGCTTGATGTCCACACAAAAATATGTCAACTATTTTTTTTAAAACTTTTTTTTACATAGACATTATACAAGTGTTTATTAGATTCCAAATCTGTAAACTGAACTGAGGTTCAAATAATAAAACCATTTAGTGTTTCTCCAAGCCACAATCAGCATGGCATGGCACCATGACCCATTTGCTTTGGCATGATGCTTTTTTCTTATGTGCCATTCTCTTTCTAAGGCTTTTCCTTACAAAACATGCCTTTTTCGAGAGATTTCCTAAGTACCATCCTGCTTTCATTGGAAGTTTTAGTGCACCTGTTTCTGTTCTTTTTACCATAAGAGCAAAAGCAATAACAAGAAGGAGAAAAAAAAACAAAGTGCCCTCTTGACACAGATTATGCAATTAAAGTGCCCATTCGGGTTGATGAATACCATGCTGACCGCTCCATAGCTTAGTGGTTAGAGTATCCACTTTGGATGCAGGAGGTTGTGGGTTCGATTCCTGGCTGAGTCATACCAAAGACTTGTAAAGAAAATGGTACTAACATCTGCCTCACTTGGCACTCATCATTAAGAGGTTTGTGTTAGGACTAGTCAGCCTGGTGTCATGCTACATGTCTGCGGCATGATACCCCAGTGCTAGACATCGCTATAAACTGTCACACTGCAGACATCGTAGTGATACGACTGAATTTTTTTTTAAAGCTATGTTAAAAATCCAAATCACACACAATTCACACACACATTACCTTGCCCTTTTCAGATCCTGTGGAAAACACAGCTATTCAGATTTAACATCATATGAAGAATTAGTCTGATGATGTTTTGTGTTATGTCATAATGTAACAAATTTTTTTTATCATTATTGACACTAACTTATAAATTTATATGTAATTTTTAACTTGACAGTAGTTGGTTATACATAACATAACATTCCTACTGTTAAGGTCTTCTTAAATTTTGTACTCAGAAAGACAAAGAAAGATCTGGTAGGTGTCTGATTATATGCTGTTGTCTAAAAGCTAATTCAGCAACACACACCTGCAAACCAACATCAGTCCAAAATATTCTGTTATCTCGTATGTTGAAATCAATAGCATTTGCTTTCTGCACCCCCTGGAGTGGGATCTGTACCACACGGTGATTGGTTTCTAGAGACATTCTCTGGATGTCTTCTTGTCGTGTAAAAAGTAGAAATGCTTCTGGTACAATGCATGTTTTTCCATTACTGAGGAGTTCTGACCCCATGGGACATGCACAGACAGGACCCTTTGGTTCAGGACGATACAAGCAAAGATGGCTACATCCAAAGTTGTTGTCAGCACATGGGTTTGTACCTATAAAAGAAACAAAATTAATAAAGAAAAATCACCATGTATTGAAATGTGTAGTAACAACAGTGGCACAAATATTGGTAAATTACTATTATGAAATGCATTTTCAAATTTTGGCAGGAAGAAACCAGATTGAATGTTTCTCCTACAATTCTTAACTGATCACATTACATTATGATAATTTTCTTTTGCCTCCTCCATATCCAGCCGTCCAGGAAAGATAACATACAAAGGGAAACAATTCTTACAGGTCAACTATCTACCTATTCACCCGGTAGGTGGCTACGTTGTACCCAGCTTAACCCACTTTTCACCTTGTGCAACACCTAAAAGGATGCTCACAGCGTTGGGAAGGGTGGAAGGGACTATTTGTAAAACAAAGTAAACTAATCTTACTAAAAGTATTGCTTTTTCCAACAAATACATTACCTAGAGAATAGATAAGAAGAGAAATGCTGAGCATCCTACTTCTACCTGTCACCCAGAAGAAGCAAGACTTCTCTAACAAAACAGCACAATGGGATATGCTAGTAATACACATGCTAGGATATCAATAAGTGATTCTGCACTTGATTATGGTACTAGCCTATTTCCCTCCTCCGCTAACGTAAATTCCAATGAAAGTGGCCAACATGTTTTGGTTACAAGGTTGTGGTATCATGGGGCTGATCTTTTGTAATGGATTTACACTGACTCTAAACACGTTAACCCTTGGAGATTTTTTTTATTTTGCCACCAATTGGCGTAGGAAATGCATTTGGGAGGCTGCTTCTGAATACATCTCAACACATCTGCTTCCAAGAAATTTTCAATCAACCTGATGCCAAGCTGTGTTAGAAATATCATTTTCATTGGCTATTTTGCTTGTACATTTGCAGAAGGGTAAAAGTTCAAGTTCTTCTTATTAATTTTTGGCATACTGGACTCATTATTTGTGTGTTTTGGATAATTTTTACTCCAAAACTTATCCTATTTTTTGCAAATGTTCACCTGTCTGAATGCAGTTCAGACCAGTTCTGGTTAATGGTATTATTAGATGGCAAGTTGGAAAGAGCGTTGTATCCAATATCATCTTGTCCATGATGCTGGAATGTGTCCAAGATCATGGACCAGTATTCCTTTATGGGGACAAACTTAAAAAAGAATGAGAAAGAAACTGGCCAGCTAAGGAATGGAGGAAGAGAGTGTGGGTGATGTCACTGATGCTATATCAGTTGTTAAAAAACATCCATCCCCCCCTCATATGTCTTTCGAGTAAAGAGCCTTCTATTTGTTGCAATACTCTCCACAATAAGCCCAGAGACCCTTTTCATGTAAAGCATCCCTGACAAGAGCCTTGCATGAAAGAGAAGTTTCTCTAGACATAGATGGAACAATGGCAAATTGGTCTGCTTGAGCAGGGTGGGAATTGCCATGACTCTTCTGGCTATGTCTGTCACCAGGAGGTCAGATCGCAGTGATCCAGGATTTGCCCCATTATAGAGGGGCAATCAGAACTAGCAGTTCATGTCCCTCACTGTATAAACTAATTTTGTATCAGGACTGATCACATTAACTCCCAGCTGACTGAGTACAGACAGCCCATTGCAAAAAAAAGACCAATCATCAATTGGCCCTATAGGACACACAAACTTGACTAAAAGTGGAAGGACATAGATACCAATTTGTGTAAAACAGATGTCCTCTCCTTGACAATAAAATGTTAAGCCATTCTGTTATGTGGCAGATCTGAATATTTATCTAGTAATGGACACCATGGTTGTAATCCCATAACAAGATACAAATGTCTGGTGATTTAATCCTTCCATGTCTAAGGGGGTATATGACCATTACCCAAGTGTCTGACAGTATCAGGACCATATATATTCAAGCAAGTGTTCTACCCAATTGTTGATGGTATTGAGAACTGCTTTCATTTTCAGGAGGCTGATGTGAAGAGCCATCTTTTACATCCACTTGCAACTAACCACAGACAGCCTAGTAGCATGTGTGCTCCCCATGCTGATAGAATATTATCTGTACAAGTCAATTTTTTTCCTTCCACATTTTGGTTTTCGAGGGGTATTTATTTCTGTTGTTAGCCACTTCCTTTGATCTGGGTTAAAATAATATTATGATCTAGATGGCCCATGAAAGGTCACCATTCAGCCTGAAGGACCCTTTGTAATGGATGCATGTAACGGTGGTCATGAGGTAACAAATCTGCAGTTTCATTAAACAGATTGAAGAGTTTAAGAAACTCTCTCGCTAAGATAAATGTCTATGGCTGCCTATAATTTGCCTGAGTAGCATGGAAGTGGCACTGAAGATTTGTTGATCCTTAGTAATAACTAAGTTCTAGTAGTCATGCCAAAATGAAAACATCCTTGTCAACATTAAGTATTTACAAAGAGTATGCAACAGAGTACGACATTTACCATATAGAAAAGAAGCTAGGCTTGGCAAATGACTCATGGAAAAGAAGGCTTTTACATTGCCGAGGTCACAAATTTGTCATGAGATACTGGGTGATTTCTGCAACTTTTAATGATTGAGGCAATGTTCTAAATGATAGACCATTATCTGCATCACTATATCAAATCTGTTATAATCCTGCAATAACAAACATAAATGGTTGAGTGTTTAATGTAAACACTGAATTTGTTGCTTACAAACAAATCAATTGAATGAATACCTATCAATGACAGTAGTGATTGAAACAGATAGGTCAGACATCTCAAGTGGTACATGTACATCATGTATAACAAATAACAATGGATCCCAACCTTTTTTGGCTCCAACCTTAAAAAAGTAGTTTTTTCTGCACCTCATGATCCCATTTACATATTCTGACAAATTTTGCCACCCTGAAATAAAAAGACAAATCCTGGCAACCCTTGAGAACTAAATCACAACCTGGTTTGGGCTGTGACCTGGGGGGTTGGGAAGCACTGTATGTAAATAAATTACTTATTTCTTTTATTCTTCTTACTGTGAATAAAATAAAACCTCTTGTGAATAGGTATGGATAATATAAGCTGGTGTTAAAGAAATTACTGCATATTTATCTCAGCCAACATACACTGAGGAGGACAAGAGTTTCAGATTTCATCTCAAATCATCATTAAAAAAAAACCTCACCCAACCAGGCTGTATACACACACTACTGTATGTACTCACAAGATAAGACCAACTGCAAGCTGCACAGATCCAGATCTGTGGACACATAATGCACTGGCAGATCTGGGTCTTTGCGGTTTGATACAAGTAATTAGCACAACAAACAAAATAGACCCTGAATTGTAGGTGCATTATGCTAAGGTAGATCAGGATCTTTGTTATTTTCAGTTTGATTTGGCTTGTAAGTGAGTATATATGGTACACTGAAAAATAAAATAATAGGCAACATACTTTAAGGCAGCAAGATACTAATCATTTGCAAGATTTGCATAATCCCTTCAAAATATTCAGGTGCATTTTTAACACCTCAGGATCTGGGTAACCTTAATGCACTAATCATTTAAACATGCAGCTCAGATTATATTGTTATCAAGTTAGCTGATGTGGAACTTTAGTGCAGCATTGACATAAATTTATTTGCTTTAAAATCAGGAATTTAAATTATCTAAATAGAATGTTATATCTTTGTTAAGATATGACCTTTGAAGAGGTAAATGGAACTTTTTAAAATTTTAAATCAAAGCTTTTAAACCTACATTTTTAAAGTAACACTTATAAGTTTCTCCTTTCTGGCTGTCAAAGACTGATTGACATGTTTTGCCTTCCAATCAAGTTATCAATCAACATACAAATAAGAGAAATAAATCTGAAATAAATCAAGTGTAAGTGATATGTCCCTGAACTGACAACTGACCTTAAACATAAAGAAAAACTGTTTCAATTATTCAACAAAATACAGATAAATTGTATCAATTGTATTTTCTAGGTCATTTTTGATTACAGATTAAATTATTTATCATGAAATTATATTTATGGCTGTTTAATTTCCTCTCAATCTGTGCTGAAGACAGCTTTCTTTATTACTTAACAAGTCACACTTTTTAACTATGATGCTGAATAATTACACTATGGGGTACCAATTATCCGAACTACAATTATCATCTCCATCTATTCTGCTTTTTCATTTGTGGCATCAGAAAGACTTTAAAACTGGGGTCTTTTGCCTAGCATTGCATGACTGTTTCTTTACAATGGACAAAGGAAGACCAAGGTGAAGAGTTAAATGAGGTCAGATTCAAAACAATGATCAACAAACTACTATACAAACTGAGAAATCAGGAAGAATGATTGAGGGAATAATAATAATAATAATAATAATAATAATAATAATAATAATAATAATGAGGACTTTGTATAGCGCCTAATCTTTAGAAGCTTTACATCATATAAATATGACTACAAAAAACAAAAACCATGAAATTGGAAAACAAAAAATGCTGAAAATATTTAAGGTAGGAAACATTAGGTCTTTAAGTTTGTTCCTGCAGATGAAAAATGTTATTTTTAAGAGCACTCTTGAAAGGGATCACTGTGTCTTTGTGTCTAATTTCAATGGTCAATTTGTTCCATGTTGCCCGGCCCTGGTATGCAAACGAACGTTGTCCATATGACTTCATTTTCATAGTGCGAATAATGAGTATACAATTGTCAGAAGAGGAGAATAAGTATAATGCTGGTGTATACACATGGGTGAGGCCAGATTGGTATGCTGGACATTAGTCCATCAGTGAAACATAGCACAGAGAACAAATTTTGTGTTTGATTCTGGATCGAATGGATAGCCAGTGTAGGGTACAGAGCAGTGGGTAGGTGTGCTCTGATCGTGGTACTCTAAAGATGATCCAAGCAGCTGTGTTTTCAACTTTTTAAAGTTTCTGGAATATATATTGAGATGAACCAGACAGAACTGAGTTACAATAGTCCAGTCATGAAAGTACTAATGAACACACAATTGTTTTATTGGCATCAACTAAAAGATATATGTGAATGGAGCTGATGCATCTCAGCTCAAGATATGCAGTCTTGCATATGTTCATGACATGTTGGTGCAATGCGAGAGTACTGTCCAGAGTAACACCTAGGTTTCGAACTGACTGTGAATTTAATGTTGGTGTTGCTGATATTTATTTTTTGAGCTAAAGGATGTGAATAAGAAAGTCTTTGTGTTGTGATCAGAATGGCCTCAGTTTTATCATCATTCATCTGCAGCTTGTTACATGTCATCCATGATCTCACATCAGAAATGCACCTCTCTGCTCCTTGGATGGTATCATCAACTTCAGTTGGGTGGCAAAACTTGTATATTTTGGGTGTCACCAGCATACAATTGGTGAGACACTGGATGATGATCTGACACTTAAGAGCGGCTGAGTGTATACATTGAAGTGAACAGGTCCAAAAACAGACCCCTGTGGAACACCATAACATCGATCAACTGGGCTGGAATGTATTCCATTTGCAGATACAATTTGTGTTCTGTTGACTAAGTAGGACTTTAACCACTGTAAGGCTGTATTGTGAATGCTAAATACATGCTGGAGACAGTGAAGTAATGTATCATGGTCTATTGTGTCAAATGCTGTAGACAAATCAAAGAGGGTGAGGACTATAATCTTTTCGCTATCCAAAGCAGAAAGAATGTCATTAAATACTTTCAGAATAGTAGTTTCAGTACTGTGGCAAGGGCGATATGCAGACGGTACATTGCTAAAAAGACTGCTTGAATTCAAATGAGATACAAGTTGGTTTAGAACAATTTTTTTCTAAGATTTTTTTTATATGAACAGGAGAATAGAAACTGGGCGGTAGTTCTTTAAATCATTATTGTCAAGTGTTGGTTTCTTCAGAAAAGGTTTTACGATGGCAGTTTTGAAAAAATGATGGGCATTCCCCGGATGAGAGATATTAATAACATCAGTTAGTGAAGTGGGTCTAAGCACTCAAGCAACAGTGATGTTGGTGTTGATAAAGAAATTGTTTCCTTTCTTGTGCAACAGTAATTAATTAAATAAACTTACAACTCTGGTTATTATATTTATGAACTAAGGTATAAAGTGATAATACAAAGTTTCAGATCAAAGGATTAATAAAATCATTCATATTCATTGCTGCAAGATAGGTGTGTGTGTGTGTGTGTGTGTGTGTGTGTGTGTGTGTGTGTTTTGGATTTTTTTTTAGTAGCTTTAACAATTTTTCAGTCATATCACTATAATGTCTGCAGAGTGACAGTTTATAATAATAATAATAATAATAATAATAATAATAATAATAATAATAATATTAATAATAATAATAATAGAAATAATTGCTTTATTTATAGAGGGTGACTCATTAGCCAAGGACTTTTCTCCCCTGAGGCCCTCTTATGAAGAGTATAATAATGCACATTATATGAAGATAGCAATAATTAATGTTTATTTTAACATGTTTAGTATTAAAATACTAAATTCCATTATCTATTAGAAACACATACATGCTCCTGATATTTCTTCTTAAATACTCTTAATATTTTCAGCCGATTTTACATGTAGTGGAAGCTTATTCCACAGAACTGTACCAGAGTATTGGATCTTACTGGTATTGTGTTGAAATATGCCAGAATAAGTCATGAAGGTACTCTGGTGAAGTTCCATGTAGACATTTATATAAAAGAACTGTCTTGTGAAAATATCTCGTGTCATATAATGCAAACCATTTGAGTTCTGTAAACAATGCTTTTGAGGGATGATCAATGGATGCATCTAAAATTACGTGTGGTGCTCGTTTCTGAAGTTTATAAATCCTGTCAAGCTCAGATTTAGCAGTTTCCTTATACATCTGAACAATAAGCCATTGTTGGAAGAATATATGACTTGCAGTATAGACTGTGCATTTCCATAGGTAAATATTTAATAGGCCAAACTTTATCAACAGGGTCATTCCATAATAAACTATTATCTACGGATACACCTACAAGCCTTTCATGTTTGACATTTTCTAATGGATGATTATTTATTGCAAGATAGCTTTGGGTTCCCTGACTTGTGTAGCTTTTGTGATGTCCCCAATATCATATATTTTATTTTACATTCATTAATTACCATCCTATTTTGTTGTGCCCAGTTTTGGACTTTAATAAGGTCTGAGTTTAATCTTGTTTGGATAACTTCAGTTACAGAACTAGATGTGTACATGGTTGCATCGTCTGCAAGCAAATCTGTATTTGTGGATTCATTATTTAATGGTAGACCATTGATATAGATAAGGAAGCGGAGAGGGCCAAAAACTGAGCCTTGACAGACCCCTGAATGAATAGTGCGAGTTTGAGAGCTAATATTACCAATGCTTACTTGCTGAGATCTTTGGTTTAGGTATGATCTAAATCAGTTTAAAGAAGGATTGTTGAACCTGTAACAGTTTAACTTTTGTAGCAGAATTTCATGATCAACAAGATCAAAAGCTTTCTTGAAGTAAAGGTCAATGATCCCCGTCATATGTCCATTATCCATTTCCTTTCAGCCATAGATCAATTAATTTGGTAAGTTCTTTGGCATGATTGGTATTTTCTAAAACCTTATTGTTTTTTATGAAATAGAGAGTATGTTTAAAAAAGACCTGAATGGGTACATGCTTTTCAAATAATTTTGACAATACATGTAGAATTTATATTGTCTGTAATTCCCTGGATTCTCCTTTTCTCCTTTCTTAAAGATAGGTGTAACCTTTGCACATTTCAATGTTTCTGGAAAATTACCACTCATTTGCTTTTACTAGTGCAGCAATTTTAAGAATCCGTGAACCAATACCATCCAATCTAGAGGATTTATTAATATTCACCTTAATTAACATATCAAAAACATCAGCTTCACTAACATTAGCTACTGAAAAATAATTATCTTCAGGAACTTTCATTCTTATAAATAACAGAAGAGTATCAAGTTCAATTGGGATGTTAGTCTAATTATGAATATTGTTACTGGAGATGCTTATGAAGAAATTGTTGAACATTTCCACAATGTCTCATACAGATGTTGTTATAACTTCAATTTGTTTAACTATAGGGGGAAGACAACTGTTCTTGGGTGGGTTCAGCTCTTTTAGATGCTTTCATAATGTCTTGGTACTCTTACTTTAATCAACAGCCTGTTTATATTAATTCTCTTTTGCCTTATCTATCAGATGCTTAGTTTTATTCCTCCTCTTTCTTAAGGTTTCATGTCTTTTTTCTTGTGGAAATTATCTCTTAGGTACCTCGCCTCATTGATCTCAGGGGTAATCCACATGGGTGTAATTTGGTGTTTAACCCTTTTTGTCTTAATTGGGGCATGCTTGTCTAAAGCTGCACTGAACATCCAATACCATTTGTCTCAGGCAGTGTTGACATCAGCTATATTTCTAGCGATAAAACATAATGCTGCAGATATGTAGCCGCAGACACATAGCATCGTGTCACACTCAGTCACATTATCCTGACACAAGGCTGACCAGTCCCAACATTAACCTCTTAATGCTGCTCACCAAGCAACTTGCAAGGGAGCTCCATAACCACTTTTATGTCTTTTGTATGACTTGGCTGGGGCTCAAACCTGAGACCTCTTGCATCCTAGGCAGATGTTCTAACCACTAGGCCACTGGAACTGTCTGCTGCAGGATAGGAAAATACAACCAGTCATACTTTTTCATCAGACAAAGTATTCCTTCAGCTCTGCCAAGTATATGATGCAAACTTCTGATAACAAAAGTGGAATGTTCCAGTGAAATACCGATCCTTAGAAAAGATTTGAATCACATGCCTAAATGAAAAATGATGGTCAAAGCAAATATGCATATTGTAAATAATTATTCAATTTCAAAACAGCAAAACATTAAAAATTTCTTTACCATAAGATAGATGTTAACTGATGTTTAAACAAATAAAAGAGTTCCAATAATAATACTTGAGAGTCGAGACCATGACAGTATTAACAGTAATCATTCCAAGAATGTAAAAAGTAGGGACAGAGGTACCCTACCAGGTCAAAATGTGGGGTCATTATAAGAAAACAACCTGCAAATATCACATCCTTTTTCTAGTCTATTTAAAAAAAATTCAAACACACAGGTTATTATTATCAACCTTCTCTACTGCAACCTTTCTGTACTGGGTTTTGAACTTAATACATACATACATACATACATGTATGCATGCATGCATACATACATACATACATACATACATACATACATACATACATACATACATACATACATACATACATACATATATATATATATATTTAGTTTTAATAAAATATCGTTTGATAGTTCTTTATTCTTTTTTATTTTTCATTACATGTTTTTGTAATGTAAATTTATTCACTAGAGATTATGCTTTTTCAGAAAACCAGCTGACCTGAATTGCTTTTGGTAAACACATATTGTTGACCTAAATCCTGACTTCAAATAATTTACAAGCCCTAACTGAAATTTGACATGCCCAGATAACAATTTCCATGTACCCAAAATTTCCCTATTTTTAATATTATTTGTCACACAACACTGCAATTTCTACAAATCAAATATAAATTCAACAGGGTTCAATACTGGGTTAGAATGTAATGCAAATGTCTTTAGTGTTCATCATTATACTCACAAGGGACTAGATGGTCTTGTGTCCAAACATTTCTGCTGGGTTCTCTAAGCAAGTTCTGTTCAGAACCGAGCTGACACATGTTGATATGCTGTTGCGATATGTGCAAAAAATATAACCACCCCACTCAAGTTATATTTTTTGCTGGCAAACTTCACAAGGTAAAATTGTTTCAACCAGGCGTTCTAAAATTTATTTTGTTGGGTTCTGCTGATAGCTATTTTCTTCCTAAATTTGCTTTGAAAATGAATCAAACTTGAATTCTGACCTGGATGTGACTGACTTTAACACAAATGCAACAGATGATGTGAAGATGAAAGAATTACAATTTTATTCTCATCTTTGCATTTTATTTATGCAGTAAAAACTGCCTTCACATAAATGTTGCTGCTTTTCACAAACATGTCATGTAGGATTAATGACAAACTTGTCAAAATCAAATCATACATATGGTTTAAACATTTACATTCAAGACAATGATATGTAATAACATTTGTTCTCCTACATGCATCTGGTATTTCTTTGATTTACCTATATTAGGTTGTCCAACTTCCTGATCTTACCTATGCAAATTAGAACAATGGGCTCACCCATTGCAGTCTCTAAACATGTCACAAACTATTGGCAGCCAATTAAATATGTAAAAAGGTAGTTTATACCCAACCTCTTTGGTTTTAAACTGCCACTATTTAAACTGCCCCAAGGATAGTTTTACATCAGTTTCAATGACTGTTACCTTGTATCCATGTGACATGTAATGGGCATATAATAAAAGTTTTTTTTTTCTTCTTTCTATTTTCAAAGATTACTGAAAATTTTCAACAAGCCCATTGGACACCTCACTTAGAATATGATCAAAATCAGATCTCCACTTCATGTAAGAGAGTAGTGACCTTGATCTGATTTATCAGATTGCACAGTGTTATGGCAGGTATGATATCTTAAAAATATATTTCCATATTTCATCAGCGTGATCCAAGTTAAGTTTTCTCAAGTAAATTTGATTTGTTTTTCAACAAGCCCATTGGACACCTCACTTAGAATACAGGATGGGTCTGAACTGATTGAGTATTCAAGTTCTTTTTCATTAAACAGCTTCAAATATATTTTAGAACATTTTCTTTTCTGGAATGATATTAATGTAACCGTCTCAAAAGGTGATCCATATAAAAGAGGAAAAATTAAGATGAGAATAAAATTGTAATTCTTTCATCTTCACATCATCTGTTGCATTTGTGTTAAAGCCAATCACATCCATTTTACATTTTCTTCGTAAATGTTGCATTTATTTCCATCCTCTGAATTATTATTTTTGAACTGTTCTATATAAGAACTGAAATGTATACAAACATATATATTATCCCTTTCTTTTGCCATTTTTCCTGAAAATGGCACACTCGAATTCAGTGAAATCCAAAAGAGATTTCTTGCTAAATGTTCTGATGATGTGCATTGTAACTTTTTTACAACCCACTTAGAAGATACATCGTTTTGGTGAAAAAAAACTACAGTCACTTATGGGCATGTAAGTACCTACAAACAATTTTAAGTTGTGTTTGCTCTGTGAAATAATTGTAATACTTTACCTTCTGCCTTGTTAACATTGATAGCCTTAAGTCCCATCAGGTCAGGAAGAGCGTCTACAATGATGGTTCTGTTCTTTCCTGTATTTTTGTTGACCCTCTCAATCGAACGACCCTGCCAGTCTGTCCAGTAGATGTAATCCCCTGGAGAATATGAAACAATTATCAATTATCTACAGCCCAAAAAATGGAAAGATATATATGCCCTGGAGAATAATACACAATTATCAATTATCTATCGCAAAAAATAAATGTGAAGAAATATATGCCCTGGAGAAAAATACACAATTATCGACTATCTATACAATGACCATAGTTGCCTCTTTAGTAGGCATAATGAAATCTTTATTATTATTATTATTGTTGTTATTATTATTATAGAAGTAGTAGTATTATTAAATATATAAATATTTAAATTTTCAAAGGTGACATAAACTGCCAACTTTATGGACTTTCAATTTTTCTGCATAGTGAAGTTAACAAATATCTTCTACACAGTAAGAAAGCTCACCCAAAAGACTGAAGCCAAAAATGTGTGGAAGATTCTCCTTGATCAAAACCCTTCTACCAGTACCATCAAGGTTTGCCACTTCAATCCTGTCCTCCTTTGCTTCTCCCCAGTAG
This sequence comes from Unio pictorum, assembly GCA_030141615.1. Taxonomy (NCBI): domain Eukaryota; kingdom Metazoa; phylum Mollusca; class Bivalvia; order Unionida; family Unionidae; genus Unio; species Unio pictorum. Next base: position 4,705,622 of record JARLTB010000357.1, on the reverse strand, counting down.
ATTTTACGATCCTGAAAATCTATTGCAAGCCCATTGGGCCAGCCAAGGGATGTATTAATCAGGGCTATGCGGTCACTGCCATCTAAATTTGCTCGTTCAATTTTAGGCTCCTTGCCCCAATCTGTCCAGTATATGTAACTGAAAGATGAGAAATAATATTTAAAAAATCAGCCTACAGGCAAACAAAATGAAATTAATAGGGCTATAAGCTGCGATCAGTAATGGCACTGTGCAACTTTTACGTAGTCAAAGTTCATGTATTTTGGAAAACAGAAAATTGTGCTGTACACAGATATCATAATATTTCAGACTGTTAACATTTTGCTTGTAGGTTCTTTGTTTGAAACTATAGCTCTTTGTTATTGTTATTGGAGAGCAAATTTGTGATGCTTTAAACATACAATAAGTATTGGGATATGCAAAATATGAAATCAATTAAGTTGAGTCTTTTTATTTAATTCTTTTCACAGATGATGCCAAAATTATGGCACATTCAGTATAAAAAAAGAAATATATAATAACTCACCCTGCAGCTGGGTCCAAACATATAGCTCGGGGTTCATCCAGCCCTTCTGATATCAGGACACGACGGTGAGTTCCATTTAGCCGCACCACTTCAATGCGATCAGTTCCTGTGTCTGTCCAATAAAGATTCCGTCCAATCCAGTCAACAGCAATACCATCTGGGTGGTCAACCTCACTACTGACAATTATCTCTGACCCTGAAATTTACAAGAAAGAGAACAATTAATAACAGCTGCAAACTATGTTTCACATAGATTTTTAAATATATACATTTGGTTATGCAGTGCCAACAAGAAGTCTGAAATATGTGGCAATGAACTGCATAAAATCAAAGGATGATAAAGTATTCCAAAATAAATGTACAAGTATAAAGTAAAATATAAAATGTAAAATTATTAAAAAATCTGTAAAATGTATCTAAAATAATATAATGACAACACTGTAAATCCTTAAAAAATGATTATAAAAATTATACCAAAAAGTTATACTGCTTTGCCACGAGAAACTTCCTGCATACACTTTGAACGAAACTCGTCATTTTTTGCAAAGGCTTAGCAACTCGAAAATTGTTTGTGCAATAAATTATCTATATTCCTATCAAAAGATTCCAAATGAAGACTTGTTCAAGTATTGAATAAATCTTTTTAATTCCACTTGATAGTTTACACGCATGCATCAACACATAACATCTCATCAAATAGATGTTCATAGTAAGTCAAATCAATAAAGATTTGATTACTGGGGCTCAAGGGTCCAAGGTAACACAATTCTTAGATATTTTTAAGTTGTTTACTCTACAAAAACAAAAACAAAAACAAACAGCCAAAGTGGGCTTGAAATCGACCACCTTTGTAGCTGACATGTCAAAAAGCAAATACAAATTTATGCATGCAATGAAACTTGTGGGTTAATGAAAGCCTGGAGCACGAAGCTGCTACATTGACTGTTATTGTTGGGGTCATGTATCTTCTATCCTTGACCAAATACACATTACAGCTCAATAATTTTTTTTTTCTAGTTGGTAATAGCAGCTGCCTTATTAGCTGCTCAGCATTAAGAGGTTAGTGTCAGGATTAGTTGGCCTGGTACCAGGATATTGTGACTGGGTGGGACATGATGCTACATGTCTGTGGCATGATGCCCCAGTGCTAGCCCACAATAAACTGCCTCACTGCAGACATCTTAGAAACATGACTAAAAAATTGCTAAAGCTATGTTCAAAAGAATCCAAATCACACGCATTTCTCGATGCATCATGGTGGAGGTGGAAAGTGCATGGGTAGGATTAAGAAAAGGCCCCTCTCCTGTCCTTCCATGCATATCATCATTTCATGTGGATTTGCATTGAACCACCACTGCAGAGTGGACATGGTATTGATAAAGTGGGTGTGGTTCACTGTTTATGACCCTACCAAGCGCTAAAATGAGAGGAGGGAGACAGAGCACAGTAGAGCAGTTAATTATCTACAACATCACTGTCCATGGAGTTTTTTTAATAAAAATAATCTAAAATCACATTTTTAATAACATAAAAATAATACAGATAAAATCTGTTTTAGCACAATTTGTTATATTGTGATTTTGCTTTTAATGCGATGGCAGCATGGCTCTAATTTTTTAATTTAAGGTGACCTCTCTTTTAAACATCCTTAATACATGCTCTTGGATAAGCTGATTAATTGTAATCCTATTTTTAATCCCAGCACTACATTTAATGGTGCCTTAATTTACAAAATTTTCTAAAACATATTGAAGTGTTATGTTCTTAAACAAAAAAAAAAGATAAGCTATCAAGTTTAGACAAATTAAAAGATATTCAAATACAGATGGTACTTTTTGTCTGTTTTGGAGGAAATAACATGTGGCTAGTTTGACATTTTCCAAGTATTTATTAACGTGATCCTGCTTATAGCATGATGTTATTCTTTGGACCCTGAGCATCGTGTAATAACTTGTTTTACCTGTATATGTTGCCTGAACAACATGCCTAATTTTCTTTTTTTATAAATTCAAAGTTATCAGAACCTTAGGCAATTTCTTTACCATCGAATAATTAAGAATAGTAATGCAGTTCTTCGATTTTTACAATGCTACACATTTAGATTACAAGTCACATAAATGATTACATATAAAGTTCACAAAAGCAGCTTGTTAGTCATTGGAAAAGAAGGAAGGTCTTTGTGATCGGTTGCCTAAAACTGATTCAAAGAGGTCAGTGACTAAATGAGTTTTTCTGTGCTGTGTGAACATCACCAAAAATAATATAAACAACCCATGATCTTGGTATCTGCAAATGTCAAATGAAAATATGAAGTATCACATCACTTAATTATGTAGAGAGAGAGAGAGAGAGAGAGAGAGAGAGAGAGAGAGAGAGAGAGAGAGAGAGAGAGAGAGAGAGAGAGAGAGAGAGAGAGAGAAAGAAAACACTGCTTTATGATCATGTGCTAAAGATATGTTAAATCTATGCTCATATTTTCACAATACACACATTTCCCAAACATCTTTAAATAGAGATTCTGAATATTAGGGTTAAACAGAGTCTCAAATAAATTTTGACCAAAAGAAGAAAATAAAATGAGGAAGCTGTAATTGATGGTGCAAACTATATCTCCTTCTTTGCTGCAAAATAAAATATGAAAATCTTTTAACTGCAACTTAATTATCAGAGAAAGAGAAATGGAGAGATGAGTCATTTCAGCAACAAATTTATTTCCATTTAATTGTGGTCATCTATCAAATTTCATCTGCTGATTGTTGGGCTATCATAGGTGCAGTTAAATACAATGATTAATATCAACAGACTTTGCGTAATGAAACGGTTCCCATGCCTGGACTTGCAACAGATTTCCTTCTATTCTCGATAATATTTTATATAAGTGTTGAAAATGGTTACTCCCTTGATATCAGTGTTGGAGGCAGGTTGCAACACACACACACGCACGCACGCACACACACACACACACACAAACACACACACACACATAATCAATTTTTAAAACATTATTTTACAAGGGAATGTACTCTGCATAACATAAACCTGTAATTCAACAGACTCCTTATCACTGGTTACACTCGTTACTTTCTAATTTAAAAAAATGCTCAAGCAACTGCATGTACTGTATTATATGTATACATTGTTTCTATAGGAAAATTTTAGAATTTAATCTTTTGACAGTCTACAAGTGCTACAAACAATAATCTAGCATACCAAATCTAACCAGAAATATGGCCTCTAAGTAGTAACAGGCAAGCATCTAGTGGGTACCCACTGATCCTAATGATTAGTTACATAGGTACTTGCCTATGGAGAAATTAAGATCATATTTTTTAAATTAGCAGTATCACAACCTAATATCGAAATGGTAAAGGGTATAAGAATTCATTCCCACTGTCTGATAAGTTAAATATCCTCCATCATTGTCTGGTAAACTGTTTTAGTCTAGTCTTCATAAATATTGTCCGACTCAATTTGCTTGGCCTCACTATCATATGCAGATGCTTATTTAGAGACTGAACTTGAGGTTTGTAAGTAACACTCTGATCTTATAATTCATGTGTACCCTATGCATAGCTGCCAACCTCCAGGCTTGCAATTTGTGAAAATAGGGATACCAATTAGTGAACTTTGACACGAATTCATGAAGCGATCTTAGAGTCCAGGAATATGTGTCAGAATAAATGTTTAGCATGGTTTCCAGCTGATAAAGGTTGATTATGTTCAACAAGAAAACTCAAAAATCTGCAGCATTGGTATCATGCAGTTCTTCTGTCGATGGCTTAAATATTCCAGAGATGAAATCTGCTGCAAGTCCTTAGTTTTCCATATATGTACTCTTTTGCTACCAATGTGCTTCCTCACACTGTCGCTGCCATAATGCGCAATGGTAACATTTGTGGCACACTGTGTGCAAAGAGCATGATGTATATCGGAGTTTGATGGCTGAATGCACTGCAGATAATTGGTATATTCCAAACTAAACTTCACTTTTTATGCAATATATTTCTTTTTCATATGTTGTGGTGTAGGGTCAGAGTCCATTCCCTATTGAAAGGTTGGAATTCACCAACATGATTTGATGTCGGCATGGGGCAGCCACTTACTAGCCAGCACAGCAAATTTGAATGACCTTTCATTGAGATATACCTGCATGAAATTGATACGAATAGGATTTTATTTTCTCAAAATTCGTGAGCATAGCAAATGTTATGACTAATCCGCTGATAGAAGAGACAAAAGTATGTCACTGCTGAAATTTGACCTGGATCTGGCTTTTTTCAGTTTGAGTCACATGACTATACAAATCTCGCAATCTACATGTCAATGAGGTCATATAGTCACATGATAATTGATATAGACAATAAACAAATTTCCAAAGTAAAAATGGTGTAACAATGGTCAAATAAAACTGACTCTTTTTCCTTGGTGGTGAAAACATTTTCAAGATGTGCTGCTGAATAGAAATTCAAATCCGTGTTGGCGGCGCATATGCAGAACAATTCCAGTTAGGCCACAGTTTCTCTTAAAAGCATTTGTAAAACTATTCTTTTATATATATATATATATATATATATATATATATTGAAATATGCTAAAATGATTGCTACCGGGCCAACTGTACCAAACAGCTATAGTTCACTAATAATACTGGACCATTTCGGCAACTGCTGATATCAAGACTAACGCTTAACAGGAAATCGATTATTTTATTAAATATTTTAAATAATTGATAATTGGAGAATTTTTTAAATTTTTTGCATGCAGCATGAATCTGTGAATTGCTGAAAAAGTCATGAAATTCATGCCAAAATCGTGCGGGTTGGCAGTTATGCCTATGGTTCATTTTATAACTTGGGTTTTTTACCAATAGGTGGATACTTGAGTAACCATTTGCATCTTTAATTAATGTATTCATTGTTAAAATCATGCAAGATCTTAAATACATAAGCTTTCATACCTCGTCGGACTGAAAAAAAATCCCCAAAACAAGCGCTAATGGATGAACAGACATTGAGTGTCAGACAATTCATCACGGGCACAGGGCCATACCATGCAATACATAGTTTCTTGCATCTGTGCATATTTCAGATGGAACTATTGAATAAATTCAAATTTGTTAACCACAAATAAATGATAAAATAAATAATGAAACTCATATAACACCATATGAAAAGAAAACTGAATATCTCCCAAAACTGACCTGATCCATCAAGTTGGGCTCTACGGATGTTGCGCAATTCATCATCTGTCCAATATACATATCCTTCTACGGGATCGTAATCTACTGCAATAGCATGTTTGACATCATCAAATGGCAAGATGACTGCTGTGTAGTCAGGAGTGTCCAGGGATATTCTGCGGATGTCTGTGCGTCGAGCCAAAAGCAACAGATTCTCAGCACCTAAAACACAACAAAATGTCTTGCACACAGCAGTCATTATAGACACATATGAACAACTCAATACTGATTAATGTTTATGTAACTTTGGTATGACCTAGTCTACCCCTGAAAATAATGGATTAACTCTACCATTAGGTAATGGGACTGAATCTCAAACTTTCATATTGTCCCTTTCTCATGTAACAATATTCATCAGCTGAAAGAAATTGAATTCATAAACACGCATATTTTTTTTATGATTGATGTACAAGAAATATAAATATTTATTTGTACTACTTTTTTATACATCTTATATACTCCATTTGGTGCAAGAAATTAAGATCAGAATATAAGAAAATACACATTACAGTACATTTTAATATTTATGCATTCTATATGGAAAAGAATGTTTCCAGCCAATGCAATCCTTTTGTGATGGAGTATTATCATCTGTGTTCCAGTGCACTACATATATTAAATGAGGTTGGCATCAGACAACAATAATTCAAAATGAATTTCAAACAATGCATGAATGCATCTGGCAAATGGGTAGAATGATACATTGATTATCATAAAAGTAAATCAGAAAGATGGAGTTATCTAAGTTATCTAATTATCCGAAGAACCTCTCTTGCCACCAACCCCACCACCCACATAATTGTGAATGTGTCTCAACAGAGACCCATAAACATTGACTGCAGCATAAGCAAAGAAGTGAGATAGCAAAAAGTAACAAATTTTGGTCAACACTAACCTTGAAGGATGGGGCATGACATTTATATCCACACTGGTCCTACACAAATACTCGTTAATGGATTCTAATATATTAATGGAAGCAGGATCTAAGGAAGTTAATTAAATAAAACTAATAAATGATGACCAATTCTCAACATAAATCTAGTCAACAAGCTGTACTAACAAAAATGTGTAAATCAGTAGAATTTTAGTAGCCTGCTTCAATGTATTAAATCAAGAGTAAGCAAACACCAGGGATCTTAAGCATCCATCAAAGCAAACACAAATATAAACAAATAGAAATAAAGCCTCCTCTGGGTGTGTGATTTGGATTTTTAATGTAGCTTTAAAAAAAATTGAGTTATATCATTATATCTGCAGCATGACAGTTTAAAGTTTATGTCTTGCACTGGGGCAATCATGTTCCACCCAGTCACATTATCCTGACACCAGACTGACTAGTCCTAACACTAACCTCTTAACCCATTCGGCCCAGGAGACTTGTGTCATTTTCGCTTGAAATGGGATAATGAAATACATTTCAGAGGTTAATTCTGAATACATCCAAATATATCTGCTTCTAAGAGGTTTTGCTTAGACTGATGCCTAGTTGTGCTAGAAATGATTTTCATTGGCTATTTGGCTCGCACATGTGCAGAAGGGTACAAGTTTCTTTGGTTGCTTATTGGACCCATCATTTTCCACTCCTAGCCAATTCTTACTCCCAATCACCAACTTATCCTACATTTTACAAAAGTTCAACTGTCTTTGTATAGTTCAGACTGGTCTGCCTTAGATCACAGGCCAAAAAGTCTAAAATCCTGATAAAAACCAGTTTGGGGCCCCGAGTGGCAGAGTGGTCTAAAGCGCTTTCCGTTACGGATCACTGCCTTCTCACCTCTATCTGCATGGGTTCGAGTCTAAGATTTGACTAACGTTGTTATGTGAGAAAGCTTGCCAGTAGCTTCTCATGGGTCGGTGGTTCTTTCCGGGGGGTTTTCAGGTTCTTCCTCCACCAATAATACTGGCCGCCATGTATAGCCTATCGTGTGCTGAAAAATGGCATTAAACCCTAAAACAAACAAACAAAAAAACCAGTTCCAACAACGGTCAAATTTTTGGTATAAAAAAAAAAAATCAGTCTCAAAAGAGGTTTCCCCTCTGCATTTTGTAATGTGAGTAGAAAGTTCAGATTATTTGGAATCATGGTAAAGCTAGATCTGTCTGCTGTATTGTAATACCACCCACTTTGGTTAACTTAAATGACCTTATAGGGTACAGCCTCATCAGGCCTACAAACGGCATTGGTGCTGAATGAGTTAATGCTGCATGCCAAGTGACGGTTACTAATATCATTTTTATAAGTCTTTGGTATGACTCAGCTGGGAATTGAACTCACAGCCTACTGCATCCAAGGCAGATGCTTTGACCGCTTAGGCCACCTAAGCAGTCTGCCTCATATCTCATCAGGTGCCAGATCCAAATGTCAATCTGGTTGCATTAGTTATTATTTCCTGAATGTCATGTTGCAAGTAAGGAACAATAGCCAGATTGCAGCACGTATATGCTAGATCCTGATGCTAATTATTCTGCTCCATAAATGTTACAAGTGTCAGCCTTGTGAACAATGAGGTGTCAAAGACAGTTGTGTATAACATGGATATAGGATTTTTTTTTTTGCATCTTATTTGGCTGCGCATGATTCACAGGTCAGTGACATGAATCGCCTGTGTTGGGTTTAAAGGAACATCAAGTGGGGGTTGTAAACCCACACTTTACAGACTGCCAGCATGGAGGCAATATCTGCTAATTATGTAGACCATGGCAGAGTTGACATCCACTTGGAGTTGAGAAAGGTATGGCCACCATTGGAATTGCAAGCTTAAATCAAGTATCTTGAAAACTAAATGTCAGCTGTTGCTAAACCATCTTGTATTTTATAAGGGAAGTTATAAGCTACTCAGACATCCATTCAAAATTGATGGAAAACATTGTTATTCCGGGAATTACAAAGGAGCTAAGGTCCTTGTGTGTTCATACAAGAAGCTTTTAGGGACCGAAGGAGCTGTAGGGGACAGAGAAGGAAATACTCTAGTACAGTTGGTCCCAAGTCTCTGGGACACAAAAGGAGAGAACAGAGGCAGAAGTTTAAAGGGTGAAGGACATAGTTGATGGACTATAGAGGTACTGGAGTACTAGTCAAGGGAAAAGAAATAATACAGTTGAATAGAAACACAGGCCAGGAGGAAAATCTATCCCACTAAGTCAGATGATGAAATAGTCTGTCACTTGGTTGAGTGAAATACAAGTGATAGGGTTTTGAATATTGAATTTCGTTTTGAGAAATGACTATCTGTTATTGAATGGTATTAAATTGTTGTTTATTTGAATTTCACATTTTGTGTATTCAGCCATTTAACTGTTGGCATCACTTAGCCAGGGTGGGTCTTCTGAAATAGTAGGGTGATGACCCTTTACATGCCACGCGCTAGTTCACGAGACCTTTACATTGAATGCAGTACTCTGAACCCTTAAAGTGCTATATTGTTTTGCAGTACAAGATCTCGCAGTGTTGAATTGTTTGAGAAAAAGAAATTCAACTGCACAGTTTTTAAATTCCATGTACTTCAATAAATATATGTAATAGATACACAAACCCTATATGAAAACTGATGGTGGATGTCTAAACTTTAAGATTAGCATCAAGACACATTGTGTAAGTTTAACATATTTGCATGTACAAGTGTAAATACAGGTAAGATGATAATTGAAAATTGTATTTCATGTGTATTTCTGTTTGTTTTGTAACGGAAAAGTTTAAATATATCTAAGAATATATTCTTTAGTGATTCAACCATGTACAGGTAATGTCTGTCACAATTTTATATCTAAATTATGAAAAACACAGGTAAAGAAGAAAAGGTAACAGTTTTGTAAACATCCACTCCATGAATGTCTGAGCGTGGTCTTATTTCGGGATGAAATGACAACACTCGCTTGTTAGTTATGGGATTTATCACAGAGGAAATAATACGAGGTAAACCTAAAACAATACAAAGCAGATACTTAATATAAAAGACAAATACAATACAGTATACATCCGACATCAATACAATACACAATATACAACCCACGCGCTAACATTTATAATTTTATCACAAACAATACAAATAATACCTTACCAGACTCGAAGAGTATAATTATTTCTAATTATATTCAATCTCTTGTTTTTCACGCAAGTGAAATTCAAGTGCTTTAACTATTCACTAATAATTCTGCTTAGATGTTGTCCGTTCACGAACGAGTAGGAATGCCAGAAGATCTTGTTAGTGTGGCGGGGAGTCGATGTTAATACTGGTGAAGCCTGGGAATCATGCATCGTGATCAATCACTCACTCGCTCGCTCACTCACTCATGACGAACACGCCCATAGGCATATGACACAAGTCCTGGGTCACAAATGTTAGAGATAAGTTTAGACTCCCAGAATCAGTAATAAATGTTCATGAAACTTTTTCACCAGTTATTTATGCTAATATCATCAAAACTGAGGTTCATATCTGGTGAATAGACCTCAGCAAGTGCTTCATTTTTCCTCCCAACCATTGGGCAGATGTTGTGTAAAGGGTCACCTTGATTGTTCTCATTTTCGGCCATGTGCATACTGCTTAGAATAGCTAGAAATGTATCCTATACTCAATTTTTGCTGAAGTATAGGGTTGTTATCGCATAATCAGTAGCCCCATAGGAAGCGAACACAGATTTATGTACCAAACCCACTGCTATAATCAATGGGAAAAAGAGTTTTAGATGCTCAGGTGTGACAGGCTGCCATTTCTTTATGCAACTGTTCTCTTTCAAGTCTGCCTCATAAACCCTCTGATCATCATAATGATTTATTTGATCAACTATCTGATGCAATAACTAGTCATTAAAAAAACGTTTTAAATAGTCCATAGGTTCAGTATTCACCATCTTGACATTTAATTTTAAATTACTAGTAAATGGGGGACGGGGAGTGACAGGCATGCCATCTTTTCAAGCGAGCATGTACATAAGACTCCAGTTCAACGTCAATTACTGGCTCAAAATCACTCATGGGTATTTCCATCAACACTTTGCCAGCTCCAATAATTTCATCCTTCTCAAATTCTTCAGTCATTATCATAATCACAATCAGAAGCCAGTATTTGTTGCAAGAAATCACGATTGTATTTAGCATGAGCCATTTTAATTTTTTTCCAGGTGCCATGTGTTCAAAAGAGAGTATTTGTGAGACTTACTCGCTAAAGGCATTGTAACAAATAATGGAATGCTTGTTCCGGGCCTTTATAACCCAATCAAATATAGTTTTACAAGCAGTCATGGCCAGTTGAAGTAATAGGATGTGTACATTGTTGCTTACCTAGAAAACGACTTAAACCACAACAAACACTACAAGACATCGACTGACAGCGCGACTAATGTCGCAACTAGCACTTTAAGGGTTAAGGTTACAACTTGTTCACTGAATGTGATTTTAAATGTTATGTTGTTCGCTGACATTCAATTTAAATGCCCCAAATTATTCCTGACAGTACACAGAAATGAATTTTCATATTCTTTGTATTAATAAACACAAGCATCATGTTGCACCGTCATGAAACTATAACTGATAAAATATACAAACCAAACAGAGAGAAAAATCAGAAAGGCATCATTTTAATTAGAACTTACAAGTTACTTTTTGAAAGTTTCACACAAAACTTGACAGAAAAATCACTAACAAAAACAAAAAAGCAAAAACTGGGGAGTTAATCTACAGTGTGTAGTTTTAATAAGAAGTAATATTAATCTACATCCAAGTGTTAATGTTAGGTTGAAACTTTTCATACGTTATAATCAGCTGGAGATACAAATATGTTAGTTAGCTTGTTTCATTATGCTGATAGATCATTAAGTTCTCAACAGTTGTCAACATCAAGAAAACATTTTTGTTCTGGAAAAATCTCACAAAACATGTTTCTCATTCAAATTTTCCAATTGCATAATGATGATTCTAAATTTCTATGCACTAGCTACAAATTACATTGACCAAAGAAGCAATAAATCCTTCTTTCATTGACTAATTCAATTGTGATTTCTTGTAGCAAAGCAATTAGAAACCCATTTGTGGCCTTCTCTGGAAGAAAAAGAAAGGGTTTGCAGGTGTTCTAAAACAAAAGGTGTACTGTTGTGGGGTTAGTGACAAATGGGAATTTAAAATATGAAACTCCTGTTTACTGAAAACCATGCTGACACTAAGGGCTGGTCCATTTCAGTACTACTGTTCTTCACATTACACCAGTTACAAGCCATGTTGCCACTTAGGGCTGGTCCATTTCTATATTGTAGTTATTCATGTGACACAAGTTACAAACCATGTTGCCACTCATGTCTAGTCTGTTTCTGCTTTGTTGTTATCGCATTACACAAGTTACAAACCACTGTTGCGACTTACACAGGTTCTGTTTTTTGTGTTGTTATTATTCATGTTACACACATTACAAAATATGCTGCCACTTAGGGCTGGTCCATTTTTGTGTTGTTTTTATTCATGTTACACCAGTTTTAATTATAAAAATTAAGTAAATACTACACAATCGTTTTGATCTAGTAACTCTGCTCAATTTCAATCATGCCAAGAAGAGAAGGGGTTAAAAGTTTAAGTGGTCAAGTCATTTGTGCCATTCTGGTTCAATTACTGTTGTGCTACAACAGTCTGCATACTCATTATCATATCTACCCATGTTGGAAACAAACAAACCTTAATTGGAAAAATCTCACAAAGATAGCTTTATTAATTTTTTTAAAACCTACCTTTGGCACATGTTTTTCCATCAGTCTGAAGTTTAACTCCAGTGGGACAGGCACAGGAGAAGTTGGGCTTATTCGGGGACATCAGACACAGGTGGGAGCAGCCTCCATTATTTGTTCCACATGGATTTGGACCTGAAAAAATGTCTTACTTGTGAAGTCTTTTTCAGACAATTCTCAATTTCATATACTAATTGAAGTACCTGATTTCATTTCTTTTAACCTACATGACATTTAGTTTACTGACCTCAAATATACTGAAGTTATGTATAAAAACTTAAAAATTCAAGAAAACATAAGTAGTTAACAGAACAAAAAGTAGCAGGCATTGGATGGACAAATGCAAATACTTGCACAATAGTGATAGATAATGGCAAATTTTTCAAAGAAGAAAATAAAATCATGCAACTGAAGGGGGAAATCTGGTTAATAATAATAATAATAATAATAATAATAATAATAATAATAATAATAATAATAAGCTAATTCAGTGATTCTGTGTCCATCTACCAGCATGAAATAACATTCACAATAATGAAGTCTGACATTGAAATATTTATAAATTTTCTGGGCAGACAATGAAAGTTAACGAATTTGACTGTCCCTTTCCCAATAAGAGGAAAGTGCAGAAAAGGGTGTAATCAGTGACTTTGACCATAAAGATGAAACTTGGTGAGTCAGGATTCTGACATGCCATCAAAATGAAAAGCGTAAGTGGTATTAACCTGTGATGTTAACATTGAGGATAAGACCTCCAACAAGAATTTTGAATTATTTTTGCAAACTGTCGCAGAATGGCTAAATTTGTACTTCATGTGCAGTGTAAGTGATTAAATAAGTAAGGAATATTCAAATTTGGTGACGTCATGCAAAGTGACTATTTATCACATTAACCCCTGGAACTTTTTGCTGTTTTCGCATGAAATGTGAGTAGGAAACACATTTTGGGGACTATTTATGAAGGTATCCTAATACATTGACTTCCAAGCAATTTTCCATTAGCCCAATGCCTAGTTTTGCTAACGAAAACATTTTCCATTGATTAGTTTGCACGCACATGAGCAGAAGGTGATAAGTTGGAGTTCTTTTGATGTTTTTTTGCTTAACGGACCCATAATTTTCGTATGGAAAAGACTATTAAAAATGTCCACCGCATCCTATTTTCTGCACAGATTCACCTGTCTGTGTGCACTTCAGACCGGTCTGCCTTAGATCTAAGACCATAAAGTCTCAAATCTGGACAAAAAAATCAGATTCTGACCATGGGCAAATTTAGAGTGGGGAAAAAGAAGGGGGAAAAAAATGGTCCCAAAAATAATGTTTTTTCCTCTGTATTGTGAAGTGCAACTAAAATGTCCAGTTTATTTGGTTCATTCTAGCGCTAAATCTGTCTACCTTTCTATAATACCACACACTTTATTGTATCATGCATGACCTTGAAAGCTACAGACCTTGGCAATGGGTTACAACCTCCTGCTCTGTAAATGCGGCGCTAAGGGGTAATGTATTAAAGGGATCTCTTGCTTTATTTTATTTATTATTTCATTTTCATTTTAGTATCATGCTTTAACTTTTATGCCAAAGCTTTATGAGAACCAAAACTTTTCACAAGGTCCTGAATTTGTTAATTCAATTGACAAATACATTGGTTTGAATGTCCAACCCATGCCAATTATGGGATATTGTTTGCAATAGCTGCAAAACATGTTCCCTTCACAGTCAATGAAGTGAAGCCATGGATAATTATCTATTCAATGTGGCTGAAATTATTTTGTCTCCATGCTTTTAGCTGCCAGAGGAAATTATTTTGTCTCCATGCTTTTAGCTGCCAGAGAGTCTGGCTTATATCGTTTGGAGAAATAGTTATGGTACCTCAGACTGAGTGGAATTCATAAGTTTTATCCTTCTACTTTTACATTAAGTTACTTTCTCTGAATCTTCCTTACGACCATTCCTGTGAAAACATTTCAAGAAATTCATTTTATCCAAAATATAAAAGATCACTTCATTTGTCAATTACTTCTTCTAAAGTGATCATAATGTACATTTTTTCATTTAAATGCAATCACCATCCACTCCTTAATGTAATCAATTCACTTCAAACGCAATATTGCCCACTGAAGTTGATCCTAAGTATAATCAATTAAAAAAAATTAAAGACCCATTACTATAATTTAATCAGTTCATAGTGTAAACGGAGATGTGCAGGTAAAGTGCTTTTCAATAACTTCATTGCACTGACTGTGGATTGAAATCAAAGGGTGATCCACTTGTCAGTATTTGGGTTGAGTAAACACATGACTGTTTAGGACACTGCTTATTAACTGGTTTGGCTTTGTTTTGCTTGAAGTCTTTTGACTGCTTAGCCCAATATGCAGTCAAGCAGTAACAGAACTCATGCACATGGGTAGTTATCAATGACCACTTATTGCTGTATCATCGATGTAAATGAATAAATGAAGAGAGGTTAGATTCAAGCATTCAGAAAGCCTTGAGGGTAAAAATGGACAGAAGATGAAGTGGTTAAGGAAGGAAAATAAGCGCTTGCCATAATTGTTTTGAAATAAGAAGAAGCACTTGTCCCAGGCTATTGCTTTGGAAAATCTTAGAAATTAAAACTTAAAAATTAATGGTTCGAGAATTCGGCTATGGGATTTGATCAGTCTTGTTTCTATCTCTCTGACTGTAGCATGGATCTATTCCACTGGATAGAGGAGACGGCATCTGGTATCATTAATCAATATTCCACTGTCGTAGAATGACACAAAATGGTACCCTACACGAGTAACAAAAGTCACCATCATACAATAAGCAAAATATCATACTACAAAGATTCTTCCCCCTCCCCATTTTTGTTACCTTGTATTATTTGTACATGCTGCACATTTTTCTCAAATACCCACCTGACTTTTGTCTTTCTGCTGCAAATACTTGAATATCCATGGGAGAATAAATATTACTGTGCACAACTTTTCGACTGCCTCCATTTAACTTGTTACATGAATGAATGGAAGTTGTCTGCCAGTCTGTCCAGAAGATAGTATCCTGATACAATGTCAGCGCAAATGGATGTGGTAAATCCTTGTCAACTACAACATTACGATTGGAACCGTCATAATTACAGCTGTGTATAAAATTCAATTTAGCATCAGCCCAATAAATTTTTAAATCCTCATAATCAATGGCAAGACCATTTGGCCAGAATATATTTTCATCTACTATTACAGATCGAGATGTCAGGTTCCCATCCATCCCTGCTCCTTCTATTTTTGGAACTTCTCCCCAGTCTGTCCAGAACATCATTCTGCAATAAAAAGAACAAATATTATCATTTAACAACAAACTCTCCCTGTATATGGTATGAAACATCAATAATCCTAATCAAAACTGTCAATACAGTGCTGGAAAAACATCAAAATTTTCCCCTTCCCCCAAAGTCATATAACCCACATGATGTGTCATAAGTCTCTATCATCACTATTCATGGGAGATTGAAGCAAGTATTATTCAAGAAAGAGGACTAAGGTAGCTTAATAATGATGACAAATAATGTTGACATTCTACTCACATTTTTTAAAAAATACAGCCAAAAGGGCAGAAATTTTGAGACTGACCCTTTTCTGGAAAAATATAATTTCTGGAACCAAACTTGTATATTTCACCTCATTAGATCTAAAGCAGATTGGTACAAGATGGCTCACAGATCGATCAAGCTTTGCAAAAGGTAGGGCAAGTTAAAGATCCCCCCATCCCAAAAGAAGAAAAAACAAGCTTGTGTCCAGAGTTTAGACTTATTCTCAATTGATCCAAAGCCGATTTGTCCAAATTGTATATTTTTTGCAAAAGTAGTTTCAAGACTGAGATGTAAATTCAAGCAACAAGAAAGAAGTCCAGTTCTCTGCCATATGTTAAGGGCATGCAAAGCAGTCAATCAAAAATAACTTCTGGTGATAAGAAAATCTCTCTCTGAATCACACAAGTTTGGAATCATTTCTGGCTCTTATCCCATTGAAGCAATCTTGAAAATCTGATTATTGTTGTTTCTCCTCATCCTCTGGAAAGTCTGATAAAAGGTTGTCACCAGAAGACTTTATGATGAGTTACAGATTTAAAAATAAATTTTATCTCTACGGGTAATACCGGTAGATAAGAGGAGCTTAAGAGATGGCTTTTATTGTTCAAGGTCTACTTAGTCCTAAATGAAAACTGCAATTGCTGAACATACAAAATGACCATAACTGTTTCCCTCTTGAAAATCTTGCAACTCTTTTGGAATGAATGGTCATTAATTTATGAGGAGTAGCAAACATGATTTTCAAGATGGCTACTACACATGACCATACAAGACATTGGAGCAGAACCATTTTTATCTATTACCAAGCAGATATTACGAATTTTTTTGATGAAAACCCCATGCTGATATGACCTTCAGTTCAGAAGATGTGGCTAAAACTAGATCCTTTTATGGATGCCATATCGGGCACCAAACTGGCACCATTTTCAGTTAGGACAAATTAAGCACCAAAAGCCTTTTAGTAAAATACCTCATGCTAATATATGTTTTGGGAGAGGGTAAATTAATATGCAATATAATGATGTCATCAGAAGTATGGCATAACGTTGGCCAATCAAATGCAAGATCACTACATCAATATGCTAACATTCAAACTAATTTAAAGTCTTAATTGATATGACCTTACATATTAAATCTTATCAAAACTGGTTAGAAATGATGCTTTCAGAGTCTTCACAATTAATGATGGATAGACATTGACTGACAAGCAGCAGACACTGGTCAAAATACCACATCATATACACACCTGGTCTTTTTACACATTGTTCATGTATTCTATTTGCTGTAAAGGCTTGTTATGACTTTAGTTGTTTAAAACACCTGCTAAAACGTATATCTATTTTATTTATAAACATAAGAAAATATATTCCATGATCTGGGCCATGTTTTCAACCAATGTTTAGAGAAAACTTTTTTCTATACATTTTATGAACAACCTACTACTTTGTGTTGTTCTGATATTAGTTCATATTATCTCCAGCCTGCCTTTACTCAGGAGGGATATGTTTATGTTACACAACATGCTTCCTGCAAGAGTGGCTAAAAACACGGTAGTGATAGTGATAGCATCCATACACCTCTTAACTGCATGTTGTATTGATTTCTTTTTCTCCTCATTTAAACTACATGCACGATTGAATAATGATGGAAAGAATAATACTGCATGATCAAAATGTGTGTTAATATTAAAACAACCAGTTGGAGACTAATAATTGACTAATTTGTCCTATATTCTTTGCATGACAGTGAAAATATTTAAAATAATCAAAAGTCTGAAACAGCAGTAGTAATGTGAAATGAATTTAGACCAAAATCAATCAGAGATCATAATGAATTTATTGGTCAACTGATGAATAGTACAATGGTATCACTGAGACATCCTAGTCTATTGCTGGAACATTGTTCTGAAGGCAATGGTTAGAAATTCTCCCAATTTGAAACTGAAGAGATGCAAAAAGAAGTGACTAAAGAAATGAGAAATGTGTCTGTACAATATTCTTGCCTTGACCAATATAGCATAAGGAAAGTACATGTTAAACTAAGGCCCAAACTTGGCATTTTGTTTTTATAACACTGAAAATCAAACATGACCTACCATCTTCTTAAAAAAAACATTCATACCAAATTTTTTTCAATGAAAGAAGTCCTTCAGAAGTTATCCCTCTCCATCGATTATGGAAGAGACATAAATATTAAGAACCAGAAAACCAAGAAATAGTGTTCAAAATAAACCTGACAGATAATCCAGGGACAACTTATAGATATCTTTGAGCTATGTTTTGAATAAAAAATATGCAAAAAAACACAAAATTCAACAATGTTGTGTACCGTATTTTCTGGCCTACACGTCGATACTTTTTTTACTTAAAAGTCAGGTGTTCGTCGTGTATTCCAAATCAACTTAAAATATGGATTATGTCATTGAAATTTGATTGACTTGTATATGGATTACGATACACGGTATTGTATTAAAATTGCTCTATAATTGGCATAATCGAAAACAGGTCACATAATTTAACAATAATTTGTAGTTCTATGTCAATAAATTGTTATAAACTAATATACTGCATTTATATTTACAAGTTTTGTCATTATTTGGTTTGCATTATGCACATATTTTCTTATTTCTCAAACATGACAAAAAAGAAAACAATTACTGGTTACAAAAATCACTATACTTCATATCAAACTTAGTCTATACTCTAAAGTGTAATGTACTAATTTGTTTGTTCCTTAAAATAGATATGAAATAATTTTGTTTTATTTATCCTTTTTAACCATACCTCATTCCTCCTGATCACATTTTAGCAACTGTTCTGTTGATATTTGATTTTCCAGTATACTGTTGGACACATGTTAGAAATTACCAGCATAGCTTTTTCATTGATCTAATTGATCCTACAAAGGGATGTAATCCATATCAACTGAAGTGTTCTATGATTATGTATAAAATACAGTTGATAATGCTTTCTATTGAATCCCCCAAATCTTATGTCTGTAACTGTATTTTACAAAGTTTCTCAAAATAAGTTTGGTTTAAACTAAACTAAAATCAGATATGAGATTTACGAGAGTCCCGGACACATTTTTCACTGACACATTTCCTGTTTGCAGCCATGCTCCCACCTTTCTCTTCAGCAAACTTTACAACTTCCGCTCTGGTGGCCTAGTGGTTAGAGCATCCATCGCAGAAGCATGAGGTCGTGGGTTCGATCCCTGGCTGAGTCATACCAGACTTAAAAAATGGTACTAACAGATGCCTTGCTTGACACTCAGCATTAAGAGGTTAGTGTTAGGACTGGTCAGCCTGGTGTCAGGATAATGTGACTGGGTGGGACATCATGCTACATGTCTGCAGCCTGATACCCCAGTGCTAGACATCACTATAAACTGCCTCACTGCAGACAGTATAGCGATATGACTGAAATTATGTTACAGCTACGTTAAAAATCCTAATCAAACAAAAAAAGCAAATGTTGTTAGAATAATGTGACAGTATGGGACATCGTGCTGTGGCATGCCCCAATGCTAGAAATCACTATAAGCCACTACACTACAATGTAGTGATAACATTGTAGTGATAATGACAGATCAATTTTTAAAGCAACATTAGAAATCCAAATCTCTATCTCTCTCTCTCTCTCTCTCTCTCTCACACACACACACGCCCAAATTTAAAAATTTAGGGATAAAAAATAAAAACAATACATGTATTTTGATTCTGATTTGTTGAATGCGGTCTATTACACTGTATACCATGTGAAAAGATAACCGTCTTTGATGAGAAATGTAACATAATCAGGTTCTGAAGAAACTCAATGATAACCACCATAAAGAAATCATATTACCAGTCCTTAAGTATCCCTGCATAGCTGTGTGCACCTTGTCTACATGAACTTGTCATACTACTTACATTACAGACCTGTCTACACTAACCTTTTCAGTAAGGCAGTCAATTTTTTCCCCGTAAGTTAGATCAATTTTAAATGAGGTGTAAGAAATATTTCATTAACTGCTATGTCAAGCTGGAAAATATGTATTTTAAAGTGCAGAAGTGCAATTGAAGGCTTATACAGCAATGGTCAACATTATAGTCAACCAGGCCTACAAAACTTGTCCAGTTAACCTGAACCTTAATAACTCCAGTACACTTTAATAAACTGCAGCTCCAAACCCTATGGAGCTCAATGGGTTTTGCTATCTCTCAATTTAATGTAATCCTTTTTTTAAAAAAAAGGAAATTTCATGTGAACCATGGTGAATGCAATAATCTGTCTCTCCCTGTACTATACTTGAATAATGCATTTTTGTCCTTATTGCTTTTCCTCCCAGCTATCTAAATATTCCTTTTTCTTCTGCTGTGATAAAACTTTTTAAGAGGTTTTTTGTTCCTCTTGTTCTGAAAATGTTGCTTTATGGAGACCATTTTTAAAATAAATGAGCAACAGCCTAATCATGCATACATTTTGCATTGCAAAATGTATCATTGGCGTTACTGTAAAGTTGGTCTGGTTAAGTGCCGAATTCCACTGAACCTAACGTTAAATCCAGATCCAAATAAAAAACAGACGAGTCATTATCCAGATTTGAATGCAAATAACCTGTCTGTAACTTGTGCTTTTTTTCCTTACTTTAAGTTCGTATTTGAAGGGTCATCTCACTAACAATTATGGCAACTCGTAAGATCTGACAGTATGACACAATGAACATAGCCATACTGGTCTATTTTTCTACAGCTAGAAATAGGTCCCGGTAGCCTAATTGGTGTATTAGATTCTTTAAAAATCTTTCATAAAGTCAAGTGTCAGATAGTAAGTAGAACCTCCAAGATGAATAGAAGTTAAAAGAACTGTCAATAACTGGCAATTTTGTCAGTAAAGATAAGATATCACTGATAGGAGTAGAATTAGTCTTGCAGAAAAGCTTTACTCAACATTAAAAAAAATTTTTTAAAAAAATTAGTTCTTGGTAAAAAAGAAATTTTTTATTGTTAAACTGTACAAAACATTCTTGCCACACTGAAATCTGAGTACTCAATAGCGATGGTACAGGTGAGGTTTTCTTTTCTTTTGCACACTATTTGATAAGAGGTGACATTTAAAGCCACATAGCGTTTCTTTCAAACTAACAACTGCACACATTTACACTGTGAAAAAATAGTTGCAATGTAAGTCAATGATAATGTTTCTCCAATAGATGACTTAATCTTCTGACCTGCATTTGCATGGATTTGTAATCATTTACACCAAAGGTGATAATTTCCACCTGGATAAACACTCTCTTAAGGAAACTTGATCAGTACCACAAGTAAAGATGTCATCAAATGCCACAAAGCCCAGGTTAGGAAAGGCAGAAATTCTAGCCATTAAAAAAGTGATTAGCAAGATTTTTATATTAAACACTTTAAAAACAGTTTTAAATTAAGAATTACATTAACTTTATAGCTGCTCAGATTGCCAAACTGTAAAGAGTTGACTATGAGCATGAATGGAACCAGAGTTATAAAATTACATTCTACATTATCTCAGTACTTCCCAAAGAGCTACCTGGGCATATAATTCACCTGAACAAGTTCTTTGATCAGAAATCTTTATTGTGACCTTGTTAGGACTTCGGGAGACTCCACAGCACTGATAGCATCTAGAAAGCATTCCAAGCAGGCAAGGAATTCACCAAGCTGTGAATCGCCTAACCAACTCTTTCACTGCTAAGAGTGCACTCAGAAAAATACAAAGTTAGTAGTCAAAAGACAACGAAATTCATAAAGTCCTACTGATTTTCCTGGAGAAAAAAAATCAGAACTGATGAAAATATTACACATCTTCCACAGTTAGTATAAATCTCAAAAACAATTAAAAAAAAAATATGTAGGTTTTCTTTTGTTGTTTAATGGGGATCTGTGGTAAATTGTTTGATATACATATGACTCATAATCCAGGGGTTGTGGATTCGATACCCAACCAGGATGACTGCCTCAGTGTCTATGACAGGCACAAAGTTCCCATTTCTTCGGCAAGATATGGCCAATAATGTGTTAAAAGTGCCACTGATAAAACCAACAAAAACAAACAAAATATTCTTCATCACACATCATATCTATACTCGCTTACAAGTTCAGTCAAAACTTCAAACAAGTATGTATCATGCTGCAGAAAAACACATCAAAGATACTGCTGCAACCCACACAGGCAGATACACAAGTTGAGAACCCATGACCAATACATTAAAAGTGTGATGCATTATCAGCTGAGCAACCATGGCTTTCAAATTAAAAATACACCTCTCCCTCAATAACTTGCACACAACAGGGTCCACAAACATAGACTGCACTCTAAGCGAAGGTGCAAGTTATCGAGGGCCATCCAAAAATTGAGAAATAAATCCACTTATACATTTTAATCATGCTCTCTTTTACACCTGAATGGATGGTCATATCAGTATGGACATTTCACTGAAAGACTTTTCACTGATAATGTGTTGGTCCTGAAATAAATTGGTGCTGGTCTGATATCCAATATAGCCATCAAGGCACCCATCTTGAAAATCATGTTATTGCTTACTCTTCTAAATGTTTGGTAACACTTTCAAAGGATCATGTCTGGTTGATTGATTTGGTAAAACATATCAGACGTATAAATTGCTTAGTGCAAGTTTATTCAATGATGATCCTTTAAAAATCAGTTACCAATAAATGTTCATGCAGTGAACAATAAACCACAAAACAATTTCTCTAAGATTATACAAAATATGTTACCCTCATTACAAATCAGAAGAATTTTTGCCTTATCTATTACTGACATAAAATGTATTATTAATGTGCAACCCCTTGTAATTGCTCAAGGTCAGTGAGTTGATTTTCAAGGCTGTCAAAAAGAACGTAATTACAACTTGGTGATTTGCTTGATCACTTCTGGTGTCTTCACCAACAGTTGGAGGGGTGGGGTTGGGGTGATACTAGTAATCTAATTTATCCAACATACATATTTATATATTGGACATTAATATGAATAATTATCAATTGCAAGAAGTCACTGGAAATGTCTAAATTGTCTCTCACAGTTTCATTGCATGTATATTCATTATAAGCAAACACAAATGAACTGAAACGTTTTTATTTTGCACTGTCTTGGAAAACTACATCCAGATAAATTGACTGAAACAAAATATTGAAAAGTCTCCATGCATGGATGCTTTCTGTGTATTCAGCAGGGATGAAGTCATTTAATGATTCTTTTAAACACCAATGGTTTTTCTATATTTTTGGTCTAAGAGAGGCAACAAAGCTGTTTTATACTAGTTAATTTAATTTTATTAACTTTGGCAACATAAGTACTCAACATGTTTATGAGCAGACTCCAAAATCATGTAATTTCTTTGTTATTGAACCCTCAGTTATAACCATATATACCAATCACTTGATAACTCGCGCCCTGATAACTCACAATCCCATTTATAACAAAGGGTCAGGTGTGCATCCAGTTTTTTTAGTGGTTTCTCTTACCAGAAAATAGCACCCAAAAACTGGTCCCCAATTCTTTGCAATTGCAAGGGGTTGCCCATTAATAATAAATTTATGTCAGTTAGACCAGGCAAAATTATACTGATTTGTTCTGAGGGTAACATATTTTGTATAATCCAAGAGAAAATGTTTTGTGGTTTATTGTTCACTGCATGAACAATGTCTACATGTCTGCAGCATGATGCCCCAGTGCTAGACATCACTATAAACTGCCTCAATGCTGAAAAGCTACATTAAAAATCTTAACCAACCAAACAAACCATGCTGATATGACCATCCATCCATTCAGGTGTAATGAGAGCATGATTTTCAAGATGGCTGACATGATGGCCATATTGAATGTCCAAGCTGCACTATTTTCATTTAGGGTGAACTAGATCATGGGGTGTGTTGATATGCATGGGTGGGTGGTTTCAATGCAATCCACCATGCAGATTATAGTTCAGGAAATGCAGCAATAATAAACTTGTGCTAACAGCTAACCAGCCAGACAGATAACAGATCATCTCATGCTCTTCTGGTCTATGACTACCAGAGCTAATAAAAAACATACCATGCTGAATAAAATACAACACCCAACACAGACGAATATGAAAGCATTCAATAGCCAGAAAGAGAAAGGGTATGTGCGTGTCCACAACTTTAGTGATTATTTTATTTTATATCCTCCATAGTATGGACCCTGCAGCTACTTAAAGCGACAAGGAACAAATGAATCAACCCATAGCAGGACATAAATAGATAAAGTACCACAGTATCACAAGTTTCAATAAAGGCAAATTCTTGCGTGTAAGCAGACAGCCACACAGCCAGCTATCTCTAGTCGCTACAGGAGTGGCACCAGGATGAACTAGACATCTAGATCACATACGTGCCCCAGCCAATAAGGTATAAATGATTCCTTTGTTTCTGATGCAAAGGCAAACCTTAAATGAAACTGGGACCATAACTCTGGTGAATATTTACGGAAAAAGCTGAATCTCAAACTTGACTATGGTATCCTTGATATTCAGTGCAATATCAAATATGGTTGAACTCCATGCAGTTCTCCAAAAGGTACTGAGCATAAACAAATGTGACAGACATGGATAACAATAAAGGTATATACCTTCCACCAAAAAAATTGTGACTTCATTAAAGAATGAGTGCAATCACAACATATTCTTATCTACCATGCTGTTGGTATAAATCATAAATCCAATGTATAAAAGGCTTATATTTGTTTAATCATGAGGAAACACCAATTATACCAGTCTATATACAATAGCTATAAATGTGCTCAACAAAGATGGATATCCTACAAACCTTAAATGACCTACCTTATATACTTATTTATAAGTCAAAAGAGTCCACTACAATAAAAAAGAAACTGCTAAAGCATAATGTGCAGGAGTCCATGCTATTAATTCTACTGACTACCCCTAACAAACTGCACAGACTTAGATCTGCTGGCACATTATATGACAACATATATAGGTCTGTGTTTGCAGTTGAAATCTGCTTTTAAGTGAGTAAATAAGGTACCTGTCAGTGTTGAATTAAATGCACCCACATGTACAGGTGAAAAACAACTGTGTCCAGCAAGGTAAAAAAAGAATGCCATTCAAATTAAAATAAATTACATGGGCAGTTGCCATCTCGAATCCATTGCAGAATCAATGAATATGAAAACAAAAGTTATGCTTGTCAGTTTTATCGACACTTTAAATATATTATTGGCTATATCCCATAGAGGAAATAGGAACTAAGTGAATTTCCCACAGTTGCAAGGAACTAAGTGAATTTCCCACAGTTGCAAGGAACTAAGTGAATTTCCCACAGTTGCAAAGAGGCAGCCAGCAAACCGCCTCTATGTTGGCTTGGGCCAATTTTGAGCTCTGAACCCATGGATTACAAGTGTGATGCTCTACCAATAATCTGATTAAATCATATCTCCATTGTCCTTCATGAAGATCTGTCTGTGAATGCTTTTATGGTTCATGTTCTAGTGACCTATGTTGTTACCATAATGACTAATTTTATCAGCCAATTAGATAAAGCTTTACAACTTTGCATTTGGGTGATTGATTAGTATGGCTGAAGATCATCAAATTGTGCCCAACAATTAAGATTCACTTTCAAACTTCTGAAAGCTGCATTTCCATTGGCTAATTCAAAGGTCACCAGAACATGACTACTTAGCAATCATTGTCATATCTTCATGTAGGATAGTCACAATCTGATTTTAATCAGACTGCTCTACCAACTGAGCTACCTTGCTACTTTGAAATGCTAGTAAAGAACCAATACTTTTCTTCTACTTACCCATGAAATGGATCCAATGCAATAGCCCTGGGCTGGTCGAGCTCCAGCCAGTACAACACTTTACGCATTGTTCCATCCAGATTGCTTACTTCAATTCGGTTTGTTTCTGCATCTGTCCAGTACAGTTTCTTTCCCAACCAATCACAGGCCAGACCATCTGGAGAGGCTAATCCTGTTGAAATGATTGCTATAGTTACTGACGTATTATTTATCTGTGTCATTTTTATTGCTTCCAAGCTAACATCTGTCCAAAATATGAGGCCCTCTGAATATACAAAGTCTACGGCGGCTGCATCTTCCAGCTTATCAGCCACGACAGTAGAATTATTTTTAGCATTCTGAGCATCAACAAGGCAGATGTCTTTGCGATCAGCAAACAGCAAAAATGGTGATCCTGTGAAAAAAGAAAGAGGTACTGTATTCATCAAATCTAAATTGAGGTAGTCAAAGAGCTTAAAAAATTCTACAGTTTAAGGTTTCTCACTTTCTCCTTGGGATTTTGTATTTTTAAATCAAGGAATTGGTTTTAATGATCATAACGGTTGTCACTTTTTAAGTTGCTTCTGTGATAAACAAGGCCTGTGAACATGGAGCACATAGTAAGATTAAGTTTAGCAGTCAAATAGCAAAATTTTATTACTCAATTTAAGAAGCCATGCTGTCTCATGGCTCAGCATGCTGGTTTCACAACTGAAGTGAAGCAGGTTTAAACCGTACAGTAGAATCAGACTGCATTCAGCTAGTGTCGAGTATACACAATACCAAAATGAAACCATCAAGTTGTTCCATTTTGTACTCATTTTTTTAGGTCACAAAATTTTTAACATTATTGTCTTACTTTAAGTGAGTACTCCTGTCAGCCAAAGTGCAATGCACCCACATACATATAAACAGAAACATTTTATATATGCAGCAACAAGTTATGAATGCCAGTTCAAAAGCAAGGAAACAACAACTAGGTGTGGTGAATTCAAAAAGTGGTGGTCTCAAGAACATAGACCTTAAAGTTTGAGTCCAAGATTGTGTTTCCACATGTAGCAAATCAGAAACAATGCTTTAAAAGCAAGGTCATCTATGATAGGTTTACACTAATGGATAATGGATGACAGACAACAGGTCATCCCATGAACTGTCCTAACCTATGTACATTTTAATATTGAAAAAAATATAATGAACTAGAACTAAAAATGGGTAAAATGTACTTTGAACTCATTCATCCCCAATCCCATCTGTATGCGTGATACGGTTTCTGCATTCAATGGCTGATCCCACCTTTATTTAAGGTTTGTTGGCTGCATAAAATCCTGTCTTTCGCCATTGTGAATGTGTGTTAGATATGTCTCTGATTGGTTAGAAATGTGGGTTTTTTCTAAGAATCAGAACATATTAAACCAATCAGAAATGATTTTAATTTCCATTGTGCAACGATACAGTATAGGAAAGCTTGGGGATATGAAGCTCGTGCGAGCTCGAGCTTGGCAATTTTTTCAAGCTTTCGAGCTTGAGTAGTACGGAAAAAAAATTCTCTATAATTTATTTAAACATCATTCTTGTTAATATAATAGTATTTCAAACAGACAAGAGCATGCAGAGATTTATCCGATAACTCTGATCCCAATTTTGTGCAGAAGTTGAAAATCCCTTCTCCCAGACAGCCGCAATCATAATAGTTGGAATTATTACCTTTGAAGCCCAGCAAGGCAACGACCGTCCACTGGTCGACCAACACATGGGGAAGCATAGGCCATGTGTGTCTGTAAAGCCGTTCATTCCCACAGTCAGTTAATTATCGCACGGTTTTATTCGGTCCGATATAAAAAAGTGGAGAATTTTTCTAGGCGTAAGCTCGAAGCTTGTTGAGCTTAGACCTCGAGCTTCAAGTCCCCGAAAATGCTCCAAAATTATCGAGCCTCGAGCTTGAGCCTAGGATCGTCCCAAACTCTATGCAACGATGAATTGTTTATATGCCAAGGGTTACTAATTGTGAGCAGTTTCAGCACGTGTTCTGTTCATGAAAAATTGTAAATGATGGCGAATTGTGATTTTTGATGACAATGAGAGTGAAAATGATGAGTTTTTTCAAGTTTGATCTAAAAAAAAAATATTGAGCAAGCTGAGGAAAGATGTTTGGTAGTTAGATATTTTGTGAGATTTAGATTTGGAGATAGAAGTTTCTGACACTGAATTGTCAGAAGAAGTGGCTGATAGAGTAAGTTGTGAAAGATTTTGACAAATAGGAAAAAAAATATATTACTGTGTAGACAAAATTCATTTGGAGTAATTAGTGAAAAGTTTGTGGATTTTTATTGGATATAAGATAAGAAATTAAGGTAAGAGTGAATGCATGTGCATGATGCTTATAAAATTTTCCAAACAGGTAAAACCTCTCTGGGGCACAAGCAGCTTGACACAGCTTAGTGCTGCTGGGGCAATAGCAGCTGTGATACTGATAACAGTGCTGGGGCTGAATGAGTTAGCATACTAAGGAATAAATGTATTGAAGCAGCACTATGTTAACACTTTAACCCTTGGAGATTTTTTGATGTTTTTGCATGAAATGCAAATAGGAAACATATTACAGGGACTATTTCTGAAAAGATCTTCTTAATACATCGACTTCCAAGCACCTTTCCATTAGCCTAATGCATAGTTGTATTAAAAACAATGTTTTCCATTGGTTATTTAGCTTGTGCATGAGCAGAAGGTCAAAAGTTAGGAGTTCCTTTTTTTGCTGAACGGACCAATCATTTTCGCATGGAGACCGCTCTTTATTAAAAATGCCTACCTTATCTGACTTTCTGCACAGGTTCACCTGTCTTTGTGCAGTTAAGACCAGTCTGCCATAGACACGAGGATAAAAAGTAACAAATTTGGACACAAAATCAGATTCTGACCACAGACGAATTTTGGGTGGTAAAATAAAATGGGTCCAAAAAATTAGGTTTTTCCCACTGTATTTTGTAGTGCAACTAAAATGTCCAGATTATTTGGCATCTTTGCAGAGCTAAATCTGTCTAACTTTCTATAATACTACCCACTTTAGTTTATCATGGATGACCTTGACGCTACAGAGCTTGGCAGTAGGCTACTCCTTCCTGCCCCATAAATGCGGCACCAGATGTAATAAACAGTACATCTCATACAAGTATCATATTTTTTTCTGCACTATTATTTTCTGTTATAAAAAAATATAACAGTACAAACACATGATCTTCGCAACCGCTAAAAATTCTATGAACACTTCTTTCAATCAACCGGTTCCAGCATCCGTCTTTAATATTTGAATCATGATGATGTCATCAATTGTTATTTCTACAATCCGAACTTTAACTACATATTTCTGTTCTGCAAATTTATATAAATTATAAAATAATACAATATGAAAAAAAAGTAAGCTAAAGTGTTTATCTTGTGAAATTACATTCATCATGTTATTCAGCCCGCGGTAGAATGGGCTACTTTCATCAAGTGGATTTTATATGTACAGGTTTTTGACTGCAGTGGTAAAAATAAAAGTTAATTCACTGGATTGGATTAATGACATTGTCGTCCGAGAGTTATGCGTTGGTATGTCACTGTCTTCTGAATGCATGTGTAGTTTTCAATCTCCTTGCAATTCCGAAGCAATAAAATATGCGTGAGAAAAGTCAAATTGAGCAGAGGGTTGTGGTTGCTGTTGCACTCCTTGTGTTCATTTATATAACTAATAAGGTGATTTCATGTTTTCAGAGATTTGACCGTACTTTATTGATAAAACATCAGACTCCTGTTGTGACTATGACTATCCTTTGTTGCTGAAATACATATGATTCTTCCTTGAACAGATTTGGAGAAATGAGATTAAATAAGTCAGTAAAGAATGAAATGTTTGTTGTAGTGAACTACTTCTGAGAAATGGGTGTAGTTTTTTATTAAGATGAATTGCCTCACAATGTCCCAATTCCGGGTATAACAATATTTATAAAACATGCCACTAAACTGAACTAAAAACAAAAACATAACAGAAGTATTGTACACATATGTACCAAGTTAGCCCCCTCAGGCCCATCTCCAGAGGGTGGGTGTTATGGAACCAGCTCTAAATTGCTGCCTAGAAACCTAGAAGGAAAATATTACTTTAATGTATACTTTTACCTATGTAGACATGGACACCTGAGGTAATACAATAGCTTCTATTTTGTAGAAGGGAGCTTTAAAAAAATTGAGGGATGAAGTTACCATACCAGATTCACCTCTAAACCACTACTCTTATATTTGTGCCAAGTTTCATAAACATATTTCAAATGATTTTGAGTTATGCTCTGGAAACAATTATAAGTTTGGTGGTTGCAAAATATTTCCATGGCAACCTAAAATTACTGACAGTAATTAATTTTAAATTGGAAAACGCAGCACTAAGCCTTTAATTTGATGTGTGTACCAAGTTTTATATGTACATTATAAATGATTTTCTAGTTGCACTCTGGAAACTATCTGGCCAATTTTCAACATGTTTCTATGGTAACATCAAACATATTTACATCACAAAATTCTTAATTGCAAAAGGCATCCCAATGCCAGTAGTTTAGGATGTGTAGCTTGTTTCATAAGCATATCACTAAATGTTTTTGAGTTGCCCCTTTGCATGGTTAGTCAGATGTGATATTTGTTTCTATGGCAATTGGGGAAAACATTATAAGAACTATTTTAACAATATTTTATTTAACATCTCTACCAAGTTTCATAACAAATATCAAACTGTTGTTTAATTATGCTTTGAAAACAGAAGCATGACCAATCTAGCAAATACTCAAAGACAACCTGAAAAATGTCAATGGAGAAAACTTTCTAGACCCTTAATTTGACAAGTACCAAAGTTCAGCAATAATACAATGAACAGCACATTATACAATTCCCCCCATGTTTAACAGTCCTCCAAGTAGACAGTAGCAATTTTTCGGCAGAAACCATTTTTCACTGATCTAGATCTTTTGGCTCAAAAATGAATAGGCGTCTTCCTTACCCTAACAGCAAGTCATCCACATTACTAGGTCTGTGATGCAGAAACAATGCACTGTACAAGTTGTGTACGAAGTTTCATCTATGAATATGTATTTCAAATGGTCCTTATTTTTATAGACTGGAAATGAAAAGGTGACAAATGAATGGATGGATATATTGGCAACTGGATGGTCCCGTGTCAATACTCCAGCCAGCTTCATTGGCTACTGTATTTTCCAGCCTATAAGTCGATGAAGAGTAAATCAAATCCATGTTGTAGTTCATTTTATTACCTGTAGTTATGAACGTAACTTATAAAAACTTGTCATTTTGTATCATAAGCTTGACACAATCCACATATCAATCGATTTGGAGTATAAGACGAAGATCTGACTTTCAAGTAAAAAAAGTATCGACTTATAGGCCAGAAAATATGGTACAATCAAATAATTACAAAGGTCACCTCTATGGATCTTTGATTAGCCTCCACAAACCACTGTAAATCTCAATTACCATGCAAAAATATATTCACATTGAAGTGACTTTAAGAATGAAAATTTCTAAACAGCTTTTTGTGCAATTTTTAATCCTTCCATTCTAAATTTCAATATTTTGAAAATTTCAAATATTAACTTTTAATCTATATAACATAAGTGAAAACTGATATGACAATCGATTCAGGAGGAGTAGCAATAACAAGAGTTTTGAAACAGACACTGTGGTGGTCATACAGATGTCAGACCTGCACCATTTCCATTAAGACCAAGTCTACACATCACAAAAGGTCTCTTAGTGAAAACCCCATGACAATATGAATATCCATGTTGGGTAGTTGTAACAAATTTCTGCTAAGGGATGGATGGATGATGGATTGACAACAGACCATCCTATACCTAAAGCTCTTCTGGCATATGGCCAATAGAGCTAATGAAAAATGTAACCAAAGTCAGTGAACCATGAAATGAAAGCCGATTATGTACATGTCATGAGGGTGTTGTTGTTGTAGTGTTTAACGCAATTTTTCAGCACAAGATAGGCTATACATGGCGGCCAGTATTAATGGTGAAGGAAGAACCTGGAAATCCCCTGAAAGAACCACCAACCCACGAGAAGCTATCGACAAGCTTTCTCACATACACACATTGGACGAATCTGAGACTTGAACCCATGCAGAAAGAGGTGAAACGGCAGTGATCCGTAACGGAGAGTACTTTAGACCACTAGGGGCCCTTGCGATGAGGGTGTAGGACTCTCCAAGTTTCATGATTCCAAGTATAACAGTATTTTAATGCACTGTGCTAAAAACTAATAGCTAAACGCAAAAACTGAACCAAGACTGTAAAGCCAATGTACAGGTACAAATTTACCCACCCACCCCCATCCCACTACCCTGGGGATAGGTTCATATAACCCATTCCAAACTGTTGCTAGCAAGCTAAAATCCCTATCTGGTCATGGAGTAAACAAAACAACTTCACCACAGCTAGTAAAATATGAAATGCAACTCCCAGCAAATGTTGCAAGGGTTTGGTAGTAACAGAAATTCGTAACATCATGCTCCATGAAGATTTCAGCATTAGAAAGAAGCTTAAAAACACAAGTCAATGAAGCAAGAAATATAGCTCTGTGACCTACTTTTGTGATGGAATGTTGTACTTACCAAAATGCACCCACTCACTAAAAACATGGTACTAGCAGAGATAAATACAAACAGCTAGTTTAAGAAATCTAGCATGAAGAACCAGAAAAAGAAACTTAAAAAGGCAAAGTGAAACCAAAACCAGTGAGGCATAAAAGGTGGGAAGCAGTGACCAAATTTTGTAATCAGGCCTTTGTAATAGTTATGTGCAGTGTGGCTGGCTGCACATCTATACATTTTTTTAATCAGTGCTGACACCAATGATGATGCTAGTACTAGCAATGTGGGTAGTACAATAGCTGAACCCTACATTGTTGAGGTAAATGAAAACAGCAGACTTTATCCAGTAGATGTATCTGGTACCATCAGCTTTTACAATGGCTAAATTTTTCTCTGTATACAGGGATAGGGCCATATCGAAGGTACTGCTTTCCTTGAATTTACTCTCCATGACAAGGGAAGGTGTTGGTGGAGCATTCACGTAATTTTTGTGTGCTTTTGCTATTGTTATTACTTGGCATTTCTAAGTATTCACATTGCTCGAGAATCAAACAGAAGTAAAAAAAAAAAACTAACAAAACAATGCAAACTGTCTAGCAAAATCTTGGCTGACACGATTCACCATCAGAGTAAGAAACAGGAGAGGCAGCTGAAACACACTAAGCAGCTATGCCTGGTTGTCATGCCTAGATAACAACTGGCAACTGGTACAAATACCATTCAAAATCAAGAACTATATATCAAAGCCCAGTCAACACATTCTGCCACAAGATACTGAAAAGATTAAAGAGTCTGTAATTCTGAGCCATTCTGTTTTTACTAATGTTGCAATAAATTTAAAAATTCTAGCAGCTTTAAGTCCCGGTGCTTCATTCAATGAAACAAAAATGAGACAAAGTTATCCGAGGATCAGAGCATTACAGAATTACGGTAAACAATCTCAGATGCCTATTCTTCAACAATAAGTTTATATTATTTAATTACAAATAAGTAAAATGTTTATTTGACTGCCCTAGAACAATTTTTTTTAATTTTCAAAACCTGAGCAAAAATTGACCAAGAACAGTCATGTTCACATTATATAACTGACCCCTTAAACATGTTTGTTTGCTTGAATTTTAACGGCGCACCAGCACTTTTAGGCTATTTAGCGCTATACAACAGGTTAGATGTTCAAAAATAAGAAAGGTTTAACATCGACCAGCGATATAAAAAACCATAATAGTTAAATATAAAATGGTAAGATGTTCGTGACAGGAAAATATGAAGCTTCCCAATCAACGGGAGATGTAAATGGTGTATGTTGATAAGATGTTGTAAATAAGAGGTGATATTTGCATTAAATAAAAATATTCTAGGTGATGGCATACAAGTTATAGTTTAAAATAGAGATTTACTTCCTTTAGGAAATCTAAAATACAAGTGATTTGTATTGTATCAAAAAGTTCCTTCATGTTGTGTACATTATAGTATTTAGCACGCGTAGGTTGCAGGTCGGAACACTCGGTCATAAAGTATTTAACAGTGAATGGCTCATTGCAAGAAACGCACTCTGGTGGATCTTCACCTTTTATTATGTGGGAGTGGGTAATGTATGTATGACCGATTCTGATTCTTGCAATGACAACCTCCTCCCTACAGATAGTTCTGTAGGAAGGAGTCCATTCTCCCAGGGTTGGTTTGATGGCATGAAGTTTGTTATTGACTGCATCATCCCATGACTCCTGCCACTTTTGACGTAGATACTTTTTGATATAAAGTGCTGGTGCGCTGTTAAAATTCAAGCAAACAAACAATTGGGCCAGTAATAACGGTTTTAAATTTTCTAAATCGAAAACAGTATGCATGCATTTCTGTCAGTTGCGATGACATCATGATGACCCTAAACTCACGCTGGATGGAACACTTATTCTAGTTGTTGAGGAAACAAAGTTTTTGGGTATTATTTTTATCTTTGACAGAAAACTGACTTTTATACCACACATCAAGAATTTAATAGCTAAATGCTTAAAAGCTTTAAATTTAATAAAAGTAATTGCGCACACTGACTGGGGTGCTGATAAAAAAAGTCGTCCTCAATTTGTATAGAACATTTATCCGTTCTATACCAGACTATGGATGCATTGTTTATGGTTCAGCTAGGAAGTCTTATTTGAAAATGCTTGACCCAATTCATCATCAGGGAATAAGACTATTGAACAAAAACGCACTTTAAATAGCATTATTTTCTGTGACTCGCTGTCAGTACTTAAGTCGCTACACCATAGAAAACTGGATAATCCATTACTAGTCAATATTCTCGTCAAAAACTCGGAGCTTAGTACCTCCTACAATATAGTAAACTGTTGGCTACCTAGCCATATTGGTATTAGAGGTAATGAAGATGCAGACCGGGATGCTAAGATGTCACTATCCCAGAAACCATCGGATTTTAAATTACCGTTTACTGATTGTAAACCTTAAACATGTAACTGTTGTTGCTGTTTTGGATTTAATGCCATTTCTCAGTGCAAGACTGGCCTTACATGGCGCAACCAGTATAACTGGTGGAAGTAGAACCTGGCAAAAAAAACCATCAAGAACTGCCAACCCACAGGAGGCTTAGTGACTGCTTACTCGCATACCCACATTGGCCAAGCCAGAGACTCAAACTCACATGGATCCACATGCTTTAGATCACCTGACCACCCAGGGGCCACATGTAATTCTGATGTTGAGGTTACTTGAACAAAATATAAGTTATGGTTCAATTTTTTTTTATCACAATGATGTGAATAGTTTCTTATGATGTCCTGTTTATTTACATGGGGTTATTTCAGAATATCATGAAATACTTTGAACTTCAACATTTTAAAGAAGGTTTATAAACATACAAAACAAAAATATTTTGGTTTTTAAAGTGGCATTTCAGTTAGTATTTGTATCTTTTTGCAATTACCACAATGTAATCTAGGTATTCTTACCAGTTAGAATTAATCACCATTTAGGTACCTCAATCAGAATTATGAACACTCAAGGTACTTAAAATTAATCACCACATTGTAATCTAGTTAATCCTATCAGTTAGAATTACCACATTGTAATCTAGTTCTGGGCCCCTAGTGGCCAAGTGGTCTAAAGTGCTTTCCGTTATGGATCACTGCCGTCTCACCTCTGTCTGTGTGGGTTCAAGTCTAAGATTCTGCTAATATACTTATGTGAGAAAGCCTGCCAGTAGCTTCTTGTGGGTCGTGGTTCTTTCTGGGGGTTTTCCTGGGTTCTTCCTCCACCAATAATACTGGCCGCCATGTATAGCCTATCGTGTGCTGAAAAATGACGTTAAACCCTAAAACAACAATTGTAATCTAGTTCCTCCTATCAGTTAGAATTACCACAATGTAATCTCAGTACTCATGTTAGAATTATAATCTAGACATTCCTATCAGACAGAATTACGACAATGGTACTAGGTAATGCTATTAGATAGAATTATCATAATGTAATATAGGTAATCCTATTAGATAGAATTACCACAATGTAATCTAGGTACTCCTATCAGTTAGAATTATCACATTGTAATCTAGATACTCATATCAGTTAGAATTATCACAATGTAATCTAGGTACTCCTATCAGTTAGAATTACTACAATGCAATATAGGTACTCCTATCAGTTAGAATTACCACAATGTAATCTCAGTACTCATGTTAGAATTATAATCTAGACATTCCTATCAGATAGAATTATGACAATGGTACTAGGTAATGCTATTAGATAGAATTATCACAATGTAATATAGGTAATCCTATTAGATAGAATTACCACATTGTAATCTAGGTACTCATATCAGTTAGAATTATCACATTGTAATCTAGATACTCCTATCAGTTAGAATTATCACAATGTAATCTAGGTACTCCTATCAGTTAGAATTACCACAATGCAATCTAGGTACTCCTATCAGTTAGAATTACCACATTGTAATCTAGATACTCCTATCAGTTAGAATTATCACAATGTAATCTAGATACTCCTATCAGTTAGAATTATCACAATGTAATCTAGGTACTCCTATCAGTTAGAATTATCACAATGTAATCTAGGTACTCCTATCAGTTAGAATTACCACATTATAATCTAGACATTCCTATCAGATAGAATTATGACAATGGTACTAGGTAATGCTATTAGATAGAATTACCACAATGCAATATAGGTACTCCTATCAGTTAGAATTATCACATTGTAATCTAGATACTCCTATCAGTTAGAATTATCACAATGTAATCTAGGTACTCCTATCAGTTAGAATTACCACAATGTAATCTAGGTACTCCTATCAGTTAGAATTATCACAATGTAATCTAGGTACTCCTATCAGTTAGAATTACCACAATGTAATCTAGGTACTCCTATCAGTTAGAATTATCACAATGTAATCTAGGTACTCCTATCAGAATTACCACAATGCAATCTAGGTACTCCTATCAGTTAGAATTACCACAATGTAATCTCAGTACTCATGTTAGAATTATAATCTAGACATTCCTATCAGATAGAATTATGACAATGGTACTAGGTAATGCTATTAGATAGAATTATCACAGTGTAATATAGGTAATCCTATTAGATAGAATTACCACATTGTAATCTAGGTACTCCTATCAGTTAGAATTACCACAATGCAATCTAGGTACTCCTATCAGTTAGAATTACCACAATGTAATCTAGGTACTCCTATCAGTTAGAATTACCACAATGTAATCTAGGTACTCCTATCAGTTAGAATTACCACAATGTAATCTAGGTACTCCTATCAGTTAGAATTACCACAATGTAATCTAGGTACTCCTATCAGTTAGAATTACCACAATGTAATCTAGGTACTCCTATCAGTTAGAATTACCACAATGTAATCTAGGTATTCCTATCAGTTAGAATTACCACAATGTAATCTAGGTACTCCTATCAGTTAGAATTACCACATTGTAATCTAGATACTCCTATCAGTTAGAATTACCACATTGTAATCTAGATACTCCTATCAGTTAGAATTACCACATTGTAATCTGGATACTCCTATCAGTTAGAATTACCACAATGTAATCTAGATACTCCTATCAGTTAGAATTATCACAATGTAATCTAGGTACTCCTATCAGTTAGAATTACCACAATGTAATCTAGGTACTCCTATCAGTTAGAATTACCACAATGTAATCTAGGTACTCCTATCAGTTAGAATTACCACAATGTAATCTAGGTACTCCTATCAGTTAGAATTACCACAATGTAATCTAGGTACTCCTATCAGTTAGAATTACCACAATGTAATCTAGGTACTCCTATCAGTTAGAATTACCACAATGTAATCTAGGTATTCCTATCAGTTAGAATTACCACAATGTAATCTAGGTACTCCTATCAGTTAGAATTACCACATTGTAATCTAGATACTCCTATCAGTTAGAATTATCACAATGTAATCTAGGTACTCCTATCAGTTAGAATTACCACATTGTAATCTAGATACTCCTATCAGTTAGAATTATCACAATGTAATCTAGGTACTCCTATCAGTTAGAATTACCACAATGTAATCTAGGTATTCCTATCAGTTAGAATTACCACAATGTAATCTAGGTACTCCTATCAGTTAGAATTACCACATTGTAATCTAGATACTCCTATCAGTTAGAATTATCACAATGTAATCTAGGTACTCCTATCAGTTAGAATTACCACATTGTAATCTAGATACTCCTATCAGTTAGAATTATCACAATGTAATCTAGATATTCCTATCAGTTAGAATTACCACAATGTAATCTAGGTATTCCTATCAGTTAGAATTACCACATTGTAATCTAGATACTCCTATCAGTTAGAATTACCACAATGTAATCTAGATACTCCTATCAGTTAGAATTATCACAATGTAATCTAGATACTCCTATCAGTTAGAATTACCACAATGTAATCTAGATACTCCTATCAGTTAGAATTATCACAATGTAATCTAGGTACTCCTATCAGTTAGAATTACCACAATGTAATCTAGGTACTCCTATCAGTTAGAATTACCACAATGTAATCTAGATACTCCTATCAGTTAGAATTATCACAATGTAATCTAGGTACTCCTATCAGTTAGAATTACCACAATGTAATCTAGGTACTCCTATCAGTTAGAATTACCACAATGTAATCTAGGTACTCCTATCAGTTAGAATTACCACAATGTAATCTAGATACTCCTATCAGTTAGAATTATCACAATGTAATCTAGATACTCCTATCAGTTAGAATTACCACAATGTAATCTAGATACTCCTATCAGTTAGAATTATCACAATGTAATCTAGGTACTCCTATCAGTTAGAATTACCACAATGTAATCTAGGTACTCCTATCAGTTAGAATTACCACATTGTAATCTAGATACTCCTATCAGTTAGAATTATCACAATGTAATCTAGGTACTCCTATCAGTTAGAATTACCACAATGTAATCTAGGTACTCCTATCAGTTAGAATTACCACAATGTAATCTAGGTACTCTTATCAGTTAGAATTACCACAATGTAATCTAGGTACTCCTATCAGTTAGAATTATCACAATGTAATCTAGGTATTCCTATCAGTTAGAATTATAATCTAGGTACTTCTACTGCATCAGTTAGAATCAATGACTCCAGTGCAATCTAAGTACTCTGATCAGTTTGAATTCATTACAATATATAGTTTCCCCACGCTTATTTTAAGTTGTTTCGCCAAAATACATCATGTAATGACCAAATGTGGATATAAACCTTAGCTAAGGCACTCCAAAAGAAATGTGCTCCTATTATGGATTTGGAATTGTTGGTTTTGGCTGATTTCTTGCACATCGAGGTAAATTATGAACTGAATAGTCAAAAATCCTTCATCATGTTCACAAGCCCTATCCTTATTTTATGCTGAATTCCTTATTAAGAAAATTCACCTCTTTATTCAAAAGGGATTGGGGGGGGGGGGTCAACCTAAATTTGCAGTTCTAGAATTTACATCATAGCAGCAGAAGCTGTGTTCACAAAACTGAGATGCCATACTATGGTGTCTATGAACTAATGTAAATGCAAAACTAAAACTTAGGATCTCAAATGCAGAAGATACATCCCCCACAATCCAAACCTAGGGACCTTAAAAAACATTTTAAATGGACAAAGAAATTTTTATACCTAATTGTTTTCTAAAAGAAAATGAGATCTTATTTATGTTGACAGTTTTACC
The DNA here is from genome assembly GCA_030141615.1 of Unio pictorum. Classification (NCBI taxonomy): domain Eukaryota; kingdom Metazoa; phylum Mollusca; class Bivalvia; order Unionida; family Unionidae; genus Unio; species Unio pictorum. The sequence goes on along the minus strand of JARLTB010000357.1, from coordinate 4,665,879 downwards.
ACCTCGACTTTTCAGACTGCCCTTTATTATTTATATTTTCCATGGATATGTACATTATTGCAACTAACATTTTAACATGTGTCATAAAAACATTAACATATCTGAATATCTGGTTAGCTAATCTATGCTGCACTAAAGAATTTTCATTCAGGATCTTCCTGTCATTTGTGTAGACACCTTACTACATGTGTTTACTATAATAAATAAAATTTTTGACTAATATGTGTCCTTCACATGATTATCAATTCAATTATAAAATGTGTATTTGCATAAAGTTTATTTCTTTTGTAATTAATACAACTCAAATCACCCTTGCACTGCAAAAATACTGTATTTACCATAAATTTTGGGATGTATTTTGGGACACTATACATTTTTGAACTTTTTTGCACTTATGTTCTGGTAAATGTTTTTAGTCAGAAGTTAAGGGACACCTTTTAAATCAATTGAAAAAAAATTACATATCAGAAAATGTACTCTAGCTTAAATTGTATTATTAAAAAATGTTAAACTTTGCACTTGAGATAAAACTCTTTAATCCACTGTAGCATCACTTCATCAATCTAACCCTTTTACTGCACTTGTATGATCCATCCTTTTGGTGTATGAATATTTTTTAGCTCCCTCACGTGAAAATTATCACTGGAGGCTACACATCCACTTACAATGCCATGAATTAGATTTTGTTATCGGCATAATCATTGGAATTCTTACTTTTAACCCATTTTTTTTGTTGATTAGTTTTTAAGATAGTGCTGATGACACTGAATTTAACTACAACTATTAAAACATGCGGCCCTTCATATACCTTTTATACTGATGATCAAAGTTACAGCATCATGCAGCCAAAATACCTAATCTGTCTAGGTGTCTAAGCTGTGTATAGTTAATTAGGTCTTGTCAACTATCATTGCTGACATGTCATTAGTTACAATGGTCATTTCTTAGGTGTGGCTGGAGAGTGACTGAGGTCAATTACTCTATATGCTGCTTACAAGTCAAATCCAACTGTACAAACTCTGATATGCCATCACATAATGCACCATTCAATCAGAATATATGTTGTATGCAGTTGGACCCACCTTTTAAGCAAGTAACTATGGTCAATACCATACAGTAAAGGTCCACAGCATAAGGTCACCTACACAACAAACCATATAAATATAATGGGGGTAAAAGTCAAAACAAATGCATGAATTTACTTTGATGATCCAGTATTGCATCTACTGTACAAGTATTTACCCTTGCTGTCTTGGGGATATAGTATGGGACCAACGCATACCATAAAGGTTAAGTAAAAGATGCAAAAGCCACAGTGATATAGAATTTAGCATGCAAAACTGCAAACAAAAGGGCATGGGTCCAAATCCTACATCAGGCCAGGTTGGCTACCATGGTGTGCCCTTAGGATAGTCATTTCTCTTGGCACTAATAACCTAATTGTGTTGTTGTGCTACAAAATATCAACCCCACTGACAAGTATTTACTAAAGACAACTAAATGGGCAGATTCATCATACTACAGTATATATGCTTAACATGACTGCAAATGCAAAAATTAATTATATTCAACCATACCCTGAAACAATGTAAGCCAGCTACTAAGGTAAATAAAAAGCTCTAGGCTGGCAGTACATCACAGTTGAGAATTCCCCTGCTAACAAGGTTCCCATACCAATCAGTCTGACACCTGTCACAGCATAAACTGTCCAACAAAAGCTAAGTGCTTAAATCTGTTAGTGAATAATCTACATCAGACCATGATCACTGTAGGTAATTTCAGTCCATTTTAATACAATGATAGCATGATTTTGGAGCAATATTACATGCCTATTAAATAACCATGACTTTGTAGTTTTTCTTTGTTCAAGTACTTCACAGTTTCTTTAATTTTAAATTACTAATACTAATACTCAACAAATATATATATATATATATATATATATATATATATATATATATATATATATATATATATATATATATATATATATATACACACACACACACACACACACAATTCACCATGGGTTTCAAATGTTGTAATATGGAATATGAGACTTTCTGCACTGTACTAACAGTGTATGAACATTAGTGGGAAGAGACAAATAAAAAAGAGCTATTTTTCAAACCACACGTGGCATGTGACATTTTTAATTTATTGACCACTGATTCTCAGGGCACAATAAAATGATCATATAGCTGTCAGTCTATCATATTTCAAGGTCCCTCTGGTGTACCATAGTCTGACTTGAAATAAAAACTCCATACATACCCAATATGCACTGTATATACACACTTATGAGTCAAACTGCAAACAACAAAGATCCAGATCCTGATCTGCAGTAACATAATGTGCCTGCAGATCAGTATCTATGTTGTTTTGTTTTACTGATTAGTCCTACCATACTGTAAAGACCCAGATCTGCCAGTGCATAATGCACCAGTAGATCTGGGTTTGTGAACTTTGCAGTTTGGGCACATTTTGTAAGCAAGTATATATTTAATAATGACAGTATTAGAAAAAGTCATTTATAATGGAAATTTGAAAATATCTAAATATATTTGTCATCAGCTGTAAACTTGGTCAATGCTGAGCCAATTTTGTCACCATTGCATCGTGTTTTTTTGTTTTTACACTAAGCACTGTTACTTTAACACTTACACTTCACATCCATCACTTGCAAAACCTTGGATCAGATTTTGAGAAAAGGGCAGTTTGTTGTGTTTGAATTGACCAACTTAATATCTTTCTTACCTGAAAAATTGGGAGGTGACTGATCCCCCAGCACCATACCCATACCCTTGTATTTGCAAGCAATGATTTCCCTTTCCCTGGTGCACTGGAGAGTTATAAAAAGGGTGGAGGGGTAAACAGGTGGGGGTTTAGGAACAAGAGATAAAATCTCTCTTAAGATCTTTTGGCACAAGGTTATCTTAAATGTAAAGTTTTTGAGCTAAAGTCAAGTGATTTTGTACCATATATACTGGCTTATAAGACAAGTCCAACAGCAAACAACACAAACACAGAACTGCCATTGCATAATGCAGTGGAAGATCTAGGTCTGTAAGGGATAATCAGTAGAAAAACAACACAGACCCTGATCTGCAAACACACATCATAATATTGCAAATCAAGAGCTTTGTTGTTTGCCTTAACTTGTAAACGAGTACATATGATAAGTACATTAATAGGGTTCTGTGCTTCCTGTGTGTCCAGCAGTCTTTCAACAATAGCTTCTGTTCATTCAGTTCTATTTACGAACATACAAAAATGAAACTTCTGTTTTAAGTTTGAATCAACAAGAGGATCAAATCCGATGCCAAGCATGATAATTTTATAAATGTACAATAAAACAATATGCTACTGACTGGCAGACATGAACGCTCAATTTGTTTAATTTATGAACAGATTTTGATTAAACTTTTTTCAACACTGTATCAAAACTATCTCAAAGAATGTCATACTGTCAATTTCTTTATTTTATGAGCATACAATTTTGTGGATTTTAACCTCCCAAAAATTGTTTTGTTTGTTAGGGCCTAACCGAGTAGATAATTTTCGCCGAGCACTAAATCAGAGTATTTGGATGTACTAATTGCCAGATCCAAGCACGAACTGAGTACATGTAGTAGGTGCGACTCCGGAAAGTACCGGTTGTTTCATTATCGTATGTGAAGCTAAAACTTTTCATGTACCGTATACCATATATATCGCCTATAAGATGAAAATTTTTATTATTAACTAAAATTATTATGTATTAAAAACTTTTTTTTAAAAGTTCGATATTTATTTAATTTTTTTACTTGTAACCATTTGTGCGCATATTATTTACCGAGGCGAATACTTCCAAATAGTACAGAAAAACAGGGTATTCGGCCGAAGCTAATGTCCGAGGCGATTTCCAGCAAGGCCCTATTGTTTGTTAGTTCTTAAATTCAAGAAATAGTGAAGAATATTGTATGGTTCCAAAGATGGACCATTGTTCTTTCGATCTTTATATTTATGGTTTGAAGCAACTTTGCAATCATGTATTTGCTAATAGTGTATTTATATTAACCAGCAATATTTGCATGTATTAAAGATGTTATCTGTGATTGTTTAACCATATGGATCTGCAATGGTAAGATTATGAAAAATGTTTTGCTACAGAGCATATAACACGATGTTCTTGAATGAATTTGATGATCAGCAAAGTCTGCACATTGTAAGAAGCTGATTATACTTTTTGGACAAATTAAACGTTTTAACAACCTGAAATAATTGATGATTTAGCAATTAACTTACAATTTAACAGCACATTAATTTGTGAAATCTTTTACCATATCAAGATATTTGAAATACATGTACAGTGTTTGTCCCTGGGAAACACCACAGCGAATGACCTTGCATGGTCAGTGTCCAGAGATTACAACACACACCTGGACTCTGGTCAAAAATACCAACTTTAGTCAACATGCCTTCTCCTTTACTTATAGGTATCAACTTATCTTGAAGTGCAACAAGATCTGCAACTTGTGAAAACCAAATAACCTATTTTTGCTTACATTCCCTGGGGGATCAGGATCATTACAGGCAAGGTAAACACTATTAAGTACATATTTTTTCTTAAACAAGGGATATATAATCATCTGATATGAAACCTGTTACTGGCAATATTAAAGCTCATTATAAATTGTGTATCTATAGACCTTTCCAATAGTTTTAATAGGTGCAGCCACATTCCACCATTACGATACATATGTCACATACAACGTTCCCTCTAAGCTGCGCGCGTGCGCGCACACACAGCTGCTCAGGCATCCCCGTGCAGCTGAATTGTCAATTTTGTCTCAATCAAACGTTAAATTTTGCTCGTCTCCGTAATGCTTGCGCAGTGCAGCGAGCACTGCGCGCACATCTACCATTCACTTAGAGGGAACGTTGGTCACACAGTGGTCAGGACCGTGGAAGCTACATTCATACAAACTGTAACTATAATTCATCTGCACATGCATTTAGGTTCTAAATTTAAAATTCTTTCTGGGTCACTAATAATTACATCGGCTAAAATAAGAAATACTTTTTCATGTCTCATATAAACATATTTTTCCTTTACTAATTCTCATACATCACCAAGCAGATGCACAAATGAATTACATTCACTAAAAAAATATATCAAAGTGAATAATTATTAATTTCAACAAATAATTACAATAAATAAATACCACTGCATTCCCTATTTCAATGAATGTCAAATCCAAAAATTCACACGAGACATAAAAAGTACAAACAAATGTGGCCATCAAAGAATAGTCAAATCTGTACAAGACATTCTTCAGTAAAAAAATATAAAGGCATCATTACTAGCCAAAATTATGATAATATAACCCTATCTATCCCTTGGTGAATTGCTATCCTTTAGCACATTTAAAACATAGTAGGAATCGCTCTGGTGGCATAGTGGTTACAGTGTCTGCCACGGAAGCAGGAGGTCATGGGTTCGATCCCTGGCCAAGTTATACCAAAGATTTACAAAAATGGTACTAACAGCAGCCTCGCTTGGCGCTCAACATCTAGAGGTTAATGTTAGGACTGGTCGGCCTGGTGTCAGGACAATGTGACTGGATGGGACATCATGCTTCATGTCTGCGGCATGATGCCCCAGTACTAGACATCACTATAAACTGCCTCACTGCAGACATCCTAGTGATATGACTGAAAAAGTGTTAAAGCTATGTTAAAAATCCTAATCAAACAAACAAATAAAACTGAGTAGGACAGGCCACCACTAATTTATGTGGCTATATGTACTTTAATTATGTTACATACTGTAAATACTTATAGGTCAAGTCCAACTGCAAACTGTACAGACCCCGGTCTATCACACATAAAGCACCAGATCTTGGTCTATGCATTTTGTATTGGTAAGCACCAGATCTTGGTCTATGCATTTTGTATTGGTAAGCAGAAGAAAAGCAACAAAGACCTTGATTTACCAGTACACGCGATAGCAGATTAAGATCTATGTTGTTTGCTGCTGAACCAAACTTAAAAGTTAGTATTAAAGGTACATGTAAATATTAAAATCTGAAATTTTTCTAATGCTTATATGAAATGAACTGATCTGCAACAGGTGACAGTGACCAATACAAGCTCTTGTGCAGGTAGGATTTACATGCCTTTTGACTTTGCTATTCCACCCTCTTTACAGGATTTGATAGAACAATGTAATTAACATGAAGAAGAAACAAAATCTGCTTTAAGCCAACAGTAACAATGAAACAAGCATTTGGCAAAACAGGCATAAAAATGCTGGGGCTCAATTAGCACTTGTTTTATCCAAATGGTAATTATTTCCTAAAGTGTTTTCACCAGTAGAAAACAAATGGGAACCACAAACGCCCCTACATTACCTGAATATGTAGGTTCATGGGTTATCTGGGGGTACTAATAAGCAACAGCAGTGGAGTGTGGTACTGTAACAGGAAATCTGGATAGCATAATTATAAGTACACACCAGAAACTGATGGATAAATGACCCCCCCCCCCACGTTAATAACTGTTTTAAAAAATGAAGTACATGTATATGTAATGTGTGTCTATGTACATGTATATGTAAACATGAAATTATTTTTAACAAACTGAAAAAATAGTATGTTTGTCGCTGAAAATTTACTTAATCAATCCATGCCATATCACATATAAATGGGTTCTGCAAATTAAAATATGAAATACCATGCAGATTTGATGAATATCTTGATCGTCAAATAATATGGATTAAACCATAAGTGGTATTTCTAGACTCAATGGCACTATCAATATATATCAATTACCCATAACCCAATTAACAAAGCAAATTCTATATTTCATTTACGATATATATTCGCATATAAACTGAAGAATTTAGGAAGAAATAAAGGTCTTGAAGAAGGGGGGGTCGGCTAATTAAAGCCACCACATTTCTTGCTCTAAGCAGACACTGATGTGCTTTTAGACATTGAGCTGTATCATGAAATCAAATGATGAACAAGCATCACAGACCCTGATCTGCTGTTACACAGTGTTCTTGCGGCCGAAGATATTTGCTTGAAATCATTTGAAGATACATTATATAAACACTGATGTGTCGGCACATTATAAGATTGCAGATATAATAGGTAAATGTTTGCAGTTGGTTATGCACCAGACATGGGTAAATATGACAACTACGGCAACTAACATTCAGCTTAATAAAATCCCATAAAACATGAGAACTGCAAATGGTATTGATACCCTCCCCCACTCACCCCTAACCAACATAAGCTGTATTTGTTTTAGCAGCACTGACATTTTTCAGGTGAAAGGATTATAGTACAATACAAATTTTTATTTAAATCATTTGAACAGAAATTAAATTCTTCTCCAGGAAGAAATCTATTTTCGATAGGTATTTTTTTACCCTAAAGGTACATTACTCCAAATGTGCATTATTTTTTACTTTTATAACCAAATTTTATATCAGTGACTCGGGTAGTTTTAAGTGTAATAATATGGGCAAATCTATTTTTAATGACAATGACATTGATCTTACAGCTACTTTTCCTCAAATCAAATTATTATCTAGATCAGTGCTGTCCAACCTAAGGCATGTACACTAGTGAGCGCCAAGGGGCCACTGAGCAGACTGCAAAACCTACCGAGCAAATTTTTTTAAACGGAAATTGTATCCTCAGACAGTGTGCATAAAAATGGGTGGGGGTCACGAGTCATGAGAGAATTATCTCTGCGCGCAGTTTAGCAGGAACATCGTGTCCAACCCTTTTGACATCATGGGCCACTGATTTGTTTCTTCTTGAAGCCAAAGACAGCGGCAGAAAACTTAAAAGAAACGATAAAAAATTATTCACAATTGTTGACCTGGTTAATAATATGTACATGTACTATGAAAGTTGGCCATTGACTTCTTTTAACATAAATGCATAAAACATGGCTCGAGCTCTGGCAGACCATTTAAAATCATCACACATGTTGGACAGCATTGATTTAGATCTTAAGTTATCATCCAGAAATGAAATGAATTGGCAATTTTGTTGTAGGAACTGGGACCTTGATTAACGAGGAACTGCCCCCCAATTCATTAAGATACTTCCTTGGGCTAAGGTGAACACCTGTCCAAGTTACATTGAAATATATTCACCAGGACACACAATATGAAATCATTAGGCAAAATCTATTTTTAGTTTAAGCAAAAATGACCTTGAAATTCAAGATACTGACCTTAAAACTTTGAGAGTTTTCCCTTTTGGGCTAACAAAAACAAAAGCATCGTATTGCATTAAAATCTCTCCATTTAACTTATGTTATCATCTGGAGAAAAAAAAACTGCGTATGCGATATTTAGTTTCAAAAGTGACATTGTCCTTAAAGCTTACCCCAACATTACAAGGTTTCTTCCTTAGGCAAAATGAAATAAGTTTCAAGTTGCACAGAGTTATTTGTTCATTAGAATTAAAGTTATAGGGAAAACCAAATTGAATATCTGGACAAATGGCATTATACCCGTAACAAATGATTTTCATTTAGAACCATCTAGGCACCATAAGAAGTCTGTTGGTAAAAACAAATGAGAAGTGATTAGAAAGAGATGTTAAAGACGGATACTGTGGTGGCCCTACTGGACATAAATAAGATCAGTACCATTTTATTTAGGACCAATGGACAGTTTCGATTTTGAATAAGCTCCGCCCACTTAGTTACTTTTGCTGTAGCTCACAAACTATTGCGAAAATAGTGGATCCAGTAGCATCAACAGCAGATTCATTGGAAAATATTTTAAACATAATTTCTGACAAATTCTAACTTGACTGCAAGATTCTTTCAGATCGTGTATTAAAGAAAAACTTAAATTATTATGCAAAATACCATATTCATGAAATTAGTATTTCTGATGGCAAAAATCAGATCCAAGTTAAAACATATTGCTGACAATCTATGTTGAAGAACAAACAGCCTGACAAACTAAAAACTTTTTGCTAGAAAAAGACAAAAAGAAAATCTTTCTGTTCTTGCAAAATTATGCATGCTTATTATCAGATTTTCTAGTATGACTTGTGTACTTTAAAACTTTAAAATAAAGTTTTCATTATGTACCTGTTACATTTATATCATGTATAACTGTCATATAAGAAAAAAACAAGTATTTTTATATCTACAAATAATATTTTCCTTATGTTTAAGAAAACAAATATTAATGTTAATGAAATAAATGTTTATCAAGTTCCTGAAGGAATGAAGGAATTGTTTTGCATTCTTTACATCACAGTAACATGTCTCCGCAGTGGTATGGATGAGACACTTCATAAGTGTATCTTGAGAAACCAGTAAATTTGAATTATATCATCAGATCCAAGTTAAACGATCATTTATCATAATCTGTTAAAAAAAGAAGGAAATAATACCAGCTCTTTGATATAAGTAACCAGATGCACTTTGATGGGATATGTTTGTATCCTCTTTGACCTTTGTTAATTAGGGTGACTCATTTTATTTTACTATATTGATTTTGCAGGTATTTTAAAATCAGTAATTTATACGAGATTAGTTTTTACTTCAAGTCAAAAGAACAAAACTATACATGTACAGAATATAGCTGATAAAATTATATCAGATTCATCATTCAAAGTATTTCCAAGATATATCCACCAACACAGATGTGTATATGTGTGATTTAGATTTTTAATGTAGCTTTAACATTTTCTCAGTGACATCACTGATATCTGCAGTGTGCCAGTTTACAGTGATGTCTAGCACCGGGGCATCATGCTGCAGACATGTAGCATGGTGTCACACCCAGTCACATTATTCTGACACCAACTTGACAGTACTAACACTAACCTCTTAATGCTGAGTTTCAGGATGACAAACAAGGCCACCATATTTGGTTCTTTTCAAAATGTTGGCACAACCATCCAATTAGGAACAGTAGCTGTTACAAGAATTTCCAGAATTTGGAAGGTCACATTCAAATCAGTTTCATTTAGGACCTACTAAGTATGGTGTGAAGTGCTTTAGTGAAATACCATGTCAAAAAGAAATCCCTTCAAAGACATAGTGACCAGAGTTAAAAAAAAAACGACAATGCCCCGGTAGTCTACCATAACATTTTTTTCTATGTGTATCAGAGTCACAGTCCAGTGGGGCAACAAGACATTGATGGCTACGTGTATCCAAGTCACAGTCCAGTGGGGCAACAAGATATTGATGACTATGTGTATCCGAGTCACATTCCAGTGGGGCAACAATACACTGATGGCTATGTGTATCCGAGTCACAGTCCAGTGGGGCAACAAGACATTGATGGCTATGTGTATCCGAGTCACTGTCCAGTGGGGGCAATAAGATATTGATGACTGTGTATCCGAGTCACAGTCCAGTGGGGCAACAAGACATTGATGGCTATGTGTATCCGAGTCACAGTCCAGTGGGGCAACAAGACATTGATGGCTATGTGTATCCGAGTCACTGTCCAGTGGGGGCAATAAGATATTGATGACTGTGTATCCGAGTCACAGTCCAGTGGGGCAACAAGACATTGATGGCTATGTGTATCCGAGTCACAGTCCAGTGGGGCAACAAGACATTGATGGCTATGTGTATCCGAGTCACTGTCCAATGGGGGCAACAAGATATTGATGACTGTGTATCCGAGTCACAGTCCAGTGGGGCAACAAGACATTGATGGCTATGTGTATCCGAGTCACAGTCCAGTGGGGCAACAAGACATTGATGGCTATGTGTGAGTCACAGTCCAGTGGGGCAACAAGACATTGATGGCTATGTGTGAGTCACAGTCCAGTGGGGCAACAAGACATTGATGGCTATGTGTATCCGAGTCACTGTCCAATGGGGGCAATAAGATATTGATGACTGTGTATCCGAGTCACAGTCCAGTGGGGCAACAAGACATTGATGGCTATGTGTATCCGAGTCACAGTCCAGTGGGGCAACAAGACATTGATGGCTATGTGTGAGTCACAGTCCAGTGGGGCAACAAGACATTGATGGCTATGTGTATCCGAGTCACAGTCCAGTGGGGCAACAAGACATTGATGGCTATGTGTATCCGAGTCACTGTCCAATGGGGGCAATAAGATATTGATGACTGTGTATCCGAGTCACAGTCCAGTGGGGCAACAAGACATTGATGGCTATGTGTATCCGAGTCACAGTCCAGTGGGGCAACAAGACATTGATGGCTATGTGTGAGTCACAGTCCAGTGGGGCAACAAGACATTGATGGCTATGTGTATCCGAGTCACAGTCCAGTGGGGCAACAAGACATTGATGGCTATGTGTATCCGAGTAACTGTCCAATGGGGGCAACAAGACATTGATGGCTATGTGTATCCGAGTCACTGTCCAGTGGGGCAACAAGACATTGATGGCTATGTGTATCCGAGTCACTGTCCAGTGGGGCAACAAGACATTGATGGCTATGTGTATCCGAGTCACAGTCCAGTGGGGCAACAAGACATTGATGGCTATGTGTATCCGAGTCACAGTCCAGTGGGGCAACAAGACATTGATGGCTATGTGTGAGTCACAGTCCAGTGGGGCAACAAGACATTGATGGCTATGTGTATCCGAGTCACAGTCCAGTGGGGCAACAAGACATTGATGGCTATGTGTATCCGAGTCACTGTCCAATGGGGGCAACAAGACATTGATGGCTATGTGTATCCAAGTCACTGTCCAGTGGGGCAACAAGACATTGATGGCTATGTGTATCCGAGTCACTGTCCAGTGGGGCAACAAGACATTGATGGCTATGTGTATCCGAGTCACAGTCCAGTGGGGCAACAAGACATTGATGGCTATGTGTGAGTCACAGTCCAGTGGGGCAACAAGACATTGATGGCTATGTGTGAGTCACAGTCCAGTGGGGCAACAAGACATTGATGGCTATGTGTGAGTCACAGTCCAGTGGGGCAACAAGACATTGATGGCTATGTGTGAGTCACAGTCCAGTGGGGCAACAAGACATTGATGGCTATGGTTACAAGAGTTTGATTACTATTATGAAAAATCAATTTATCAAGACAACCTCAGGAACTGCTACTTGTTATTTATGTCAGGTGTAGATGTTTACTAATGATGACCAAGTGAATCATGCATACATACTAAGTGCATTTCCTGCAGTCACATAGCTATTTAGGGCTGGCTAATGCCAGATGCAAACCTCACTGTAACAGGAATGTTTATATTTTCCTGGAGAAGATTAGAGTATTGCAAAAATAACCATTTTCCATAGAGGAACACCAGGAACAAATCATTACTCAAAATAACCGTGTGGTATTTAGACAACATTTGTATACAAAAATATGCCGAGATTATGACTCTTTTTATATCCCTGAATGCCATGCAGAACACCTTTACCTTCATGCATTGATATGGATATCTGAAAATGGTAGCGTGACCCCGCTATAACACGATAGAACCCGACCATGTTATATCGAAGAGTGTTAATAACTGTTATACGCAACTAGGTAAGTTAGCTGAAAAATATGATGCATGTGCCCCAAACAGTTTGCGGGGTGGGTGGGAGGTAATAAATGCGGGCAGTAAAATGTGCTTCATTGGCACAGTTACCGTTTTAAATCGATGCGTATTAAATGAGAAATACACCTATTTTAAAATATTCAATAATTTTGTCACAAGTCATATAGGTCTGAATTCAGTGGATAAACATAGCACAATCATGTAATGAATGAAGAATCACATTTACTTTTCAGTACATCCCAAGTCAGTTGAAGTTTGCATTTTAAACCGCCACTGGTAGCGATTGTAAGCACAAACATTTTCCATGCAAAATTGAAACTTTCCCAAACTAGTAAAGGTGTACCAGTCATGTTGAAAAATGAAAAAAATCCATTTGATTCCATTGCTTTTATTTATGTTTGTTACTGACTCCATTGAAGAAAACTTCTTTGTTCTTAATGAAGATTGTAGTTGGCTTTCTTTGAAAGGATTGAAGTCACTGCTAAAAGCCAGCTTTGGAGAACCAAACAAATGTCCGTTTCTTATGGTGGCTATATCAAATAATTGTATTACATGATTAAGATTGATTTTTTATCTTCCATTTGCTTAGCTGTTTTATAACAATGGTGATGTTTTTGAAATTTCAGCAAACTATTTTATCTGGGCACATTTTTTTAAAAGGAATTGGCTGTCGTTTGGTTGAATGTAGTTACAGTTCCTCCTACCTCTTGAATAGACCATGCAACAAGTAAGATTTTTTTTTAACAAGTCTCTTAGTGAAAACCTTATGAAAATGAACCATATAGTCTGGATGAACATAGTAATCAAATTTCCAAGATGGCCAACATAACAATACCAGCATTACTGGAAATCAGTTTGACAGTTTTCATTTTGGACCAAAAATAGTGATATCAAGATTTTCATGATGGTTGCCATGATGGTCTTATCAGATGTTAAATAGGAACCATTTTTCAGATTTTTATGTAGAAACTAGTAGACACTGTAGGAAGTCTTTCCATGAAAATCCCATGTTTATATGGCCACTGTGGCACCATTTTCATTGAGGACTAAACTGACCATGGGACAAATATGTATGTTAAGTTTCATGGCAGTCCTAAAAGAAGTTTTGGCAAAGTAAAAACGATATGCCAAACCTACGATGATGAACAACAGGCCATTCCATATTTTATGACCAACAGGAATTTTAAAAAATTCACAGGAGCAGAGATTTTTCATTTTAGTTATCTTCACATGATAACCATAATATTTATTAAACATGCTGATCCATCATAAATAACGAGACTAGATGTATTCACAAAAATGGCAACAACTCAAGCAAAATGTTGAGACCAGTGATTTGACGACATGTATCTTCAGACGATGACTATCACAAGTTTTATGACTATTCATAGAAAAAATTAAAAGACATTAAACCTTGTGTCACAGATTCATTATAGTTTGAAATATACCTAAATATAATAAAGAGAAAGTCTGTGTTATATAACTGAAAAATGTTAAAGGGGAGGGATTTTCTTAAACTGAAGAACATGTTGCATCAGGAAACAGACAAATCAATTGGGCTTCACAAAGTTTGAAAGAGTTAATTCTGCAGTGATGTAAAACAGCATTTAAAAATTTGAAGACGAGACTTTACGACCTTAATATATATATACATTTATGTATATATATATATATATATATATATATATATATATATATATATATATATATATATATATGTATATAATTATTTTATTTTGAGTCTGTATTCTCATATTAATCTACATGGATTTAGCCAATTTACAACAATGTTTTATACTAAAGATCAAGGTAAGTAGCAAAGATAAATGTATGTTTTTCATTCTGTAATTATGGCATATTACATATTGATCTCCCATTTTATACTAAGACTGCGTTTTTTTGCCACTCATATTTGTAATAATTAAGCTTATAACTCTCTGAGGGTCCAAATGTATGAGCTAACAAAAAAGCAGTTCATGTTCACATTTAATATAATTTCCCACTTACAGGGTATCCGTGTAACCAATCACTACAATTGTCGCGTACCTGGTTGACTTTTTCTAAACTTTTAACATCTCTAAGCCCAATGCATCAAAAGATCAGGGTCTATATTGTTTATACTGATTACTCCTAACAAACTACAGAGATCCTGATCTGCCTGCACATTATGTAATGGTAGAGCTGGGTTTGTTCATTTTGCAGTTGCACTCATCTTATAAGCAAGCGAGTATATGTATACAGTACATTCAAAAGATTTTGTCATAGGCTGCATTCAGCTACAAGATGAAAAGGTCAGTACCTCTAACAAAACTGTAGAAGCATAGTGATTTGTCAATATGAAACATCGTCAGGCAATGACCATATTATTTACCAGATATCATGGCAAGCTATCAAAAACTGCAGGATCAGTTCCATTAACAAGACTAATGAATTGAAGGATGAATAGACATTTACCCTTTTTGGAGGGAGAGTATATAAATGGTACAATAAATATGTGTAAATAATGAGCAGAGATCAACTGCCAGATGATAAACAGTATCTGCTGAAAATGTTTCAAGAGATTAAAGAAAGTTATGGAGAGAGAGAAAGAGTATTCTCAGAAAATAGTCAACTTTTCCTCTAAACCAAAACTGATCTTTGATATATTGGTCCATCCCAAAATTATTCAAATCAGACACAATATTAATCACATTTGCCACAGAATATCTGTCTGCAAGTCATAAAATTAAAAAATTCAGTCACACAAAAAAAGAGTAGTTTATAAACATGAAAGCACATCTGGATTGTAGAAAACATACAGGTTTAAACAGATATGGCAACTCTATGCTATATTTATCAATGCCAGTGTCATTCCCACATATACTGTATTTCCTCCATTAGAACTGACATTAAACCAGAAAAAGCTAACATTTGGATGTCACTGCACAATATGGTGGCATGTCATAATATTTACTTTTTACCTATTATTACCTGCATGCAGCCTCTGCCAGTATATAATGTATTAGCAAATCTAGATTTTGTACTTTTTGTAATTGCTAAATTTGCTACATGGGTAAATAAGGCAGATGTGTAAACTCCTATCTGCCAGCAGCCTCACTACATGCCAGTCTGCCAAAGGCAAAATTCTAGAACCTTCCTTGATAATGAGTGACCTTACACCAAAACATCTGACAAGACAAATTTCAAATATTAATTATGGTATGGCCTGCTATGCCTGCAGCAAAGTAAACCTGCTGTATTAAAGACCATACTAGAGGTATCAAATTCAACTCTAACTCTGTGTAGGTAAATGTATGATTAAGCTTCTCTTTCTTCTGCAACCTGATAACCAAAGTTAGATACTCAACTTTAACCCTGAAGATCCATTTATAACTGAACCTCTTTAAAGTCAGTTGCAGATCTATGATATTTAACAAGTACAGTATCCACACGGTAAAGTACATGTCCTGACATTATAAATTTGCAATTTAAGTTTGGTGCTTGACAGCACAGCAACACAAGAAGTTCATTTAACGATGAGTAAGTTCAGGATGTGTGTTTGTGATTTAGCTGTTGTTGTTGCTGTTGCTGTAGGTTTAACACCATTTTTCAGCACACGATAGGCTATACATGGCGGCCAGTATTATTGGTGGAGGAAGAACCCTGGAAAGCCCTCTGAAAGAACCACTGACCCAAGAGAAGCTACTGGCAAGCTTTCTCACATAACTACATTAGCCAAATTTTAGACTCAAACCCATGCAGTCAGAGGCGAGATGGCAGTGATCTATAACAGACAGTGCTTTAGACCACTTGTGGCCCCCTTTTGTGATTTGGAGTTTTAATGTAACTTTACCAATTTTTCAGCCATATTGCTATGATGTCCCCAGTGAGGCAGTTTACATGATGTCTAAGCACAGGGACATCATGATGTAGACATGTAGCATGATGTCCCACCCAGTCACATTATCATGACATAAGGCCAACCGTTCGTAACACTAACCTCTTAATACTGAGCACCTATCGAGGCAACTGTTAGTACAATCTTGAAAAGTCTTTGGTATGACTTGGCCGGGGTTTGAACCTGCAACCTCTTGTATTTTGGATGGACACTCTAACCACAAGACCACTGGAGCGGTTGATGAGTAAGCTAGTGATAATTGCCATGTCACCAGACCTGGGTGACTCTGGTAGTAGGATACAACTGCATAGACCAAGATCTTCTGTCATATAATGTGTGGGAAGATCTGTAGCTGTGCAGTTTGTTAGGAGTAATAAGTAGAACGAACAAGATATACACCCCACCCCCAATCTACAGGCACATGATGCTATGGCAGATCTGGATCTTTGTTGGTTGCATACCGATTTGACTTGTAAGCAAGTATAGATACTTAACTTAAGCATACAGGGCATTAGCATTATCTGAAAATAATCATTCAGAAAAGCAAGAATTTTATCTTCATAGATTGTCTGATGCTTCACAGTACCATGGTACACAAACACACAAGTTGTACCGGCTGAGAAGCAATGGGAGTAAAGTGTCATGCCCAAAGAAAAACTGCAGCCACTGAACCAAGCGGTTCTGGTAGGATTCATACTCATGACCTTTGTCATGTAAACAAATGCATTTACTGGTACATAACGTGTATCTCTGTTCTTGCCTGCATTCATGGAGGCTAAAAATGGATCCAGGGGCTAATTGCCAGCATCACACGCGTATTTGTCTTTTGACATTCATGAAGCGCATATATGTTTACTGTATGGACCTATATATCTAAAGTATGATTCACTTCCTTGGTCAACTTCTATGGCAGTGGTTCCAAAACATTTTCAATATGAAGACCCATTCATAACTTCCACAAAATTTCTGGACACCCCCCACCCCAAACATCCACATGCTAATACTTCTAACCAAATACATAACACCTTGGAATAACTCCAGTCCCTAGCTCCTAGGTTTGGAACCAAAATTCTAAGCCAGTTTTAGGTCAACAATTAAATACTTTAAATATGTAAAAACATAACAAACTCACATCTCAAGATTTTATCAGCAAATACAGACAGAATATTATGAATATTCTAAATATGATAACTTATAAATTCAAGGTGCCAGAAGAAGATAAATTCACATGCATGATATTTTCTTTATAAATGCTGAATACATATCCCAAGGACACAAAGACAGATTGGAATGAAATCATGGCTTCACAACACTTTAAACACTCTACCTACTTTGCTACTATGACTGGTCTCCGAGAATAGCCCTGATCTCAGATAATTGCCTAAAGAGGTTGCAAAGTACAAATTTAAACTTGTACATTTTGCAAGCATCCATATAACATACATGTTAAAAGTAAGAAGCAGAAGACGCACTACATTCAAACTGTCCGTCTTTGCAAACCTAAATCTGAAAATGCACTCAGGATTCAAAAACATTATTGTCGTCCATCTTCATTCTTCCATCAATCAGTGTTTCCCATTAACCTCATTTGCGGTTCTGAGACCCCCAAATTTTTAATTTGACACTCAGTTTTGGTACCAAAGTTTGCTTTTTGTTTAGTCTGACCCTGTTTTGACACCAAGGTGATTTTATTTTACTTTTACTCTTGCACTCCTAAGGAATACACTAATCAATGGTTACAGCTGGAATTTAGGATATACAATGAAGAGTCCATGTCATCTATGACTAGGACGAGAATGATTTTTAAACACAAGTGAAATAATGTACCAGTAGATCTGGATCTGTGCAGTTTGTTAGGAGTAATCAATAAAAAGACCCTGATCTGCAGGCACATTAGCTAAGGCAGATATGTATTTTTGTTGTCTTTGCAGTTTGACTTGACTTATAAACAAGTATATACAACAAGTCCATAGAATCACAACTTGCTAAGAACAGTGATTTGACATCATACAAAAAATAAATTAAAGCCATGTCCTTAAAATGCATACCATCAACCAGAAATAATTGTGAAACTGCTTATTAGAGAAGTGGAGTGACACATTGCAATGGATGTAATTCATGGCAAATCACTGTACAGAATGGACCTAACGTTGGCCACTTTCCTCCATTCAGTTACAACAAGGTTGAGTTTGCATTAAACATCATTAAAAGCATGAGACAAATAAAGTTCTGATCTAAAACCCCAAATCACTATTTTATTTCCACGAACACGTCAGAAGACCACTAGTATGTGGTGAATTTTTTGATAGGATCAAACTTGTGAAAATCCTCTCAAAAAAACTGCTTAGCACTAGCTATCCGATGAAGTAAAGAATCCACCAAAATTAAATTCTGCTGTTAAATTGAAGATTATCTCTACTTGGGTGGAAATCTTTAAATGAAAAGTTTTTGATCTATTGACTTTCTAGACACATTAAATAGAAACTATATGGTGATTTTTTAGGATCTTAAATTCATACGTGTTATGTTGTTCATGAAATACATGCGGGAAGAAGGGCCCCTGAGTGGTCTAATGCACTTGCCATTACGGATCACTGCTGTCTCACTGCTGTCTGCGTGGGTTTGAGTCTAAGATTCAGCTAATGTAGTTATGTGAGAAAGCTTGCCAGTCGCTTCTCGTGGGTCGGTGGTTCTTTCCGGGGGTTAACCCGGCTTATTCCTCCACCAATAATACTGGCTGCCATGTATAGCCTGTCGTGTGCTGAAAAATGGCATTAAACCCTAAAAATCAAACATGCGGGAAGAAAAATATAATAATGAAAATTGCATATCCTCCATGAGTTTAATACATTTTTAAATACTAAATTCTGAGCACACACCCCCCCCCTAGCGGCCCTATCAAAATTATGTTACTACTGCACATCAACATACTACCCCCCAATAATATCCCAAAATTTGAAGTCTCTATCTTGAACTGTGTTGCAAGGTTCTGGGTCACATTATAAAACAAACATGAACAAGATAACAATTCCCATCTGTTTTCTGAAAAGAACAGGGATTTAAAAAAATATGAATTAGTGTGTCCATATAATAATTTATCTTTCTTAGTTTTTCATCTCAACTATCAAAATATGGACCAGAAAGTCATGGATGAAAATTACCAAGCTAAATCATTTGACACATTTAATAACCTTAAGGTGGTTAAGCCCTCAGTTGAGGTCAAAGAGTGTAAAACAACAAACAGCACACAGAGTAAGTCTACTCCTACCTGCCAAGTGTCAAACCTTTTGTATCTTTTTTCAAGTACTGTTTACCAGCCCCCCACCTGTCAGTCTGTCATCAACACACACTGGCATAACAGACACATTCAGTACTTTCTGATTAGTAGATAACTGTACCAGTTGGCACTGTAGCATACCTGCCAAACCTCTTTGATACAACATGAACATAACTTGATTAGCACTAAACCAATCTTATGCCAGTAGTGTAAATAATGAAGAAGAAAAAATAACTTAGATAATGTACACTTGTACAATTGCTGTATAGCTAGCCGATAAGACATGTTTAAGATGCTGACTGAATTAATGCCAGTAATGTACAAAAATGCACAAGCCAACAGCATTATCTTTTCTGTTCTGTTTTTAAAGAAAAAGTTCAAATTCTATCAAATATCAAAACCAGCTGGATTCATAAATCAATGACTATTTGCAAACATTCTACTACAGACAACAATAGCAAAAGCATTGATAATGACACAAAATTTTTTAATTTTTAACTATTATACTGTATTTGTGAAGTATCAAATTTCGAATATGCAGTGAATCTTACAGGTGAATGTGCCAAGCTTAAAAATGCTATCACATTTAGACCAGGAGTATTTGGGAAGGGTCATTTTATTTTTAATTTCTCCCATATCAGTGTTAAAACTTCAAAGGGGCCAGTGTTCTTTTAAATTGATGAGATATTCTAAAATGGGTTTGAGAATGAGACAGCTGAAGTTCCTATCCGTGTCAAATAGTCATTTTTCAAAGGGAAACGTTATATAATGTAGTTCCAAGATTCTGACTGACAAAACAAATGTTTGTCTTTGGAAAAATGTTGAGAAAATCACTGCTTATGATTGGACAAGTGAAACTAAGGCGTATATCTTGGAAATAATAGACACTGAAAGTGACAACATTTGTCGAAATTCTTTAGTTAGAAATTTCCTGAAAGAGAGAAGTTTGGCTTCGGGGGAGTGCTAAGAAAGTAAAGTACTTTCCTCATTAAACAAGTGAGAGACCAGGTGAGAAAGACATGGTTTAGTGCTGGATGCACAAGTTCTAACATTAATAGCATTAAGGTATCAATTTTGATTTCATGTAATATTCTATTTTTTTTATTGTTGTATGCAACTTGTTGATATGACTAGGTTCCATAATATGTATCGTTTTTTTCTCAATTCATGAATGCATCGATGCTAAGAGTTGTTATGCAATTTATGTTTTTCAATTTCATGGAAATGTATTAATGGTAGAGTTGTTATGCTATTTATCTTTAAATGTTACAGTTTTTAGTTCATTAGCAAAATTTATTACCTGCAATCCAAATGTTCATATGTACATGTGAATAAATATGAAATTATTTGTTGTGTTTCTTACGACAAAACTGATTATCATGAGATCACAATAACTACATATTATATTTGCATTGTAATGTTTAAATAGTCTGGAAGTGAGTATGGATCTGTGAACTTTATGCAATAGTAATTGAAATGTAGCAGCAAACTGTACATTTTCTTTTGAGCGGTCACATAGTAATTCAAGGCAAGGTACTACCATAGTTAGGCTTTATGCAGCATCTGAATGGAGAGTAAGTAACATAATTCCAAGAATTAGAAAGTGGTACCTATAGCAATTTAGGGATTTAAAAAAATTAATAAACGAAACTGTTTTCAGAGGGAGAGGGG
Organism: Unio pictorum; assembly: GCA_030141615.1. NCBI lineage: Eukaryota > Metazoa > Mollusca > Bivalvia > Unionida > Unionidae > Unio > Unio pictorum. The sequence continues at coordinate 4,644,535 of JARLTB010000357.1, read as the reverse complement.
ACTCGACAGTCCAGAGATGGAGTAAGAAAAAGAACAAAAGTTGAAGTGAGAGGTCTGAAAGTGACGAGTAGAGAGTAAAATCTAGGAAGTCCAAGAAAGATGAGGCAGCTGGAAAGGAAAGACTCGAGGAAATAGGAATGTTGGAACACAGTCAAGGGAAAGGTGATAGTCAGTCGTGGACAAAGCGTCGTTTTCACCACTCATTATGATGATGTAATAAATCCAAATTAGACACTGTTAATAAATCCTACTGATATCATTTAAGTTGAATTGAAATTACCAATATTAATTTGTTTGATTAAATTTGTTATTTTCTCATCTAAGGGTATTGTATTGCATTATTTCTTCTCAATAATCTTGCCCAGTTCTCTGTTGATTTTTCATCTTTCACTGGTGGCCCTGAGTGGCCGAGTGGTCTAAAGCGCTTTCCGGATCACAGCCATCTCACCTATGTCTGCGTATACAAGTGTTCAATTTTTTTTATTATATTTTTGCAGATGCAGACAACATAGTTATTATTGTTCGAGAAATATGACAAGAATGCAAGCAGTCTATCTACTTGTTAACATTGAGTGTCTTTTTGGCTTGAAACATCAATAAGTTGACAGTGGCATACAACCTAATTTTTCAATGATCACTGCCATAGCTGTAGTGTCCGAGTGCACTTTTAAAACTGATCAGTGTCCAAGTATTCTGTACTCAAAAATAATGATTTTTCTGACTCTCTTTACATTTATGTAGCCTTCCTAATGAAGATTTTACAACTGAATATCAGAATATGGTAGCAAACAGCCAGTTTTCATCACCTGTGTGAACTGCATATATAAAAGTACATAGTCTACCCAAAATGCTACTGAAAAACTTGCATGCACTCGCTTTGCATACATGTTGATATTTTATGTTTCAAGCACCCAAGAAGGTATGCTGAATACACTGACCCTAAAATTTGTAGACTTTCAGCGCTTTTTACATAATGGTGTGAGACACATCAATTTTTGTATAAAGGTGATGACTGTGTTTGCTGAATTTGTAAAATGTTTGGCAGCAAAATGAAAGAGCTACAAGTTCAAAGAGTTAAGTGTTACTCAGAAAATGTTACTCCATTATCAGATGAGAGAAAAATTTGGGAAATTTAGTGTTTTATCATCAGAGATTTAAAGAATATATTAATGCTATATTCTTTTAAAATGTAAAAGCATTTGCTTTCTGAGGCATAGGCTAAAACACTTGGATACAATCACAAGGCATATATCAAGTAAATGAAATTGACATCGCATAAGAAAGAAGTGGTGTTGGTCTAAAAAAACACTGATTCAAAACTCAACCTGTGCATTTATTATGAAGAATTTCCATGGTCCTTAGCAAAGTTATGTCAAGCACCTTTCATTTATACTCCCAAAAGAACCTTTTTCTAATTAATCATTTAATGATTCTGTCGAATCTAATCCAAGGATCAGAGCTAACAAAACTATTCCCGGTAATCAAATGTTTACAAACTTTTATTTTAATTCAGGAACTGATTGATGATTTAAATTATATAACAAGGCTTTTGTTTCTGGTAGGAGGGTGCACAACCTTGTTAGGCCAAGGGACATATTGCATTTTCAAAGACCACTTGAGCTCCACAAACACTATATCTTTAATATAATTACTGTTCACAAGCCAGATTTCTGTGTTGTTTTAATTTGTCCTCAGGGCTGGACAGAACTCATTTGCAGACCAGATCCAGCCTGTGTGTTGTGCACCACTGAGCAAACGGTATGAAGGAAAAATATTGGGTAGGAAGGTCTTTACTAATTTGTTGCGCTTTTCAATCTAGTTCATGACAGTTTCCAATTGAAAATGACCAGCTTAAAGTTGAAGAGGCACCAATTGTACCTATTTTTTTCTGTGTATGTGATAAAACAGTGTTCTCAAAAGATTTTAAAACTGAGGAGTCATTTGACCCTTGAGCCCCTAATCTCTGGAGTTTTAATGAAAACCTCAATAGTCAAAACTGAAATCTCAATAGTCAATTAGTTTTTCTTGTCTGGTTGAATAAAGAATAACTTGTACATAGTTATGTAAGAAACAAACAAGCTAACAGCACAAATGACATGACCATTACAATCTCTAATTATGTACATATATAACTGCTTATTTGCTATATTAAACAGAAAAATAATTTTTTGTATACTTTACTATATATTTAACTTTCAAACATCTTCTATTTTTAATTCCTCAAATGATGTTAAATGCAGAAATGTACACATAAAACTATTAAAGTTATTTATGAACCAAATATATAATTTCTGTATCATAACCAATTTAATCTGATCACCAAGCATCCAATGCATCAACATGAACAAGGTATATCCAGTTATATCAAGGATGAACATCACAATTAGTGTCATTTTTATGTCAGCTAATTATTTCCTCCTATCTTTACTCTTTACAAGTTTAGCAACAACTCTCTCTTCATCAATGTTTTTGACTTGTGGATCTTCATACATCCTGATGAATTCTATTAACTTCCCATGATCCCACAAAGACCATGTCTGTGTATTCAAGCAATATGGGTATAAAATTTGCAGAACATAAAGCATTACAAACTGACCATGATCCCTTTCTCTCAAAGTTTTGGCCTATGGGCAAGTACCTTGAAAACTTGCGCTTGCCCAAGCTGAATCTGAGTTTGTCCCAGGAGTCAGGCATGTGAATTTGTAAATCTTGTATGTTACATAAGGTTTGCAGCTGCTTACAACTACAGCTGAGATGAATACCAGATTTGGTATTCAAATACTCCCTGAATGTATTCTTAAAGGTATAAAATTGATCCTCATATTTTTGTCTACACTGGTATTTGATTACCCGAACCCCACTCACAACAATAAAATGTCCAAATTGGAGACTTCAAATTTCTGCTTTGGCATATGAAACTTGTATCCAAATGTCACAAGTAACTGTTGTTTAAAATGAAACCCAGACATGGGTATTTACCTCATTTTATTGGTAATATGAACACTGCAGTAGGTCACCATCGGTGTGAAAAGGCCTTATGGCTTCTGTAAACAGTTTATTGCAACTCTACCCGAGACAGGTACTCAATGGTTCTCATAAATTAAATTTTGCATGATTCACATACTGGCTTCCTGAAAAATGTATTACGTATTTTCAAAAGGCATATTCACATAAACAAATTTTAGGCCACAAATTAAGTGATGAAATAAAAAGTCATACGAAATGAATTGAAAATGGAACTTTTAAGAATGTGACTTCTGGAGAAGAAATTCTGCTTCCTACACAGAACAACATGACACTGTCAAAGTTTAGGTTTTTTTGAATGACTGAGCAAATGGAATCAGATCTCTCTGGGAAGCAGAAGGAAACTTCTGCAACTGTCTCAACTTGTAAAACTATCAATGTTTTCTCGGCATCACGAATGAAGAACCCAACAAATTCCCAGCAATGATGGAAGGCCATGTTTAGTTGGCTTTCTCCCACAGAAATGGAAGACATGGTATGCATAGCATGTAAAAACAGAGTAGGGTAAGTCGTGTTTAACTCACCAGAGGGTTCATATAATTTCCAACAACCAGCTTTCATAGCAGGTAATTTTGAGACATTTTTTTTCTCTATTGTTCGTTATAATAAAAAATTATTTTGTTTGTCTAGTACAATTGAAATAAGATTAAGTGTACAGTCGTCCCTCGCCACTTCGCGCTTTGACTTTCACGGCTTCACTCTATCGCGGTTGTTAAAAACCATATTTAGAGGGTCATGAACAGGTTTTCTATGCTCCAACTACTAACATATTCAATTTATAAATAAAGAATCTTACTTCACGGAAATTTACTTATCGCGGTAGAGTCTGGAACTGATTAACCGCGATAAATGAGGGAAGACTGTACCCTGCATAAATATTATCACAAAACTGAATAATGATAAATATACTTAAGTATGAAATTTTCTGTCTTTGCAATTAATTATTTATTATTTTATACCTTTGATCTCAAGCTTAAGTAAATATGTCACAATCAACAACCCCTGAGGTTCAGATAAACCCTATGAAAAATATCAAGAGGTAAAAAATGCCAAATAACTTGAACTGTATGGGATACTGATTACAGCACTGACAATGGAACTGGATGTTCTATCTGGGTATGTATGTGTTTTGCTCAGTCTACAATAAGAAGACACTGGTGGTTTACAAACTTGAAAACGTGTTTCTTCAACATATAATTTTATACATAACAGTTTCTGAGAATAAACATATTTTATCAAATGCACAAAATATAATTCAAAGACATTTTTTGCCAGCAATAATAAATTAACCGGATGTGTAATGTACAGTACAATTATTTTTTTTATGAACTTTTGGCATTTTTTTCCTAGTGATGCCATAATCAATTTAAAAATCATACATATTTTAAGAAAATAATAAACAGAAATAGCAGATGTGGAAATACAGGATTCAATTGGAATCCTGTGTCACTGACAGGCACATGCATGTTCTTTACAAAGTTTCTGATTATAACTGTAAACACTACTGTCAGACAATGTCATTTTCAAGCAGGAATAAGAAAGAAAAAGTGAAAAACTTTCCTTACTCAAATTACAACATGCACATATGGCTTCATACTAATGCAAAGCAAAAACAGTAACAAGTCTTAATTAACATCACACCTAATGACACATACAAGTTGTAGTTTCTGTTCAAGGTCATAACAGCTGACCCATTTACATCTTAATGATTTAAAGCAGACATCTGCATTACTGACTTCTAAGAAAATAAGGCAAATAGCACATTTTAAGCACAATGATAATTAGAGTCCTTTATAACGATTCCAAACCTTGAATAAAAGACAAAAATAAGTTAACATATTTGAGTTGAACTTTTCAATGTATGATTAGTGAGGAGAGTGCTAATCTACGACTGATCACAACTGCACAAAGCAAAATGAATGTCAAACAAATTCACAAATTGGCAGAACTCTAGATGATTGACACAGAAAGGCCTTGTTGTTATTATAATTACCCTGTGCGTCACAGATTAAATTTTTTGTGATATAGCAGATTTGAAGTTGTTCCCTTGTAAACAATTCAAATGTTGCATAGTTTACATTTCACCTTGTTTCTTTTACTGGCTAATTCGCTAAGTAACTAGATAAATGTTTAAATACCAATTTTCTATTTGAATGTTCACAAAAAGTTTTCCATCATGAATATTTGGTAGTTCTTTATAGCTTACTTGTGCCATGTTTACAGGTTGTAACAATATTTTGCAATGTTCAGTTTTGATGACTGTAAGAAAACTTACAGAAACAAACATAACTGAATGCAACCTGAATTAATTCAGGCCACCAAACCATTTAATGCAATTGTAAACAAAAGTTAACATCTCAAATACTGAAATTCAAGTTTAATATCCTAAGTTTTGTGTTTTGCAGCATTCACAAAATACTAGTACCATTTCAAATTTACAAAACTGCAATTAGTTTCAAAATCAGGGAGTAATATACCAAACTAATAACAAAAATCATTTTCCAAAGCAGTAGTTATCAAATAATTTTTTTGTTGTTGTGAACTACAAGAAAATGAATCTCTGCAGACCGCTCACTTAATAATCCTTTCTTATGTTGATTGAATCATTAGCCAAAGTATTTTGCATAAAACACTAAAAAAATATTTTTGTTGTACAAATAAACGAACACAACTCAGTTCATATCACTAAGTCTTTCCTTTCTAATGGACTGCTTCGCTGGCCTAGTGGTTAGAGCATCTGCTTTAGACGCAGGAGGTTACTGGTTTGAACCCAGATCAAGTCATACCAAAGACATAAAATGGTACATGTACCAACAGCTGCCTCGCTAGACACTCAGCATTAGTAGGTTAGTGCCAGGACTGGTCAGCCTGGTGTCAGGACAATGTGCTGGGTGGGACATGACCCCACATGCATGCGGCATGATTCCTCAGTGCTGGACATCTCTATAAACTGCCATAATGCAGACATCATAGCAATATGACTGAAAAATTGTTTAAGCTACATTAAAAATCTAAATCACACACACACACTCCTTTTCTAATGAGATGGATGTTTGTTTTTTTACTTAGCTAAATTCAGGTACTTGATTGTTCAGCTTATCACCTGCATAGAGCTCACCCACCGATCACTGTTTGAGAAACTCTGATCTACAGCTCTGAAGATAGAATGTCTCCTCAAATATGCTATCAACCTACGTCATAATGAACAACAGAGAGCTTTGATCCACTGCCTTTCTAATAGCCAATAAACTGAGAGACTACACGTATAAATTACAACATTAATTACTCATTAAAATTTGCAAAATGATATCATTTTACATGAAGAACATTCATGGTTAAGTTCTAATTGAAGTATGTCAGGAAGCAAATCAGACAAAGACGTTTTTGCTGTATAGGGTAACTGGACTCCTCAAAGTTTAGGTCGCTGAGTCAAGTCCCACACATACATGTAACCATACAAACCTGCCTGTAAAGCCATCATTGCCATAGTAATCACTTAACTATACAACAATCTGATGATCCAACTAATCAAACTTTTAATAAATCAGATTACATGAAGAGTAAATTCTGGAATTTTTAACACAGCTTTAACAATTTGAGTCATTTCACTATGAGAGTCTATAGCGATATATATCAATGGCGCATCATGTCCCACCCAGTCACATTATGCTGACACCAGGCTGACCAGTCTTAACACTAACTGATGAATGCCAAATGAGGTAGCTGTTAGTACCATATTTACGAGTTTTGGTATGATCAGACTAATTAAATTAAAATCAGATCTCCACTGTCCTACATGAAGATCTGACAACAACCGCGTAAGGGTTATGTTCTGGTGATCTTTGATTTAGCCAATGGAAATGCAGCTTTCAAACATCTGAAAGTGAATAAAATCGGTACAAATCTGTACACATTGTTGCTCTTCATCGCTACTGCTCAGTTTCTAAATGCAATGAAATATCTGAATGGTTGATAAATTTAGCAATTATGATAATAACATAGGTTACCAGAACATAATCCCTAAGCGGTTGCTGTCAGATCTAGAGATCGTATTTTAATCAGATTGTTGTATGACTTGGCAGGGCTAAGATCCATGACCTCCCGCATCCGAGAATAACTACTTAGGCCACATGTGCAGTCTTGCATGGAAGTAGCTAACAACAAGGAAACCTTCCTGTAAATTAGACACCATGGACCCCAAATCAGTCCCCTTTTTTTTAGCACTGCATGTACCAAACACTAAAGGCCACTGGGTAACCTACTTAAAAAAAATTTGTGGCCATTTCAAAGTTTAGGTTGCAATGCCTTAATAATTTACCTGATACAGATAATGTAAACCAAAATTAACTGAGTCGGGAATCAATGACAGAAAGAGAAAAATAATATTCTTACTCAAGGCGAAAAAATATGTAAATAGCAAAAGGCTGCTTTCAGTTGTGAGGTTAGTGATCTTAATAGGCACATGGAATCATCTCTAATGTTCCATCTTAATAAATATGCTAGTGAAAGAAACACTCACTACAGTACACGAACAAAACATGAACTGGATTTGCAGTGGTTTGTATTGCTTTTTAGGATGTACAAGACTGTTGTAAATATGTGTTTTAATGTCAAAACACTGAAATAAAAAAAATGTTACAATAAAATGCTGGGAATATGAATCATAAGTGATAATTTTTGGTATACCAATATCTTCCAGGTGGGCTAAATAAAAGTAGACATAATGCAGGGTCGGAAACAAAATAATATGCATGTATACAGTCATCTGCCTAGAAACACCAAATAATAATGTACAACCACAAAGTTGGATGCAAACCTTCATATCTTTGGTTAGAGATTTCAGTTGTTTCAAGCGACTGTGTTCATGGTTTCAATTAAATGAATGTAGGATTGCACAAGTCATATGCAAAGCATTACAATAATCGATAAAAACTGATTTTTTTTGTGTGCAAAACCATTACTCATGTACTTTTTCATGGCTCAACCATCTTCATTATTATGTAAACATGATATTGTGAATATTTACTATTTAAAACACATTTTGACAATAAGTAAATATTTACATTTTAAGTTACCAGTTATGTTTTACTTGTAATGGATTTCTAGATAATTAAGATTCACGAACTTTCAGGTATCAAGTTTGCCTCAGTCAGCTTTATCTGATTGTTGATTCTAATATCTACACAATATGCTATCAAAGATTGTTTTTATGCATGTCAACAATTTGACAATGAGTCGATAAAAATTATTCTTACAATTCATGAGATTTCTTTTATATATTAAAAAGCACGATTGTTACTAAAACATATCAGCTAAAAGTTTATTTTGCTTTTTCTCTTCATATGATAAATACTGGAAATGATCTTGCCAAAACTAATCGTTGAAAAATTTGAGCATTAAATGTTAGAACTATCGTATGGTATTTATGTTTGGGTTGCACCTCTTAGGTTGTGAACTAAGCTTGCCCCAAACTCAAGAAACTAGAAACGCTAGAATACTTAAATATTGCCAACAATTAAAATGAACAAAAATAAGTGTTTTCAAATCATTCTCAAAAGTCAAATTTTCACATATTTTGATGCATGCCAAGGACTTAAGTCAATGGATAAATTGAGTGTTCACAGAATCTTCAGTTATGAAAATAAGGTAGTCTAACTTTATCCTCACTCTAGCTATTTCCAAACTATTTTCAAAGTATCTGTGAAGGGACAAATTTCTGGCGATCTATCAAGAATACAATAGTTGAGACCTGAGAACCATTAGTTAGATTTATGGAGACATGCACGTGTCATATCGCATACTACCATGTACAGTAATGTTTCTTTATAGTGGGACTGTTGTTACTAATTAGAACCTTTGTTTATTCAGCAGCCAGACTGACTGCTAGAGACATGATAAAGTTCATTTTCATGAAAACGTTGTCAAACTTGAGAAACCGCAGAAATTGTTACTAAAAACGACCAGGTCAGGCTGTACCGACTTTAGCGACTCTAAAGAAAGGGCGGAAAAGACATTTGATTCTGATTGATCACGTTAAATATGGGGTGGGTTTTCACACAAAATTTCACAGGATTTAATATTGCCCTTATTGAAATGGTAATTAGTTTAAACTTTTCCTGCACAAGGACAGAGGGTAAAATAATCAGTGAGAGACTCCGAGTGGAATTTGAAAGAAAACAAAAACTGTTCGGGTGATATAAACTACAAAGGGAGAAAATAGCTTTTTTGAATGTACTGATGTTACGTAAACTGAGGAAAAAAAAACTAGAGGAAAGTGCAGTGAGACGCATAATCCAGTGATGAAATCCTGGATTGTGCTGAAATTCTAAGGTGTTTAGAGTGTGTCCTGAGACGGATGGTAGAAAGTATCATAGAGCCAAATTCCTGAACAGCAACAGAGGAAACAGAGGCTGAGGGCTATCAGGTTATGAAATTGTACAAGGCGTTCACTTCGATTGTGTCACTCAATCCTATGATGAACTATAGCTATCAGTAACAGATCAGCTAATTTATTTCAATCTATTTGAGTTTTCTTGTGATTCGGTGAAAGTTTTATTTCTCAATGCAGAGTGTATTCCTAATACTCTGGTACTGTTCTGTGGAATAAGCTTCCACTACATATAAAATCGGCTGAAAATATTGGAGTATTTAAGAAGAGATATCATGAGCATGCACGTGTTTCTAATAGATAATGGAATTTAGTATTTTAATACTAAACATGCTAAAATAAGCACTAATTATTGCTATCTTCATATAATGTGCATTGTTATACTCTCATTAAGAGGGCCTCAAGGGAGAATAGTCCTTGACTAATGAGTTACCCTCTATAAATAAAGCATTATTATTATTATTATTATTACTATTATTAATGAAAGGAATTTTTCACAATTGTTTATGTAATTGATTAAATTGTTTATCTTTACAGGGGTTTGTATTTATATGTTCAATATATCTGCTCAGTTCACTATATCTATTTCCATACTCAAACTGGGGTAATTATATTGAGAGCAGCCATCTCTTAGATAACGAGTACCAAAAAGGGGTGGGTTATAGTATTTATTAGTATTATATTTATACAACCCTGTGACAAGTGGGGCAATAATAAATAATAAATAATCCATCATCATCATCATCACCACCCGCCCAATAACAGTATCGATTTATCTGAATATATGTTCATATCTGCTTTATGCTCTTATAACTATATCTGCATTCTAACACATTTTAATCTATGTATGTACAGTACCCACACGTATATATTTTTGGATAGCTTTAATTATCGGCATATGGTTTTATGGTGACAACAATGAAAACAAAAGTTCTATAAATGATGAGCAATTTTTGGACAATAATAATATACCATATTTGATCATATTGTTTTTAAAAATATCAGGATATTGAGTTTGGGGAAAGCTTAGTTCAACAACCTAAGAGGTATCACAATATATTTTTTGTTTTGGTGCAACCCAAACATAAATAATGCGATAGTTCTAACATTGCAGGCTCCAATTTTTCAACGACAAGTTCAATTTTGGCAAGCTGACTTTTATACAATTTGAAAATCCCCGATTTATGTAAGTAGAAAAGTTTGTCATCAATAATTGTTTAATGTAAACAATTTTTAAGCCTCCATCGACAAAAATTTGTTATTGTACACTACCTACTACCGAACATCTGGGTAAACGCTGGTACATGTAAATCAGTTAATTATCTCCCTTGATACCTGTACTCGAAACACAGTTAAGAAGACTAAATTCAAGCGCTAGAAACTGGCATGACTTTGTTTTTGTATACAACAATTATTATTGCGTGAAAAATTTCATACAATATTACATTAAAGGCGAAGAAAGAACAAGTAGCAACGAGAAAGGCAAGCAAAGGTAGAGGTGTGAGTGGGTAGTTTTGAGGTGGTGCAAGGCTATGCAACTGGTCGCAAAAAGATGGAGATAAATTTCTGGTGAACTCCATGCCTACTTTCGGATCAAAGCATCACACATGATCCGAGATAGTATATAGCAAACTTAAAAACGGGTATCGAACAATTTAATAGACTTCGTAGGTGGAAAATTGTGTTTTTACAGCGCAAATGTTTAGTAAACAACCAACTTCTCACCTTGAACACTTGTAATTATCCCTGTTATTAGCACGAATGCCAAGCACTTCTCCATCCTAACGGACAGGCAGGATATTTCGAAAACGAGCACATACTAATCCCGGCATTGAGTAGTCAGCTGCACACTAAAATTCTAGAAGATACACATGTTATCATTCTCACGTCTTCCATTACAATGTTATACAGTGTATAGAACTACTTTCACATTGCATGTATATATTCTTCCGCTGACACTGGCGCCGGCAAGCCTGAAGATCCCAATTGGATGCAAGCGTATTATGTTGAAAATGTCAAGTTTATATTTTGTTTACAGTGTTTTTCGTATAAAGTTATGAACAAATTATAACAGTTCTTACACATTTAATGTTGTTTCAAATAAAATATTATCCGCCATAACCAGAACTATTTTATGCGAATTAAGAAATTCTATAATTGTCTTCTTCGGGCACATGCCAACTACAAAAAATATGACGATCATCAAATAGAAAAGAGGTCACTCGTTAAGTATATCCCTCCATCGAGCCTAAAAACAAACATTTGGTCAATCTATTCCGTTGTCCTTGTTCGTAATTACCGTGTCATTTGCAAACTTTATTGCGGATATTTGTACGTGTTATTGGGGGGGGGGGCTGATTTTACAGATCAGCCAACCATACGAATCTGCATCATACAAGTTTCAAAGAAACAAAGATGGACAGGTACAGGTTCTTGAATAGGAAGGCTGACCATATAGTCAATCATAATAATGACCATATTGCAAATGTTATTTGTTTGTTTGTTTTTATTGAACATACGTTTTCGGGATGTTACATATTCCCCTACATCACCACCTGTGTCTCTGAGGCATTTCCTTAAAATGATTTTCAGTCCTGGTAATTACATATATTCCCTTACTGAGACACACGCGCGCAATTTACAAACATATATACACTCAAAATAGTATACACAAAGAACCATCCATTTACAAACCTAAAGGTATTTTCAATGCCTGTTTACTTTACGCGAAAGTAAAGAAAAAGCTAAGAAATCGACTCGGAGGTATACAAAAGGGTTCATGTAATGGTGCAACATTTTGTCATGGTCAGCATGATATGTAACATTAAGTTTGACGTATGGGCTAGACCCGAAATAAATTGCTGACTGCAAGGGATGAGATCGCTTTTGTTTGGAGTATGAACTGAATTTTAATTCGAGTTCGTTCAATAACGGTCTGACATATATGTCAGTGTGAGGTCAAAGAGCAGAAAATGACAGTTGAATCAAACCAGAAATGGAAAGTCTTAGGCCAATTTAAACAGGTATGATAAAATGATATTTTTCATTAAAATATTAATAAAGGCGGACTAGAAAGGATTATTCTGACTTCGTTGGCCGTTATGTTTATGTTTGGTTTGAGGGGGAAAACTGATTGGGGAAGCTAAAGGAGGATGTTCACAGACGGAATTCAAGGGTTTAAAAACTTCCAATCGCAAAATTAGGCAAAGTTTCTGACGCAAGACAGAATTTGGCTACGGGGAAAAAAAATAGGTATTGCTCGTTTAATTGTCCAAAGGATGTGTGTCGCAAATTTGTGGACTCGAAAGCGAGATATTAAGCTGCATAGTAACACTGCGACTCAATAAAGCACAAGGCTTGTCTCAACTGCATACAGTACGTTCATTGATGTAAGTCTGTAATTGTGAATTTATTTATAAATTTTTCATTGAGTTCAGAAAAAAAAATCGTGCATTCCTTGTTTAGAATCACGAAGAATGTCATATAATAATTTGTTTGTTTGAATGCGTTCGGACTTAGTGGTTTTGTATGCAATAGACATCATGTGGTGTGAAGATTTTGTGCGTTTCTTCTGATACGAATGGTGAGAACAGATTGTCTGTCTTAAATGATTTGTATTATGTATATTGAGAATTGGGTTTTTCATATCTGGAAACGTATGTCAATAATCACTAATTAGCAAAGTAATGTCGTTAAGACAAGGAATGAAGCCCATTAATTCGTTTGTGTAATTAGTTAATTCTTTTCAACCGAGAATCGATGGTATTAGCATTAGGAACATGTGCCAACTGATATCGTACAGGTATAATTATGTAATGGTTCCAGTTAGGAATGCGAAGAACAGCTAGAAATTAAATTAGTATTTGATGGTTGGGTGAATGTTTATTAGGTTGCGAACTGGCCAAAATTAGACAAGTCGAATTACGATAGACGATATCTGACGTAAAAAGACTGGAAATATTGTTTGATCCCAGGAGAAGGGAAAAACATGACACGTATTATGTTGGATATTATATTTCATTTGACACAAATAACTCATTTACTGCAAGCTGGAAAAGAGAACAGTCTGCAACCAATATTGTTCATTAACCGAATAGGCTAGACGGAGAGAGAGAGAGGGATGGGGTGGGGTGGGGAATACGACAATGCCGACCTAACATCAACAATGATTTAGAAAAGACCGGAAGGTGATGTGACATGCCGGCAATTTGTGTTTCATCAGTCATATCATGACATTTCTTCTATCAGTACAACAGAACGGCTAATTGAATTTCGCATGAATTGTAAAATCTATTTCTATGAGAAAGTGATTAATTCAAATGTTATGTTCAATTTTATTTTGTTTAATATGTAATTGATTAAGCTATTATATTTTACATACAGGGGTACTTATTGTACTATTATATATATATATATATATATATATATATATATATATATATATATATATATATATATATATATATATATATATTGGGTTCATTATTTTCATATTTTATGTTATTAATTACTCGATCTGGGCAATAACACCATGGGCGATCATCTCCTAGATAACGATAACCAAAAAACGTAAGGAGTGGGGGAAGGAGATATCACATCATCCTCCCACCTCGTAAAAGTGCTTTTTTGTTGCTTCAACACATCACTTTTATTATTTGTCAAGCATTTTGTATCATAAAACATATTTTTTATAATAGGCGAGACTTTGCAATATTGATGCACAACGTCCTCTGCATATAAACATTTTGCAAGCAAATAAATTGAAATTTTCAGGATAAAACGCCAATAACTTTTTCGACATCATATTTAACAATAGTGTCATTTTGTAAAAATTTGATTTGCTTGTTTCGTACGAAAAAAAGCCACTTTTCTAAATACATGCTGAGTTTAACGTTATTTTCCATGTATGTTCTCCTATTTACCAATCAATTTTATGTCGCCGATATGATCTTAGTCTTTTCACAGTATTACTTTTTCATTTTTCATTTTTTTTAAATACCAAGTGTTTGTGTGTGTGTGTGTGTGTGTGTGTGTGTGTGTGATTTGTTTTAGAAACACTATATTCGGTTATGTAAGAAAGTTTGCCAGTAGCTTCTCGTGGGTCGGAGGTTTTACCCGTGCAGGACCGGTTTAACCCACTGGGAGAACAAGGTTGCCTACGTAATACATTGTCAGGTTATCCATTTCTTATCATTTATTATGCAGACTAAATAATTAAATTAATAAGTTATGAAACCGAATGTGTATTAATACTAATGAATAGCTTATAATAATCGATGTCGAAGTGCGAGGGTGTGTGGGTGGGGGGGGGGCAATGCTGAAGGCTCCCGTACGGCGCAAAATACCTTTGCACTGGCCCTGTACCCGGGATTCAGGGCCGGACCTAAGTTTTTCGGGGGGGGGGGGGGGCAAACTTGTTATTGGGTTAAGCGAAGGCGAGCCTTCTAGGGGGGTTCGGGGGCATGCCTCCCGGAATTTTTTTTTTCAAGGATGCAAAATGGTGTAGTCTGGTGCTATCTGAACCTTGAAAAAGGGATCTAACAAAAGTGACTAAAAACTACAATGTTTTAAAAACACTAAGAAAAAATATAAAAAAATAAATAAATAAATAAATAAAAAATTAAAAAATTCGGAACCCCCTTTGCATCTTTTACCAAAAGCAGTGAATAGTTTTTTTTTTTAAAGTGGGGGGGGGGGGGCCGGGCCCCCTGGGCCCCTATAGCAGGTCCGGCCTTGGGATTATTCTCATTTCATCCTCGTCCAGATATATTCTAGTATTCGCACATCCTCAGGGATATAGTGCTGTAGTAACGCTTGGGAACGGGGTTCCCTTATTTTTCTTCGCTCGTTTCCTTACTTTTTGTGCTCTCCATTTCCCCCTGTATCTTGGTGACATGCATTTTCTCACTTCTTTATTCGACAGCTCCGGTGGCCTAGTGGTTAGAGCGTCCGCCGCGGAAGCGACAGGTCGTGGGTTCGATCCCCGGCCGAATCATACCAACGACTTACAAAAATGGTACGAACAGCAGTTTCACTTGGCGCTCAGTATTAAGAGGTTAGTGTTAGGACTGGTCGGCCTGGTGTCAGGATAATGTGACTGGGTGGGACATCATGCTACATGTCTGCGGCCACTGGTGCTCGACGCAGGCTTGATGTTGTGAGAGGAAAAAACCTAATACCATTCAGAATGGGTCATGGGGTAATCTAAGGTAATTTTGTCATCTGTATGATTTATTCCTTTAGATTATTGGTTCCCCCTTCCCCACATCAAGCTCGCGTCGAGGACCTGTGTCTGCGGCATGATGCCCCAGTGCTAGACATCACTATAAACCGTCTCACTGCAGACATCGTAGCGATATGACTGAAAAATTGTTAAAGCTACGTTAATATTCCTATTCACACACACACACACACACACACACGCACTTCTTTATTGCGTTCTCCCACTTCTTTATTTATTTTATTTAGCACTACACTAATAAATGCCTATCCGTTGTTTGTATCTCCCCCACCCCAACCATGAATTACAAAAACGAAAAGCATTAGGGAATATAAAACTGCATAAAACTTAGTTGTTTCATTTTTTATATATAATTTCTAATCTGACTGTCGCCAAGAGGGGCCCTAACACTGTCGACTTTGTGGCATTTTAACGCAAACTGAAGATCCTTATGTAAACAACGCAATCCATTTCTGGTTTCTATAATAGTCTATTTCAATAAACGTTTGTCGTCTGCGTCCAATATTTGTAATGTCTAGTTTTAACATTTCGAGAACAACTTCCAAAATTAAATATGAGGAACTGTTCCTTTACACGTTTTTAAAGATGTTTAACTCCAACATTTACTGCATCACTGAGGTTATCAAAGAAGGTAAATTACATCATACCTTTTGCTTCAAAACATAGGCTAGTCCAAGTAAATACCGCGACAGTGGTGTTAAAGAAACTCACGTTTAATTCGAAACGCCAGGATGACATTGCTTGATACCACCTGGCGTCATTCAGGTTTGAAATTGTAAATCAATGAATGAAATTAAGTCTTTTGCAATTGTTTTGTTTTATCCTTGGGGTCCTTGTTTTTAAAATCGGTTGGAGGTACAAACACCTGGGATGGTGTGAGAATATAGTCATAATATATAACCTATTATGTGCTGGAAAACTGCGTTCAGTATATGTAGGTTTAAGTGTCGGGTGTGATGTGTGTTACGGGAATTTAACATTAGGCATCAAACTGAATTTGAACCACTGAGGTTTCGTTCATTGGCGTCTGCGAGGAAGAATGGGGGAGGGGCAAGGACCCCCCTCCAGATTACCCCAAAAATCCAATGGTCGTCCGCAGGAAATTGCCGCACTCTGGATTCTGGTTTGCACCTCCAGTCCCCTTAAACAAAATTTCAGAGGAAGCCATTGGATACTTCGTTATATCGTTAGAAGTTTTGAATTTACCTCCCCGTTTGTTTGTACACCTACCGATTTTAATACAGGAAATCTTTAATGTGATAAAAAGTGCACAGAACTTGGTCAATGCATAATCTGAGTCATAATATCTAACCTGAATGTAACCAGCGTTGCCCTAACACTGACATTCTCTGCGTCTTTCATGCTTAAGTCATTAACCTCTGGTTCTGCGTTTGCGCGTCAAGAGGTAGTAGCCTACTTCCGAGCTGAGTAACATTGAGGTCTTGTATGATACACTAAAGTGGGTGGTATTTTAGAAAGGTATAGATATGTAGCTCTACAATGATACCAACTAGTCTGGATATTTTTGTTGCAATACAAAATCCGATTTTGTGTCTGGATTTTATACTTCATTACCTTATATCTAAGTCAGACGGGACTGAACGTTTGCAAAAAAGTAGGATAAGACGGGTATTTAGAATAAAGAGTAACCTCTTTACGAAAATGATGGGTCCGTTGAGCAACAACAACAACAAAAAGACTCCAACGTCTGCCCTTCTGCTCATGAACGAGCCAAAAATGAAATGAAAAACGACGTTTGTAGTACAACTAGGCATTAGGTTAACATGAAATCTCCTGGAAGTCGATGTATTAGGATGTATTCAGAACAAGCCCACAAAATCTGTTACCTACTCGCATTTTAGGCGAAAACGACGAAAAAAATGCAGGAATTAATGAGTTTATGGTGCATTTTGATGACGTCACACATTTTTTGAATATTCCTTGCGTATTTCGTCACATGTGCATCAACATTGTTCACAAATTACAAATTTAGCCATTCTTTGAAAATTTGTATAAAATAATACAATAATTCAAAAGCCTTGTTCACTCATTAACCCCTGGCTCCGCGTGTAGGTGGTAGTAGCTTACTTCTGAGCTATGTAACATCAAGGTCAGTTGTGATACTAAAGTGGGTGATATTATAGAAAGGTAGACAAATTTAGCTCTACAATGATACCAAATAATCTGGCCGTTTTAGTTGCATTTTAAAAAACAGGGAAAACATATTTTTTTGGGAAACAGCTCCGGTGGTCTATTGGTTAGAGCGACAACCTCGGATGCGGGATGTCGTGGGTTCGAATCCCGGTCGAGTTATACCAAAGACTTACAAAAATGGTAGTAACAGCTGCCTCGCTATGCTCTCAGCATTAAGAGGTTAGTGTTGGGACAGGTCAGCCTGGTGTCAGTATAATGTGACTGGGTGGGACTATAAACTATCACACTGCAGACATCATAGCGATATGACTGAAAAATTGCTTAAGCTACGTTAAAAATGTTAATCACACACACACACACACACACACACACACACACACACACCTCTAATTTTATGGACCCGATTTTTTTATTAGCCAAAAAATTTGGCAGTGGTCAGAATCCGATTTTGTGTCCTGTTTTTAGACTTTATGGCCTTAGGGGACTAAACTGCACGCAGACAGGCGAACCTTTACAAAAAGTATCACGGGCACTTGAATAAAGAGTGGTCTTTATACAAAAATGATGTGTCCGCAGAGCAACAACAACAAAAAAAAAACCCAATAAAAACAGAAAGAACTTCTGCTCATGGGCGAGCGAAATAGGCAATACAAAAAGACGAGTCTAACACAATTAGGCTCTAGGTTAACCGGAAATCAGAAAGTTGATGTATTAGGATGTATTCAGAAATAGACACCACCCACCCCCAAGTGTTACCTACTCGAATTTCATGCGAGAATGACGAAAACCTCTAGGGGTTAATGAGTTGATGGACTTTCTATACACCACTTCGCTAAAAATAGACTAGTAGTAATGTGGACCACTTTGGTGTCAATGGGAAAATACATTACAGGCCCCTCCTCCCCCCCCCCCAATCCTCGCCCGGGGCAACTCTGGCTAATGTTTTACAAATCACCATGGACAATTCTGTACGGTAAGGAATGGAATAGCTTTGGTCACGGTACTGAAATTGGCAACAATTGTAGGAACAGGTGTGCACCGGGGTGATCTCAATCGGGACCAGAGAGTGGAATGTAAACATATACTTGTATAAACATACAACATATCATAAACAGTCACAAACAATTCACAAACAATTATACAAAGGACACAGAAAGATAGGCAAGAAAGCAAATCTTTTCGAGGCATATTAGTGGCCCTGGGTTTTATGTTAACATCGTTCCGTTAACACAGAGGGCATAGCATAGGTCTTCTTCTGACTTCTGCTGGTCTGTAAAGACTCTCTTCAAACAGTCAAACACCCAAGCAAAGTTCACCAGAAAATCCTCAAAAGTACTACCACATTCTACAGACGGAAAAGCGCTCCTCTAGAAAATTTAGAACTACAGCGTACACTTACACTGTGAAGTTTAAAATTTTCAAGTCCGAAGAGCCGTTGGTGAAATTAGAAGGCTTCATCACCGAGATGTGGGATTCTTTGTTTACCACACTGAAACGCAATGTAAAGCCAAATAAGACGATCGCTTGAGACTTTCCATTCATCATGACAGTTTGAAGTTCCCAGTTTGGATCCAGTTTAGCTGCCCGGCAGAATTTACACCTTCCAAAATTAGGAAAAAGGTGTTATCGGTGGACGACCTTAGCAGCAATAAAATGAGTCTCGTCCAAATTAACAATCCTCAATACCAGATGTGTTTAGCCCGTGCGATCGTCATGGAACTAACATATACCGGCAAGAACGGCAGAATGGAAAAGAGCCTGGAAAACTATTCTACAATCGGGCCAAGCCAAACAACGAAGATAGGCAGCAAGCGGGGATATAAAAAAAACACCTTGTGGCATTTCTGAGATGCAAAAATTGCAAGACGTCTTAGCTCCACGCCACACCTTGAAAATGCACCTTCAAGAAGCGCGGAGACCTATATTGTATCGAGGCAAATATTTCAAAGACGGAAAATACATTGCCCAAGTTGTCAGTGTCAGCCCTACCTGTTACCAACAACATTTGAACACACATGATTCACACCAGAAAAGTGCTTGTCAACTCATAAGACGGTGCCCTACTCGTGGACAAGGCATAGATACCAATAATGACAAGGAGCACGTATGTTCAGGTAAGAAACGATGTCAGTTTGTCACCAGATTATTTACTTTACACAAATGCTACATTCAAAATTACAATTCCAAAAATAGAAGAAGGAGATGATCAGAAAAAAATGGAATTTCATCTTTTTCGATTTCGATTGCATGCAAGAGACTGGCATCCACATCCCTAATTTCTGCGTGGCTCACCGAGCATGCGAGAAGTGCATCCAAAAGCCTATCTTTAGTTATTGCCCTCACTGTAGGATGATTCCCAAAGGATGTGAAACATATGTAGATGGTCGAACACGCTGTCCGATTTCGACCAATGAATCTTCAACCCTATCGTCAAGACATGAAGTCAATAAGACATCGAACGTTACGGATATTGTCATCACTATACACAGTAATGGCTTACAATTTCTTGGGATACAATGGACAATTTATGTTGAGATACTAACCTGAACAAAGTACCGAACGTCCGAAAGTGACTTTAAAAGGAGCCAAAATTATTTCATTGCAAGTGGGACAAGCACGGTTTATAGATTCGATGAGTTACTTGGCCATGCTAATGAGTCGAATGTTTAAAACGTTTGGGATGCCAGAAATCGCTAAAGGCTTTTTTCCACGCACTTTTTCAATATCGAATGCAATCAAAAATTCCATTCAATCAATACTACATCCCCGACAACATGCGCACTGAACAACGAGAAGCTTTCTAAGCTTGATACCAGACTCACGTCTTGGACCAATTCGACGTTCAAGAAGAAGTATTGTCGATCGTACGTGGACATTTTACGGTGTTGCTGTGGAAATATTTGAGAACTGTTCATGGAACACAGAGAGATTAATCCTTTAAAAGAAGCCTGCACCATTACCAAAGCTTGTTCCTGAGTGTACCGCCAATGATTCATACCCCAAAACACCCTAGCCCTCATCATCCCTCAAACGACGAACTTTGTCAAACGTAAATACTCCGCCAAAGCCCTACGCTGGCTACATTACTTGTGTGACAATGAAGACAAATGGATCCAACATGCACACAGCGGAGGAGGCGAAAAGACCATTGGAACATATTAGGTAGCTGCCTGGGACTTAGAAGCTCCAAGATCGTGTACGAGTTTAACGGATGCTTATTACACGAATGTACCCTTTGCTACCCTGAACGTGACACCAAAAATCAGTTTTTGCAATGGACCATAACGATTGGTAGGACCATGAACGGCTTTGCTAAAGCATGCAATGAGTTTGAGCCGGTCATCAGCCTAAAGAAAACAAACGTGATGGCTCAGAACGCGGATGCCCAAGCATCATCATCAACTAAGAATTATGCTAATAGTAAGTGAATAATTGCAATAAATATAATAAATTAAAATAATTGTATTTTATTGAGTCTCAAGCACCAGACCAATGGCAAAATCACAGAAATAAGCAAGGATTGATAGTATATACGTGCATGTACTCTCAATAACAACATAATATTAATATCAAAATGGACCAACATTAAAAGAAGTTAAAAACATGAGTAGATTATATAGATCAATTGTATTAATCCTTTTCAGAACTAGATAAGCTTTTAAAACTAAGTTATATTGTTACGGCTATTGGATTTAATTAATTTATTTTTTATTGTTAAATCCAAATTTGTCATTTGGGGTTTAATATTCATAGGTTGGGAGATTTTTTCTAGAAAATTCAGGCTGACCTAGACTCTAATTGTAAACAAGTTTTGACCTTGGCTTGTTGATCTAATTCCTGACCTTGCTTTAGATATTGTCAACAAGCTTCTAAAACTATTGGTTAATTTCAAGGACAACTTTTTATTTTTAGTAATTAGTGGCTGATTTTTCTTCTGGTTCATTCTTTTAGTACGTGACTTGGTGAAGGTAGCTTCTTTCTATGACCTTCCAGAATCACATGATTCCTTTTTGTTTACGAGGGAATTACATTTATATATAGCTGTGTTTTGGAAGCTAACATTAGTAGAATTTTGAGCTTTAAGATATTAGTTGCGCAATTCATGTTTGAGTGTTAATATTAATTATTTTGTTCTGGACTTTGTGTCAATTCATTGAAGAAAGAGGATTTATTATCTATTTGGAGGAGAAAACGTGCTCATAATTCATGTGGATGATAAATTAAACAAGAACTGCATCACGTGACATTGTCAGCCATTTTGGATTACATCTTCAAGATTCGAACCTGGAACTATTAGAACATTTATTTATCAGGACTCTTACAATTCCATTAGTGGATTATTTTTGTGAATTCTATATTGGATTAATGTTGGATTTGATTCTCTAAAACTGTAAGTTTATTTATTTTATGAAAATAATTGTACTTAATAAATTCATTGTTCAATTTATACATGCCTGTTAGTTTTCACTCTTTCTGTGTTGCTGCTTATTCGAGCCTAAGCACGTAACATAGAATTGGTGGCTATCGTCCGGATTGAGATTTGAGATAAATTTGAATTTAAATTTGAATTTCCCCTAGTTTTTGAAAATTTTAAATCTTTAGTAAGACTGACACGCTTGTATTAAAATGACATCTAAGGTAGAAATATTTCTTTCTAATCCTACCCAGGAGCAATTAGATCTTTTCAAAAAAGACGAGTTGGTTCAACTTGCCAGAAAATACGATCTTTCTGAAGTCAAGGCTTCTTTAACGAAACAAGATATCAAAAAGATTTTGGTTCAATATTTGGTAGAACAAGATGTTTTGGAACAAAGTGCATTGATTCCAGTCAGTAAGTCTACACCAGACTCTGACATTAAACTAAAGGAATTAGAATTAAAATTCCAGATGGAATTAGAGTTAAAGAAGCTGGAGTTTCAGGAAAGGGAGAAAGAGAAACAAATTGAATTACAAAAAGAGCAAATGCGAATTGAGAGAGAGGAGAAAGAGAAACAAATTGAATTACAAAAAGAGCAAATGCGAATTGAGAGAGAGGAGAAAGAAAAGCAAATTGAATTACAAAAAGAGCAGATGCGGATTCATAGAGAGAGAAAGGAGAAAGAGAGACAATTACAATTTGAAAAAGAAGAAAGAGAGAGAGAGACAAGAAAGGGAGAAAGAAAGACAATTTACAATCTGAATTAGAGTTTAAGAAGCTGGAATTTCAGGAAAAAGAGAAAGAAAGACAATTACAATTTGAAAAAGAGGAGAAAGAAAGACAATTACAATTTGAAAAAGAGGAGAGTGAGAGAGACAGGAAAGGTTACAAGAAAAACAAATTGAACGAGAGAGAGAGAAGGAAGAAAGGGAATATCAGTGTAAAATGAAAGATTTAGAGCTGGCAAGTGAGAATCACCATCATACTTCAAATCAAAATTTTGATTTAGCAAGGAATATTAGATTAGTGCCCCCTTTCAAAGAAAAAGAAGTAGACAAATATTTTATTCTTTTTGAAAAAGTTGCAGAAAATTTAAAGTGGCCAAGAGAGAACTGGACTCAATTACTACAATGTGTAATTACTGGTAAGGCTAGTGAGATTTACACTTCACTGTCTGTTCAGCAAAGTAGTGACTATGATGTAGTTAAAGAATGCATTTTAAGAGGTTATGAGTTAGTTCCTGAAGCTTATAGGCAATAATTTAGAAATTACAGAAAAGAAGCTGGACAAACTCATGTCGAATTTGCTAGACAAAAAGAGCAGTTGTTTGATAGATGGTGTTTAGCCAAGAAAGTCGAACAAGATTATCAAAATCTCAAGCAAATTATATTAATTGAAGAGTTCAAAAACTGTGTTCATAGTGATGTTAAAACTTATCTTGAGGAGCATCAGATTGAAACCTTGGAAAATGCTGCTCGAGCTGCTGACGAATATTCTTTGACACATAAAGTTCCTTTTGTTAACAAGACTTCTACTCAACAATTTAATGGCAGAAAAGTATTTCCGCCTAATTCAAGCCCTTCTAAAACTCAAACTAACACAACTTTCAAAAATCAGACTTCAGAGAAGTTTGATTCTGGATCCTTGTCTCTTCCGACGTGTAACTTTTGCAAGAAAAAAGGACACGTTATTTCTGATTGCTACAATTGAAAAATAGGCATCAGAATCAAGACAGACCTGTTCCAAATGCTCTTTTTTCCAAGAGGTCAAGGTCACAGTCATGTATTGAAAGCAATACAGTTGTTGGGTCTAATAAATCCCAGTCTGATTTTGATATGGAGAATTATGAACCATTCATATCGAAGGGTTCTATATCATTATTGGGTGATTCAGCCAATCCCACCCCTATTAAAATTTTAAGGGACACAGGAGCTTCTCAGAGTCTTTTATTGTTAGGTATTTTGCCTTTTTCTGAGAAGTCTTCTTCTAATGAAAGTGTTCTTATTCAGGGAGTAGAGTGCGGCTTTGTTAATGTTCCTCTCCATTGTGTAAATTTGTCATCAGACTTAGTATCAGGACCTGTGACAATCGGAACGGTCTCGGTTTTACCTGTTGAGGGAATAGATTTATTGCTAGGCAACGACTTAGCTGGGGACAAGGTTGTGGTTAATCCACTTGTAACTGACAAGCCTAATTTGGATCAGAAAGTTGATCCAATTGAAAAAGAAATCCCTGATATATGTCAAGCTTGTACAGTTACCAGAGCTATGGCAAAGAAAGCTCTTGAGAATGAAGTTGAAACGGGCAGTATTCCCTTGGCTGACATATGTATAGGTCAGGCTTTTGATGAGGTCACATTTACTTCTTGTTTAGGTCAATCAGAAAGTATTGATCATAGTGATCCTCTTTTAACAACTCATTCTCTTTATTCTAATCAGGGTGATTATCTTGAGAATGGTGTTATAGAAGACAGCATTCCTTCAACTAGCGCTTGTATAGGTCAGGTTTTTGATGAGATCACTTTTACTCTTGGTTTAGATCAATCAGAAGGTATTGATCATAGTGATCCTCTTTTAATAACTCATTCTCTTAATCAGGGTGATAAACGACAGTCACTTGTCGTCGAACAGGAAAAAGATCATGAGATCTCCTGTTTGTTTCAAAAGGTCATAATTGAGAATGAAGTCACTGAAGTTCCTGTCTGTTATGTCATTAAAAATGGAATTCTTATGAGAAAATGGAGACCTTCCGAGGTACCTGTTGGTGATGAATGGTCAGTGAACTATCAAATAGTAGTTCCAAAACCTTATAGACAGGAAATACTTAATCTGACCCATGAAACTCCTTTGGCTGGTCATTTAGGGATTAATAAACTGTATCACAGGATCTTGACTCACTTCTATTGGCCAAAAATCAAAAGGGATGTTGCCAAATACTGTAGATCTTGTCATACTTGTAAAATGGTAGGAAAACTCAATCAGAAGATATCTAAGGCTCATCTGCAACCTATTCCTGCCTTTGACGAATCATTTAGTAGAATTATGGTAGATTATGTAGATCCCTTACCTAAGACCAAGTCAAGTAAGCATTTAAAGTTAAAAATGAAACTATGGTTTGAAAAAAATACAAGGGAGAGAACTTTTGAGTCTGATGATGGAGTTGTGTTACTCTTGTTCATTCTTCTTACTTTTCTTCAGATTGGATATTATGGCCCGTACAAAGTTGAGAAGAAAATGAATTAGTTAAATTATAGTATTAGTGCTCCTGGGATATAAATAAATTATAGGAGTACCAGTATATTGAAAGAGATAGCCATGTTATATATGTAATTAATTTAGTGGTACCTGTCCCACTTAGTGAAGAAATATCGTCGGATTCTACTGACATTGGAGCGACGAATTGTTGGAATTCGGAAATTATGAAAAAGTCTAGACCAGAAACTTGCACATTTGCAAGTGCAAGAAAGAAATGAACTGAAAGTTATTATTATTATATGAGCACTTATGTCCAGATATTTTTACAAGGACAAACAAAAATTTTCATGACGTTGAAATTGAAAATTCCAAACAGCATCCATGCTGGACGAGTCCACTCAAAATACTTGAAAAAGGAAATTCAGTATTTGCTGAAGAATGATTTTATCAAGCCCAGTAAAAGTGATTATAGTTCACCATGCATCCTTGTTCCAAAACCAAATAAAACTTTCCGTATGTGTACTGATTATAGGAAGGTGAACAGAGTGACAAAACAGATTCATTCCCATTACCAAGAATTGACTATTGATAAATTGGGAATGCCAAGTATGTCACCACATTTTGACCTTCTGAAAGGATTTTGGAAGATTCCACTACGGAAAGAGCAAAGGAAATGTCAATATTGTGACTCCAAATGGACTCGACCAATATAAAGAAAGTCCAATTCAACGTCTCATAAAAATGTTCATCTCTGGTCTAGAAAATTGTGACGTCATCATCTACAACGACACCTGGAGAAAACATCTAGCAACAATTAGAAAATTTTTGACAGATTCACTAATGCATGTCTGACTGTTAATTTATTTAAAAGTGAGTTCTGCCCTGCTAGAGTGGTTTTCTTAGGACATTTTGTGGGACATGGACAAGTTAAAAGGTTGAGGCCATTTCTTGATAATATAATTGCAGACGTTTTTCCTGTGTATAACAATTTATTATATTGTGTAATTTATACTAGTTCTTTTAACCTCAGATGTAAATTGGTTTGTGATAAAAAGAAAGTTTTATCATATAAACCTTTCATTTTATTTTATGGGGGAAGGTGTTACGGCTATTGGATTTAACTAATTTATTTTTTATTGTTAAATCCAAATTTGTCATTTGGGGTTTAATATTCATAGGTTGGGAGATTTTTTCTAGAAAATTCAGGCTGACCTAGACTCTAATTGTAAACAAGTTTTGACCTTGGCTTGTTGATCTAATTCCTGACCTTGCTTTAGATATTGTCAACAAGCTTCTAAAACTATTGGTTAATTTCAAGGACAACTTTTTATTTTTAGTAATTAGTGGCTGATTTTTCTTCTGGTTCATTCTTTTAGTACGTGACTTGGTAAAGGTAGCTTCTTTCTATGACCTTCCAGAATCACACGATTCCTTTTTGTTTACGAGGGCATTACATATATATAGCTGTGTTTTGGAAGCTAACATTAGTAGAATTTTGGGCTTTAAGATATTAGTTGTGTAATTCATGTTTGAGTGTTAATATTAATTATTTTGTTCTGGACTTTGTGTCAATTCATTAAAGAAAGAGGATTTATTATCTATTTGGAGGAGAAAACATATGCTCATAATTCATGTGGATGATAAATTAAACAAGAACTGCATCACGTGACATTATCAGCCATTTTGGATTACATCGTCAAGATTCGAACCTGGAACTATTAGAACATTTATTTATCAGGACTCTTACAATTCCATTAGTGGATTATTTTTGTGAATTCTATATTGGATTAATGTTGGAATTGATTATCTAAAACTGTAAGTTTATTTATTTTATGAAAATAATTGTACTTAATAAATTCATTGTTCAAGTTATACAAGCTTGTTAGTTTTCACTCTTTCTGTGTTGCTGCTTATTCGAGCCTAAGCACGTAACAATATAAAGTTTGTTTTCTCAAATAATAATAATAAGAAGAAGAAGAAGAAGAAGAAGAAGAAGAAGAAGAAGAAGAAGAAGAAAGGGAAGTTAATTTAATAGGTAATATATTGATACCCACAATGAAATACAACACAGGATGTTTATCTATATTATTTATCATTTATATTTTCATATAATCATGAATATTTGATTCCATTTTGGATGAACTTTAAGTTAAGAAGCAAAAAATGACAGATACTTTTGTAGATGGTATAGACTTTGAATAGTAAGTTAGAGAATAGTAGTGTTGTTACTATGTTGTTAAACAAAGAAAATGGTCTTTACAATGTATAACCTGAAAGAATGTGTGCGATAACTTGGTAAGGAGAATATGGCTTGAAAAGCAAATTAGCTGTAATCGAATACATATGAAAATCTCCAAGTATCCACTGTAATGCCCGACACGGGACTAATTTATCACAATACTTCAGAACATTATGGACTCAATGAAAGACTATTACATTCTGGGAACGAAATACGACAAACTGACTAGACCTTAACATATAAAAACATATACATGACACAAAGTAGATCAAAAGCAAAGAAAAGTTTATAAATATATTCAACTTGTCAGATATTCATGTAACATTGGCTCGTTACAAACAATTGAAAGTCATTCGATGTACAACCTACAAACTCCATTTTTTCTGACCCATATTCATGCATGACTGTAAATCTTACTTTCGATTCTTCAACCACTTGAAAATGGAATTAGTTGACACAGCCCTTGCCAAACTTGTTACTGGAACTGTTCATGAATTGACAAACATTATTTTATGTGACACTTAGAACACCAAACAAAAACTGATTGACGATGCATTTGACATACATAAGAAAAGGGAACTACTTATTAACATGATTTATTTGGAGACAATGGAAAAATTTATGCTATTGACACAATGATACACGTGTGCAGTTTATCAATCTCTAAAGTGACGTTTTAGCAAAATGTGTACAATAGTTTCAAAGTAGATTGAAATCACATCTAAGAACAATGTGCCAAGTAGATTTAACAAAAGTGACACAATGGATGCATAACATTTGCGAATTGCTAAATGGTTTACTGAAAGATACATATACTGGAAGATGCCAAGTGAAAGCAATCCACTTAATAGTAGTGAGTCAATTCAAAGAATTGTGCGGGACTTTGTTTGTGACTGAGGAATTCAGACTGAGTGACAGTCGTGAAGTTTAAACCGTCAAAACAGACTGGACCACACTGCTGGACAAGCAAAGACGAAAAATTACTTGCGATATTGAAATTCAGTAACAGAGAAAGATAACACAATGACAACCACTGATGTTCTACGATTGTAGCGCTAAAGGCTGATGGAAAGAGATCAGCAAGCAGAAAATACGTGCGTGCATAAGAACAGTAACTGCCAAAAGACTGACTGATTGATCACTGTTTAATTGCGCACTAGCACTAACAGGCCAAATAGCGCCAACAATATTATAAATCAGTACAAATGCTATTAAAACCTCGTTTCCCATCAGCGGGAATAAGGTGCGTAGAGTCAAATTCTAAAAGATGATACCCATTACTGAAATAGTCGGTGTCGAATGCCTACATGACCTGTGCGACGTTAACTATAGTTCATTAGAATGTGATTTTGGAAAATTCCTGCTTGTGAAATACCAAGTCAGGAGCTTCTGCAATTATTTATGGTAATGTGTACCTATTATACAAAAGAAGAATCTGAACTTGAATATTTTGTTGATATTGACTTTAATTGGGACTAATTCATGTGGTTTGTTCTAGATTGGTCAGGTATGTCCACTAGATTGCTCACTATTTTGCACAGTATGGTCAGCTGTGTCTTGATTCACCTGGATTTTAGTGATTCCCATTTGAGATGGCTCAACGTATCACTGACTGCTAATATTACGGCATCTATTTGTGTTCAATATAGCATCTCTCCTCCGAACCATCACTATCTTCTTTTTTAGGTCTTTATTATGTATTTCCACACATCTGATCAGTACTCACATGTTCGCTAGCCATGGTTCCGATGTCATAGCCCTATCTACACCTTGGCGCAATCAGATTAAAATCAGATCTCCACTGTTATACATGAAGATCTAATAAGGACACCTTTGGGGCCATGTTCTGGTAACCTATGTTATTACCATAATCACTAATTTTATCAGCCAATCAGATGAAGTTTTATAATGTCGCGTTTGGAGACTGAGCAAGGTGGATAAAAAGCTTTAACGTTTACCAAACGATTTGAATCATTTTCAGATTTTTTAAAGCTGTATTTCCATTGGCTACATCAAAGGTCACCAGAACATGACCCTAAACGGTCATCGTCAGATATTCACGTAATTCAGTGGAGATCTGCGTATCGAGCAGATATTTACGTGCTTCGGGTCAATGAATTTCATTAGATGCGGGGGTAAGCCACCACATCTGGGGTTTCTCAAAAACAGTACTTTTTAAAAAACAGCTGTTTACTGTTTCTTATTTTCCAAAAAACAGCTGTTAACAGCTGTTTTACTGTTTTTCCTTAAAATGCATTAAAATAAAAAAAATTGTTCTGCAAAGCTTTTTATTTATATGTTTTTAATGACATGTTTTAAAAAACTTTTTTTTACTTCTTCTTCGACTTATTATAAAAAAATTTGAGGAAGACCAGTGCATTCAGCGATTTGTCAGATAAGCGAGATCTGATTTTAGTGCAAAAGCTAACACTCACGAAGAAAACACGTTCCACGTCAGTTGAAGTGGGTTTGATCGATAGTAGAGCATCATAAAGCTTTTGAAGATGATCTGTTCGTTTACCAGTGTTTTTAAACGATACAAATTCACTCTTCAACCATTTGAATTTATCTTGAGCAGCGTTAGTGGTGGTGGTACTCTCCTGAAGTTTCAAATTCAGCTCCTCTTGAAGTGACATTGTTCTTTCTTCGGCATCATTTGAAAGAGTTTTAGATTGTTTCTCTTCATCATCATCATTGTAATCGTCAATAACACAGAATAAGCGAGAAGCAAGACTGGCGGCAAATATGAGTGTGTTTTTGATGGCGAAATAGAAGGATCTTTAAGTGAAGGTAAAAGGTTCATAACGTCGTTGTTAATTCACTCATCAATGCGTCGCTTTATGTTGTCATGAAGCGTTCGACTGATTTCATGATCGATGTCTGAGAGTTTTGAAGCTTAAACTTGATTATTACATCTGCAGACAACAATGTAGCATCTTCTTTGCTTAAATTTTTGACAGCAAGCTCAACTGGTTCTAGCACATTTTTCAGAACTTTCAATGCCTCAAAATCAATGCAATTAATATATTCTTCTGCCTCAAACTACAAAAGTGTCTCACGAAGAGGTTTCTCTGTCTGAATTAAGGAGTCTAGCATTGTTGGAATAGAGTTCCAGCGAGTCTTGACATCCAAATGCAACTCCTTATGATGTCCAAGCTCAGCGAAGACTTTGTCTTGGAATACTTGATTTTTAACTGAAGATTTTTTGATAAATTTGATAAATTTTCGTGCATTCTTAAGAATTTCATTGTAGTCAATTTCTTCCTCAGAATCAGTGTCTTCAATAAAGTCAACATCAGCAATGTCATCGAAATCTTCATCTTCAGCAACTTCGTCACTATCCAGCAACCCCAGCAACGAATCATCAAATTCTGGTTCTTCTAAAGCTTTCTTTGGAAATAATGTGTCACAAACACCAAGGTGAATACCGTGATTCAAGCAAAGTTGTCCAATAAATTTTTTATTGACCGAAGCACCATCATGAGTCGATCCAACGATGTCATGATCAAACGATAATCCAAAATCTTTGACATGATTTTTTTGACAATTTCAATCATGTCGAGTGCTGAGCAAGATCCAAGAATGCGAACTAATCCAGTTTTTATTGTCTTCCTATTGATATTCTCGTGCAAATTAATACCGAAATATCGACGATTCCTCGAGCTGGTATATTCATCAACCGAAAGACTAAACTCTGCGCCTTTCTTTAACAGTTCCCTGTTATTACGAACCACGAGAAGCTTTTTTTCATCAAAATCGTCGTGAATTAATTTCATTACGCCAGTCTCATTTTTTGGAAGATTAAAACCATCTCTCGATACTGACTGGCGGATGTATTTGTTCCTTGTTATCGCACGAATTGTAATGTTGTCCGTGGCCATGTCAGTAACAATCTCCTTAAGAGTCATTTTCTTCAAAAAAGCATCCATTGTAAGAGTTGGCTTGGGAGTTGGCTTCTCGCTCACAACATTTTTGCTGGATGTTGGTTCTTGTTGCTGTTCTCTGTCGACATTTATTCCATGTGTCTTGAGATGGCTCTTTAGAGTTGTTGTTGAGTTTCCTGGGCATTTTATGACTTTATTGCATCGGTTGCACTGACCTTCAAGTTCTTTAGTTTTTGCATTTTTTCGCTTTACTGCATGATCCCATACAGACATGGCTAGATTTAAATTCAGACAATTAATATTTATGCAACAGTTACTTAAACTGCATAATTATCTGCTGATTATTTGCAAATGAAACTTTTAAAGATTATTTTCACAATGACAATGCTTCCTAAATCCCAAAAGAATGATCACTGAATGCTGTATAAATTTTCTCAACAAGCAAAATAGGATCTCCATTCCCACGAATGAAACTTAAAAGAGTAAACACCTGGCAATATTGGACCGTATATATTAGCATAAGTAAACACCGAATATAGGGATTCTTTCACTCCTGTATTTTGAGAAATAAATAATTTTTTTTTAATTATGCAAAACTTGTTTATTTGTTGTTTGCTATTTCTTCCTGCGGAGTTTAAGTCTCTGTAGCTGTAACACGGGATTGATGGCAAAAAGGAAAAGATCAGTGAGTAAAATGCACAAATATTATTTACACCGCCTGGATTTATGTTTGGTGACACACTCCTTCTTCGAAATATCAATTGATTGACAAACTTTGCCTTGATACATACATCACAGAACATTTGTTTTATAAAAAATAAATAAAAAGAAACATTATTTTAAAACAATTATGCTGGAAATGAAAAATCTATTATCTAAAATAGGGGTTTAAAATCTGAGAAACTAGAGTATTAAAATCTTTTGTGTATGATTAATTTATTTGAGGCATGGTACCGGATTGGATTTCAAATATCAGGTTTAATATTTAAATCTTGTTTTTTATTTTCTTGCGAAAAAAAGAAAAAAGGAGTGTCGTTTTCTAAAATACGTGAAAATTACGAATAAAACTGAAAAACTATTAAAGAAAAAACATAGGAATGTGGATACCAAAGAATCATTATTACAATCAATATGTTTTCTTATAACTATAATGCAATTTTAAAATGTAATTTATGATTTATAAATAATAAGTAATTTTGTATTTTATTTATTTTTAGAATCTATTACATGTAAAATATTATAAACTTATTTTTATAATGATTTTTTTTTTTTTTTTTTTTATGGTTTAACGCCATTTTTCAGCACAATATAGGCTATACATGGCAGACAGTATTATTGGTGGAGGAAGAACCCGGAAAAACCCGGAAAGAACCACCGACCCACGAGAAGCTACTGGCAAGCTTTCTCACATAACTACATTTGCCGAATCTTAGACTCGAACACACGCAGACAGAGGTGAGATGGCAGTGGTCCGTAACGGACAGCGCTTTAGACCACTCGGCCACTCGGGGCCCCTTTATAATGATTTACTTAGATTGTATTATATTTGTTTTAAAAATATTATTTGATTATTACTAAAAAATAATAATAAATTTTTATATTATTAGGCAAGTTCGCGCCAAAAAATGTTTGGCGTGAACTAATTTTTCCAGCTATGAACACATTTCGAGAAAGGATTTGAAAAAAAGACCGTTACATGTTACGTAACCTCACTTTTATATTATTAGGCAAAAACATTTTAAACAATTTATATTTAATTTTAATTTTTTTATTAAGCAAAGTTTGTTTTTTTAAAGAAAAAACCAGTAAAATCAGTTCTGAAAAAAACAGCTGTTTGCTGTTTTTGATTTTTCGCAAAAAAAAAAAAACAGCTGTTTAACAGTAACAGTAAAACAGCTGTTAGAAACCCTAACCACATCCAATCAAAATTAAGTTGTTCAAATTTAAGCTCTATTCCTACATGATCTGGATCATGGAAGCACACAACCCGAATATACTAATAAGTAAGCAATTTTCAACTGGAGGTCCGTGATTGCACAAATACCTTTCACTCAAATACGCATGTAATGGCTTC
Source organism: Unio pictorum (assembly GCA_030141615.1). Taxonomy (NCBI): domain Eukaryota; kingdom Metazoa; phylum Mollusca; class Bivalvia; order Unionida; family Unionidae; genus Unio; species Unio pictorum. The sequence continues at coordinate 4,610,920 of JARLTB010000357.1, read as the reverse complement.
CCTCCGGTACATATTCATAATTCCGATGGTAAATTTATAAAGTATCCGTTTTAAGTCAGTTGCTTTCACTATATTCGGCCGATGTACAATGCACCACGCTATTGGTTAGATGGCATTGCATACTAAGAAAGGCAACTCATGAAATTCGATAGATGTCGCTATAACAAGCCACCAATATATATGTTCGATCCGCAAGGTGTCTATATGGCATCATGCTAACCCTAACATTATCATTATCACATCAGCAAGCGGACTCCAAGGTGGACGGACCGGACCTCTACAGTCTACTGATATGATAGCCGGCAGTGAGAAAAGGCGCCATATAGACCTGTACATCAAATAAATAATGCAGTCATACGAGCGACCTAGGTGTCTACCCAGTAAGGTGACGGGCAACCGAGCCGTGGCAGCGGGAAACCGAGCCGGGGTAGAATTACACCCCACTAGACCAGACTACAGCGGTGCTGATAGAGGGAAACCCAAAAACTCTGCAGAATACGGAAAGCATGCCTGCCACGTGGACTTCAAGATGGCTACCAGTGTGCACCACTATATAACATCAACGGTGGGCACGGGTTTATACTGGCAGCCAAAAGGAACGAAACAAGGCGATGTTCCAAACCAATTTCCACTGCACAGCCGAGGGACAAAAGGAAAAACAGCCATGACGTACGCAATGGCTAACCTACTGCATCGAAGAAAGACGTCCACGGAGAAGAGTTGACGGCAACAAACAGCTAGGTTTTCATTTGCCTGAATGATAATAGGGACTCATTTGGCTTAGAGTATCCCTTTTTGACTAACTATTTGGCCCTGAAAAAACTAATATGACATTTTTTGGCACTGCCTTCAACAAATTCATAACTAAATACCCCTACCATTGACTACACTACTATGTGTCGCTTAGACATTTTAATTTAAATACAATAGGGACTTGCGTATGTACACTTTGTACTAGTCCCTATTTTTTATAGGATGATAATTAATATTTTATAACTCAGATATTTGGTTAATTGCACAGGTGGCTTACACATTATTGGTTGTTAGGCTGTCCATTAGTAAAACTGGACTGAATTTGATAAAAAGAGCGTGCTTGGCTCTTCGCACCACTGCTTCCCGCTGCAGTAATATCTCGTGCTTGCACGACCTTACTATGCAGACAAAGGCGATATGAGTTAAACAATTTTACTCTCGCTTTGCTTCACTGCTATTGCAGAATGGTTAGGCATCCAGAATACTGACTGATTGGGTGGGTGTGTGTAGGTTCTATTCCTACCCACCCTACGGCCTTACATTCACCCAGAGGCAGTTCAATAACTGTCCCGTGGTGACGGCCAAATTAAATAAGTGCTTCTAAATAAGCACATAAACGCCTGCAGGGTGCGCGGCACCATTCCCACCCTCAGGATAAATTAAATAACTCCCCATTGGGAGATAAAACAGTGACAAGAGCCTTCGGGACGAATCACTTAAAACCCATCTTATTGATTGATTGATAGTGTCTATATGGTTATCATATTGGAACCTTGGCTAGAGAAGATGCTGTACTCAAGGCCTGGTCGAACCAGCGTGAAATACTCATCTCGTTTTATCACTTCATTGTTGATGTGGAGGTATCGGCGCAGGAAACCAATGTTACTGTTCCTTTTTTCACTACATTGTCTAAGTTCCTTTGCCAAGAGAGGTCACTGGACAATTTCATCAGAAGATATTTGGTTGCCTGAACAGTGGCTAGCTTGTGCTCTTCAATGGGCCTCAGTGGCTAGTTGTTGTAGGTCAACGTCATTTTCAGCACATGATAGGCTATACACGGTAGCCGGTATACATGATGGAGGAAGAATACAGGAAAGCCCCAGAAAGAATCGCCGACCAATGATAAGCTACTGGCAAGCCTTTTCACATATCCACATTGGTCGAGCCAAAGACTCTAACCCACGCAGAGGTGAGATGGCAGTGATCCGTAATGGTGAGCGCTTTATAACACTCGGCCCCCAGTGGGTAGTTTGTGCCTCTGATGTGTTAGTGACCCTACTCTGCATACGTATTGAGCACCAGGAGCCGTTAACTTTTACAGATCACCGGTGTCGGGTTTGAGCCTTATGCTCAGTGACAGTTATGTGAGAAAGCTTGTCAACAATTTTGATATCGTAGGTTGGTGGTTCCACTTTAGGCCAAAAAATCAACCCCACATCTATAATAATACTGACTGACGGTTTAGGCTGTTTAGCTTACATAGGCTGAAGGGTTCTTTGGCGATATGTATATAATATTTCCTATGTTCGGCGACTTGTACATCCACGTGGAATATTGCAAACCTCTTTCCTGTGGCCATTTTGAATTTCGCGATATTTATGGTTATTACCAAATACTGGTAAGTGTCTAAACGTTAAGGTTGTTCCGGAAAGACTTGCATACAATAAAATTGCTCATTTTAATAAACAGCTGACATCAGTCCCAGGTGCTTTTTAATCACTATCCAACACACACTTTTTAAATACTATCCAAATCAATCAACTATTCAACATGAAAGTTATATACACTAACCGATGCATACTTTTTTATATACTATCCAATACATACTTTTAGATTACAATCCAACACAAGTTTTTGTTACAATCCAACATTCACGTTGTTATTACTAACACACACATTGTGAGTAATAGCATGCACCCACTACATATTACAATAAAGTGTCCATTTTTTCAGTGATATCCATTATCATCGAAACGCCCACTTTTTGATTATTATGCAACACCCACAACTTTTTGTACTATCGAGTACACCTTTTTATTATAACTAAACATACCACTAATTTATTCTTATCAGACACATTTGCAGCACTTTCCAAACACACCATGTTTGATAACACATATCTTTAGTACTACCCAACACCAGCCTTTTCATCAATATGCAGCAAACACTTTTTGAGTAATATCCAATATCCCGTACATAACTATCCAACACGCTGTACGTAGTGACTAATACTTATATTTATTCTTAAAAACAAACATACTATCGCAAAGAGTGGCTCATGATGTAAAAGGAAGATAAATATATACACACTATTAAACTCAGTAAGGCAAGGGTAAGTAGTATTTATAGATCAAATATACCTAGAAAGATAAGAGAGGGATTTGTTCCAGTTTAAGTTGGGATGTATGTATAAACATTGACATAGACATACACAAACACACACACACATAAAATAGATTAGAGATTTGAGTGGCCTTGAATATGGCTCTTTCAGTCACCACTCAATTCGTTATCGCACCTCCCAATTCGGGCTCCACATTTAGGACATCTCCTAAGCACTCGGCCCCACCCAAATAATTAATGGATATGGGACGGGAAACACGAGGATGGATCCCAGTCCTTCTTTATTCGAATGAGGGATTTAGTCACCTGATTTTGTTGTTGTCATTGTAAAAGCAGTTTTTATTATGTCTTCTGTTTCTTCTCACTTACAATTTTCTGTATCCACTTTTTTCTTCAGTAAGGACATTACTAACTCTTTAGCTGTTTTGAAATGACATATACCTCTTGAAAGATCTCCATCTGGGATGTAGTTATCTTCCACATGGCCAAGAAGATGATGCACATAGTCCAGTTGCACTAAGGGTTCGTTTAATCAGACTAATAATATATTACGATACGGTTGTAGCCACACACAGTGATCTCCCCTGGTTATCAATCCGACTATAGTGGTCGCATTGTCATCTACGATGCATAAATATTCCTTAAGTATACAATCCAATTAATAACCTGAGAAAATTACTTTTTGAGGTCAGAACCCGCATAGTAACACTACCTGATCATGTTTGCGATTAAATAAAAACTATAATGGTTAACTAATTAGACAAAGGATATGAAATATAACTGATGGAAAAATGAAGTACACTGTTTCTGATAGTCGTTATCCGGCAAATGATTACACATGCCACTCTGTTTCAATATTAGAAAACAAGCATGAAACTTGTTGTCCACACGGTTGAAAGTTTCCTGAGTGTTCCCATGGTAATATGCACACTTCAGTGTAATCGCGCAATAAACTCTCAGCAACGTGTTTAAAATCAGCTAGTATTGATACTTGTGTATCGGCTTCAACGATCAGGCTGACAGGTAAGAAAGTGCAGAAACAACGCAAGGTTTGGCCGTTTTATTACCCTGAAATATCTCCATGGACAATTTTGCATCTATGGTGATTTTTACATTATTATAGTATTAAAACAACGGATTATATAAAGTCATATCGTCTGGTGAGCAATTTAAATCGATAAATGTGGCTAGTTGTATAATTTGGGTGAGTTTTACAAAAGATCATCAAAAATTGCGATGCGAGACGGATCGAATCCAAGACTGAATGGAAGTTTATTTTTGCAAACCTAACGGCAGGACGGCTAAGTAACATAAAAAACACGATAATTCAAAGATAATATTTTTTATAGCGTCATCCTTAGTATGATCCTCTATCTCAGCCAATGAATCAACGTCTATTACTTTCTATCGATAACGTACACATAGCCATGCGCTAGTGCGAATAATTCGCCGTCGAGTACCGGTATGTAACTTTCATCGCCATCTAACTCAACCCACTTTTGTTGAGCACACACGTATACACCGTGTGATTCTTGTTCGAATAGTGTTCATGGAGGTTCTAGGTAACGCTGTTAAGTAATCATCATACGGTACTGACTTCTTGGGATTCTCTTGTCTTTTTTTATTCTTCCATAAGCAAGTTTGACATACACATACAGATACGTACACATTTTCCGTCTTTAACTCGTAAAAGGACTATCCGTTTTAGTGAACAATAATTGAGCTTTGTTGGAGAACAGTTTTCTTATGAATCGGTAGTGAAATAATTCGTACATCCTCAGCTTGGATAACATCGCCATCTTACTATATGAATCGACACAAAATTATCATCAAATATTTTCAAGCTCAAAGAGCTGATTGAAGCTATTAGTTTATCTCGCCTGATAATATCACTGACCAACAAAGCGTTCACATTCTTCTGTATATTTTCCATGAGCTTACATAATACTCTGTTGTTCAACAGCTTGAAGAAATCGTTTTCGAAATCTGATTTGGCTTCTCTAGCACTGTTAAAATCAATGTAAATTGTGTGCCAGGCACGTCATTTAAACTTCAGCTCATAGTGAATAAAAGTCACCCTCATAACCATAATATAGTTCAGATGTTTATAATGCAGTGTATTGATACTTATCCGTTACATCTGGCACCAGTTTCGGTACACTCGCCCCGATAACTAATTACGTCGGTACATGTTTACTTGTTGGAGTCAACATGACATTGCATACTGTAAAATTGTCTGGCGCTAACAAATCTGCGTGAATTTTTTTTTTCGGATACTCCAAATCTACTACGAGAATGTAACCCGTATCGTCATCAGAAATCGACCATTTGCTGATTGAAATGATCCCGATTTATCCACGGCATTGCCTTCCATAAAGATTATTGCGATCTAGGTAAATTATGCACATTGATTCCTCATAGAGAATATAACCTGGCATATTTATTGTTCGAGCAGATATGTTTATAACTGTGATAACACCGCCGATTTCACTTTTCGATAAAATTAAACATGTCCACGTCGAGCATCAACTCCATCGTGATGTTGCTGTTCTTCATCGCAGCATCCCATGACGGTCAAGGAGAATGATAAAACCATGCCTGGTGTGGTAATCAATTTTGCCCCAGAGAATTCTGACCCAGTCGAGCCTACCTTTAACGTTAAAGTTGACCCAGGGTCAGTTCTTAACCTTGAATTTTCATTTTCTCAGTCGATGAAAACTGATCTCAGCATTATCCCTTGATATATGAAGCCGCTAAAAAAAACGTCACAAACATAGTCCATTTAGCCAAATTATCCCACTACAATACCAAGATCATGGAGAGATCCAGCTGCAAAGAGCTCTTTTGAGATAACTAACAAACTAATGTCAAGGAACAAAATGTGCACCACTTCCAACTACCTTCTCTCCAGTAGACCTTCCGGACCTATTTGCAAATTTCTTCCCTGACAAAGTACAAACCATTAAAGATACGCTTGACAACACAATTTCAATTGACTCGTCGTCACCATACAGTTACAATACAGAATTTCAGCGACAACCGTTAGGATCATTTGAACCTCTCTCTAGGGATTTAGTATGGAAAATCGTGATGAAGAGTGCACCAAAGTCATGTAAACTTCACCCAATTTCAATATCACTGCTGCTTGAGTGCTTAGATCCAATATTGCCTTCATTAACTGATGTTATTAATATATCTGTCTCGTCTGGTGATTTCAAGGGCCCCGAGTGGCCGAGTGGTCTAAAGCGCTTTCCGTTACGGATCACTGCCATCTCACCTCTGTCTGCGTGGGTTCGAGTCTAAGATTCGGCTAATGTAGTTACATGAGAAAGCTTGTCAGTAGCTTCTCGTGGGTCGGTGGTTCTTTCCGGGTTTTTCCTCCACCAATAATACTGTCTGCCATGTATAGCCTATCGTGTGCTGAAAAATGGCGTTAAACCCTACAACAACAAAAACTCATCTGGTGATTTCCCATCGTTTTTCAAAACTGTCGAGCCTCTGCTGAAGAAACCAACACTTGACCATAACGATTTAAAGAACTACCGCCCAGTTTATTATCTCCCGTTCATAAAAAAATCTTATAAAAAAGCTATTCTAACCCAACTTGTATCTCATTATCTCATTCAAATTCAAAGTCATTTTAGCAATGTACAGTCTGCATATCGCCTCTGCCACAGTACTGAAACTACTCTTTTGAAAGTATTTAATGACGTTCCCTCAGCTTTGGATAGTGGAAGGATTACAGTCCTCAACCTCCTTGACTTGTCTGCAGCATTTGACACAATAGACCATCATATATTACTTCACTGTCTCCAGTATGTATTTGGCATTCACAATACAGCCTTACAGTGGTTCCTACTTAGTCAACATGACACAAATTGTATCTTCAAATGGAATACACTCCAGCCCAGTTGATCTATGTTGTGGTGTTCCACAGGGGTCTGTTCTTGGACATGTTCTCTTCATTCTGTATACACTCAGCCGCTCTCAAGTGTCATAGATTGTCACCCAGTGTCTCACCAACTGTACGATGATGAAACCCAAATATACAAGTCTAGCCACCCAACTGAAGTTGATGCTACAATCTAAGTAGTAGAGAGGTGTATTTCTGATGCGAAATCATGGATGAAATGTACCGGTAACAAGCTGCAGATGAATGATGATAAAACTGGCCATTCTGATCACATCACAATGACTTTCTCATTCATATCCTTTACCTCAAGCAATAAATATCAGCAACACCAAAATTCAGTCAGTACAAAACCTAGGTGTTACTCTGGACAGTACTCTCACATTGCACCAACATGGCATGAACATGTAAGGCTGCATATCTTGAGCTGAGACGCATCAGTTCCATTTGCAAATATCTTTCAGTAGATACCACTAAAACACTTGTGTGTTCATTAGTACTTTCAAGACTGTACTATTGTAACTTAATTCTGTCTGGTTCGTCTCAATATCTACTCCAGAAGCTTCAAAAAGTTCAAAACACAGCTGCTCAGATCATATTCCACAATCAGAGCACACCTACCCACTGCTCTGTACCTACACTGGCTATCCATTCAATCCAGAATCAAACACAAAATTTCTCCAATCTAACATACCTATCTGGCCTCACCTATGTATACACACCAGCAAGATACTTACATTCCTCTTCTGACAATCGTATCTCATCATTCTCATTATGAAAACAGTCATATTGACAACGTTCTTTTGCATCCCAGGAACCAGCAATGTGGAACGAATTGCCCATTTAAATTAGACACAAAGACACAGTGATCCCTTTCAAGAGTTCTCTTAAAACTCTCCTTTTTCGATTGGAAGAACAAACTTAAAGACTTAAAAATGTTTCCTACTTTAAATATTTTCAGCAGTTATTTCTTTTCTTCCGATTTCATAGTGTTTGTATTTGTTTTTTTTGTATTCATATCATTATAGATGTTGTAAAGCGCTTATAGCTTCTAAAGATTAGGCGCTATACAAAGTCCTCATTATTATTATTATAGTTATTATGTATTATGACTAATACAATACTTTGGATTATTGTAAGCTCATTCAAAGACATTCTGGATTGCACCATTGTATTATATCAGAACATTCAAGACTTTGGGAATTCTTTTTGAAGACGGCTGTGACTTGACGATGGTGACTCGATTAGGTCTAATTCCCATCAGGAGCTATTAGATCTAAAATCTTCTCATCATTTAATTTGCATGGGTATGAATTTAATCACCCTTTAAGGAACAGTCAAATGTTCCTTCATACAGAATTTCACAGATACTTTTAAGTGTTGTTTCTGTTTGGTTCAGGAATCAGACATACTCATGTGATGTCCAAAGAATATGTGGTTCAATGCAATGACTGATTATACATGTGGGAGTCTGCTGGCAATTAAAGAAGGGCCCATCATGACAGAACTGAACCATTATGGTTGACCTGCAGAGAGTTTGGGTCTGGTGACAAGATGCATAAATATTTAACTGATCATGCCCACTGTAGCTAGCATGAGTAGTAAGTGGGATGTGCAGGAGTAGTGAATGACAGTGAAAGAAAGAGGTACAAGATATAGGAAATTTTATTCATCATTGATGGTCTAAGAAAAATACATAAACACTCTCTGTATGAGCTATTTTCACAATTCAACAGACAGGTATGCAGATCATACAGACTTACAGTATAAAAGCATTTGTCGACATTACAATGGCATTGGTAAGAACAGATTTAAAGACAATGTAACATTACATAAAATACAACAGCAGATTTTAAAGACAATGTAACAGTAGATATAACAGTAGGCCGATAAATCAGTCCTTCACCTGTGATGATATTGATTGTTGAGTGAGGGGCTGATATCACCTATGCATGAAAAGCTGCAATTATCTGCTTCAAAATTTTGCTGTACATGTTGGTGTACATTGTATACAAATGCCAGTATTTCTCATGGCTGTGCAGCTACTGTCAGCTGAAGGGTTCTTTTGTTGACATGTACATTATATTTCTGGACAAAAATCACGTTTGGTGACTGGTAAATTACCTGGATTGGCACAACCATCTGTCCTGTGGCCATTTTGAATTTCGCACTGGATATGGTTCTTACCAATAATTGGTACGTGCTAAAATGTATGCACATATTTTCCTGAAAGATTGGCATGCAGCAAAATTGAGCATTATCATGAACAGGTCACATCAGATCCAAATATTGCCCATCAGTATCAAAACAGAGTTGGGGGGGGGGGGGGTTGATTTATGAGACTAATATAACAGTGCAACATCAAAATAAAAAACAACACAGTAGTAAACATGCAGATGCACATTTGTTTAAATTTTATATATAAACATTTTAAACCAATCAGAGAGAGGAATATCCTTAATAATTTAAATATGGAATATGACTATTTTAATGTTTTAAAGCATGCTTAATGTCAGTGATTACAGCTGATAAAAAAAAGATAATAGTATATCGGATTCGCATGCAGCTAAAAATGTCTACTGGGTAAGAAAAATGAAAAAAGTTAAAAATGGAAGGTGATAGGCATTATGGGAGCTGGATTTAAGTCCAACTATCTCAAGTGTATTGTTTCAGTCATGCAGATAACCCTACAGCTGAAGTTTCACTGACTGAAAAATAAATACATTTGAGGTGCAGCCTGCACCATGTCCGAATCAGCCTGTTGAATACTCTGAAATTTGAGATTGTTCTTATTTTATCGGCAAATATGAAAGTGAGCTGACCATACCTAGTGGTCATCACTCTTGGTTTCTTAGTTTGTATTTGTAGTTTTTTAAAGTGACCAGATTACTAAAGTAATTAGGTAGTATTTGTTTAAAATCTTGTTAACTTCAGTTGCAATAGTATGAAGACAAGTAAGGTTTATTTTTCTTAGAATCATATGAATTAGTAAAATCATACAACACCAGTTTTTGTGCCCTACACTGTACTTTTTCAATTTTTTTCATTTGCTACAAAAATTCCAGATAAGGAAGCAGTGGTTGAAATTTGAGCTAATAAAATTATTTGTAGATAAGTAGCTTTGTATTAGTGGTTGAGACATTGCAAGATAATTAATCGATGCATTTTGACAAATCTGTTTTGTTGTTGCTAAAATTTAGTTGAGAATCAATTTCTACTACAAGGAGTTTCAATGAGTCCTCACATGTTTTTCAAAAGCAATACTGTTTACTTTTTGCGACTTTTTGTCCAGAATAATATTGGGATTTCTGATGGTTTGCTTGCATACCATTTACTGAGAACCATTTAGTTGTTATCTTGTTCTCATTTTGTTGTTGCTGATATTTATTTCATAAAATGTTGCCCAGGTAGACATTGGTGACATTTTTGGTGATCAATTTTTTATCAAAGACTTTTAATTACAATGTTCTTAGAATCTTGAGGATAAAGAAAAGTAACAAAAAGTGGGATTCCCCCTGCACTATAAATGAGTACACAAATTGTGCAAGTCATTGAGGGAGCAGTGTCTACAGAAACACATTGTTGTGTCTTTCATGGATGTCTGGATTTAGAGGTTGTTGTTGTAGTAGGGTTCAACACCATTTTTTCTGCACAAGATAGGTTATACATGGCGGCCAGGATTAATGGTGGAGGAAGAACCCGAAAAAACCCCAGTAAGAACCACCGACTTACAAGATGCTACTGGCAAGCTTTTTCACATACCCACATTGGCAGAATCCGAGACTCAAACCAATGTAGAGGTGAGATGGTAGTGATCCGTGAGCACTTTAGACCACTCAGGGTCCCCTCTAATTTTCTAGAACATATATTCAATTATTTGGATTTTTATGAATGCAATATATGGTAATGTCATTAGCATAGACTTTGTATTCTTTATTTTTTGTTTTCTTAGTAGAATTTGTCATTTATTAACATATTAATTATCAAAAGTCCTAGTATTGAGTTGTGCAGTACACATTTAAAGTTTATTTTAGCCACCAAAAGTCCTTAGGTTTTGAGCCACTCAAGTCCTCATTATTATTACCATTACTATATGAGGATCCAAGTTATAGAAACAGTTTTCAGTTAGTTTGATGGAGATTAGATGAATGTTGTAGGCTTTCATTTTTTGAAGTAGAGGTTGTGCAGACGACTCAAACGTCTTGGATAGGCCAATTAGTATTGCAACTACACTAGAGCTACTGTACAATCTATCCGTCAAATTTTCCAACATTTTCAGGTGTTTGACATCCATACTCGGTATCATAATGCAGATAGGAAGCTATGAAAAATGTTGTAGTTAAATCTGATTATATAGAAGTCTTTTTAAAATTGTGGAGGTTGGCTAATTTCTGAGCATAAAACTGCACAAAATATACACAATTTCAGCGGTATGTTGTCAATACCTGAAGATTCTTTTGTATCAAGGTTTTCCATAATTTGTTGAACTTGTTCAGACACTGCAGGTTTCAGTTTGAGAGTTGTATTATTCAAGTGGTTGTGTGTCATGAATGGTATGTATGCTAGGGTGAGTAGTAGTGTTATCGATGAGTTCATGTGATCCACTGGCAATGTTAAATATATTAATTGAAAATTTCACACACATTTGGTAAGCAATCTGGGCATATCCCTCCATAATATCGGATGATAAAAATAGTTTAATGGTAGGCCAAACGTCCTTAGGCTTGAACCACCACTGCACCTTTCAAAGAAATGTAGTTTGTCAGAAAGATTGTTGTCTGAACTCGTGACAAAATTTCTTTGCTTTTTATAATAAGCCTTCCAGTTTTTAATTTTAAATATCACACCTTTGTTTGGTCAGTAATTAGAGCATCTCCCTTCGTGAAGATGTTACCGTAAAAACTTATGAAATTTGGATGATAAAAATGGGTTTAATGATAGGCCAAATGTCCTTAGGTTTTAAGCCACCAATGCACCTTTCAAAGAAATATAGTTTAGATTGTCTTCTGAGCTTGGTGATGATATTTTCTTAGTTTTTTTTGTAAGCCTCCCTGAATAATCAAGTTTTAAATTACTAAATTTGTTATTTTTCTTATAATTTGTATGTATGGTCATTATAAGTACACTGTTCATATAGGGTAGTTTATCTTTTTGGGGTATTTTTGCTTTTTTGCTTTTCAATAACCTTCAACAGCCAATTTTCATATACCCATTATTTAATATAAATATTATCAAACATGTTCATGATTTGAAAAGGTATTTTATTTGCATCAAGGAAATGTTTCTCATCAAAATTTCATAACTCGAAATGGGAGTTAAGTGCCTTTCTCAAGGACATACCAAAGGTAGAAGACCCAGGCTGTCGGCACTGCTGCTGTGATCTGCATCCTTTATTGCATGTATCTTATCTCTATCATTCATCCAAGTTAGCTGTTGATACTGATGGTTGCCAGTACAGTACCTGACCATAGAACAAGCAAATAAGATGTGGCCAACAAGCTTATCATGTGATGGAGACAAATGAAGTGCAAAACATTAGGACAGAACAAGAAATAGAAAAACAGCTGGAGTATACTTTTTTGATGCAAAACAGATCCAAAGAATTGTTTGATTTGGTATTTGGAACCAAGCACAAGTACAAGTAGGAATGACAACTGATAGTATTTTCGGTGCTAAAGGGGAGACCACTATCTTTATCTAAGGGGAAACCACCATCTGTCAATTTCCACTTTGGCAAGATGAATACCTTTATGAATATCTGCTGATGAAATAATCCAAATGATGTAGCAATCATCATTCTTAGCTTGGAATGGATGGATTCATTAGGTCATTAACTGCTGATCATTCAGCATATTTGAAGAAGAAATCTAATAATAACAGGGTGATATGATGGAGATGAAAGTGGATGGGTCTGACAAGCAGGGCTATAACTTTGCTAAAATAAGAAGTTGAAAATCTGACAATAAAACTCAGCCAAGGTTTCATCAATATCAGCTGTTCACTAAACATGGTTGGAATCCACAAACAATTAAGTTAGAAATTGTGCAAATATGAATGTCAGATGTGCTGATGGATGGAAGGACAGAAGGATAGGTCCGCTTTAATGCCCCAATTTTCTTTGAACCAAGAAACCTTTCCACCAAGAAAAATAAACATTGTACATCACATTGCCAACAATTGCATTTAGGACCATTTCTGTGAAAACCCCATGTTGATACGACAATCCAAACAAAAGGAGGAGCAAGAACAAGATTTTCAAGATGGCCACTTTGGAAACCATAATGGATGTCTGAGCAGCACCATTTTCATTTGGGATCAACTTGATGATGGGATGAATATGTGCAATCCTCCATGTTGCTTAGGAGTTATAGTTACACACTTTTACTTCCTAAGAGAGGGACAATGAAGACCATCCCATAAGCTGTTGTGGTCTTTGACCAACAGAGCTAAGATTTACACATCACAACTTCTTTTAAAGTTTATTAAATTGTGGAAATTTTAATTTCTTCAGCACTGTTATTAATAACAATATGTACATTAAAATGCATTGGTATTATCCAAGAATCTTCATATAAAACCTAACTGCCATCTTACATAAAGTGGAAAAATATGTTACAGTGCAATAAATTCAACACTAGTTTTCATGTTCTAAGAAAGGTTTAATTTGGATGCATAGTCATCATATTTTGCAATAAAAGAACAAACTTTATTTTATAATTCAACCAAATAGAAAATTTATTTGAACTGAAGAGGTGAAAGAAACTGTCAATAGTGAAAGCAGAACAAACACTCGTGTAAAATGTTTTAGTACAATTATGTGTTAGATACATGTAAGACACTGTGAATCTTTCTCAAATTTGCAAGAAATCACATTTCCATGAAAAATCAATTTTTATATAAATTTGATCTTATATCATGCTTTGGAATGCAACTGCTCTAGAAAGAACTAACTGCAAAACCTTAACATTGTCAACCACAACATCAACAACAATAATGCTATTGGCAACACAAAATTGGTATTATAGAGGAAAAGCAATGTTAGCATAGAATCTTAACATTGTTGATGCTGCTGCATAAAGGGTCTACACAGCCCACTTAAAATTTTTCAAGAATAACAACCAGCATAGACTTTCAAAATTACAACAGAGCGTGTTATACACAAAAATAAAGTATACACTGAATGCAAGCTGTTCTATCTGGACCCAATTACAGTATAATTTTGATCAACTGAGTTCTGTTTATCCAACTATGTACCAATACAAATGCCATTTTTGGCAAACAAACTGAAAACTGATAACAGAAAGAAAGATATGAATTTCCATTATGATAAAGAAATTGGAACTCTTAACTGCTGGTTTTTCAGTATATTTGAACTCAGCTAAGACTTATTATTAATCCTTTTGTACAGTTTAAGAATTAATGGTAAAGTCTGTTCACCTCAATGGCTTTTGGATACCTATATATGCTGACAAAGCCCATGTTCTAGTTTTACATAACATCTCAAATATTCTTCCTAAATATTAAGACTTTAAAATATCTTTTGTGCTGCATGGTTCAGATTGTTTCACTGTATGCATTAAGGATTAATATAGTCATAACTTTTGTTCAGGGAAACCTCTAAATTCCAAACCAAGCAATAAGAAACATATTTTAAAAAATATCAGTTTAAGAAAACCAGAAATGGTTTAGTGAATCTGGGCCCTGATTAACAAGGATTCACAATTATCCAACAGCTGAATTATAAGGTTTCTACTGGGAGTAGTTTTGTCAAGACTAGGCTGTATTACAACTATCAAACAATTACAGTAAAACCTTGCACTGTAATCACTCTAGAAATATGACAACTACTAAAAACCAAACATACAAAGTTAATGATAATTTACATTGTAAAAGCACAAAATCATGTGATAAAATTCATTCCCAATGAAAAAACTTGTATCAAGTCTAATCAGTGGTCATAAGTGCGAGGTTTTACTGTACAAATTTCATGCCTTTAAGAAGCTTTGCAAATCCCGTAACACGGACCTAGATGTTTATGGTGTCTGATTACAGACTTGGGCAGAACGTAATCATTAAATCAATGAATTCTGGTCAGTTCTTCCACCATCTTGACCAAATCATCTATTGTTGCATCCCTCTTCATTCCACTGCCATCATCAATCTGTATGAAGAAAAAGAAAATGTTTTTTTTTCTTTTTAAAAAGAAAACCTGAAAGGTATAAGCAATAAATAATATGCAATGTTACTTGTGACCACACTCTCAGACTGATTTGCTTTGTCTAGCAGTGAATAATATGCAATGCATCTTGTGACCACACTCTCAATCTGATTTGTTTGTCTAGCAGTGAATAATATGCAATGCATCTTGTGACCACACTCTCAGACTGATTTGCTTTGTCTAGCAGTGCATATGCTATGACCTACCCTTAATTGACGGTGGCAATATACGTGTGTGGGAATATTTAAACTCCTTTCGAGGATTAAGGCTAGGTTGTAAAAGAATGCAAGGCAAATGTTAATGTAAAGAGTGAGGACTGTAACAGTCTGTATAAAAATGGCTAACAGCTGGGTAGTTACGCTTTTGTCTCTTGCATATGTGTTGTTGGACACTCGAGAGGTCATTGTTTTCATGCCCAGTGGCATTCCCTCTTTCTCCCTTTATGTTACTACATCTCTTCAGTAACACAGGCACAGAGGACAAAAGAGTACATTCCTTTTCTCAGTTATATCAGATATAAAAATGTGTTGCCTTTCAGGAGTCATTATGATTAAAAAGTTTGTTCTCATTCCAATAACTTTAAGATCATAGACCTCCTGAGCAAGAATTATCGCATAGTTTTCACCCTATGCCATTCAAAGTGACATTTCAAAAAGTAAAATCTAAGCAAAAGAATGTATAATCAGAGTCTATTCCAGTAATGATAATTTATTTGTAAATTATCCAGTCTATTTGAAAGGCTGTGAATTTTCTGAAAACA
Source organism: Unio pictorum (assembly GCA_030141615.1). NCBI lineage: Eukaryota > Metazoa > Mollusca > Bivalvia > Unionida > Unionidae > Unio > Unio pictorum. Next base: position 4,594,936 of record JARLTB010000357.1, on the reverse strand, counting down.
GAATGGTATAGATAAATAAAATGGACTTCAAAATCTGCACATTCAGTTCCTTTATTTTGGTGAGATCTTTTTAAGAGTCATCTTTGAACAGATGTTGCACATTATCTCAAACACAAAGTGAAGTTTAAAAGAATTTAATCGTCTTTACTAAGTAGTAAAATTGTGTGCAAGGAATGATGTCAACTCGTGCAAAAATGAGACATAATAACAAGAGACCTTAAGTGGGTTTTGGATTCAGAGTACCTGCAGAATTAACAAAATACAAATTCCATGTCTTTTCCAAAACTTTTCCGGGGCTATTTCACACAACTCAAGGACCACAATATTGATCGTAATTGTGTCATGTTCGAAACAACTTTTTAAAACTCCAGTGTCCGATATTCCATGACTTTTCCAAAAACTCCAAAAGGTTTTGAGAAGTCCCATGACATTTTATCAAGGCGTTCAAAATTTATTTCTAAATTTCAAAACTTTTCAAGATCCCAGGATCCGCAGGAACCCTATGGATTGTTCACCTGGATGACAGCTGCCCAACAGCCAAATTCTAAGAACAGTTGACAAAGAAATCTGGTTTAGTTCGATGCTTCATGTTGAAATTTCTTCCAATGCTCTTGATTGCATGTCATGAAAACAGTACGACTTTCTGTTCAGAAAAAGCAGTGATATCAAGATTTCCAGATGGTTCATATGGTGGCCATATTGGACTTCAGATTCGCACCATTTTTATTTAGGATCAAGCAGACATCGTAAGTAGTCTTTTTAGTGAAAACACCAAATTAATAAGACCATTAATTCCTGAAGATTACTGACAACTCACAAGATTTTAAAAGATTTCAGACTGGCAAAAATTCATTTACAATCATGGGATGAATATGGGTGTAAAGTTTCATGGCACTCGTTCAGTTAATTTATGAGGAACAATGATCAGAAATTCATGACAACTTGGATAGGTATCAGATGATGGACAACAGACCATAACATAGACTCTTCTGGTCAAGGAACAGTGAAGATAAAACTGGGATGCCATGCTGTTTTGAGTTGGTCACGTAATCAACCTTAATAATACAGTTTCCTACCCAAGTGGACTTTTAACATTTCATTGGTGGTAAGGATACTTGTTGTCTCCCAAAGAGGTTAAGAACTCATGGCTACATCTATTGCATATCTTCTCATCTCATCACTAGAGAAAAATACATGTTCAGGCCATTTTTACTGTATTTCACACAGGCAGGCTCAGTTTCACAAAGCATTATAAGTTAGTCCCAAATTTATGTGATCTAAGACACTCAAACTATTAATCTAAGTTTTTCCGAAACACATTGCTGCTTTTTTAAAACCCGACCTTTCCTTCTATATTATATACATATGCTATCCTTACAGGCTATGACAAGATCTAGAATGGTCTATGAAGGTATGACACCATACCTGCAATCCTTGTACCACTTCTGCCATTGTGTCCCTATTCAAGTCCAGAAAGCTCTCTATCAAGTCTCCATCTATAAATCCTGTGGACATTTCTGTCTTTCTCTCTGTGTGGAAGGATCTCCAGCTAAGCACTGAGTTAAGGAATGATACTTGCAAAGATGAAATAAACTTTTAACTTTATTTTACCTGTGGCCAAGTTGTTATTGTTATTATTCCTGTTTTGGATCCTGGAACAAAACTTGATTTGTGTCACCAGAAATGGGAAAAGCAAGAAAACTGCTGTAAAGGAGCATGAAAAAGACTGTATGATATGATATGCATATCAACAGACTTCACTGTACAAATGTCAATGTACAAAATAGTGACTGATTGTGACAAAAATACAGATTTTCAGGAACAAATACTGATTTTTAAAATTTTATAGTAAAAGTAATTTATTACCTTATATACAACCATCAATAAAGTAGCACAGTGCCTTGTTATTTAATGTCAAAAATGTATGTTTTGCACACTTGTACCTTCTGCACAGGCACCAGGCTCCATTCGGTGCCCATTCAGAAAGTACAAGAGTGCAAAACTCAAGACACTGGCTGTTTATAGGAGCCTTTTCCACACCTTGTTTTTTCCTGCAACCACTATCGATTCCAGGGTACCAACTTTCACTGATGATCTCAATTCTGTGAGATTTTCTTACTGAACTGTTGTTGTCCTGGCATACGAGTAATCCTTTGTGATTTTACTGTCTGGAAAACGCGTGTGAAATAAATAACCAGCAACACTAGAAACTGAAAAAGGATGATTCAATTCTAAAAGAAATTTAATAAACCAAATTTAGATTTAGGTCCAGTCAGGTATTTATATACATAGTAAGTTTAGGCTGGGTTGTGTGTGATGAAGCAGCAAGCTGATGTTTATTAGCTTTTATGTGCTCTTGTATTTCATGGGTGCCTCCATGCCCAATAGCAAAATCACATTACACAATTTGCAAGACCTAAAGTTGTCTCATTTACTAAATGGTTTTGAAAATCTAAACAACATAGCACAATTGTCCTTCCAGTTCTGTTTTCTTCTCTTTCCTGGACAAAATTCTGAATATTCTGCTTTCCTATTCAACAAGATTAGAAGCTGAAAATTATGAAGATGAGATGCAGCAACAGTGGTAACTGTTTGCAAAATCCAATATAGTGGATAAATATAGGTATGGTAGCCTTGATTTCATATGAACCAATCATATTGTAGAACTGTATTCCTATATACATGCGATACATTTCTATCAGAATAGAACCAAATGTACATCTGTATTTATGTCCAAAATACGGGAGAAATGGGACAGTTGGCAGCTATGGTACATGTTAAGTAAATTATACTTCTCTGAAAATAATTACCCAAACACATTAGAATTAAGGAAATTACCTCTGAATCTGGGGCCCAAAGTGGCAGAGTGATCAAAAGCGCTCTCCATTATGGATCATTGCCATCTCACATCTGTCTGCATGGGTTTGAGTCTCAGATTCAGCCAATGCGGGTATGTGAGAAAGCTTGCCAGTAGCATCTTGTAAGTCAGTGTTTCTTTCTGGGCTTTTTCCAGGGTTTTTTCTCCACCATTAATACTGGCTGCCATGTATAGCCTATCGTGTGCTGAAAAATGGCGTTACTACAACAACAACCTCTAAATCCAGCCATCCATGAAAGACACAAAAATGTGTTTCTGTATATACTGCTCTCTCTCTCTGACTTGCACTTGGACAATTTGTGAACTCATTTATTTTGCAGGGAGAATCCCATTTTTTGTTACTTTTCTTTACCCACAAATTCTAAGAACATTGTAATTAAAAGTCTTTGATAAAAATTTTGATCAGCGAAATTGTCACCAATGCCTACCTGAAATAAATAGTAATCAAAAAAGTTTTGTGAAGTAAAGTTTGTTTTAGTTGTATTTTAAATCTGGTTTTAGTATAATCATCATAATGATATGCCCTATTGTATTCAAACATTATAAATTTCAATCTACTGTCACAGTTATATCAATGGGCATTTCTGTAGGAACCTAAAGAACTGACATCTGTTTTGATCTCTAATTTGTGGATGTATGTGGTATTATTTCACTCAATAACAAGAAGACCTGCTTTGTATTTTCATGTTAATTGTATCAAATCAAATAAAGTGAATGGAATAAATTAAAAAAGTTAAACAATATATAAATTGTACCCGTGTAAGGGCTAGCAGTCATTGTAGTATGCCAGGTCAACACATTTCAAATGACCACTCAATTTGATGGCTGAATATTATAATCAAATTTTATTGTGTAAGTAACAATTAAACTACTTCAAATTATCATAAGTCATTCAAAAATGTGATCAAAGATAGCAAGGCAACTAAGTAAAAAAAAGTACCCAGTGAAACCAAAATTTTGTTAGATGACTATGTTCATTATGGAGAAGCAAGACAACGAGTGTGCTGGGAATGTGTCTGATTTGTATGTTGATATGGAAGTTGTTAAACCAAGACAGAAACTAACAAATCAGAACACACAGGTCAGGTAATTTGGTGCCCCCCCCCCCACATTTGAAGAGATAGTTCATCACCACTGAGTTGTTGGACATGTATGCCTGAGAGTTCATCCTTCAGGATGTGAAAGACACTGATGATGGCCTTCATTTCTAAAAGGCTGATATGTAGGGGCTGCTCTTTTGGCCCCCATGTTGTAATGATGGTGGTGAAGTCCAGCTGCCAACTGTACATACTACTATTGGTACATACACTTATTATTGCTTGGGGCAGGATACCCATTATCATTCAACCTGTGCTGCATAACTGACACTGGAATTATTGTAAAAAGGGCATGATCATAACGGTCTGATTGAGGGGTCTTGAAAATGGGTGCCAATATGCGCTAGCAACGTCATTTGTAAGGGGCACATAAAATGACAACCAAGCAAAATCAACTTTGCTGTCGCAATGAATGATCCGAGTAAGTGGAAGAAATCTCGCACTGTAATCCATGTCCTGTTGGAAACAGACTCGACAAGTTCAACTATCCTGATTAAGTGAACACAAGGAATCAATACCAGTTGCCTCTTGTTTATACATTCCATATGTAGCTGGCCCAAAAGCTGGGATGGACAGAGGTCAGGCTTTTCCCAGTTCACTAGAAAGCCTAGATATCTGGTTGGCCTTAATGCTGACACCATAGAAGACGGTCCTGCCATCACTGACACTGGACATTGCAATGGCCCAGCTGGCTGGACAAATGTTCTCACTGAATTCTCCATCCCAGTATGTGTATCTCGCAGATGGTACAGCTAAATGGACGGATGTCATTACAATCCCCATAAATCCTAGTTGGCCAACAATTTATCAAAAATTCTCCATGCTTGGGATAGTTGGATGGCCAGTGATGGTGAGACTTTATTATGAAACGGATTCAATGCATCCAAACCTACAGAATCCTTGGCCATGCTTGGACATGTAGCGGAAATTGCACCCATTGGGCAGCCTAAAATTGGTGGAACATTCCCCATCAGCTGGAAATTACAAGCAACAAACTTTAGGCTTAGGGAAGGACCCCTGCATTCCCCTACAAGACATGCAAAGGAGATTAACTTTTGATATCTATTAAGAATGTCAACATTACCTTTCCTAAACTTATTCAGTCTTTCCTTCCCTTTTAATGCCTTCTGGACAAATACTTTTTGCTATTTGTGCATTTAATTGGCATTTCTACTGCAATGACACAGTGAAACCAGCATAAAATAGAAATTCAATATGTCTGTGGATTTTTATTTTTAACATAGCTTTAACAATTGGAGTAATATAGTTACAACGTCAGCAGTGTAACAGTTTATAGGGATGTACAGCACAGGAGCATAGGTTTATAGGGATGTCTAGAATGATGCTGCACATGTTGAATCATGTCCCAGACAAGCGCAGAAGCTGCTAGTACCATTTTTAAAAGTCTCTGGTATGACTCAGCATGGGGTTGAACCTCTGACCTCCTGCATCTGAGGTGACTGCTCTAAACACTCAGGCCACCGGAGCAGTCAAAATTCAGTATATTACTAACTTGCTAATACTGTAGCCCAGACTTCCTCGGTCCATGTATTACACATGCTCCATGGCATAGACAATGTACACTTAGTACATGATACAAGGGTCATCGCTGTCTTCATTTGCTTGGAACTATTTTGTATTTCATGCATATAGATGACATTTCTATTCAAACAGAAGCTGAGAAAATAAAGAGTAAATTAGCAATTCATTATGTTACTAACGTGCTAAAATCAACTCCATTACTGAGTAAGCAAAAATAGTATCATGCTAAGATGTAAATGACAACATGATTTCAACGACAGCATGTTATAATGTAGTCTTCAACAGATGAAGTCACTCATATTTGGAAAAATGTGTAAAAATAATGCATAGAACTTGTAGAAAATTATTGTCCAACAAATAAATTTCAAGCTGAATGGTCACATTTTAAGACTAAGATGGCTTGATTTGATGGAGGTATAATGTATGTATTATCAGTACAGTAGCAAAGATGTGGCAAGGGAAGGTAATGGGCATAAGTTATTGCCCTTTTTCTTAATGAGACAGAAAAATTTGAGTTTTGTCTTTCTGTAGGGCTGGATTCACGAGTTAGCAGGCTTATATCCATAATATTAATGTGATTGGGGAACATATTTGAATGAGAAGATGTATTTTCAATTTCGTGGGAGGACTGAATCCTGAAGCAAGTGAAACCAATTAAAGAAAGCATCCCCATACCTAATTTCCATTATCGGCTGTGAAAATTTTGCAAAATTAAACATTGCAATATTTCATTAATGTTACTGTCTTCTATGTTTTTAGTGAAAATGACAAGGTGGTCTCAACACTGATCAAATATTTTGTTTTGAAATAATGTTTTGGCAACAAGTTTTGCCAGTGGCAAATGAACTTCAGGTTTTAACAACTATGGGTGAATACACTTCTTATAGTAAGATTGCAACTGTGACCACCAGTCATGTACAGATTTTTTTCATTTTTGTATGCTTCTTTACTGACTAATTGATTTTGTATACAATATCATCTTTTCCCGTAAAAAATAAAATGGATCTGAATACAATCCACTTGTCTTCTAGTGACAGTGTAATGAACTTGAATACTTGTCTTATTTTGACAGCGTAATTGATTTGATTACTCGACTGCAACTGACAGGGTAATGGATTTGAATACTTGTCTTCTACAGACATTATAATGGGTTTTTATATGTATTCCCCTAATGATATTGTAATAGATTTGGATACTTTCCCATTGATAGTAAAATACACTGTAAGACTTTTCTATATTGGTTCTATTTTCTTACTGATAGTAAATTTTTATCCTTATCCTCTTCCACCAAGAGTATAATGGATTTGTATACCTGTCTTCTGTACCTACTAACAGTATAAATTGGTCTTTTTCTTTGTACAATCAAATATAAGAAAACGAAACAATCAGGCACATAACTGACCAGTCATGTGACTATTCTTAGCTCTTGTTTGTACTACAGCAAGAAAGAAAATGAGGCAGCTTGGTTAATCCATCTATGTTTAGAAAACAACTTTTTATGCTTCTCTGAGGCAACTATTTATAGGATTCAACTGTACCTGCATACTGAAGCAACTAATTAACAGAGATTCAACTGTACCTGAATATTGAGACAACTACTCAATTGAGACCTAACTATACTTGCATACTGAGGCAACTAATTAACAGAGATTCAACTGTACCTGCATACTGAGACCACTACTTAACAGAGATTCAACTGTCACTGCATACTGAGACAACTACTCAATAGAGACTCAACTGTACTTGCATACTGAGGCAACTAATTAACAGAGATTCAACTGTACCTGCATATTGAGACAACTACTCAATAGAGACTCAACTGTACTTGCATACTGAGGCAACTAATTAAAAGAGATTCAACTGTACCTGCATATTGAGACAACTACTTAACTGAGATTCAACTGTACCTGCATATTGAGACAACTACTCAATAGAGACTCAACTGTACTTTTGCATACTTAGCAAACCTGTTTGTACATGTACCTAAGTCAAGGTTTTCTGGTGTTATATACTTACAAGGTGAGTTGTACAAATAGGACAAAAAACACTTCAACACTCACGAAGTGATAGTGTGTGATAGTCTTAATGAGCATTTCTTTAATGGACATTTTTGGGGCAAACAGTTCTCCAAAATTCTGAAACCTAGGAACATATCTCTATATATTCCATGCACATAAACAAGCCTAATAATTGCCCACTGAAAAATTTCTCCATCTAAATTAGCCAATTTATAAAAAGAAACAAAACTGAAATTTGTTTAAACTATTAAATAGCATTCATCCATTTACTAGTATTCTTGGACAAGTTCAATCTACAAAGGAACTAAAACGATATAATACATATATTCCTGTATGAAAGGATACACTGAGTGATCAATTTTGCCCACGCTTTTGATGACCTTTGTTAGTCTATTCTGAACATCCTGAAGGAAGTTGTAAAATTCTAAGGGAATCTGGGTAACCAAACCTGAAAAAGAGATAAATCCAGTTATTTTTTTTATTTTTTGGATTTAATGGTATTTTTTAAAACATTTACTGGCTACAGCATGCTGAGGAAACAGGAGCTAAATGCCTTTTCCAAGAACGCACCAGGGCTGGTCTGGGTGGATATCGAATCCATAACCCTGTCAGATGCTACTGTAACTCCCTAATTAAGAAAAAAAAAGTGTTCTTAAAACTTTCAATTACATTCTCAGTAGTCTCAAAATTAAAGAATGTAAGCTATCAAACATATCAAATCCTTGACAATTTAAATTTTCTTTCATAAATGGAGTAAGACTGCTGAAAATAACATGCTAAAGATTTATATTTTTAGATCCAAGTCTTTCAATTATCAAATGTAATATCAAGGAACTCCACAAATTTGTCAGTGAAAAGAAAAAGAATCTTTCTGGATAATATGAGGCATGAAGACTTTAGTTTAATTCTCAGTGGCTACTTATTCTTCCATACAAATGTCATTTCTCACGGCCAAGAATTAAGATGAAATTTTTAAGAAGCATAACATAAAGAAATAAACAGAATTAAACAGTAAGACATTGGAATCATTGATGAGATGCAGATGCAAGCGTATGTTTGTTAAAAACTCACCAATTGATCCATTGACTGTACCAAAGAGGACAGAGCCTTGAATGGGTGTGCTGCTCTCACCAGCATGCTGCATAACCAGGGAACCTGGAAAACCCCAACAAAAAAATAAATGCAGGCCAAATCTCAAACAAACAAATATATATTTAGAAAGACAGCATAGTTAGTATATCACCACAAAACATACTATAAGCCAGTAGTATTTCATTCATGTGATTTGCCAATTTCATGTCCATAGGAGAAATCTGGCGTTTAATTTTATTTGTTTAACACACATCACAGTGTGAACAACAGTGTTGACACTAAAAGATTGGGGTGGGGTGGGGTGTATGCATGCTTATATAAATAATAAGTTTAAAAACACATATCTGTATCATACAGCAATCCACTCAGCACTGTTGACACATATGTTGTCTCATAAAGCAGTTTACACTCAGTAGTGTTAGGCCTTGGCTGAGCTCTTGTGGGGAAATTTTTGTACTTGAAGATATTGTTATTTTTTACATTTTGGGGTACACTAGCAAATTTGGGGTGGGAAATATCCTCAGGGCTTGAATGTAACAATACTTGAAATTATAAGAAACAAGAAACAGTGATAGCTCACAAGGCAATGGTTTGCTTGTGCTAAGTATAGAAACTTGTTGGCAAAATAATCTTAATATTTTTTAAACCTACATTATCACATGTGAAAAATATATCCTTATGTTTTCATGTTTATTTTCAAGCCCAATCTGTACTTTACTAAGAATACAGGAAGGGCCCTTGGCTATCAGATTTTTTAAGTACTTCTGACTTTTCATTTTCTTCAGATTATTTTTCAACTGTTTTTAACAGATTAAAAAACTGTACACTGTGGAGTATACATATTTATATTCTGAATTCTGAACTAATTAGTGGAGTTCATGCACATCACTGCTTTCCATGTGCACAGATTCAGAAACATTTTTTCAATGATTTATACACTTGTACACAGTAGCGACATCTTGGACACCACAGTAAGAAAATAAATCAGTAAGGTATTACCTATATGTAATATATAGAAATTGCATGTGCATTTATTATTATATCATGTATATCACCATTAATACTTCTAAGTTATTTTTTAAATTAAAAACACAAACTAGAAACACATAATGTTTGTGTATGTGATTTGGATTTTTAGACATTTTTGAATCATATCGATAGGATATCTGCAGTGTGGCAGTTTATAGTGATGTCTAGCACTGGGGCATCATGCCGCAGACATGTAGCAGGATGTCCCATCCAGTCACATTATCATGACACCAGGCTGACCAGTCCCAACACTAACCTCTTAATGCTCCATGCCTAGCAAGGCAGCAATTAATATTATTTTTTTTATAAGTCTTTGATATGACTGGGCCAAGGTGAACACTCTAACCCCTAGGCCACTGGAGTGGTTGGAAACTCAAAAAAAACAACTGCATAAATCTGAACTTCACGTCTAACAACTCCATCACTGCTTGGTATATTGATTTTTCCAGACAGAGCCTGCCATAAACTTGTGTGCATATCAAGATACACATGTGCATGACTGTCATAAATGTTGTTGTTGTTGTTGTTGTAGGGTTTAAGGCCATATTTCAGCACATGATAGGCTATATATGGCAGCCAGTATTAATGTTGGAGGAAGTACCCAGGAAAACCCCGGAAAGAACACTGACCCACGAGAAACTACTGGCAAGCTTTCTCACATACCCACATCGGCCGAAACTGAGACTCAAACCCAAGCAGACAAAGGTGAGATGCCAGTGATCCGTAATGGAGAGCGCTTTAGACCAGTCATGGGTCCCTTCATATAAATGTGAAAAACAGTCTATGATTTGCATTATTTGACCGCAACAATTTTGAAGCATATTTTCATAATTTGTGGAAATCAAGCTTGCCACCATTTTAATTTTCAGTAAATGATCTGTGACAAAAAAAACTCTAGAATAATGTTATCTCTTGTTTATCAGCAATTTACAAAAATCTTGTCCATAAATTTTAACCACCTGTCCAAAGTTGGTAACCTTAAGATTAACAGCTGGAGTATCTACATCAACAATTTTGAAAAACATCATGTAGCTATTTCCAGTGCAGCTTACCTTCTAATCAGCTGATACCCCATTCCCTTCCATATCATAATGTTTGGTGTGTATCTTCAATTCAAATAAGACAGACTGATTAAATATATTCCACTGCTTTTGTTAAATTGTCAACAGCTCATCACAACACCACACTTGCAGGCTTACTAAAGAGCCAAAAATAGAAACAGATCCCTGGTATTTTGCACATTTTGGGAAAAATACTATCCCTTTAAACTACATTCAAGTGCAGACTGTACTTATCATACATTTCCTATAGCAAGTACAGTCAAATGATAGGTTAAAGCAGGTTAATTCGCTACTATTACATGTCTATGTCATGCTACAAAGCATGGTGTAATCAATCAATCCAAATGTTGTGCTGTTTGCATCAATCAGTAAAGACATTTGATTATGTTTATGTCACATACCATGTCTAAAAATATTAATAAATTCCCCAACATGATACAGTCCCACTTCTTCCAAGTTCTGTCTTTCTTCTTCAGTAGTGGCAGCACTGAAGAAAAAAACAATATAAAAAAAAATAATATACTACAACAAGCATTCAGTCTGAAAAGTACTCAAGCATGTCATTCAAGAGTTTATTATAGTTTATGCTTCAACAATCATTTGTCTTCTGAAGTGCTGCACACAAACTAATGAATCTCAAGTGCAATTCTGAAACTATCTAGATATCTTCTGTCTTTACAACAGCAGCAAGTGTATAAAATCCATACATTTTCATTGAATGAAACAGATGCATTAATGTTGCAATTGGTCAAATATATACATATACTGCATTCATGCATGAATCCATACATAAATACATGCATGCATGCACACATACATACATCCATCCATACATACATATTGGATAATAAAGAATAATGTGGGGTAAGATGTTTTTTTTTTAAAAACAGTTACCTGATCGTAATACATTTGATCAGACACCTTGCAAATCTTACCTTCCCAGGCCAGCTTAAGTAAAAAGTGATACAAAATAATTTGTTTGACAAAGTGGAAGTCAAACAAGAGTTATACTGCTTTTAAAAAACGGGAGCCAAATCTAATAAATCTTAACAATTCATCAATTACTACTGTAGCATATTTGCATGCTTTTCTCTTAAACTTTGAAGGACGACATTATATTATGACTGGATAACTAATTAGGAAAAAAAATATTTTACTCCCAAAAAATGGTTTTTCCTTCAGATATGTTACCTGATCCTTGTACATAAGGATAGTCATGTGCAACCCATGGCATGTAACTTGGATTTATTCGCTAATTTGCTTCAAAGGGAGTGCCTTTAAAAATTGCTTATCCAGCCCATGTTCTTGAGGAAGGTGTACATACCTGAATTTGTAAAAGGTAATGAGGTAATAGTTGCATCCCCTTATCCTGGAGTTTGGGCTGTTGCTGGTCTCCTAAATACATGTTAAGTAGTTCTGAGCCTCTTGTAACATACAGGCTAAGATTAGCACATGGTTTATAAATGTATGCAGCTTAGAGAAGAAATGTTTACTCTTGCAAACCAGTTGATGAGGAGTAACTGACATTATGAAGTTGCTGAATGATCCTGTTGTGCTTCTGATATACTTCCGACCAGGTCAACTGGGATGAATGGATACTGAGGTAAAAGTGGATAACTCTCCATTTAGAAAGTGGACAATATTTCCAGGATAATAGAGCCTGAGCAGAAATATTATCCATTCATACTCTGAATGTCAAGAGTAGGTGAAATCTACCTCCTTTTAACAGCTCAGTTGTTTGCAAGTACCACTCCATAGCAATTACAGCATCCAGAAAGCACCCTCGAAGCAAAGTTCCCAAAAAATTTAGATTTCAAGGCAGAGGACTGATTCCAGATAGGCAGGAGTTTCTTATTGGCCATGAAAGCATGGGCCATCATAAGTAAAACTGCAGATAATTTACATAGGTTGACGAGGCATGTTATCCCATTGATGATGCCTACTGTAGCTAGAAAAACTAGAGATGAAGGTTCTGTACCAGAGGTGAGTGAAGAATGTTTTTGACTCTAGTTTGAAGGCTTCTTTAAGTCAACCATGTAAAAGCATACAGAAGATACCATTTCTTGTCAAAGACTTCAGTCTTGTCAAGTTAAAGATCACGTGAAGGATAGATAGACTTGTGTCATGGCCAATATCCTCCCTTCCATATATGTAAAATGTGTCCAAGATTGTGAAATTGTAGCCCTTTATAATCAAAGGAGCTAACTTCTTCCACACAATAGCCCAAAGGAAAAAGCTGACTGACCATCTTGGACTTCCATGGTTTCCTACTCGCATCAATGGAAACAAACTTTCTCCATGTTTTAAAAGTGGTAAGTGTTATTGCCAAAATAATTATGTCCACCACTTGTTCTGAGATGTTTTCTTCATAAGGCTTGCCCGATTATGGGCCAGGCATACAGGTTAGCTTCTACAGGTACAAATGGAAGGCCTGCATTCACAATTCTTTGGATTTGCCATTAGAATACCTGACTTTCTAGCAAATTTCCACTGCTTAGTTCAATAGGTTGCTGATCCACAACTTTTTTCCAGCTGCATGACTTTTGGAATCAATTGTTGGAAGGCATATGGAAAATGACCATTCCAGTTCAGGGAAGATCAATGTTTTCAGGCTTTTTGGATCTGAGATTAAAGTCATCTTGGTCAGAAGAGTTGTGAGGCATATAAAATAAGAGCATTCCAGTTCCGGGAAAGATCAATGTTTTCCAGGCTTTTGAATCTGAGACAAAAGAGATCTAGGTCAGAAAACAGCATTTCCACTCTGTCCCAAAAAAATCTACACAAGGTCATCCCCAATGAGTGCAGACTCAAAAGAAAGCCAAGGGGAAAAGGACTATTTGTTATGAATCAGCTGGACCACGAGAGACACTGAGCCTGTTCTGGATTTGGCAGACTTGCATAAGAATTTAAAGATAATACGTCAGAAAATCCCAAACTATGAAACTGGAGATAGATGACTGTGTGACAGAATGAGAACATCCCTTTGTGACTGTGTCTATTGCCACAACTGAAAGGCATACACCATTGAGGCTCTCTGAAATAACTTGCAACACCCAAAGGATAGAAAGGCACTGTTTCTCCCATTCTGTGGGAAAGTGTTAACATACTTCATCCAATCAGGATGTTAGAAAAAAAGTTTACATTAGAATGACATCATCCATGTTGAGAGTTGATATACAGAAAAGCTGTGATGAGATGGGTCCCTGAATCCACCCACACGAGCCATATGACAGGCTGAATCTGAGCTGTGTCAGTGGATTCTTGATAAAAGGTTATGGCTATGTTCTGATTTAAAAACTACCACGGAAACTAAGCTGAACATGGATCAGATTGCAACATTTCAAAGCAGTTGTTGAACAATAAAGAAGGACATCCAGTCCATAAACACAGGAAGATATGACAATGACCAACCTTTAATATTTGTCAACAGCTGTGACTAATAGGTGAATGGTTGAGTGTGTCTTGTAGCAGGTTAGGTTAAAACTGATGGAAGCTGCCAATGTAATAAGGAGGCCTCTTAACACTTGGGACTTAAGGTGACCTTTCAAAACAATAAAGTATGCAAGTAACTCAAACAGACAGTAACATTCACCTAAATGACTAGTAGGAGGTGTTTTATATGGCTGTGTTTGATAAAACTTTGTGGACAGAAGCTGGAAAATCTTTTCAATCTAAGTGTGGAATACAGAGTATTTTCTGAACATTGATGGATTGGAAAATCTTTTCAATCTAAGTGTGGAATACAGAGTATTTTCTGAACATTGATGGATTGGAAAAAAGATAGTGCTAGTGATATGAAAGTTTGCAAAATGGAATAATAGAGCCATAGGAACAGGTGAAACTGGCAGTGTTGGATGGTGGGCGAGTGTCTGTACATATAGTGATAAATTTATCAACTCCTCTGTTTACTATATGCATCATCTACAGCCTTTGTTGGTACTTGGCATTCAGGATTTCAGTTGTCACTGTAGCCAATAGCATGTCAGGATGGTGATGGAAATGTCTGGTGCTGTCTGCTATAGGTCTGATACTGGGTAGCCTGAGGGGCCCCGAGTGGTCTAAAGTGCTGTCTGTTACAGATCACTGCCGTCTCTCCTCTGTCTGTGTGGGTTTGAGTCTAAGATTCGGGTAATGTAGTTATGTGAGAAAGCTTGCCAGTAGCTTCTCGTGGGTCGGTGGTTCTTTCTGGGTGTTTCCCGGGTTCTTCCTCCACCAATAATACTGGCTGCCATGTACAGCCTATCGTGTGCTGAAAAATGGCGTTAAACCCTAAAAAACAACAAACTGGGTAGCCTGAGACAGATCACCAATTCTGGTGTCAGATATACTGATCAAGTCATAGGCACTAATTTTTTTTGTTGCTTTCTTTAAACAAGAGTGGGTATCCTAGGAAAATCTATCACTATACTAGGTTCCAGTGCTGGGTGGCATCCAATGCTAGGAGTCCAGTACTTGTTATTCCATGACATGATACAAATTGCACCCTATACCATTCACATACAGGCAGAGTGATCTATCATCAGACAACTAGAGACAGCTACAAAATTCTACCCAATTTTCTGACACCTGTAAATATGGAAAGCAGAACAAAGGTATACACAGATAAACAAGTCAATCACTATACTGAATCTAGTCCTGTTTACTTTGAAATATGTATTTCCCAAAGACCAATCCATAGTTTAGTTTTGAAGAAATTCACAGAGTATGTATGTGGCTATTTCAAGCACGATTTATCCTCAAATTAGCGGATACCTCCCGTCCCTCTTTCTACACCATGTAATCACTGCTCATTGCTTGATAACACTAACAAACAAGGTCAAGTACTGTAGTTGAAATGCAGTAAAAACAGGAGGAAATTAAAATGGCGCAGTCATAATAATCATTTGACAAAGCCTGACAAATAAAGCAAGATGAAGACTGAACAAAAAATAGTCATATAGCTGAAGTAAGCTTTTCTGGAGTGAATGGAGCAAGGATGCTCCAAAGCATCGCTCAACTGATAAAAAGGCACAAGTGGATTTGTGATGTCTCGAGAAAGAACATGGAGACAATCCTTCTGTCCATGGGGAGACCACTCTCTTCTGACTCCCACCTTGTCAAGCAGATGACCTTTTATCATTGGGAGAGGATGATCTGCATAGTAGTGGTTGAACTCCTAATGCATTATGCTTATATGTATGCTGATATATAAAAAAACCAAACACCCTGCGAATAAGACTATTTTTCTTAAGTTCCATGAAAGGTCTTGTAAACAGAGTTGTCTGTACTTGGTGCTTTAGGCATGGTACCATACTTTCTTCATACAAAGAGCAAAGAAAAATAGTTTATCATGATTATGATTAATATTTGATGAGGTTGGTATTTACAATTGATCATGGAAAATATCTACCTATTTTGCTACTTTCTAAAGATGAAACGCTAAATATTTTACAATGTCATCCCCCACCCCCTTCAAAGCAAACCAAGACTTACTGTTTATAAAATTGATACTGAAATACTATTGAAATTGTTTGATAGCACATCTGTCTTTAATAAGTTTACCATTATAATTATCATGTAACAATCGCTATTTATATCAAGTGACCAGGTACCTAAAATTGTGAGAAAAAACTAGTGGTAAAAAGTTGTATACACCAAAAGACAAAGAGAACGGGACAAAGCAATGTCAATAAGATATATAATTATATATAAATTATATATTATTATATAAATATAATTACCTATCCTTCTGACAAGTGAAAAGATTAAAAGAATTCTCTGCTCCAAGGAAAATATCATCATCAAGGATCTCTACTGCAGTCATCCAATTGGGATTACAGTCTCTTGCAATCTATAAAAATACAGTTCAGCAATGCACAGGAAGGTCTATATCTTAATTTATATATCCATCCAACCAAATGTACATATTTTGGGGCAGACTGTATACACTCACATATAAGCCTACCTACCCCTAAATGAATAGATAACACTTTAAAACGTGAACAACTGTGCATCTTGTTATTGCTACTCTATCTGTACAGATGGTCATCTTCACATGGGGTTTTAGTACAGGAGGTTCTGGTGTTTCTGGCAAGATATCTGATCTCATCTTTGGTGAACTCCAAAAACAATACAATGGCACTCAACAAGAAAACTTTAAATCATTTCCCATGAATAAGCCATTCTTCCAGGCTTTTAAATTTTCCTAAATTATTCAGCTTATACACAAGTATGTATGGTAATAGACCCTTTACCCAATCTCTAATTGGATCCTCCGAATAACTGTCTCG
This sequence comes from Unio pictorum, assembly GCA_030141615.1. Classification (NCBI taxonomy): domain Eukaryota; kingdom Metazoa; phylum Mollusca; class Bivalvia; order Unionida; family Unionidae; genus Unio; species Unio pictorum. Next base: position 4,577,950 of record JARLTB010000357.1, on the reverse strand, counting down.
ACATTATCGAGAACATGGTTAAAGGTATGAAGTGAATGCCAGTCAGAAATGTGACACAAAACACATGGTGAAACATTACAGGTTGCTCTCAGCTACTTGAAAGATCATCTATTTATTACTTCAATGAGTCAGTTGTATTTTTCCTTACTGTGATAACTGTGTTTGTTTGCAAGTACCACTCCATTTTTGTTTTACAGATACCAAGCATTTCCTCCACTCCCCTTTAGCAAGTTATTATATCATATAGGATACTTGTTTATTCATAATTCCAATGAGATTCAAATTAAGACTTAGTATACATTCATATACTTTACTTCATTTATGAATGATTTATTAATATGAATGCCTTGTATGGAATCCAGTCATGGAGAAGGCAGCATCCACACCTGGGTCCACTCAAAGATAATTATTGACCTATATTCATGTTTTCTTTAAATGACAACTGCTCCTTTCTAACAAATTTATGTTCTTATCCAATCTTTATTCCACATCAGATAATGTACACATTTCCTTAAACTTATAGCTTTCATTTCATCAGAGTGTCTCTATCATCATTACAAGTCTACCAATGTCAAATTTCCTTTACTGAAAAAAGTGTTGACTAAAGTATAGTAAGTAAAATTCATATTATATCTGTCTATAAAAGCCGATGTTTACAGGAAAAAGTTCTCTCTTCTTGAGATGTAATTCAAGATCATAACAGGGTCAGCAAAGGCTAAAAATAGATTGTGCAGTCACACAGACACAATGAAATTAACCTTGACCTTAAACAAACCAGTGTACCAGACAAAGGCCAAAAAATTCACCTGACAAGATTTTTATTGTTTCCTTTACAAAGACATTTCGTCTACTCGACAAAAATCATAAACATAATTAAATAAAAAACAGCAACATCAGAATAATTCGTTACCAAACATTAACATGTCATCATGTATATGGAGGAGTATTATTTTAGAAGTCGGTTATTCTACTTGATGACATTAGGTGAGGTGTGGAGAGGACTTGCCAAACAATTTTATGTTAGAAAATACTCAAATAAAACAATTTTATGTTGAAAATACGCGAATAAACAATGTCGTACCTGATAAGTAGGTTATTCAGCAGAATAGAAAGAGAATTTTGTATGCACCAAGATTTAAATGACATTTTTGAATGCGCATGACAACAATACCCACTTGCATATTACGCTTATGTCAAGAACAGAAACTATTATTGTATATTGAGTTGAAATAAGTATATTATTATAACAAGAAGAACCTTTTAATAATGACTGTTACTTTTAAATGAAAATATTAAATGAAGTTATTAAGTGCTTTGAAGTATGTAGCTTTCTGACTACTGGCATGTTTTCTGAAATGTCCATGTTGGCCTAGAGAAAAATTCAAACCCATGTAGACAGAGGTGAGAGGTCAGTTATAAGTCAGGCAAGTGCCGTAGACTAGCTTAGCCACCCAGTGACCTTGTTTGAATTGTGCTCATAAAGGTGGAAATATTATTTTAAGCATTGAAGCCACCATCAATTGTTGTCACGATAGTTATATTTTTATTTTGGGTCTTTGTAGTTAAGAAAATTAAATATCTGAAAATGTGCAAAATGTGACAGTCAAAACCTGAATTAAAGTAAGCATGAAATGTTTGCTTTTTCTTTCTTTTTAAAAAACAAAACTACACAAATTGAGACCCATGAAATCAAATGATACCATAGAATACAATAATTACAAACATACATCAATATTTGTTTCAGAGAGAGAGAGAGAGAGACAGAGAGACAGAGAGAGAGAGAGAGAGAGAGAGAGAGAGAGAGAGAGAGAGAGAGAGAGAGAGAGAGAGAGAGAGAGAGAGAGAGAGAGACTCACCTCTTCAAATGTTCCCTCCAGAGGCCTATACACCAAGAGTGTAAGGGATCTCATTAGATCTCCCACTAGGATAAAGTCTCCCTTTGTCTTTAGATACAAGGCAATGATATTGTTAAAGTAGCTACACTCCAATCTTAATTCCTTCTCTGCTGTCCACTCAAACAGACGAACCTAGTAGACGTAATATGGAAATCAATAATCAACAATACTTAAAGTTAGTTATGAACTTCTCATGTAATACTTGTCACTGACAAAGAACAATTTCAGACATATATACAGTTACTTCGGAAACAAAGTATTTGTTGAACATATCTGGAAATATCTTAAACTTGTTCCATCTTAGGAACAGATATTTCATGTAGCTGAAGAATTCTATACTTCAATTCATATTGTTTATAAAATTCATGTTCAATTACACAAATTTTTTATATATAAAATCTAGATAATCATTACTTTCTTTTCTTATGAGTGTCATTATGAGATTAACAAAAGTAGTGTACCTTAAATACTGCTGTTAGTTTCAGTGTTGTCATCATAACAAAGTATCAATAAATAAAGCAAGCTGCACTGTGTCACTAAATAGCAGCAAATACGAAGAAACTAATCAGTTGTTTATATTAAACAAAAATGTATAATATTCAGAAAAGTATTTTTTTAAGCAAACAAAATTTAGCAAATAACTTAATAAATTATAGGAAGTTGCTGTGTTACAGTGCAACTTGTAACAAATCAATGTGCAAACTTTCTTAAGCAGTTATTTAAATTTTGGCAAACAGTTGTATAAATCTTAGCAAACAGTAAATTTGAGCAAATCAGACAAAATTATTATAGCAAATCATAGACAAAAAAAATTAAGTTTTGATTCTAATTGTTCTCATATTGACAGACAAAATTATACCATAAGTAATTGGAATATGTGTTGTCTATGAATAATAATAAAAGTATTAAAATAATATCAAGTGGCAACATTTCTCTCTACTAATTTGAGATTACAAACATAACAACATATTCATCCACTGGTGGCCTAATAATTTAACACAAATTGCTATCATTTAGAATGGTTTCCCTGATAGCGCCCATTGTTGGTATCATTTATATTACCTTTCATCACATAAATTTAAAAAGAATAAAAATTTTAAGCAAAAGGTATTTTTCATCCTAAATTCACAAAAACATTTTCTAACATTATAAGATTTACAGTAAATTTTTTCACAGCAGCATTATACAACCCTCTTTTTCTTAGCTGGTCAGTATATTTGAAAAGGAAGTATACATCTCCCTGATGTAACTATATTGGCTTTAGATTAGTTAATAACACGTCCAACAAAACAAGCAATAAAATCATGGAAGGGCTTACATAAAGCTTGATGCCGAGCATCATTTAGGAAAAGAAATGACTTACCTTATCTAAAATATTTCTCAAACTGTAATTTTAGTACTGAAGGATAACAAGATCTTTTACACCTCTGTAACAGCACAAGTCTAACATAAAAAATAACTAATTATAGGTACTGTATATACTTGATTTAAAGTCAAATCCAACTGCAAATTGGATCTGTGCAGTTTGTTAGGAGTAATCAGCAAAAAAAAAACAACATAGACATTGATCTGTGGAGACATTATGCTACAGCAGATCAGGATCTTTGTTCTTTGCATTTTGACTTGACTTATAAGCACGTACACACAGTAATAACATAGTATGATTTAAATCTCCTCTGATCCAGGCCTGATTTGGGCATGTAATAATTTATATTGATGCTTCATTCCAAATGTTATTGAAATTTGTGAAATTAATCCTATATATTCATGTCACATTTGCATAAAATCTTAAAATATAAATGTTAATGTATAAAATACTTATTTGACACAAGTAGAATATGTATAAAATACAATAATGATCATTAATTCATCTTGTCTATCTTAATAGCAATACTTACTGTGCTATTGATACTGGCAAGTAGCTTTCCATTAAACTCAAGAATTGTGTATGCTGCTCCCTTAATTTCCTTCTCAGCTAATTGGATCAATTTACCTATCAATGTAATGTATAATTTTTCCATTTAAAAATGTCAATATATTTATAAGTATCTAAAATTGTTATCTAGATGGCAAGTCACTATATATGTTTTTGAATATGATAGTAAGTTTACTTACCAAATGACAATTTAAATCTGACCAATTACTACAAAGCTATACTGGGTACACCTTATGGTCAGTCCTGCAAATGCAGGGATGCTGCCAGTAATTTATCTAAAACAGGGATCTCCGATCTTGTCACTAAAATAGGGAGGCAGTAGAAGAAAACCATAGGTGAGAGGGTGAGATGGGAAAATAATAGTACAATATTTACCTAATGCTTAATTGACTCTTCTGTTCCAATATGTTTGGCCCTGTTGAAAGTTAACTCATCAAATTCTACTCTAGTTGCATAAGCATTCATCTGTTGACTGTTAACTTTATTTGTGATCTGTTCGTAATCTATATATAAATATTGTTCCTTAACTCTGTATTTTATTGTTCAATGCTACATATTCCCTTTCGTGGTCCGCTGTCTGAATGGACAAATGCATAGTTAGCTTAACCAGCTTGAAAAGTTGAAAAAATGTTCTGTAAGATTATATACATCTATGTTCTTAAAGATTATTATATACTATTTTACAATAAAACAGATAATTACAATCTGTCTCCAGCAGTTTGATTATCTGCTTGGTGGGAACATAAGATAGTAGGCAGGTAGGGAAGTAAAGAGTGAATGGATAAAGTGGGATAAAACTCACGGCAGATCAAGATATTTGATGTCGCTTGTAAGTTGAGTCAAACCACAAACAACAGGGTTAATATATCTATGGGTAAAGTAGCTATACAAATTTATAATGCTTATACTCGTAAAATTTCCAGATATGGATGAGAGTCAAATAAAGCTTCAAAATTCAGTTGGGAAACAGACGAGTTCAAAACAGTTGTATACAAACCATCATGATAGTGGAATACAATTATTCGTCCCTGTTTGGGTTCTGCCTCTTCTGGATGAACCATAGCAGTACCAACGATATAATATGTGTTTGGGTCATCGCCAAGTTTGGCTGATGTCAAACTGGTAGCAAATTCATTTGGCAACAGATGATGGGCATGTAATACTGAAATGCAATGAAGACAAAAAACTACTTTAATAATAAATCTGTACTAAAGCTTTCGACTACTTCAGGAGCAATCTTACAGTCAATTATCCACATTACACAATACCACCCAAAGGATTTTCAATTATTGTGCATCTGTACAAACTCCCTCCAATTAAATTCCAAATTATGAAGGATATCTTCAGATTTATACACATCACTTGCCTAACACCATGCATCATATATATAATGCTAGCTGATTTGTAAAAAGGACAATATGATAGGCACGTAAACTTATGGTCATGTGACCAGCTGCCCCTTACTCAATGCAATCTGCAGGCTAAGACAACCTATGATGTGTGATGATCCTTTATACATAAGTAACATCTATCACTCCTGTATATTACACCTAACAACTGTATTTTACTGTTTTCTTTTCTTCACTTATTTGTGCACTCAGACATTTCATAATTTTCCCATCTGAGTCTACAGTCTACATTATTTTATTCATTCATTCTTATTCTTTCTTTTTGCTCCAATTCTGTTTGTTCAGTAGTTTGTAGATTCTTTTTTAAATTCATACTATGAAGATGACTGGACATCACATATATAATTAATCAGGCCATAAATGGCAAAGTTAAAATAATGAAGACAAAAATTATGTATTACCAGGGCTTAAAAAACTTTTCAGATCAGGCTTCTCATATATTCTAAATGAAATCCCTGTCAGGCTTGTCAAAATAAAGTAAAATTTTGCCTGTGAAAAATTCTATCGTGCTGATGAAATGCAGAAATGTATTGTTGAAAAACTAGTCAAGTATTAACATTTAACATGTGTGTGTGTGTGTGTGTGTGTGTGTGTGGGTGTACTTATATGTCCTTATAAGTTACTATACTTTAAATATTTCTTTGTATGTATAAATTATCTATATAATTGGCATAGAAAACCTAAATCTGTTTCTGTTTACAAAATATAACCAATCATTTGTGGATATATATATCCAAGTTAACTTTTCAGTCCTTACTGTTTAAATAAACAACATAATCAATATTTAAAACCAACACAATTATTGTACACTGCTTATGAACTTGCTCTTTCATTTTTGTTCCTACAGTACAACATTTAAGATATTGTGTGAAATTCAACATTTATATAAACATTTGAGCTGAAAAGTGTTATCATCCTGACACCGTAAAAAATAGCTCTGTGGTGACTTAGTGATTATAAAAATAAAAATTCAAAATTGGAGGGCTTGTGGGATCAATACAGACAAGCTCAGATATTAGACCTTTGCTCATTTCTAAATGAGGCAATTATCTTTCATATGATGATGTACAGTTGAACATTAATCAATCAAATCATCTCCATTGCTCTTATGGCATAAATATTGAAAGAAAACTCATTATCAGGAGTTTTTAAAAAGTAATCAGGATTGTCTGTTGTGACCAATTCTGAATTATTTACCTAGAAATGCTGGACAGAAAACTGAGCCTCTGAACTTCACAAACATGTACATCCCAATGATAGTTTTTCAGAATCTGTACTGACCCTCAAATGTATGTTGATCTATGATGAGTAGGCAATGGACCTCAATTTCATCCCCATATGTGTGATCCACCGAACTCATGCTGGTGCCTGTTGTTACCATTTTAGAGGTCATACTACTGGAGGTTGAGGCTGCATGTGTGCTTGCACTCTGTCGCATCTGTACAACCCCTGTGTTGTCCTGAACATCAGTTCTCATTGATATTACACCAAAGGTATGTGATGCCTCTTGGTAAGCTATTCTCCTGTAGTAAATATGGATTAATTTTCAGTAAAACTACAGTAACATGAATGGGTGACACATTAAATGCCTGCTCTGTCTCATATTCATCTACATAGATAACAGAGAAACCAATTGTTGCTGTTTTTGAGTCAGTGATATTGACCTTTGACCTTTTAAAGCCAAATTCAAAAGGGTTCTTTCTTTTCCCAAGTGCAACTCATCCAAAGTCTGATAACTGTAGACACTGCGAACCTAGAATTATTGTGCCGAAAAGAAAATAGCAAGTCAGATGGACATAACATAATATGCGGTAAAATGGCAGGCCTATAAAAACAGTTCACACAATTGCTAAAAGTTAAATTTAATATTACCAATCCAATAAATGATGTTAATAAAAAATTTTTCAACATAATTTAAAATCAAAGTCAAAATCAATGTATTTAGTACATAACAATTTTTGTAAGTTACCGACAGAAAATTTGTTTACATCATTAGTGATAGTTTAATATAACTTGATGAATACCAATATATTCCTCTACACCAAGGGTCTCAAACCCAAACCACCCTTAAGGGCGCAAGAGAGCATTTTAGATGGCTCAAAGGCTGCAACACCTTTGTTACATTTCATGACACCTTGTAACATAAATCATTTTGCAAGCCTTACAATACAGCTTAGTGAGCCATGTTTGAAACCCCTGCTCTTTGCTAGCTTGTATTATCTATTCCTCCGATTCTAAGGCAATCATGGAGGCCCACAAACACTAGTAATTAACATGTTAAACTCATCTTCTGTTTGATATGTTGCTAGGGCTGTCAACAGGTACCCGGGTACTCGGGTACCTGACCGTAGCGAAAGACACGGGTATTGAAAATTAATGACAAGTACCTGTTCACAAAAATATTTGTCGACAACACTATCAAAATATCATATATCATCAGCAGCACACTGGTCTGAGTAGTCCCGAGTTTCCTCTTACCCTTGCCACCCCATTTTTGATATTTGGACATTCTTGTTGGGGTGTAGGGTCAGAGCGCATTTCCTATCAAAAAGTTGGAATTCGCAGACACCATTTGATGTCGGCAAGGGTAGCAACTTAAATGCCGGACCAGCAAACTTGAACAATCTTTCATCGAGATATACCAGAATGAAATCGATCCGAATATGATTTATTTTCTCAAAAATCGTGAGCATAGCACATAGCATTTGTTATGCCTTTAATCTGCTGACAGATGAGACGAAAGTACAGTAGTCCACCTCTTATACGGCCACCCCTGCTGCACCGGGAAAGTGGCCTTATAAGGCGGGTGGCCGTTCCAGAGGGGGGCTAAATTTATTATGAGAAGTACATGTATATGTAATGTACGTAGTAAGAAAGCTACATACTTCAAAACATTAAATATCTTCGTCTAAATGAAACATTAATCAATAAGTTTTTTTTTTGTTATAATAACAAATTTATTTAAACTGAATATACGTTACTATTTTTGCTTTCTAGGCGTAAGTTTGATATGCAAGCGGGTATTGTTGTCATGCACATTGCAAATGGATTCAAAAACATTATTTACATCTTGGTACATACATAATTATCTTTCCATTTGCTCCATTTCCCCACTGCTGCTGAATAACCTTCTTATCGGTTATTACTTTGTTTATTCAAATTATTTCAACATAAACTTGTTTTTACGAGTCTTTTGTACATACAATTGTTTGGCATCCCCCCCCCCCCGATGTCATCGAGTAGAATAACCGACTTTCTTCGAAAATAATGTATCTGTTAACGTGATGACATTTTAATGTTTGGTAATGATTTATTCGGTTATTGCTGACTGTATGCGATTTAATTATGCAGACAAAACTTGTGTCAATTCTATGAAATACAGCCTTCGTAAAGGAAGACTTAAAAAAGACACTAGGGTAGCAGACAAAGACCGGAAAAATCGTGTGACCATTGTGTGGTCACTTGATTTTTCTGGTCTTTGTCTGGTACCCTATTGTCTTTTTTTAAGGTTGTCTGTGTGTGCCAATGTACAAAATCTATTTTTAGCCTATGCTGACCTTGTTATGATTATAACAATTACATCTGGTTATAATCATCAATGAGAAGAACTCAACATAAGTGTTAAACCCCAAACTCTATCATAACATTATTGAGTCCATTTCCTGTAAACATCGACTTTCATAGATTACGATATACTATGAATCTTTAGTCGACACTTTTAACGGCGACTTGACACTCAGAGACGTGTATTTACGATAGAGATAATCAAAATTGCTTACCTTACATCAAGATTTGAATTAATTACTGGTTCTGGATACATTTAAAAATAAAATGAGGCCGCTCGTGAGGGGTAAATTTTATATTATTGCACAAATATGCTGGCCGCTGGTCGCATTATCCGGGTGGCCTTTCGTGAGGGGTACTTTGAACAGAATCTTGTCGGTGCCAACGAATTCTGGCCATTAGGAGCTGGTGGCCGCTGGTCAGGGGGGGCCGTACAAGAGGGGGACTAATGTACATCATTGCTGAAATTTGTCCCGGATCTGGCTGTTTGCATTTCTAGTCACGTGCCTACACAAATATCGCAACCTAGGTCATACAGTCACGTGATATCGACAATAAGCAAATTTCCAAAAGTTGTTGTACATATAATTTGGACATATTATACAGTAGCCACATAAATAAATATTGTCTGTTCTCTCCTCACTAAGCCATACAGATGCTGTAAGTATAATTTGTTGGAAAGTAGAACAAGGTTTGCTATAAATAGAACATGTTACTGTAGGAAAGTACAAGTCCACGGACAAGAGTACATGTACTCGTATATTGTAGTTATGTAAAGCGGTCTTTTCTAAAATATGGTCTGTGAGATTTCTGGATGGTGGATATACCAAAAAAGCGTAATCCATATATGTTTATGCGTAACGCGTAATTTAGTGGAAAAAATTTTTTTGCTTAAGGGTTGTACATGTCTTTCATGTTCTAACAAGTACCCAGGTACCCATTAAACGGCGCAACGGGTACCCGGGTAAGTTTTCCGTGGTTTATGACAGCCCTATATGTTGCAAACAAAAAATTATACATTCATTGTTATTTAAAATGTGTTTTCGGGAATGGGGTCTTTATGTTTTCACAGATGGCTCATCATTCGTTGGGCCTTTATGGGGCATCATGCTACATGTTTGCAGTGTGATGCCCCAGTGCAGAGACATCACTATATACTGCAAGCATTGTAGTTATCTGACTTAAAAGTTGTTAAAGTTACGTTAAAAATCTAAATCACACACACTCTCTCTATTGGGCCTTTAATCTTTACTGGAAGTGTGTCTTCTTGTTGTTGTTGTTGTTTTAAGGTTTAACGCCATTTTTCAGCACACGATAGGCTATACATGGTGGCCAGTATTATTGGTGGACAAAGAACCCGGTAAAACCCCCAGAAAGAACCACTGACACATGAGAAGCTACTGGCAAACTTTCTCACATAACTACATTAGCTGAATCTTTGACTCAAACTCCTGCAGACAGAGGTGAGATGGCAGTGATCCAAAACAGAGAGTGCTTTAGACTACTCAGCCACTCTGGGCCCAGGTTTTATTGTTGACACAAACTGATCATACTGTTTGTTTGTTTGTTGTTTGTAGCTTTAACAATTTTTCAGTCATATCGCTATGATGTCTAGCACTTGGGCATCATGCCACAGACATGTAGCATGATGTCCCACCCAGTCACATTATCCTGACACCAGGCCGACCAGTCCTAACACTAACCTCTTAATGCTGAGCGTCAAGCGAGGCAGCTGTTAGTACCATTTTTGTAAGTCTTTGGTATGACTCGGCCAGGATTGAACCCACGACCTCCCGCTTCTGTGGCAGATGTTCGAACCACTGATCATACTGTACTGGGTCATTAAATTCATTGTTTAAGAAGTGTCTTATTGTTTACACAAACTGATTATACTTTATTTTGGGTCATTAAATTCTTACTTAATAGAAGGGGTCTTATTGTTTACACAAATTGATCATACTTTATTGGGTCATTAAATTCTTACTTAATAGAAGGGGTCTTATTGTTTACACAAATTGATCATACTTTATTGGTCATTAAATTCCTAGGTTTAAGAAGTGTCTTATTGTTTACACAAACTGATCATACTTTAATTGGGTCATTAAATTCTTGGTTAATAGAAGGGGTCTTATTGTTTACACAAATTGATCATACTTTATTGGTCATTAAATTCATTGTTTAAGAAGTGTCTTATTGTTTACACAAACTGATCATACTTTATTGGTCATTAAATTCCTAGGTTTTAGAAGGGGTCTTATTGTTTACACAAACTGATCATACTTTACTTTTCATACTTTATTTCTCTTCTTCTTGTAATTTTGTTATGTTACATTTACTAGAGTAAATACATTGCAAAATTTCACTATTACAGTATGTTATTGATGACATTTTTAATATAAGCCCTAATCTGAAATGGTTTTCACTGACTGATTTCAACTCCAATAAACCAGGACCTTAGGGAAAATTGTTCAAGTACTAATTCTTTGGGCTGTTGAGTGGCAATAGAGACTTGCCTTTGTGTACTTAACACAGCATTCTTATCACACTTACCTACGCACTACCTGACTAAAAGCACAAGCTTGATAATAAAATGGGTGCAATTCAGTAAACCTACAATCTTTTAATACAGGGTCCTTAGATAATTATATAATAAAACATACAGGTTGAATGCAGCCACACACCTTGCCTTTGATTCTGAAATGACTTTCAGATACAATGGGGTATTTCAGCAATTTTGATGTCATTTTAAAGTAGTGAGGTTTTGTTTTTCAGTAACATATCACATCTTTATGCATGTGGGAAGTTAAAAGCCACAACATGTCAAAATCGTGTTACTCTTTTGTTTGGATGAACAGTGTTACATTCATCCTAAGTCCATACATGCCAACCGCTGACGAGGAAAAAGCGTAATCCAAGTGGTCAAAAAGCGGAATCCAGGCAGAAAAAGCATAATCCACATATAACATGCTAAAATTTCAATAAACAATGATTTATTTGCCCCTCTAGTCTTTTAACATCCTTTAATGTTTCAAGTTTTCATATATAGCACTTTTAGCTTTACACACATATCAACTAGAACCCATCTTAAGACTTTTGGTGCCAAATATGAAAGCTATTTTCACACAGCCTGAAATAGATGTCATGTGATGCTTCACTCATGTTTTTGTGTTTAGAGGATTGTTATTTTTTGTTTCGCTTTTTTGTTGCCTTTCTTAAATCCATCTGTAAATTTTTGAAAGGAGATATTTCTGCTCTTGTAAATTCATAGACTAAAATAAAATATACTTTTTAGCGCCAAATACCTTTAGACTGGTACTAAATATAAATTTGAACAAAGAATCTGCGCCTAAAGATTAAACTAAGAAAACCAATCTGTTCTCTCCTCACTAAACCATACATAAATATAATTTAAGGTCGAAAGTTTGAAAGTATCAGGATGTTTCATGGTAATAGGATAGTTGCTATAAATAGAACATGATACTATTAGGAAAGTGCATGCATGCCCATGGACAAGCATACTCTTATATTGTAGTTATGTAAAATTCATCTTTTCTAAAATACGGTCTGTGGGATTAATGGAATGAAAAAACAAAACGAGAAAACAAAAAATTGATTTTTGGGAAGGTGGATATATTACAAACACGTAATCCATACAAGTTTACGCGTTGCGCATAATTTAGTGAAAAAAAGCACAATGATTATGCCAAAAGCATAATGGCTGAGATGTATGTAAGTCACCCATATATCAAAGACTTTGTACGATTACTATTCATTGACACATCTCAGCGATGATGCAACCAAATTGTTATACACAAGTAACTGGTGTGAATGTAATCCAGACTGACCAGATGCAAATAAAACATTTTGACAATATATTGCTATTACAGGTTTAACATTTTAAGGTGACAGCTGAAATGAAAAGAAAAATTTCTCCACATTCAAACGATTAATAAAATATTGAAAATTTTGTCACAGTAAATTTCAATACCAACAAGAAATTAAAGGAATTATTTATTAAGTTTTGAGTACAAGTCTACTTTGTACAACTAATTTTATCAATTCTCTAATTAAGAGTTTTCTGATTCTGATTAGGTGAATACAGATTGCTGTGGATAAGTCAATATTCAGCTCCAAGCAAAATATGCATTATTTACAGTTCTATTTACACGGTTTAAATGTTCTACTGAATTGAAAATTAAGCTTTCTCTATAATCACCTTCAAAATTTCAAAAAAAGCAATATAAAATCACTTTAAACAAATCAGTTATAATAAAGAATGCAGTTTGACTTACCTTGGCGATTCTTCCAAAGGTATTGTTCGAATGTGAAGCTTCTGAATTTCATCTATTGTTCCTATGGTTAGTGTGCTGTCATTGGCAATTGCAAGACTAAAAAAAAAAAGAAGATTTTAGAGATCATTCACCTGCTTCAGCTCTACTTAACACCAAACAGATAAGTAGCTGGTTAAAAAATATGAGTTAGTTGGATGTTTCTTACCATTCTATGGCTTGTTTAAAAAATCTGATTATTTCTCAACATTACCTAAATTCAGTTATTTTTGATAGATCAAAATCCTTGTATAAAGTTAAAAGCTATCAACAACAATATGTCAACTCTGCTCAAACAAGTTAAGAGGTGTTTGAGAAAAAGTAATTTAAGGTTGCTCCATTTTTTGGCTACAACAGCCATATTGGACTGCAGATCTGCATAATGCTGTCATATGCTACAAGATTCTGTATGTGTGATTCAGACATTTTATCTGTCGTAACAGTGGCGAAAGTGGATGATCAATCAACAATAATTTGTGCAAGCATGAAAGGCCTTTTTACTAGGATGTTTCTGTTAAATGTAGTCCAATTCTAATGCAAATATTTTTTAATAAAGGCATTTAATTGGCACATTATATGTCTGCTGCACATGTAAAAAGTACTCTAAATAGATAATTGAAATCTGTGTGCAGAAACCATTTTCTTCTTTCACTCAGTGACCTCAACCTTTTACTTTTTGACTCCAAAATCAATAGACTTCTTCCTTAATTTAAATGCATTTAAATGGGTCTTCTTCGCAATGTATACTAATGTTATTGTGTTTAAACCATTTATTATGTAGTAAATAACCTTGACATTTGACCTTTTGCACCCAAATCAATGCTTTCCTCCTAACCAAAGATGTTAGTCAGCCATACAATTTAGTTCAGGCTGTCATGTAGAACTAATGTTATTGTGTGGAAAACCATTTTTCTTTTAGACATAGACCTTACCCTTTTACCTTTGGACCCCAAAATTGATTGTTTTTTTTCATACACTAAGTGCATGCCATCCACAAATTTGAGGGCCATGAATGATGGCTAACTGAATTCAATGTGTGGAAGCCATATTCTTCTAACAGTCAATGAGACCACGATCTTTGAAATTGAGCCCACGATTCTTCTTCAGCCAAAGATTGCTTACTGTAGATAGATGGTTACTAAAGTTATCATGCAAATATGAATTTGTAACACATGGATAAACAGACAGATGGATCATAGCATAATATACCTCACCTTATGGTATTCATATAAAAAAGTTGAATATAAGGTTTTCTTTTGTTAATAAAGCAACAATATTTAATTTCTGATCAATATCAATTGTGTAAAAGTTAAAGGCTTTCAAACCAGCATGCTGTAAAATCGGGTAAAATACTTTAGAGTATTTTTTGTGAGAATAGGTCATTAAAGATGTTTTTAATTCTTTTATGTAACAGATGGCAGATGTAATGGAAGATAAGATTATTTGTATAAACTTCATAGGCTAAGGATGTTTTCATTCTGAATTAATCAAATTCTAAAAAGTCTTTTCTACATAGCATACACAGGCCAAGCTTCAGACTTTAATCCATGTGGGCTGAGGTGAGATGGCAGTGATTAGGAAAGGTAAGTGCTTTAAACTACTTACCCACGAATGGCCTCCAAATGAAGTAGAAGATATGTGACTTTCAAAAACTTTTAAAAAAAAGGACACTAAAATAAAAAATGAAATCAATATCTTTACTCACAGGTAAGATGAATATAAATAATTACTAATTACCTATCAGGATATCCCTCTGAGTTAAGTGGACACATGTGGTTTACTTCCTTCAGGTTTACATTGGAGAAGACAAGCTTGTGGTTGCTGGAGTAGATAACTGTGGGCCGATCTGAGCAGGCAAATACATTTGTTGTGGATAGAGATTTGAATGTGCGTAGCACAGTGGGCTGAGTGCCAAGTGTAACTTTTTTCTTATCACTCAAATAACCTGAAACACCAGAAAACATGCATAAGATAAAGGGATCTAATAAACATTTTTTATAATAATTTATGAAGATTTGCTGTTGAACTTCAATAATTTATATATATCTTGAATCCACTGATACGATCAACTATAAAAATATGTGCGATTCTTTCCTACAATTGATATTTTGGATAATAGTAAGATTTGTTTCCATTATTTTGTTAGGACTTTGGTCCCAAAGAAGTTATCTCCCCTTTCTCCACGCCGATAACATTTGAAAAACAAAAAAGAAATTTTTAGAGTGGCATAATATGTTTGAAAAGCAAAATACTGCATTATTTGTTTATTCTTGTAAAAATGTTTGCCAATTCAGTTTTGAGGCAGATTATGCATTATACATTAATATTACTTTCATATATGCTGTTTATCTATCTCTCTTTCTTCAACACTGTATCTTTCCCAATGTGGAAAATGAGAGTGGTAATTAAGGCTGGATAAATCACTGTGGATCATATATTTATTAATAGCTTCATTCTCATGCAGCAATTCTACTTCTGTAACATGGGTAAGTACCAAAGAAACATTTGGTGGACATTAAAAAATCATGCTTACATTAAAGATTCAAAATTTTACAAATGTAATAATAATTGCAATAAGTAGATGGTTTAATAAAGTAGAATACTACCCGAGTCAACACCAAGACTGAAGTAGAAGAGTGACCCATCTCCAAGAGCACAAAGCAAGTAATGCAGACCTTCAAATGTTGTCATCAATATTGATCGAGGAATTATTTCTGAAAATCACACAAGTTATGAATTTTAAAGATATTTAAATGCACATAATGATCACTAGAGCCTAGTAATGAGGAATTAAAATAATGGGGATATATATTTGGCACTAGTATCATTTCTGTGTCTTTACCCCTCCCCTCCCCCCATGTTATTAGTTTTTGTGAATATACAGATCTGCCAGCTAAGGCAGTCAATATTTTCTCAAAGTTTGACAAATTTTCAGTATGTAGTAATAAATATGAACTTCTACTATCACCTTGAAAAAGGTGTGCTTGAAAAGTGTGGTCTGTTGCAGAAAAGGTAACATTATACTCAACAAACAAGTTCATAAAAGTACACATCAACTTTAATGACTTGCAGTTCATGTTCCGAAACTGCATTTCCAAACCCGATGTAGTCAATAACCTCTTGCCAGCTCTATCAATTCAATGGAATCTTCAACATCTTTTTGTGTATAGCTTATGTGGCAGTGGCAATTCTGCCTCAGGTAATACTCAAAATGATGACATATCTAATAAATGTAACTGTAGACTTTGTTTTTCTGCTCCACATGAACGGACAAGAATCTGAATATTGTTTTGCTCTAAGGTCAAAGCAAAAGCATGAACATTCAAATTTTTCCATACTTGCAACAATGACATTCATACTTTCTGCTATTATTCTACAAGTTTCTAACTGACTGACCTCAAAACATAGGAAATGAGAAATTAACTTTTTCACAAAGAAATATTCTGGGCAAATCGAGTGAAAGCTACAAAACCTGTCTCTGTGAGGAGACAGCTCTCGTCAGAATTTAGTGGTTGTCTTGGCAGCAACCACTTGAATCAACTGACTCAGTTTCTTTCTCTGTCACACTTGATCTAGAAGACAGATGCACTGTAAGGTAGACTGTGCATACCTGCCAATGCCTTTGATTGATGCTGTTCTTAAATTAAGGCTCAAAGTGATTGCTGAAAGCTTATGGTGAAATTTGTATGAGGTGAACATGTTACCTTTGAGCCCAAAGCCCCAAGTTTTTAAGAAATTATGTCCAGCTGCTAGCCATTTGACCTGTTACTCCCCAGGTATGCTTTTCTACACCTTTACCTTTTCCCCCCACCCCAACCCAGGTCTATGCATAAATATGCTTTTATCTTTGCCCCCCCCCCCCCCCAATCAATGCATTTCTACGCATTACACAGTATCTACAATGAATATCTTACATCTTACATTTAAATGTTGATTTGTCACGAGATAACCAAATGCTGGTGAGGCCCCGAGTGGTCTAAAGCGCTTTCCATTATGGATCACTGCCATCTGAACTCTGTCTGCGTGGGTTCGAGTCTAAGATTCGGCTAATGTAGTTATGTGAGGAAAGCTTGCCAGTAGCTTTTCATGGGTCGGTGGTTCTTTCCCGGGTTTTCCCCGGGTTCTTCCTTCACCAATACTGTCCGCCACGTATAACCTATCGTGTGCTGAAAAATGGCATTAAGCCTTACTACAACAACAACCAAATGCCGGTAAAAAATCTTTACTAACATCTGATTTTATCAACACATTTCCTAATGTTAGAACATATACCGTATATACTTGCATATAAACCGAGAAATTTAGGAAAAAAATAAGGCCTGGAAGAAGGGGGGGGGGTCGGCTTATCTGAGGGTCATGGTCCAAGTTTTAAATTTATAATGCTTTTCCCTTCGATCTCCAGTATTTATTGTTTCCGTCGATCGCCGAATATGAGTTCACATGCCTAATGATGCCATATGGCTTATAAGATTTGTCCTGTCGTGAAGTAAAACAAATATTTTTTTCTAACTTAAGTGGTAGGATAATGAATGACAAACATGTTTTAATGTACTTGATGTCTATTTGACAGATGTCCTTCCACCAGAAAATACAGTCATACGTGTTATTTGAACCACGGAAATACGTGTATTTTCCAAGAGAACCGCCATATTAGTAATCTCTAGCCAAATATTTAACCCTCAGCTAATCAGTAATCATTAAACTCTGGTATCGTACAAATGCATGCTAGCATATTTCAGTGTAAATATGAAAAGAATCTGAATAAAAAAAAAGAAAAGAATTACGATATTGAAGGTATATACGACAAATATTTTGATCGAGAGTAGAAATACATGTACGATAGTCTTAAAGGAACAAGAGCAAGAGGCTCCATAAGGGTTTGTGGCGCGCATTGCTTAGGAAGGGTAAAAAACATTGCAATATACGAGTCAGCGTGAATAATTGTAAAACTATATAATTTGTTGGATTTCTTTGATAAGTGTTTTAGACGTAATAGGCAGACACAGTTTATATACTACTGTTGATTAGTTGTTTGTAAAGCAAAGTGGTTTGTTAGCGATAGAGTGTTGTACAATAGCTACCATATGCTTAATCTGTGATAAATGCCTTGAGGGATAATAGGTTTGTTTTGTTGCACAATGCCAATGACTTTCGTAAAACATGCCGACTCTCAAATATATCGTTTACTGAGATATGGTAGTGGACATGGTTTCTGCTCAAAGTTATAAACTGTCACAATACTTGAATAATGTCCATGCTGAAACCAATCATATTTTGATCAATTAAATCACAATACCGGTAGTTAAAAAAAAACAACACAAATAAACAACAATGATAAATAATTATCAAATACAAATTGATAACCAACCACACATGGAAATAATTACTTGATAAGGCATATAAATAGTACGCTACCACTATAAGAAATTATTTCAGTTTAATCTCTCTAGAAGTTTATATTCAATTCAATCAGATAAAATGAATAGTATAGGAAGTAACAGAAAGTGTTCTGCTTATGATGCAGCATTCAAACAGAACGTTATTGAATATGCAGAAGCAAAAAACAACTGTCTGCAGCACGCAAATTTTTTTGTGAATGAGAAGCAAATATGGGAATGGCAGCAATTCATCTACGTGTTATGCAAATGGCAAAAAATTATAAATATAAGTTGGCAGCTTCAAAATTTTTCGTATCAGCCGGCTGAAGCTCTCGTTTTAAGAACCGGACTATCGGATGACCATGATGACAATGACGATGTATATGATGAAAGCACGCCCGTAACAGAAGCAGAGTTTCATTAACTGTTTGGAGAGTCTGATACAGAGCCCAATTTTTAAAGTTTCTAAAAGTGACAACGATTTTAGAATGATGATTAATTAAATTTCCATTAAGACTTAACACTTTAGAATTGTTTTTATTTCAACATATAAATTAGCTTTCTTACTTTAATTTTATTTAATAATGTGATTTGCCTAAAAAAACGTATTCAGAACTCACTTTGCGCATCTTGTGATGTACTGGTAGTCTAGAAATTATGGGTTGGCTTATACGCGGGTCATGCACTTTATAACAGTTTAACCAATTCAGTTTTGGGGTTTGGGGGGTTGGGGTTGGTTTATATGCGAACGGGCTTATACGCGAGTATATACGGTAAATGTAACTGACCAATTTTAAGTAGGTGTTTATTGCACAGCCACATCCAAAATGGCATCGTTAGCCTATTGTATTACCTCAATTCAATGTAAATATTATGGCCTTTTCAAATTATGTTAGTTACTCATATTTGTAATTTTTATTTTTATTTTAATAGGATCAATTCATAATGTCATCATGTTCTTTTTGCGGAAAATCACATTCTTAGAATGAGTGGCAAATATGGCAAGTCTTCTTCCGTACATATAATGCATAATGAAGCTTTAATGGGTTTAAAACATAAAATCTGCCATAATTGTGGGGCATATAAAATAAAATAACATAATTAAGAATATTTGTGTTCATTTCTTCCATTCATTTCAATATTCAATGTTTCAATAAAATCATATAACACACGATACAGGAACTTTATATTTTTAATTTCCGAAAGGAATTCCTCGATTTCGTCATGGTGATGTTGTCCTTATCTGTTCTGTTGATTCCAGTGACTGAACGAAGTGACGATTATTCTGGATTCAGAACCGATGAAATACCAGATTTTTTCAACAATGTAGCCTTTATTGACGAAAGATCTGAAATTCTGTCATCAGATATCGACTCAAGTGACATTGATGATGATCAGCCAAATTGATTTGCAGAATGTGCAAGATATTTACAGAAGTCCATTTACTCAGCAGTCGGGACCATTACATAATTTGTAGGAAACAGCACCTGAACTAGACTATTTCTAATTAAATTTTCCAGTTGAACTTTTTGAAAAGATTGTAAGTGAAACAAATAAACTTGCAGCTGAACAAAATGTGGATCATGAAATCAGTGATGTAAATTGGACAGAGACCAGTGTGCCTTTCTTGGCATGTTGATCTTCATGGGAATAATCAAAACTCCTGACTATAGTTTTTATTGGTCAAATGACAGTTTTCTATCCGATGAAGGATTCAAAAATGTATTGCCAAAAGGTTTGAAAAACACATATTTCCTGCCAATTACCCTAACCATGATGAACTTCACAAAATACGTCCAATACTGGATGAAGTTCTGGCAAACATTGAAAAAACATACAAGCCTCACCAACATCAAACCAGTGATTGGTTTTTATACATTTCTAGATTCATTACAAATAATGTATCTTTCCAACGGTAAACTGCACAGCATACACACTCTCACATATAAATATCATAAAAGAAATTCATATACATACACATGACTTGACTTTTAGTACCAAATACCAACAGACTGGTTCTATACCAGATACATATTTGAACAAAGAATAGGCCAGCAAAGTTTACAAGTTAGAAAACT
Source organism: Unio pictorum (assembly GCA_030141615.1). NCBI lineage: Eukaryota > Metazoa > Mollusca > Bivalvia > Unionida > Unionidae > Unio > Unio pictorum. The sequence continues at coordinate 4,557,362 of JARLTB010000357.1, read as the reverse complement.
AGTCTGTTCTCTCCTAACTAAGCCATACAGCTGCTATAAATAGAAACCGAGGTCTAAAGTTTGAAAGCAGAACCAGCATGTTTCTTGGAAATAGGGCAGCTGCTATAAATAGAACATAATACTGTTAGGAAAGTGCATGTAAGTCTATGGACAAGCATCATCTTATGTCGTAGTTATACAGAAGCTGTCTTTTCTACAATATGGTTTGTGAGGTATTGGGATGCTAATAAAATGAGAAAACAAATTATTAATTTCATTTTGGAGGAGGATATACAGAAAATGTGTAATCTGAATACATTTACACACAAGGCATAATTTAGTGAAAAAAGCATAATGATTACGCCAAAAGCAAAATGGTTGACATGTCTGTGTAGGTACTGAACCGGCAACATTTCGATATAAGGTGGATGGTTAGAAGTAACAATTAATTCTGATATCAATTGGCAATACAATGTGATGCTACTTGTAGTAAATCTTCAACTGGATAACATCAAAAAGTGGCAAGCACAGACCTGCCACCCAAACAAGACCATCTGAGTAGGCAATTAGTTTTTTTATTTATAAGTTAGACTACTTTTCTCAAAGGTGTAGAAAATAATGTACTGCTATTGTACATTTGGACAACATGTTTTTAAAAGTAACAGTAAACATTATGTTCAACTATAAAGTTTGTAAAGTACACTTATACATGAACTACCTCCAGTACAGTTTCACAAACTTCAGTTCCAAACACTATAGGGTTCAATGGATTTTGCTACCTCAACTTGATGTTATCTGAGTTGTTTCTGGATTCACATCATGACAGAAATCATATCTCCCACCATGAGACATGCTCAACTCATGTCCAATATACATAAATCTTTCCCTTCAGTTTTTCCACCCAAGAATCTGAATATTCCTTTTTATTCTTCTGTACTATTTTTTAAAAGATTTATTTTAACTTTCATCTTGAATATGTATTGCTTGTTGGATGCCATTATTTCAAAATTCTAAAAGCAACAACTTGATCATGCAGACATTTCGTATGAAAACAATATGTGCAGTTTAAAGCATCTGAGGTACTCCTGTAAAGATAGTTTGGATCTCAAGCTATCAACATTAAATCTAATATAAAATCCAGATCTGAATCACACACGGATAAACCTGTATCTGAATTTTACAAAATTTCTTATTTCAATAACTTTTGCTTTTCATTACACAGGTCTGTATTTTTAAGCATCATTTTTGTAAAACTTGGAGCTGACTTGTGAGGGTAGGCAGGTCAAAAAGTGGAGGTAATGTAAAAGTTATCTGCTTGTCTATATAAAACATATTGATGAGAATGATTAGATTTTTTTGTCTTTCTGTGAGGGCTGGATTCAAGAGGAAGCAGAGTTCATTTCTTATCTTTAATCTTAACTGCTAACATATTTGAAGAAACCATTTCCGCAATATCTAGATTCACAACGATTCACAACGATTAACAGGTCTGTATACCTCCTTCAAGCTTTTCCACATGGAGACTTTCAAAAGAAGGCAGTTTGAAGATTCGAACTGAGATATCCGTCCAGAGTCCTATGGCACATAGGTTGGAATTGTCTGCTCCTTCTCGCAAAGGTGTTATGTCCAAACAGGCTACTTCATGTTCCACAACGGCAGTACTGCAAAATATTTTTTTTAAAGCAAGACGTTAATGAAATGGAGTGGGATAATATTCTCATTCTTATTTACTATATTATCCCTGTAATGTGCATACAAAACGACAATAGATTACAGAAACAGGATGCATGCTAGCACCATGACAATGCTACCTGTTCAGCTGCATACTGCTGATGTGGATTCATTATATTCAGTTCCAGCAATTCTGTGCTGAATCTCATCTATGGATCCCACAACCTCTCAATGGGACGAGTCATGATGCTGTCAATAATGACAAGTCAATGGATCATGATTCTGATACTCATTCTGACTGTGATTAAGACTGGTCATCAATGGCAGCATCAGATTCCAATTCTAAGCCTCTAAAATTGATGCACACATTTTATTGCCATTTGTTTTTCTGATGCAAAGGATTCACATACGAAACAGGGAACCAGACTAGCATAGGCAATATTATGATGGAGTAGCTTCCCCTAATGCTCTTGCACAATTTCCATTGAACTCAGCAAGATGTTGTCCACATGCTCAACATCAATGCTTGCTGCACTAGAAAGTGATCTCCAGATTAAAATGGCACGCATTAAGAATCGTTAGCGAAGAACATGAAAGAAGCAGAACACAAAAGAGTAAATGTGGATCTAACTTTGATGAAAAATGGAGAAAATAGATCCCTTGACTGGATTACGGTACATCCATTAGGATTACTGGTGAGACTTCTGATTGCAAAGACTGCAAAAGTGAATAATTCTTTCATGACATGGTTTAAGAATTTAAAAAAATCTGACTTCAATCACCACAAGATATCTGGAGAACAAAATATTACCTAGACATTCTTTCACAACAAAGAAATCAGTAAACTTGCCGTAACAATTGCATTATTTGAATTACAAAGTCAAGAGGTAATTGCAGATTTTTTTTTTTATTACTTTGATGCAATAAAATAAAGATCTTAAATTTATGTGTAACTTATTAGAAAGAAGATGAATCGTCAGCCTCTTTGATGTTTGAATAACTGTGTTTTAGGACAAAGTACAAAGAAATCGATAATAGTACACATATTATGACAAACAGTAAATTAACTGCAATTTGGTTTAAAAGATGTATTTGGCTTTTTTGTATTTGCTTATATGTAACTGTGTTGGTCTATAATATTATTACAAAAAGGTGATAAGGAGACTGTTCAAAGGACGACTTTAAACTAAAAGAAAAATGAATAAAATTATTCTTTGAATGGAGAGAGAGAGAGAGAGAGAGAGAGAGAGAGAGAGAGAGAGAGAGAATATATATATATATATATATATATATATATATATATATATATATATATATATATATATATATATATATATATATATATATATATATATATAACAAGTTGCAATATCCTAATTTAAGAAAGATGAAAGTGTATGGGCCAGATGAAAATTTCTCAGTACATTTTTGACCCCCACATTTTGCTGATGACCCCCAGTTCTGATACCACGGGTTTCGGAAACCCTCAATTTTACACCCCTGGGGGATACACTACTCTAGATGAAGTATGCATGGATCTGAATCAGCCTGATAGTCAGCAACCAAGATTTGAGCTGATATGGATTTGCTGAAGAAAAAAAAGATTTCCATGAATTATGTATGAAGAAAAAATTATCCAACCTGATTTGTTTGAGGTTGCCATCATGTATTTTCAGGTAGAACAACTCACTTCCTACAGCCACCACCACTTGTTTGCTGTTACAGCTTCCTAGACTGATGTTCTTGCCTCCAGGATTCTTCCACTCATTTACAAGTTTCTTTGTCTCACAGCTTATTAGTCTAACTGAAGAGGTTGTTATCTGAAACATCAGGACACAATAGAGTAAGACCTGTCTATATACATCACCCATTGGATTGCTGGCAAAACCTAGCCATTATAAGCTGTGCACCTTTAAATAATGGTAAATGGGAATAAAGTTATCCTCAAATGTGACATTTTGTACCTGATCTTTATATACAAGTGAGTGCTTTATAGAGGTGACCACTACAGCAGGTTTTATTATAATTACAAATTTGCATGTCATTAAGGCCTGAAATCTACAGCTGTACCTTTGCAATAAACTAATCTTGGATTTTCTAAATGGAAGTCTATAACCATATTTAGCTGATAAACTCTGGCTGTGAGATACCAGACTCATGTAGAAGTCAGACACAACTGCAAAAAAAAACAACAAAAAAACAACCCATAGCGAACACAAAATGTACTGGCAGATCAGGATATAATGAATCCTAACAAACAACACATACCAAGATCCTCCAGCACATTATTTGATGGCAGATCTGAGTCAATGTTGTTTCATTTAGATCTGTTTTATATGGTTTTTCTTCTCAAGTGAATATTTGGGGTGATTTAGATTTAGTCTGGTGTGTTTTGGCACAGCAATACAGTTTAGGCTATATAGGATGATGCAACAGGAATGTATCTTTGAAAAAAAGACAGGGTTCCATCTAGGATTTGAATAATGTGAATACATGCCCATACTAAATCTGAAGAAAAAAAAAAAGGGTGAGGCCAACATAGCAATAAGGGGAGGGCCTTCCAGTATGGTGTAAGACAAAGCCTCAATGTATTCAAAAAGAGCAATAGTGTGTATAATAAGTGCATTAAATGCATATCATGTTTTCTGTATATTATAGTATAAGACTTAAAACTGAAATCAAAGTCTTAGGTTTTCTAATAACAATATTTTATCACACAATAACCATTAAAGAATCAAACCATAGACTGATAATAGTGTCACTCCTCTGGCCAATCTTAAAAATCAGTGTCGTGTACTTCCTGCGTGTCACATGCTCAATTCTGATTAGATACACTTCCATACTAAGAAAGATCTGAAGAGCACATATTTTCCTTTCATGGATGATAAAAAATAATTTTTAAACAAAAAGTATAAAGCTCAAAATGAATTAGGTAAAGTATATATAAATTCTATAAAAGCTAACTCTTAACTGTAACATATATACATCTCAGATCTTCATCCAGACTAACTGTAATTGTGACTGCATTATTCTGCAAATATGATCACTATTTCCTAAATAGCCTCCTGTCCTTCCTCATCCTCCACTCTACCAATGCCTTATTAAAGTTGAAGTCTCTCAGAGGAGGTCCTTCATTTGAAATCATCATGAATCTGTTGAGAACCCTTTCTTCAAGACGGCTTCTTCCTGCAGTTTTGGTTCAATTTCGATTGCTGAATCCTCCTTCACAGTCAGTGGTTTGGTATGGCATAACCATGGCCACTGATGCTAAATGAAGAAGATTTAGTAATACATCTGCATGATGTTGATGTACAATCTGCCAGAGTCCGCATATATTATCTCTAGGGTACATTTCTCTTTGAATGATAGTCTTAGCAAGAGACCACTCTGTCAAACATGTTTTGGGTCACACAAAGGGGGACAGATACCTTCTTTTGATTTCTTCTCCTGACCAAAATGATCACAGAGAATTTTTATCTGGTCATATCCATACATTTCTTGTTCTAGTAAAGCTGGAAAATGTATGAAAAATTGCACGCACTGATAAACATTATGCTCAAATGAAAAATTTGTGAAGTTCATGTAAACTTTATTTACCACTAGTACAGTTGTATAAACTCTAGTTCCAAACCCTATTCCAATGGTTTGTTGCTATCTCTCAACTTGACACAATTCTTGGAAATTCTTTACAATTTCACATGATGACTGCAATCATATCTCCTGCCATGAGACATGCTCAAATTGGCATGTGATGTTCAATAAGCGTAATTGTATCCTTTCCAGTTTTTATTCACAAGAACATGAATATTCCTTTTTATTCTTCTGTGTTGATTATTAACACTTTTCTAGAAGCTTATTTTCTGAATTTCATCTTAAACATGCATCACTTTCTGGATGCCATTTAAAAAAAATTATATATTCAACAGTTTGATCATGCAGATGCTTTGCATGAACAATTACATGCAGTTTAAAGCATCTGGGATGCTACTGTAAAGTTTGTCTGGTTCCCTGACTAATTTCACTAAATCTAAGATGAAACCTGGATCCCAATAAAAATTTGGATGAACCAATTATCTGGATTTTTTTTGGCAATGATCATTTTTTAAAAAGTTGTTGCTAGTATGATGCAAGTCTGTATTTTAAGGGTAATTTTCGTAAGACTTATGGCAATATCAAAAGTGTTGACAGGTCTGAGGATGTTGAAAGCTATAAAACGGGTAAAAATCTTGAAAAGTGCAAATCAACTGACCTGTAGAAGCTGTTTATGGGATACATTAGCACACAAGAAGGTCTGCTGATCACAGTCAAAGCCTGGCATCTCTGTCTCCTCTACTTCTTCTCCTGCCAGCTGTAACACCCTGCAATAATAAAAAAATGGTGTACCACTGTGTTAGAACAAACCAGTATCATCACAACATTATCTAAACTATCGTCACTATGATATTTAATGATCAATGCAGTACTTACTTTTGCTGCTGCAACAATAAAATGATTAGTTACAGAGTTTTTAACAATCATAGCATTGGAATTTAAATATCCTAGGAAGAGTATTTATGCCTGCATGGTTAATTTGGCATTGCAGGAATAAAACTACTGACAAAATGTTAACAGGACAATTGCAATGTTACAGAAAAAAGTACTTGAAGGATAAAAATTGTCATTACAGAGGTGATATAACCAGTCCAATAAAATATAGCACTGCAACAACAAAACATAGTGTCACCCCCAAATTTAAATGCTATTGCAATAAAAAGCTGATATCTTAAATGTCGTATTATACAACTACAAAAATTATCAATCAACTCAAATAAAATGTCTGCAATGGCGTAAAAAATACAGTTGCAGAAACTAATGTTACATGCACTCAATTAATAGTACTGTGAAATTAACTAGATACTGTTTTGGAAATAATAATTTTGCAAATGTATGTATCTCACTGAATTCCAGAAAATGTTATGCATGTGAGAATGTTGTGATTTAAAGTAGAGCAAAAGCAAGGTTGAAAACAAGGGCTCAAACTTAGATGAGTTGAGCAATATCAAGACTCGTGGAAAACCAGTCAATGTAGCGTAGATTTGTTAAAACTGAACAAGTCAGAAAAATCTTTGTTATAGCCAACAGTGTTTCCTCCATGATGTATAATATTATGATAGGTGTTCTCTACTTGTCCTCAAAGAGGATAAGAAGGAAAAGGAAATTAGTGAATTATGGAATGGAGGTTTAGAGTGGTGACATGTCATTAATGTGACACCAGTTGGGGAAAACATGCCACTGCCAATGGAGGAGATTGTCTTGACCAAGGAATAATGGAATAATAGAGATCTTAGCTGGATAAGTAGCTTTGGGGTCGTTATGAATTTCTCTTTTATCTCTGTTGCCAGATCGTGGATCTAACACTTGACCCATCACAACTTTTTTGGCAGTCCATGCCCCTCATTTTCCTGATTAGTTTCAGGATTATAACTGCTGGAGGTAAAGTCATATGCCTATTATCACCTCCCAGCTGACTGAAATGGCTTTGACTGCACGTCTTTGGGTCTGAGAATGGAGAGACAATTTTGTATTCAGCCTTATAGTGAATAGGTCAAACATCAGTGGCTCCACATAGTGAAATTTGAAAGAAAGATGAACAGACTATTGGAGACCACTCTGTTAAGACCAATTTGGCCTCTTGTTAATAATAAACAAGTCAGGACATTCAGCCTTCATGGAATGTGTTAGACTTGTATGCTGATATGTTACTGGGTACACCAAAGAAGGCACTCCATCCTTTAATACTGAGGTCTGGTGATATTTCACCCTTGTCAAAAGAGGCAGTTCATAACAACCTAATTGTGTGACATTATAAAACCAGTCTTCCTTTGGATGTGCTACACCAACATGTGGGAGGCATGAAGAATGACATTCATTTGCAGGAGACTGATCTGAAAAGACTTCTCTTGCAGTATCCACTTGCTGCTGACCATTACAATGTCCAGTAAGAATTGTGCCTCCCAACCCAATAAATTGGTGCCAGTACAGACTGAGAAAATGGTAGTGGGACTTCCAAAAATTATTGCTTTCATTAGCTACTGTTTGCCATTGATGCAAGAATTATTTGGTTTTAGTCAATGCATCCGGTAGAAAGACACGACATTAAAAAAAAAGTTGATTCAGAGTAAGTTATAAATAGGTACTGTATGTAATTTTCCTTTTGCCAATGAGAAGGCTGTATTCCATTCAGCAAGTTGTGCCTGTGTATTAAGTGGGTGTGATCATGGCCATGTCAAACTTAATGGTATGATAGTAAGCCAAACTTTGGACAGGCATACAAAGTCAAATTGATGAGCTACACAAGCCCAATTTTCTGAGGTTTATTCACCAGATATGGACCTCAGTTTTGATGATCTCAGAATAAATAACAGGTGAACATTTTTCATGAACATTTATTACTCACTCTGGGGGTCTAAACCTACCTCTGACATTCATGGAGTGGATGTTTGCAGTACTTACCTTTTCTTTACCTGTGATTTTCACAATTTTAACATTGTGACAGGCATTATATGTACATGGTTGAACTACTAAGAATATAATATTTATTACATATATTTGAACTTTTCCATTAAAAAAACAAACAAAAATACAGATGAAATACAATTATAACTTATCATTGTACCTGTATTTGCACCGTACATGCAAATATTGTAATTTAATTGGTTAGATATAGTTTGAATAACGCACAATGCATTCTAACCTGGCCCCTTGTTTGGGCCCCTCTTTGTCTGTGGTGGTTCTGCCAAACACGAGGTCAGTTACAAAATTTAGATATGTTCATGTTGAACCAATCAGATGACGGCATTAGATCACGTGATCTAACATTCGGCGGCTGGTTTGAGGCAGTGATGCAGTGGCTTGGTTGCAACAAAGACGTGCCTTTCAGTGCTAGTGTTGTACTAAATATCTGTAAAAAGAACTCTTTCCGATTGTCGTTTCCATATATTCAACTCTTTATTTTGAGAAGCAAATATCTATTCGGCGCACAATGGCTTCTCGTAGATCAAGACGAACTATTAATCGTTTGGCCAGTGTTAGCAATACCGAACTTACTGATGGTGCCAGTAGTGTGGTGAATTCAACTTGGGCGGACATTCCAGAAAATTGGACAGCATCGAAACTGGTTAAACAGTTAGCTGAGAAGAACATTAAGGTTTCAGCTTCCCTTGGAAAAAAGAACCTTCTTCAACTTTACAAGGATAATGTACAACAAACGGGTGTTTCTTTGTGTTCAGGAACATCAACACGTGACCAGCCAAGTTTTTCAAATACATTTTCAACAGTTCCGTCACGTGACCTGCAAGCGGATGAAACACCACGTGATCCGAACATGGCTGACATGACAGCTATAAAGCAACAGCTAGCTGCATTACAAGCATCAGTCGCCGCATTGACACAGTCTTCCGTAACGACTGCCGTATCAGCGCGAAGTACAACAGCTTCACAAGCTACATGGTCTCCGGTTGGCGAGAATACAGGTCAGTCGCATAGTAACTTTAACCTTCAATCGGCCTTTGCTAGCCGCGGAGATTACACGAGATCCATACAAACAGTACCTTACGCCGTGCCTGTGGATAAACTCCCGCCAGTGGAAATCGTACCTAGCAATATACGTAAAGATATCATCACTGGTAAGCATGTTAATCTTGCCCTACTGCTAATACCAGGATTGGACAATAGCTCTGAGACCAAAAATTATCGAGCAGAGCGGCAGCCAAATTGTAGTAAAAGGCAGTGACCCTCGTTTGTCCGGCACACTTAATATTTCGGAATTTCGTAAGGCCTTCTCTAAATACAGAAACATTATTTGTGAAGTCTATCCATTTAGGAGGCCCGAGTTAAACTCTTATGCCGACTTGATTGATGAACTACATCAGAAATATGCTGGTAATGGTTTCTATGAGTACCATAATGCGTTCTCTCGCAAAGCTGCTCAGTATTTAATACAACATAATATTGTCGTAGATTGGTCTTCCCGCGATACAGAGTTGTTTCTATCGATTTTCTCTGGTAGAAAGACTGAAGTTTGCATGCATTGCAATAGTACTCTGCACTCGAGTAGCTTCTGTCCAGCTAACCTCACAATGCCTGGGAATGCACAACAATCTAAGAAGACTAAACAAATACTCTAATTTCAATGCTGCCAATTATACTTCAATGGATCGGCGTGGCCGTCAAATAATTTCACTCAATGGGAAGCAAATATGTAACAATTTCAATGAGACCCAGTGTAACAGGCTTTATTGCAATTTGTTACATATATGTAAATTCTGCAAAAATGACCACTCACAGAGTACTTGTGAACATAGAACCAAGAACGAGAACCCCATTAAAACTTCAAGTCTGGTTAAGAGAACGAATAATAAGGACTGACTATATTGTTTCCCTAGTCTGGTGCTAGACAAGACACGCATAAACTATGCTTCTTCCATCCCTACATTGGCCACTACCCCAATAAATGTTGATGTTCTTCATCAAGAACTCCATGCTCATCCTGATTTAGATTTTGTAACAGATTTAATATATGGTTTGCGCGAGGGTTTTCATACAGGTATGCAGGGAGTACCTTCAGCAACTTTTGAATGTACAAATTTATTGTCTGCTAGAACCCAGCCACACATAGTTCAAGATATTATAGAGCAGGAGAAACTAAAGGGATTTCTGATAGGACCTTTTGATTCTGCGCCTTACCCCGTTTACAGAGTAAATCCCATAGGCATCGTCGAGGGTAAATACTCCAAGAAAAAGAGACTAATTGTTGATCTCTCTGCCCCGCATAATAATCAAGAACACTCGAGCCTTAATAGCTTGACTGACAAGCATGAATTTTCCATGAAATATGTAAAGATCGATGATGCCATAAAGACAATTAAAACAGCAGGTACAGGGGCGTGGTTATGTAAATTTGACATTTGTGATGCTTTTAAACTTATACCCATACACCCTAGTTTGTGGCCATATCATGGCATTAAATGGAACAATCAGTATTATTTCTATGTGCGTCTAGTGTTTGGTTCTAGGTCTTCACCAAAGATTTTCACCAAACTGTCAGAAGCTATAAGTTGGATTGACACCACATGGCTGATAGAACCATGGCCATCATGACAATGCTGTTTGCTCGTTTGGGAATTCCACTTTCTCCTCATAAGACTCTTGGACCTACCACGTGTTTAGACTATTTAGGAGTAACTCTGAATACCTTAACCATGCAAGCAAAATTACCAGAAGAGAAAATAGACAGAATTAGAAATCTTCTGGCTCAATTCATCAAAATAAAATCTGTAACTAAACGTGAACTTTTAAGTCTCCTGGGACACTTGAATTTTGCCTGTCGTGTAAATGTCCCAGGCAGGACATTTGTCTCATATTTATTGCAAATATCGACGTCCGTTAGGGAGTTGCATCATCACATACATGTTTCTAGAGAATGTAAGAAAGATTTACAGATGTGGAGTAGTTTCCTCAATCAGTGGAATGGGATTTCTCTATTTTATAATGATACAATATCTAATTCTTCTGATCTGGAACTTTACACTGATGCTTCAGGGTCAATTGGTTTTGGGGGTTACTTTAGAGGTCGCTGGTTTGCACAGCCATGGCCAGAGGAACTGCATCCTTTACTAGACCATACACTGTCCATAGCTTTCTGTGAATTGTATCCCATCGTGGTAGCAGCAGTGTTGTGGGGACAAGAGTGGAGGCAAAAGAAAATACTCTTCCACTGTGACAACGAGACTACGGTGGCAATTATTAAGAAAGGCAGATCTAAGAGTCCTGATATTATGAAACTTATGCGCCGGCTGACTTTGACAGCTGCAACGTATGGATTTGTTATATATGCTGAACATATACCAGGGAAGAAAAATGCTATAGCTGATGCATTATCTCGTTTACAGATTTCACGATTCCGGCAGCTAGCACCCACAGCAGAACATCAACCATGCGGGTGCCCTCCTCCTGCAACACTACTGCTCACCTAGAACATACTGTGAATTTCTTGTGGGATTCTTCTTTAACCACGGGCACCAGATGTGCGTATTCAACAGGATTCCAAACCTTCAAGTCCTTCTTGCTAATGGTAGGATTGTGGAGTCCAGGATCAAGTTTGCCCCCCGTGGTAAACGAGGACATTGATTTACTTCGTTGCACATTGTACAAAGATGTTGCACCTGACATATAAAACTATTAAACTTTATCTTGCCGGTATTCGGCATAAATACTTGCAATTTGATGTTAGCACACCATTATCAAATATCAGCTCCTTACTTAGACTACAAAATATTTTGAAAGGCGTCAGAAAGGTGCAAGGTGATTCTCGACAGAAACGCCTTCCTATTACATATGATATATTGTGTAACATATGGCAGTGTTTGGAACACTATGGACTGAGTGAGTACACTAAACTCTTACTTCAAACTGCTTGTGCACTTGCTTTTTATGCTTTTTTGCGCTGCGGTGAATTTACTATTCATGGTTCGCAATTTTCTACAGCAACCAATCTATGTATGTCGGATATAATATTCTATATGGATAAGCGTCTATTCGTTTTGCATCTTAGGGCATCCAAAACTGATGTTTTCCGCCGGGGAGTGGATGTCAGTATTAATGCTATGAATTGTGATGTCCTTATATGCCCATACCGGGTGATGAAGAACTTCCATCATATTAGGACATTAGCTGGAGCTCGCCCGTGTGATCCTCTGTTTCTTATGGACAATGGTCGTGCTTTAAGTAGAACGTTCTTTATCACTACCGTTAAAACTATTTTGTCCAGGTTAGGTTATGATTCACAATGTTATAATGGACATTCTTTCCGCATGGGCGCAGCAACCAGTGCAGCCAAGGCTGGGATTCCAGACCATCTTATCCAGACCTTGGGTCGATGGTCCTCAAATACATATTGCAGATATATTCATGTGCACCCAGATAGAATTAGCTTTGCCCAGAGACAGATGTCACAGCGTGAGCTTCAATAAGTAGGACATGTTTGTGTAAATGCTATTCATGCTTTAAAATATCATGTATTCATGCTTAAGCTATCTTTTATGTCAGTCATACATTTCTACATTCACGCTCATCAGGTGATAATGCAGGTCTAAACTTTTTGTTTCAGGCAATTTTACAAATTTATTAATTGGTATTATCCATATATATACCCCTACATTATTTTAAATTGGGGGCCTCCGTTACAGTCACGCTGTTCCATAGTCACAGCTCTTCTTTCACTCCGTTTGGGCACTGCCAAGTTTCATGCATTTCACAACTTGGCTTCTTGACCCCAATTTGTGTCAGTACTTATATATACTCAAATATTAGGCACATATATACTTCATACCAGCTTCCTACGGTGCATGTATGGAGTCAAGGTTAATGTTTGCTGTCATGGGGTCCTCAGGATCTGACTTGTCGAGTTTCGGTTATCAGGTCCCTATATACCTCGTATCAGCCCTTTAGGCTCCACATACAGGTGTCGGACATGCTTCACAACCCTCTAACTCCCACAAGTTCCTGAGGCACTCCTTTTCAACAAGAAACAATTCAGAGCTGGGCTGGTGCAGTGTGCTGTGACAGGACATGCCCCCGTTATGCCAAAGATTATTTTTATATGTACAATAAAGTGTATATTAACCTATGTATTGTGTGTTATTTAAATGTTAAATTTACACACGTGTCTTGATGCTAATCTTAAAGTGTAGGCATCAACCTTCATTTTTCATATAGAGCTTGTGTATCTATTGTGTATATTTCTTGAAATGCATGCAATTTAAAAACTGTTGAGGTTTTTTCTCTCAATCAATTCAGCACTATGGGATCTTGTACTGCAAAACAATATAGCACTTAAAGGTTAATAAATAATAACATGCATCAATAGTGTGTTATACCATGTTATCTAAAACTGACCAAGCCTGAGACCCCCCTCCCCTCCCAATATTCACAAAATAAAAATATACTTTAGTTTACCTAGTTTAGAAAAATCCAAAATTTTGTATAGATGGTGTGAATTAACACAAATTTGTCTTGGACTGACAGGAAGTGTCTTGTATACTGTCATGTAAAATCAAACACTGGCAACACCTAGTGGTTGCTAGGGAGGTAACAGTCAAATGATATTGCCCTTTATATGATGTAGACAGAAAAGTTTGACATTTTAGTAAGGCTGGATTTGGGTAGGAGGTCAATAACTCTAACGGTAATGTTATCGGGATATGTATTCAAATCAGAAATGTAAATACCGATAATTAGGATCAAAGATACATAGTTTCACTTTCAGTTGCAAATACTTTTATATACCTTGTTTGACCAACAAAGGATAACACAAGGGTATCATCAACGTCACCAGATCCAACTCTCAAAGACCATATCCCTGTAATATATAAAATGAAAGGATTATTTACATAGTTTGTACAATAGGTGTATGATACAACTTGCAAGATTGAAAATCAAGTGTGCTCAAGTTACTCAACTCTACATTGTGAATGATATCAGCAACTGTAGGTCAAAGAATGAAGCTAAAATTATCAACTTTGTAATGCGAAGTTATGATTTCAACAACCATTTGTATTGACAAGCAGAGCAATATGAATCATTCAATATGTGGTGAATTGGGTGGTTTGAGTAAATGTAATTGGACATATTGGTCCCATAGTTAATGAGAAATCTTGATAATGGACTAAGCAGTTATGGAAGCTGTCATGTGCCACATTTAGACAAACATCATCTACTCCCTACACACGTTATATCATAAGCAAATATTAAAGACAAATTTAAAATAGTTACAAGAAAACTAGATTATGCAGACTAATTTTGTTTTCCTGAGGCATACGACGGTTTCCGAAAAACTGTTGAGTTGAGAATCGAAATGAACTTGTCCCATAACTCCCGGACCAATTTAGTGGGTTACACAAACATACCCCACAGAAAATGTATGGAATATGTGGTGTTGCTCTTTTTATTGATACAAATAGTGTCAAAAAAATTCATCCAGAAAACATACAAGATCATTTTTAACTAATTAGGAGATGTCCAAGTGAAAATTCAGAGCTACAAACATGGATATGATTCACAATAAAACTATATAAACGGCTTTCTCCTACTGACTATATTTCTCTCTCTTTCTTTCTCTCTCTCTCTAATTGCCTACCAAATGATATTAAGGAATTTGCTAAACAGGTCAACAATATAATGTGTCCAATTATAGCATGTGTTTTATTCTTTGTTCATTTAATGATAAGAGTTTTAAAAAAACTGCCCAGAAATCCGGCTATTTCATTAAAAATTAACAAGTCTTTTAAAGTCACATAAAAACAAACCTGACCTTTGATTCCAGGAAGATCAATACTGGCATGTTCATGGATACCGATTCCATTTCGGATGATTTTGAGAGAACCCTCCTTGTATGCACCTGAGCAAGTCACCAGCTGAAAAACATTACTCTAGATATTCTCTCAAGTCATTCAACAATCTTGTACATCAAATAATTATTTAATCGATGTATAATTATTGAAAGTGAAAAAGATATATTTGTATTGACACGATATCATACTTTCCCTACTTTACCAGATTTATGAACACTGAAATTATTTTCCCACAAATAAACGAGTGAATTATGAGTAAAATCAATGCAAAGAGAAAAGTATCCACAAAGGACACAATTATGTGGTCACTAGAGAGTATTAATAAAAAAATATGTCCAAATATATTTCTGATTAGAAAATCAGCCAACCTGTCCCTGTCCCTGCCTTTCCAGATCCACTACCACCATGTCCACAATGGGCCCCAGGTTGGTGAATGTCTCCATCACTTGGACATATGAGCCATTATCATCTGGATTAACATTTAGCTGAAAATTGTGAATAAAACATTGATTGTTCAATACCTATAGTATTAGACGATGACATAAATGGTCAACAACATACAAGAATGCTGACAAATCTAAGCACCTAATGGTCAAGACTTTTCAGGTTAGTTTTTACACCAATGTGATGCATGTTAATAATAAAATGCTAAATTGTCAATGAAGTGCAAAGTTAAATAACAGCAAGCATGATGACTACAACACCTTATTTTCGTCAATTCTTTTGGATCATTCTTTAAAGATTATATATAAGAACTCTCTAACAAACTACAAAGTTATACAGCTGAAAATTGTACAAAGTTTTGCAGTTGGTTTCCAAGTTAAAAATTTGCAAAAATCTGCTACAAGCATATCCTGTCTGTTAGATCTTTTAATATAATGCTAGCATATATAATTCTGAACAAATATTGTTCTTTTATCTGTTAATTCACCAAGTATATATATACATGTATTGTGTTTAATGGCATGTCAGCACGATATTGACTTTATTGCGCTGATTACAAGCTAAGTCCTATTAATGTAAAGATACCAGAAAAGAAAAAATAATTTAGGCTATCTCTTCCCAATAAACATAAACATGTAATATAACAAAAGATAAAAGGTAAAACTGTTAACCCTCTTAAAAAGGCATACAAAATAAAATAACATAAGACATCTTACATTTAAATACAGATGGAAATCAACAACCCATTTCATTTTATTTTTACTACGCGGAAAAATAGTTTTATCACTGTATAATAATTATGCTGATATTTTCGCATGCTTCAACATTCAATTTTCCCTTTCAAACATATTATACAGAACTTGCAACCTAAGTCATTATATTTTTAGACTAGATCATTTTACAAATCTGATAAATACATGCATTCAGCCACTGTTTGTATCAAGTACTAAAATAACCCCAAAAAGGTCACAACAGTTTTACTTTTCCAATAATATAATATACATTCTATACAATATTGTATACATTTTATGAATTTATTACCTTAACCAGCTGTGAATCTCCAAGTCTTGACCCAATGTATACAACACCATTATCCAAGTATGTTATGCACTCTGCAATGGTGGTCTGTAAAATGAAGCAAATAAACTAAAAAAAAATGAACAAAATGTATATACTGTATTTACTGTATGTTTTCTGACCTGGTATGTTTTCGGATATTATTTTTCTTTTTTGGGAGGAAATATAATAATTAAATGCCTTGTAAGTTTTTGGACGTTGCTTTACTATAATTGTTTTACAATTTATGTTTTTGGACACAACCAACGAAGATCATCAAACAGTGCCTACTTGCTTATTGCAACACGTATAATAAATATATCCATCAAAATTATTACAGTACTAACAATAGTATGTTTCACAATGACACTGACAGCTATCCAGTATATAAAGTTCTGATAGTGGTGGGTATTTTATTTAAACTTTTTATTTTAATAGCTTGATTCTGCTTAAAAAATAAATATGTTTTGTTGTCAGTGCATTGTTACACACGAAACCACTTTAAACAGGTTTGACAGTTTGGCTTTAATATAAATAAACAATACATCAGGGAGTCTGTATGGATTCATAAAATTCATTGGCATTGTGCAACAAAACAAACCCCTTATCCCTGAGGCATTTTATACCAAGGTTTAAACATAGTTATTGTTCAACAGGTAATAAACCTCTTTGTAGATGATAACTATTGATTGTGGATGCTAAATGATCCGTACATTGTGTGCTCTTTTAATGAAATCCAGATGGCTGCCTATTATTTCCGAACACACATGTCAAAAAAATCCCACAAGTTATATTATTAACAACTATCACCTAGACACCTTGAAATCTTCGACAGGCATCAAAACAATCTTTGAGCAGATCATTGTTTCGAGTCGGCTAGCTCTGCTCATTTTGAAGCTGGCTATGTGGGGAAAAAAGAAGAGAGAAACACTAGTGTTGTTCCGATTATCGATGATAATCGATCATCAGTTGGTTGAGCAAATCAATAAGATAATCAATTGTTAAACTCCATAATTGATTGTGTGCAAAGGGAGACTACTTTTATGTGTATGCAAAGCACAAAGGTTAGTAAAACTCCCAGCCACTAAAGTTGACCTGAAATTTATTATTCCCTTCACAACTACAAATAAAAAAAACTTATGATTCATAATTAGGAATATATATAGTTATTATTACATGGTCAAGTTGTTAAATTGTTGAGTTAATAAATTTAAACACATTTTGTTGATCTGTTAAATTGCAACATCTTTTGTAGTATTTATAAACAATGACAAACAAGAAAATCATGTCCTTCTATACTTTAAATTATAGACACATCACATATGAATGAAATAATTTCGGGGGATTGTAGCAGCATTTCAGTTACATATGACTGGTCAGCCATAAAAAGTTGCGTTCATTTAACAAAGTTATAGAACAAAAGTAACACACAATGTAATATTATTGTCAAGTTAAAGAATACATGTCATTAAAAGAGATTACTCCTGTACATTTATAAACATATTGAACTCTTGATCAAAGATATAACTAACAAAAATTTTAATTTGCTCTTAGTAACCGATTATAATCTATGATCAGTTGGTTAAGGGGAACCGATTATCGATTATGAATTTCTGACCGATTCCCATCACTAAGAAACAACGAATGGATTGCCTTTATTTGTAAATATAAAAGATGCCAACATATTAATTTTGCCGACTCGTATATTGCAACTAGTTTGTTTTTTGTTATTCACTTCCTAGGCGTGCATACAACACTCACCCCATATGAAGCCTCTCACAATGGTCCTCTAAAATTAGCCATCATACCTGTACCGGCATTTCTACTCTTGATACTATAACTATCTTATGAATTATAATTCCAAAATCATTTTCTTTAGTTTGTATTAATATCTTAATTACACAGAAATAAAGATTGCGTGTGTTTGTAATGTAGATTTTAATTATCACTGATTAGTAGAGGGTTAAACTAGATTGCAAGATTACTAATGTTGGCAGTTCTTTCGAAAATACGCACACAATCGTGGCTCTGATACATGTGTAACTATATTTTCTGATGGATGGATATGTATCAAAGAGACAAAGTTGGCAAGTAATGCCTGTTTTTCATTCATTATTCTTTCTGTGGTGTTAGACAAAATACTTGTTTAACTTCATGGAAGCACACTGTCATGTGAGCTAGCGTTAACTTCGTTACGGTAGGTGGGTGGGGGGAACATAAATTTATCTTCACCTGTATGTTTTCGGACACATAATCAAATAATTTAATATGTATTCGGACAACAAAAAAAGTAATTATTTGTTGCCGTCCGATAACATACGGTACTCATCTATAAGTCGAGACCAACTTCAAACAATACACCAATTGTTCTGCCAATGCATAATACACCAACAGATCAGGGTCACTAATATGTTCTATTGGTTAGCGCTAACAAACTACATAGTCCCATACATGCCAAGTGGCATCATGCAATGGCAAATCAAGGCAAGTGCAGTTTGAAACAAAATGTACAGTAACATGGAACAAAAATAAATCTAGCCATAATATAAATTCTGTAATCTAAATTAGTGAAAGGATCCAACATAAAAGAAATGTAATTTGAGTAAGATAAAACTGATAAATATTTGGTCAAAACACTTTTTAAAATTTTATTTTACATCTTTCTCTCTCTCTCTGTGTGTGTGTGTGTGTGTGTATATATATATATATATATATATATATATATATATATATATATATATATATATGGGTGTAGCTGCCACACTGAAGCAGTTACCTCAATAATTCTCAATTATTATTTACTGCATGCAGTAGTTTTGTTACTTTTGTAGCCAAAACGTGCATTACATTATTTGTTAATTTTGTCCTGTTAGTTCAAAATATACTGTACAGAGCTCAGAATGTATTTAACAAAAGTCTAAAACATTACGATGTTGAAAAATCACCAATTATAACTTCAAACCATACCATTCTTTATTGATCAATCACTCCTAAATTAAGTTCTACTCTTAAATTAAAGTCCTATATTTAAATATATACCACACCCACAAGTATTAAGTGATTGAATAGACCACAAAAGTAATGAAACTTGGAGGACATTTCTTTGCTTTTGGGGTGAATGCAACATCCCAATAAAATCAGACCTTTTAGGACACTATCCAGATTTACAGCCTTATGACCAAAGTGGCTCCAGCATGACACAAGAATATAACAAAGATTAAAACTAAAACAGTGTTAGTTATCTAGACTCAATCAGCAGACATGAATAATGTCAAGATAAATGGTTGCTCCAAATAATAATAAATGTATGCAGAATAAATTGTGTATTCTTTGTTGGTCCTGATGATAAATATTATAAGAAATGTAGTCCATATGTTTTCCTGTATTTTTTAGATGCAACAGCACTACCTATTCTGTAACAAGTCTAAAATACATACCTCACCAAGCAGTTCAACTTTAAGGTCTTTAACAGTGACTGCTCCATCCATTTTCTCTTCTTTTTCCAACAGAAGCATGAAAAGACGCCCCATCATGTCGCCTAGCAAATAGCGTGATCCATTGGCATCCACTTTTCCATAACAAATTATAGCACTTTGCTAAAATGAGTAAATTCAGACATTATCACATCTAAAACAAGATCTCCAAGATGGGATTATTGTTCTACTAGGAATTTTTTTTAAAAGTCTAGTTGTCACTGTAATATAATGTGACAGGGAAAAAGACCAGTGTCTTTACATAAGGTTAAATAAGGATTAGTCATGCCAAGACTTCTGATTGTTGTTGTAGGGTTTAACGCAATTTTTCAGCACATGATAGGCTATACATGGCTGCCAGTATTAATGGTGGATTAGAAACCCATGAGAATCCCCAGAAAGAACTAATGACCCAAGAGAATGCAACTGGCAAGCTTTCTCACATACCCACATTGGCCTAATTTGAGACTCGAACCCACTCAGACAGATGTGAGATGTCAGTGATCCGTAATGGAGAGCGCATTAAGGCATTCTGCCACTTAGGGCCCAGACTTTTGACTGAATGACAGCAAAATTTTTATTACCATAGTTATTCCACTTCAATAAAGTAATGTTTTTGGAAAAATTGTAGAATTAAATCTTTAAAATGACCACAATGCAGACATACTGAACATCATAGATGGCACATTTTATGACAAGAATTAACTTAGACTAACTTTGAAGAATTTATTAAATTGCAATCTACTAAGTTGTTTAGCCAAAGTATCAGTAGACTGTCATGATTGACACTTGGTAACCATATCTGTGTCATTTTGACTTGAACCTGCTTCATATTGTGAGGAATGATTTTACAAAACAATTTTTAAAAAACCAAGCCCCCACCCCACCCCCAAAAAATTACAACTACTTATGGAAGTGAAATACAAAGAATTTGAAGTGGGTCAATGACCTTCTCTGTCAATAGAACCATGCATCTAGGAGTGGTGGCAATAACAAGTTCTTCAAGATCATGGCTGCCATATTTAAGTCTGGACCAAAAAGACACTTAGGATGTATTGAAGAATAACTGCAGAAGGTGTTATATAGTATGTATTAAATCCAAGACATCAATACAGCATGGAAGGGGAGTCATGTCTGCCTTGAGAGTACATTTCCCATGGAACATAAACCAGCTGTTGGTGTGTTCTAGTCCAGTGTGGGAGATCTGATTACTTTTACTGTCAAGTGATATTTCAAAGCTAATTAGATTAAGGCTTACACTACAATGACAACAGACAAAACTGAAACTAGGCATGCATTCAATAAACACTAATGCTCCATCTTCCCCATTCCATACAATCCCATCCAAATGTGTAAAAGATATTGACATAAATAGAAAACATTTATTTGCATGCACTTACCAAGTTGCAAGACTAAGAAAACATGAGAAACTAATATAAATGCCAAATTTAACACAAGCCAATGAATATTGTCATTGTAACCTAATTTTGGCTGAGTGTTGTTATGCACACCTTGACCCACCTGCATATCAAGCTGCATGTCTCTGGGACAAATAATGTCTGACAAACTGATATAACTGCAAACCTTAACTGTCCATCGTGCCTGAAATTAAGTCAGTTGCTCAATTATGTTGGGTTTTATTGTACTCGTACTAAGCTTCGTATTTCATGGAAACACAATGTGAGGGAAAATGACCTATAAACAAAACTTAACCGCTAAGTCATTAGAGAGGAAAATGTGGTCACTGTGACCAACTTTTGGTAGGGTGATGCTGTATTCATTCAGATGCACGTGTAGTCATTGCTGTTTTCTCTCATGCAAACAATACCCAAAAAACTGATTTAATTGCAAAACTTAACCAAAGTCACTAGAGTGTAAACAATTTTTAAAAAGTAACCTACCTATGTGATCCCTTAGCTGCTTGGTTATTGGACTTACACTTCCAGAGAAACTTACTTGTATGCAAAATTTAACCAAGATGTGATGGATGGATGGACAGACATACAAGAGTAACACTATTTGACTTCCCACAAGATGAGGTGAGGCATAAAAATCGGATAAGCTTGAATGACCTTAAGGTTTTTGAAGCTTAAATCTAATATGCACCAATTTCTAAACACAACTGAGCTAAATATTTACTGCAAACAAAAGCTTGTTCAGTTTAAATTGTCCACTAAATTTAACTTTGTTCTGTTTGTAAAGGAAATACAATTTAATAATTCAACAAACCTGTTACACATTTAGATAAGTCAACAATATGAAGATTCTAACTTTAGCAACTGGCATATGTCTAAATTAAAGATCAAGCCACCATGTGAAAAATGGTATTATTACTGCTGTATTTTTGTCTTCATAATAATATAAATCTGTAAATACTGACTGGTACAGGTACCAAATTGCCATATTAATAAGAAAGATAAAAACACACAGAGTACATGGACAAAAATGAAATGGAGTGCGGTTGAAAAAATGTCCCAACAAGAAAAGTATAACAGTATTTATGTTTATAAAAATATTGTACGAGTAAAATGAAATTGGTTATGAAATCTTATGTATGAAAATGAGATTACTTACTGAAACTTGAATCTAGACTCATTATCCAATTGGTATACGTGTCTTAAGATGATCATTCCAAACTGGGGCATCATGTTTTATTAAATACCTCAGGCAATGTTCATTACTGATTTAGTTTTGACTGAGGCATATGAAAACCCATTAAATACTTCAATGTTCATTACTGATTTAGTCTTGACTTAGGCATATGAAAACCCATTAAATACGTCAGTCAATGATCATTACTGATTCAGTCTTGACTGAGGCATATGAAAACCCATTTTAGGTAGATATTCATTTAAAAACAACTTTTTCATCTCTTTCTGTGCTTCAAAAAAGGTGCTTGAGCATTGCAATATCATGTTTACATCTCCTGAAGTTACAATGACATATCTTCCGAAGATTTTATGAATGGAAAATTCTATTCATGTTGCACTGGTGCAACAATCACATATTGCTATTCTGAGCTAACGTCACTATCTGTATTTGTTTTAGTTCAGAGGCATGTTAATTTTATTAGCAACCTGACATCAAACATGCCATTCCCATGAAGAGGAAAAGGCGTTATCCAAGTGGTCAAAAAACGGAATCCAGGCAGAAAAAGCACAATCCATATATAACATGCTAAAATTTCAATAAACAATGATTTATTTGCCCCTCTCGTCTTTTAACATCCTTTACTGTTTCAAGTTTTCATACATTCAGTGTATCCCCTAGGGATGCAAGACTGAGAGTCAAAAGTCTCCTTGGTGTCAAAACTGGGGGTCAGGCTAAGTAAATAAACAAATGTTGGTATCAAAACTGAGAGTCAAATTAAAAATTTGGGGGTCTCTGAAGCGCAAATGAGGGTTAAGGGAAACACTATATATGTAGCACTTTTAGCTTTACGCACACATCGACTAGAATCCATCTTAAGACTTTTAGTGCCAAATATTAAAATTCTTTCCACATGGCCTGAAATAGCTGTCATGTGATGCTGCATTCATGTCTTCATAATTAGCAGATTGGGTTTTTGGTGGTTTTTTTTCTTTTTCTTATCCATCTGAATTTTTTTAAAGGCGATATCTCTGCTCATATATGCATCGACTAAAATAAAATATACTTGTTAGCGCCAAATACATTTAGACTGGTTCTGCACTAAATATAAATTAGAACAAAGAATCTGCCCATAAAGATTAAAATTAGAAAACCAGTTTGTTCTCTCCTCACTAAGCCATAAAGATGCTATAAATAGAATTTGAGGTCGATTGTTTGAAAGTGCATGCAAGTTCACGGACAGGGCATACTCTTATATTGTAGTTACGTAAAAGTCCTCTTTTCTAAAATACAGTCTGTGGGATTAATGGAATGTTACTAAAAACAAGAAAACAAATTCATTTTTTTGGAAGGTGGATATATAGAAAAAGCGTAATCCATATACCTTTATGCGTAACACGTAATTTAGTGAAAAAAAGCATAATGATTATGCCAAAAGCATAATGGTTGTCATGTATGTGATGTGACATGCCCTCATAACTGGTAATCTTTATAGTGAAACAGCCACATGTATTGGCATTCTACACGTATGTACACATACTATACTAGAGATACGAGTCCCTGTGGGTCAAAGTTGTTTTCTAACTTGTGAAAATACAGAAAAAAAGCTATGAAGCAGATAATATTTAATCAACACCTTAAGTTAATACCAATACATAGACAAATAAATAAGCCATACATATTCAATCCTATCAAAGGACTGTTGTAATGAAGCTATATAATGACTGGTTACATTACGAAAACCCCTCTAAAAATAGATGCACACACATCTGTATTGATTTGGTTGGAAAGAAGGGTTTAGTTCATAGGAGCCATGTGTTTATGCATTTTAGTGACTTATGTATGAATAGTTATGGTAATGTTTTATTAGGAACTGTGTGATCTAAAGAAATGTGCATTTGCCCTCATGTACATGGTACAGGGGTTGTTTCAAATGCGTTTAGAATCTTTGAAAGTGCCATTATTGTGAACGTTTTACAAAGTATATATATATATATATATATATATATATATATATATATATATATATATATGATGATCTGGTCATCATAGCAGAGACTATAGAACTATTACTGGAGAAGCTGTAAATGTGTAAAAGTGGTATGGAAGCCAAAGGATTGAGAGTGAATCTGTCAAAGACAAAAGTGATGGTCAGTGGCTCAGAATTACAACCATTGAAAGATTCCGGTCAGTACCCATGTGCTGTGTGCAGGAATGGTGTCAGGTCCAATGCCATACAATGCAGCCTATGTGCCCTATGGGTGCACAAAAAGTGTAGTGGCTTGTGTGGAAAACTGGTACCAGACCCCAACTACAAGTGTAAGAGGTGTCTGGGGCAGGCACGCCCACTTGAGGGCCGACCTTACAATGAGGTGAAAGTGGATGATTACACTCTGGAGGTAGTAGACTCCTTCTGCTACCTGGGTGATATGATGAGTGCTGGAGGTGGATGTGAACTCAGTTCAACCATAAGGGTAAAGTCAGCATGGGGTAAGTTTCGTGAACTATTACCTGTACTAACATCAAGAGTTGTCCCCCTCACCACCAGGGGAAAGGTGTATAGCAGCTGTGTTAGGAGCGTGATGCTATATGTCAGTGAGTGTTGGGCACTCACCCAGTCCTCACTCGCCCGTCTACAACGCAATGACAGAGCCATTATCAGATGGATTTGTAATGTCAAGCCAGACCAGACCCAGCATATCAGGTCAGATACCCTACTGGAAAAGCTGCACCTACCAAAGATTGAGGAACTCCTAAGGGCCAACCGGTTATGCTGGTTCGGCCATGTAGAGAGAAGCAATGCTTGGATTAACAAGTGTAGATATGTGGAGGTGGAAAGCCGAAGGAAAGCTGGCCGACCCAAGAAAACTTGGAAGCAAACAATCAATCATGAAGGCGAGACATGGAAGATAACCAAAATCGATCCTCAAAACCATGATGCCTGGAGACTGGGCTTGCTGACTGCCAGAAAACGTTGGACCCTTGAAAATTGGATATATATATATATATATATATATATATATATATATATATATATATATATATATATATATATACATATATATACATATACATACACACACACACACACACACATATACACACACACACACAGTGGAACCCCCCTATAAGAATATCATTGAAATCAATACAAATAAAACTGAGAAAGAATATATACAAGTAGATATGTACTTTACTTTCTATAGGGTTTAACAGCATGTTAGAAAAACACTGTCTATATTGTACCAGTTACAGGAAAAGTTCCAAAAACACAAAATTAGAAATTATAAATATTTATTTATTTATTTTTAAACTGGTCATTTTTGCTACAAAATGTACTGATTGTATGTGAATATCTTACTTTAATAGCTGGTGGGGCAATGGGTATGAAGTTGTCTCCCTTGTGATATGTAATTGACTCCTGACCAATTATCAGAGCACCACCAAATGGTTCAGGCACTGAAAGGTAAATAGGATAATATGATCAAAAGACACAAAAATATATATGCACAGTACACTATGAAGGATTAAAACATGGTTTGCATAGCCCTGGATAATTAATTTCTAAACTTAAAGTACTCATAACTTAACGAAACTTAACTTCCTCATTCTGTTAATCTATCACTAAATGAATAGGCAAAATAGTAATTAAAAAGCATAACCATTCCACTACAAGAAATAGATACTAATCAACCTAGTAACTATCAATGCCATTTGTCTTTTGATCTACTGCAATATTATTCCATTTTATTTTGCTTATTCAATTGTTTTTGAACAAATTATTTTTAAAAATTTTGATTTTAAAGACAGGTTTTATCCAGTTTAAATATACTGTATTACTTCATAAGATGTCAAGGAACTTTAGCTAAATTCAAGGATTATTCATACCATTTGATAGAATTAGCATGGTTCATTGAACTTGAGAATGTAATTTTTAATGAAATTTCAAAAATACCACAAGCTTTCAAGGACTATTTTTGCTAACAGAGTGAACTTTCTCCAAAGTCAATTTGCACCTCAATACATAAATTGAAACAAAATTTAAAAATAAACATAACTAATGAGCTTACAACTACATCAAAGAGGCACTACTCCATCTAATAACTATCATCGTGCATTATTTGATCCACCCAATTTAATCCAGATTTATTATTTTTGGAAAATATATAAACAATAAAAATTCTGAATTCAACAAGTAATACATAATGATAATCAGCTGTAATTATCTATTTGTCCTTTGAAAAACTGAATGAATTTGGGGGAAAATCCATGGAGTCTTTCAAGAACGTCAACCACTATGCTGGCATAAAATTACATTTGTAAAAATATGCAGTTTTCATGGAAACCATAAATTCAAGAATCTTTCAAAGATGTATAAACCAGAAAATATAATATTCAATGTGTTGATTTGACACATGCCTTGGAAGGTTCATATATTTAATACTAAAATATCTTGGATCGAAGGAATGAACATAACTTATATTGATAACCATGTATCTCTATAAATACAAGTCATTTTAAAAATCAATAGCCGAGTCTTTTTTTTCTCTTTATCTCTTAACAGAATTTATGCAATTTTTGCCAAAAATACTTTGAGAAACCTATTTAAACAAAGACCTTTGATGAGCATTTTCTTTTGTATTATCATAAAAGCTACAAAGAGGTCAGAAAGGGTGCAACTATACAATCATTTCCTATGAGGATTATAATTTGAGTTATGTCCCTCCAAGCCCAAATATCATAAATGAATAAGTCCTACATCATCATGAAGAGCTAAGGAAATTTTAGAATTAGACTTGCTCATTTCAAACATTATGAAGAAGCATTTAAAATATTTTCCTTTGTGATAAAAGAGCATTTAAAATATTTTCCTTTGTGATAAAAGTGTATGAGAAAGCGGGACTAATCAGCTGATTGTTTATATAGTAGTTAGCTAATATGTGTAAAAGTATATTTATAAATGGGAATATGTGCATTGAGAAATAAAGGACAAAAACAAACATAAACATGCATTTATTATTATACATTTGTAAGAGTCATTGCAAACTTTTACAAGCTTTCATATTCATGAAATTTTGCAAATTAAATTGCAGTGTTCCTTGTCATTTATGTACTTATCCTAATATAGATTTCACATTCTCAGCAATAATGATACTCCACAACAGCTGGGTTGATATTTCTTTAAATTCATAATTTAGCACGCTCATGAAAACCTGGAAATCCCACATAAAGTGTTTCACAGTACACATGATTTAAACTTTCTGATAATGTTATCAAAACAAAAAAAAAAGCAAAAAAGTAAAGATGTAAAACTTGGGGACTGCTTAATAAATTAAACAGGATTATTCTGCATTTGTAAAACTTTTGTCCATCTCAAAACCTGAACTTCATTTTGTGTAGGTCCCTAAGGGACTAGACTGCTTTGGAAGTAAATTTAATTCATGTGCATTTGTATTTTATGCTCAGCAAACATGTGTATGGTCACAGGGTGGGAATTTTGAAAATTTTTAAGTTGAATATCCAGTGGGGGATATGAACAGGGCAAGTATCTGTTGCAAGTACACAATTTTCTTTTCATGCCAAGCAAGTGCACAGGGTTGGGATCTCAATAGCATCCATGTAAAATCACATGGGCTAAGTTTGGAGTGGGAAGAGGTAGGGATGGGTATAAATGTATCTTTTCATTTACAACAAGTGTATATATGGTGGCTATTTAAACAGGCTGTGTGTTATGACCCAGGGAGCAATGTTGAGTGCATGTGGTTATAGACCATAGACTTTACTCATTTGGTCAGTTTAAAATAAGCTAACACACGAGTCAATCATACCATGCATTTTAGAAATGTAAGACAACTCAGAAATTAGTTTAAATTTATATAAAATCACCCCTAATAGACCCCTCCACTCATAAAGGAAGAGATAACTTCTCAAAGTACCATTACAATGTACATACATTGAACTATACTTGACACTGTTCCATGTGTTTAACAATGTACAAGTTCAGAGGCATTACATACATATAACTGTACATAAGCATGTCTGTCTGTATATATTGTATATATGTATGTATTTAGGTCGGTAGGTAGGTAGACCTTATCAGATTAATCATTGTCGAAGACCATCTTTAAAAGCATTGTGATAACAAGGAAATCCTACAAGAAGTTGAATCACTGATCTCTAACAGTGCAACCTACAGTGACCAGAACTGGTCTAACAACCTATTAAAACATTATAAAAACCATAAAAATTAAACAAACTTTTTTCACTAAATGCTTGGACTATTCAAAATCTCCAACCACTTATTGGCTGTCTTTGGCATAATGTTCTAAGTTTGAAAGAAAAATAAAACCACCACTAAAAAAAACACAAAAACAACAACCTAGAACTGCAAAAAGCACATAGAAAAATATTATCTCACCTTCTATTACCATACAAGCTTCTGTTTCTACATTATCTTGCTTCCATGGCCCTCTCTGTAATTCTTTGTCCCTCAAAGAAATTTCATAGGTCTTTACATGACGCCCATGCTGATCCTGCAACAAAAAACAATTGAGGTTGGTTAAATTTTACTCCAATTTACCATATATCCAAGTATTTTTGCATAATCTATCTTTATGGAAAAGATGTGTTGGCTTTAAAATAGTAATATGAACATATACCAATACTTGGCTATAACTTAATTTCTCTATTTGTTTTCCAACCATATGCATAATACGATGGGGGCAATATATCAGAACCGGTCTTAAGAGACCAATCCATTCTGCCAACAATATTTTTCTTTCACTGCAGAAGGTCTCCAAACTGAGGTTATCGCATAAATAATCATTCCAAAACAGTATTCTTTCAAGCCATTACTGAGCATATACAATCTAAATTTTTTCACATGACATAAATTTCAAAACAGGAGTACAAAATTCATTAATAGTAGAAAGAAAGTAAATTTCATTCATATAAAAAAAGCACAATGCAATAGTTATGGAAAGTATAGTGTTGGAAAGGACTATGATACCACATAACCTGGTGAATTATGATGAGAGTGGGATTACTGCAGCCATGAAGGAATTGAATGTCTATAACTGTAACTTCCTCTAATCTGGAAATAAAAAAATAAAACAATTTATTATTGATCCTGCAAAATTCAAATTTAAAAGTCAATTATGTAGAAAATATTTTATTAACCAAGTTTATATTGATACTAGAACACTATGCTTAAGTTACAAAACATGATTTTCTCTATAATTTACTCCTAGAACAAATTCCTGAAATATAATCAAAAGTTTGACTGTCCAAACTTATGACCTCCCCTGACTAAGACTATTTAGTGTTTTTAGTGTAAATCACAGACTATGTTCCTTTACGGAAGTTAGGTCACAAATACCATAGTAGAACAAAAGGTATTCTGCAAAACCCTGCTTTCTTTTCTACCACAATCACACTGACCTGCTGACTGCGAAAATCAACAGTCCTACAGTGCAAGCCATTCACAAGCTTTGGTAAAGATACCACTTTTCTTCTATCAGCCACTGTGACCCTGACCTTTGGACTTTTTAACTCCCAAATCAAAGGGCTTTCAGCTATTTACTAGGTTTAGTTCAGGTCTGTTAAGCAGAATAAATATTAACATGTGGAACCATTTTTTGTCATTCGGGATTACAATTTTCTTTGACTACTTGATCCCCAATTACTGATGTAGACCAAATATGTTTGTGTGGAAACCATTTTTCTTCTTTCAACCACAGCAATCTGGAGCTACTGACCCATAAACCATCAGGGTTCTTCTTACAGCTGCAAAGTTTAATTAACTACACATAAGGGAGAACTGAACTGATTGTGTGGCAATGAAATTTTCAACTAACAACATGATACACAGACTCACAACAAAATATTCTCCGCCTTAAGGCAGGCATATAAAAAGGATTAAGAAATCCTTTGGATTGTAACATTTTATTCCCTTAAACATAGAGTAACTATTACAATAAGAGTAACAATGTCTTTTTCATTTTTCTAAAGTAGCTAATGTATAATCAGATACAACAATTTTAAATGATACCTATGTGCTAATTATGTACCTGACATTGAAAGCTTTGAGTTCTTTGTTGTCCCTTTCCAGGGGAATCACTTTGAAGAGACCATCATATAAACGAAGTCCAATTACTCTACACAGTGGATCAACTATGCCAATAATGCCAGTTTCTGATGGTCTCCCTATTCGATCCTGAAATTTAAAGCAAGTATATATGTTAGTAAACAATTATGGAAACTAAGTTTGAAACCTAGAATCAAAAGTCACTGCTGAAATTGACACACACACCCATTAATTACTTATCATCTACAACAGTAGTTCCTTGATATCATGAGCACTGCTACCTTAAATTCCTAGACATAACAAAAAACACTTGGGCCCTATGAAAATTGTTTGATGATACATAACAGAAAGCACTATGTCAGTAATGTTCGTAATGCACGGATCCATTTTTTAAAAATATAAATGTGATGTAGTGGCAAAATATGCAGTTCGACACCACTATGAACAACCACATTGCAAAAACGAGGCTAAACTCC
This sequence comes from Unio pictorum, assembly GCA_030141615.1. Classification (NCBI taxonomy): domain Eukaryota; kingdom Metazoa; phylum Mollusca; class Bivalvia; order Unionida; family Unionidae; genus Unio; species Unio pictorum. Next base: position 4,526,200 of record JARLTB010000357.1, on the reverse strand, counting down.
ATCGACCTGTATTTAATCCCCGTAATAACAACTACTCATACAAGTTCTGAAAAAATAAATAAAAACTAGGCTGGCTATCGATGTCTGAAATTTTGTATTTAAACTTATAGCGTTTTATAGTTTCTGTTGTAAACCAGACTAAAGTACATGTAAATTATTCCCTAGTCTGGTTCTCTACTTTGTATGCTCCTGCGTTGTTCTCCGCTATTCCTATAGGGGAGAACAATGCAGGGAGCACACAAAGTAGGGAACCAGACTAATTATTCCCACAATTAGCCTGCTTCCTAGTCTTACTGTAGATCGTATGCACGAGTAGCACCCAGTAACCCTATGAAGCCCCTATCACAAGAACATAGCCACAACTGACCTATATGTAATCAATTATTACATCAACTGCTTCATTAGTAAGGATTATTCTGATAAAAAGGATACAGAAAAATGATAATTTTAATAATTAAAAAAAGAATGTGGCTACCGGTGATTACTATAGTCAGTAAACCAGAAGTCAGCAGAAATTATCAGATCAGGATATCTTCTGCCATTGCTGTGGTGGAGTGGAGTGGCTGGGGAAGTACATTATGGCAGAAGACATTATGTATTATGTTGGTTACCCACCATGATTCAACCTGACAATTTTTTTCAATATTCAACTGACTGACAACTACTGTATAACTTCTCGCATTCTGAAAATATTTGCAGAGAAACATTTCTGATTAAATAGAGATAGCTGTGAACTGTAGCCTGGATACTTGACTATAGACAATAACCTGGTAATAAAATGAGCCACCAGGTACCTCTTTACCGTATGCAAGTTTTCTACCAGAGCACATAGCCCAATAAGCATCTTGTTTTTAAAAGCTGCACTCAATTTGTTTTCAAGCTGACAAAAATTTTGTTGGAGCCACGAATATAATACATGTACTTATCCAGTGCCAAGTAGAGTTCTGCCTCTTCCAGTAAATGTTTAAATGTTTGTTTTTAATCTCTTAGCTTGTTTTTCCATGTGACAACCTTTTGACTGAGTTACAAGTGATACTCCTTAGTGGCAAGTAACAGACCGTGATTATCTGATCTTGCAATCGGCTAAAACACGGTATTGGTGCTGATAAAGGAATTTTCATGTTATATGCATGAAATAGAAAAATTAAACAAGATATGAACCAATTTTAAAGATTGGTAAGCCTGGCATATACCTCTCTTACTTTCCTGAAAATTTCAAGAGGTTAGTGTAACCCATTGTTGAGATATGCATGGAAACAAGCTCTAAAAATGGCCATTTTTGAGCGTTATGTAGTCTCACTCGAAAAAAGCTTGAATATAAAATAGAGAATTCTCTAAATATCATACTGAAATTATGCATTTATTGGTCTGGTTTTATGCGGAATTCTATCCTGCAAATATTGCTTCTTGAATTAAAGAAATCGGTAAAATATTATGGATTTTATAAGCAAAATACCGTCAGTAGAAGTTTTGTTTCAACACTGAAATTCAAACACTAATCTGTTGTTATATGCCAACATTTTGTACAAAATAACATTCATTATAACTTTTATTGACATCTAGAACTCGACTTTATATTATAATAAGTAGTAAAACCATTTAAATCACATGGCTAGCCAAGATATTCGAATGAGAGCTTGTTCTTTGTCAAACTTTCCAGTTCTAAATTTTGTAGTGTCTGTAACCTTTACAAGTTTATATGGCAATAATTTTGTTGTTTCATTATGGAAAAGTATAAATCCTACAAAGGCTCATGTGTATCCATGTGATGTCCAAGTTGGCCAAAATTGGTGGTGCTGTATTGTACCATTAAAAAACAGCAACTCAATAAAAAAAGTTACAGACACTACACAAACAGGTATAAAAATGAAAGATAAAAGTATTGTTCTACTTGTCATTAAAACATTGTTTTTCTCAATAGAAAGTTCCATCTTATGTGATGTAATGTTGCATCATCTATTTACCTCTGCAGCCAAGAGCAAAAAAGTGATGCAATAACTCTCTTGATTGAATATTGCATCATTCTTGCAGCACTGTCTGTTTGAGTAATTTACTACAAGACAATGTAACCTGAATTTCTTATCCTAGAAGAAGCTGCCTAATTACTTTTTCTGTTCTTTACCATGGTACATCCCTAAGACATTGGAAGACGACAAAAGCAAACCTCTGGGAACAACTCTGGTAAGTTTGTATTGAATTGGTAAACCACACTCTTAAATTGTAGTGTCTGTAACCAATATCCCCTTTTTATACTGTCTATGACTTTATCCCTGTTTTTTTTAAAAAATGAAGCCAAATTATGTTTCCTATTACAGTATTGATGTGTAAGGCTAAATTTTGACATATTGTCTGTCTGCAATTTGTAATATTTTGGTATATTTATAGTTTCTTTCATCTAGATTTCTGATAACAGGCAACATTTTCAGTGATTTCTTATAATATGCAATTGAAACTGAGTATTTTTGCATTCCATATCATTAGACTAGTAAATTCAAACAGAAATATTATGAGAATTCAATGAGCTCAGACTTAGTATTGGATACATTGCTGATATTGTCAAATGGTTACAGACACTACTAGACATGTGATTTGACCCGACTGTTGTTTACATTATTAAGGAAAGTGTGCAATCATTGTAAATGCTAGAACATTGAATAATCATCAGGTTTTATGCTATTTCTTTTTCAATCAGATACTTTTCTTTAAGAATCTACAGGTTATTCCAGTTATCTTATGTACGAAAGCATATTGCATACTCATTACAAGTATGTTTTGTAAAGTCTAAATTTCATCCGTATACATAGAGGAACAAAAATGAGAATGAAGTTGTTTGTTTTTAGGAAGCAAAGATAAGCCAGAAGAAGATGAACAGAAGATTAAAGCTAGAAGGGAGAAGACGAGGCTAAAGGTACAAGCCTGGAGAAAAAAACAGAGGGAAAATAAGGCGAAACATGAGGAGCTAAAAAGGGTTGATAGAGAAAGAAGAAAAGATGCAAGACTACTAAAAAAACAGCAATCACTTTCCGATTCAAATCTTCAACAAGAATTAAGAAGGAAAAAACGTGAAGAAATGAAAAGGTATCGCCTGAAAAAGAAAGAAAAAGCAGCCCTGGCATTATCGGTTAATAAGAGTGTTGATTTAAGAAGTCCGAAAACTGCTGAATTAAGTAGAAAGAAGAAAGAAGCTGTGAAAAGAACCCAAGCATGGAGAATGCGTATCAAACTGAATGAAAGTATACAGCAAGAGTGTATTCAGACTGATTGTGAAATAGGAAATACTGGGTCAGCCAGAGATTCACCAATGAATAAAGGTTTAATGTGTAGTGTCTGTAACCTTAAGATCAATCACATATGGGTCTGTGTTTGAGTCAGCGCCTTGGGTTGAACAATACTTTAGTGACTATGATTTATTGAACATTCATTATACTTCAATATTTTACTCTTACAAACACTATTTAGTATTAAACTTTCAAGTGCTATTTACCAGTTCATAATTTTAACACAAGTATTGGACATATACCTGTTACAATGTGGTTTTATCATTTTATTAACTAATCAACATTCATTTAATGAATAATTCTAGTCAATGTGTTCATGTTGAATTATTTTTGAAGTGAATTTTATGGAGATATGTATGGTTCTGCAGCTGTATTGAAATGCTATAGTTTTGTAGTGTCTGTAACCAATTTTATGGACAATGTACTTCTGACTCTTATGGAAGTTTGCAATACTTTTGGCCAGTATTAATGATTTTGTTTGTTTAAATATTCTTCTTGGTGTTAGATAAATGCCTAAATAAGATTATTCTATGTCTTTTATGTTTGTTATGCAAAAGTTTCATGGTTAAGTTTTTTTTCTAAGTGATACCTTTGTCATAGATGTTTTGATTTTGTTATTAAGTTGTTTACCACTTCCAGTTATGTTGTTTACTTTAAATGTTGATATCCTGTTACTGATGTTACTGTGAAAAAAAATAAAGTTTTAAAGTTTTCATGCTGTTTTTCTTGCATGTTATACACCAAGTGTAGTGTCTGTAACTGTTGTTATACCACAGAATTGAAATAATGGTTAAACAAAATCGCATGCATGTTCAAGCTAAATCTAACTTGATCTGACTAGGGGACACCCTAGGGTATATAATGAGCTTCATTGAAATGTTCTATCAAAAATTTCAATTTTTTAAGTGAGTGAGACTACTCTCAGCACCAATACCGTGTTTTAGCCGAATTTAAGCGACATGTGTTCAGTTCCCACCTTTAATAGATTTTGCAAACTGTATGATCAAAACCCAAGCTCATAATCTATATAAGATCCTGCATATATTACTGCGAGGCCAAGGAAATGGAGACATGATGATATTTATGATGACAAGACCACAGTAATGTACTAGATTATAATTTCATCAATTGTTTGTTCATTTTATTTACTTGATATTTTTATACAAATACATACAAAATGAACAGTTCTCTTATTGACACTTTGACAACACAAAAAATATACTTTTGCACACCAACATCAACCTACAACAAAGCAGTTTAGGTTTGTAAACATTTAGTAACAATTCCTTTTGACTGGGTACCAGATCATTAAGATCAATTGATGTTTCTTAAAACTGTTACTGCTCTACTCAGGGTTAGTAGCAAATCCTGATCTACAAAATTTAGGCTTTTTTTTTAGGTTTTTTTAAGGCCTTTGTGAAAAAATTTTAGGTTCAAGAATTGCAGTTTTCAGGCTTTCACACACACAAAAAATAGCATACTAATCAATTTTACATTATTTTTAATAATATAACTTGGAACTTCTTTACCACATCCTTAGCAAGGTAAGATCAAAATGAACTTAATGAACAAGAATTGAAAGATTAAATCATATATTCTCAAAAGTAGAGCAATGTACACTGCACAAAATGTCATGCAAAATTCATATATATTTCAATGCTTCAAGCTTATCATCGATCTGCTTCTCCAGCTTCAACTGATCTTCCAGTTTTTTTTTTTCCAGAGATGTCCTTAAGCTATTTGATGTGCCGATGAAAGTAAGGTTCCTCTGATGTTCTGCTTTTAATGCATAGTCATCAGCTAAACTGTTCATTGTTTCTATATCATAACTTAACGCTGATTTTCTTTTTTTTTTTGTTTGGCACTATCTGGAAACATGGATTGGAATACTTTTGTTATTCTGGAATTTGATGAAAAGCTGCAGTGTCTATCTATTGTATACAATGTCCAAATAATTTCTGCTTGCAATGTGTCTTCTTTTGCTACATGATGATGCATAGATGCTGAGGTAGTAGACACCAATGAACAGGATAGCTGAGAATTCGGAGTTTGTGGTGAAAGTACTTTTCCTGAATCAGGCTGTTGACACTAGAAAAGAAGAGGGAAAAAAAACCCAGAAATAAATTATGTATCATTAAGAATATATTAAATATTATTTATTGCAATTTAATTCAAGCTTTTTCATGCATTATTAATTTATATGGATCACACCATTTTAAAGTAATAAAAGGTAAACATCTTGACTAATTATATATAAATTGTAAAATTAGAAATTAGGGGAGGTAAACTTAATGTTACAGTTATATGCAGTTGTTTCCCTTTAAAAACACTTGTAACTACTTAGTCTGACTGGCTTCAAATTCAATGTAATTTCTGCAAAATTAAAAATTATTTTTGAACCTATAGTTCAGACAGAGAAAAAAACAATGTATATACTCACAGTCAAGATTTTCTTCAAGTCGAATGTGGAGGATGCGCTCTTCTCATTCGCTTGATGTTTTATTCTTCTTACGTGTATTCATAAGCCGCTTTCCCCCAATCTCTTAATACTAAACGATAATTTACATTTAGCAGAAAACACACCTTCATCTTTTTCCAACCAAGGAGTGTACTGCGGATTCGACAGCCAACTCATTTGAAACGTGTCTTGCTCGCCATTACTGCAAGCCAGGATATACCGGATGTGCAAGTTACTGACAACCCAGATGTACGACAGCTGTAGTTGATTTCAGGTGCAGGTTACGTTTTTTTCTCCTCGATCGTGCAGTTCTGACTTTTTCTTATAGAAACTTTAATTTTAGCTTTTTACTGCTGACTCGTGTTGAAGAATTTTAAGGTTTTCTTTTAATTTATAAGGTGTCTTATAAAAATTTAGGCTTTTTTTAATAGGTTTTTTAGGCTAAAATAAAATCTTAGGCTTTTTTAGGTTTTTTAGGCTCCCCACAGACCCTGTCTACTAATAAATCAGACAATGAAAAGGAAACATTGCCAGCGTTGTATCATCAAGATCAATAGTTGTTTCTTAAAACTGTTACAGCTCTACTAATAAACCAGACAATGAAAAGGAAACATTGCCAGCGTTGCATCAATTAGCTGACTGGTTATATGCTATAAGCTATTATTTCTATTATTCAAGGACTACAATGATGAAAGAACCATTCAACAAACAATGACAAAGCAGATATAATTTGTGTGACGTCTCAAGTGTTAGATATTTATCTAATCATATTTAATTTGTTGTACATCAGAAATTATTATTGGCAAAAAGATGTAAAAAGTCATTTGTTCAGGATGGGCAAAGATTACTTATCAATTGTTATTGTCAGTAATGCTGAAAGACAGTGAGGTGACCAAACGTTTAAACTGTAAATAAATAATGAAAAGGCATATAAAACTTTTTCTAAAAACTTGGTACTATTGATCATATTTTAAGTAAATGTAAATTAATTTTTCCTTTATTGTTGAAGAAGATTTATAGACTTAAAGACCTTATCTATGAATTACCTGCACATTGCCATGAGCTCTTGTGATTATCTCAAGATTCTCCCCATCTTGCTCACATTCTAAGATCATAGCATGGTACTTTGCTGTCAGCAGGAACATCAGGTCCTTGGTCTCTCCCTGATAATCAAAAGGCAACATTAGTACATGTGCAATAAATATCATAGGAAACTAGTGTAACTTCTTGCCACAAAAACTATAATTTTTATTGCATAAAATTTCAATTCTCTCTGATGCCATTGCCACTGGACATAAAGAAAACCTTTGGGTCATGGGGAACATGGTTGTTTCTTAGATGAAATACTTGTTTTATATTCACACTAGAAATAATTATCAATAAAGTACTTTTTCACTTTCCTGTACAAAGATACCCAACCTCTGAAAGATCATTAACAATATTGCTTTAAGAGGTTTTAAAAACCAAAGGCTCCTGCCACAATTTAAAAAAAAAAAACGATTGCAGACTTTTTCCAGTCCTTTACCCAAAAAACATTTTATGAACTCCGAATTAAATGTCTCCCAAATTAAAAAGCCAGTTGAATATTAAAAAAAATTTAAGACTATACTAATTTTCAAGGCTTGAAAAAGCAATTTTCAAATTTTTTGAGTTTTTCCTGAATTACAGACCCACAGAACCCTGCAACCATCATGTGTGGATGAAAACATTGTGTATTACATACTACTGATATTTCTTGTTGTTGAATTATAACTAAAGAAGATTTTGGGGAAGAAAAGAAACAACAATGTTGAAACTTGATTTTTTTTGTTCTATTAATAAACTGTTGATGCCATAAATCCATTCCAACCAACAGCAAAAATTTCTCTTCCTAAAGGAAATCATAAAAATCCAATTTATGAATGTTAAATTAACTATAAACTTTTAAACTTGCTTTCCTATAATAACTCTATAACTGAAACAAAAGCTTTTTATCGACTACCAAGTACTTATTTTGCTGGGATGCCTGCTGCCTTTGATGACATGTGAATGAATTGGCTAATTTAAGGTAGTTTTGTTGTATTACTTACAAAATAAATATTTATAAGTGTTCAATTGATCAATTGAAATGAGCTGACCTGATATACAACTGTAACAGCTAGATCTTATGAAGGTAAGATTTCATGTCTTTAAACTTTTCTTTTATTCCACCCACTTTATTTGATTTGATACAAATGATATCATTAGCAGGTCACTTTTACATGAATATCAATTGTTGCCAATACAAATATTTCCACAAGTCATAAATTGTAACTCATTTCTGTCTGGTTCATCTCAATATCTTCTCCAGAAACTTAAAAACACAGCTATTCGGATCATCCTTAGAGTACCATGATCAGAGCATACCTCCTCACTGCTCTGTATCCTACACTGGATATCCATTTGATCCAGAATCAAATACAAAATTTCTTCTCTGTGCTTTCACTGATGGACTCCAGTCCAACATACCAATGTGAGTTCACCCATGTGTACACTAGCAAGGTACTTACACTCCTCTTCTGACAATTGTATATTCATTATTCCCATTATGAAAACGAAGTCATGTGGACAACATTCTTTTGCATACTAGGGCCCAGCAACTTGGAATGAACTTAGACACAAAGACACAAGAGTACTCTGTAAACTCATCTATATCAACTGCAAGACCTAATAATAAATATTTTCAGCACTTTTTTATGTTTTCAAAATTTCATGGTGGTTTTGTTTTGCAGTCATATCATTACATATGTTGTAAAGTGCTTACAGCTTCTAAAGATTAGGCACCATACAGTCTTCATTATTATTATCATCATAAATCAAAACAATTAGGTTCTCAAAGAAACACACCAATGGCATACCTGATGGTAGATTGACATTGTTCATATTTGAATAAAAGACAGACTATTGCATTTATGATGATTACATTGACACAAAATTAAAACTAAAACATGAATTTCAGTTGATAAAACTTAGTTATTTGCTATTGATTTATGAAAGTGTTACCACCAGTAGGCACTAGTAACTTTTTCATGGAATATTGTTATTTATAATGTATGAGAATGGTGTTTGAAAAGAAAATTTAACAAAATATCTTATGTTTTATTACTTAAGATTGAGAATTTCATTTTGTTTTTAACTTCTAGGTACCAAACACCATTCTCGATTATAAAAGAAGGGATATTTCAAGCTTTGATTTGTCAATTTTGATCACAAAAGATTGGTAAGAAATACTTTAATTGTTGTAATTGAAATTTTTCTACACATGACACAAAACCCTGTAACTGTTCAAACTACTATGAATGCACTATTTTCATGAGACAAATTGTCATGGCCTCTGTGATTGCTACAAACCACAAATCTAAAGAACCAAAGATCATTGTTTGGCAAACCAGAAAAATCATTGTCTACAAAAATAAATGAATTCCCTATAAACACCATAATTACTTATTAAAATAATGATTTTATGAACTGCCTGATTTTGATCTTAAAATCAATACTAAATTTACCTTTTTATGGATACATTACTACCACTTACCGGTGGTCGGAAGAGTTTCAGAACAGCAATTCTTCCATAGATACCAATTTCCTTAACAGGTCTCAGGCCTTCTGGTGTGACAACATAAATCTCCAGACGTGTATTCTTTGCAATAACAAGATTCAAATCATCTGGTGAAGTAAAATTCCCTGTAAATATGAGAGAGAATTAAGACATTGATGTTTCTGTTAATTTTCTAGTAATAAAAAGATTTAAAGAGTTTCCCAAGCAGTCACAAATAATTACAAGGAAGTTTCTCTTATTCATTAACTCTTTTTAAATGTAGATCAAAGTTTTAAGACAATATTCCATGAATGAATAAATACCTTTCCATGATATTCTTTAAAATTTTTATTTGCCTAGAAGATCAAAATAAATTAGGTACAGGCAATCAGGCGATGAAAGAACTTATTCCTTCCTCATTAGAAATGGTGCTCACCTGTAGAATGCTAAGCACGATCATTTCAGGTATGGGAATAGTGTTCAAGGATAATTCATTTTTATTAAATTTTTATTCGAACTGTTGCTATTGCAATGTCGTGTGAAAGTAATAAAACAGGAGAAATTTTGGGATTGTGGAAATCGGAGTGTGACATACCTGTAAATGTTTAAAAAACTAAAGTAGAGAGAAAAATAGTGAGATTGGCACATAAAATAGTGAGGTATTTTTTAAGCACCAGTTTCAATAAATGTAAACCAATCTTTCATGTCCAATAAGAGTAAAATTCTTAAAGGACATGCCAGAGGCACATGCAGAAACTGTTTTACGGGGTGAACACATAGTGGTCAGCCATGAAAATGTATGGATGTAGGCCAAAAATATCTGTAACTGTGAAATTGGTGAAGACGGCTATCCCCCCCTCCCCCAATATGCGAGTGCACCTGGACATGCCATTCTTCCTGTGCCACACCTTATTTCACCCCAGGACCCCCGTTTCATATTCTGGTCAGCTGTGGCTAAACAGCACAATAGCTAAAGGTTAGACTTAAGTACACAAGCATAAGGTCAGTGTGACTAATTAACAGTTAATCTTTATCATTGCATTTATGAAAAAGAAAGCCCTTCTAACTTACTTAAGAGAAACCATATGCTACAGTGTGTGTATATAAGCACCAGCAATTGATTGGCAAAGGATGCCATATTTTGTTGTACCTTACAATGCCCAGGACTTCCTTTTAACAGTTCAAATCTGCAGACAGAAGTTATCATACATGTGGTAAATGTTTTCCCAACTTTCTGCAATGTTTTATATCACACCTTATTTTCTTTCTTAAGGCATGTAATACTGTTTACTAAATAATATATTTACTCTGAAATAGTTCTTTGGTGGCACATATACTGTGTGGTATAATTTTTTTGTTTATTCCTTCAATTAATTTAATCATGATAATTAAAGTTTACATATATGGTATAGCAATGCTAGGTGTTTAGTTTCTTTGGCACAAATGGAGATGTGATTTTGTTTGCGTAGACAAATTACACAGCATTCACAGTGATCATTCATGGGATTGAAACTAATTGGTGACAAATTTATTTTTATACTATGGTAACTGTTGTAGGGATTTTAAAAATCTGCAATCTAAATGAATAAGGTTTATTTTTTTTACATTTTATTTACTGAAGAAAAAAACTTGAAGTGTGATATTAATTCTTTCATCACAGCAAAATTCACAAATGATAAAAAAATATTATATCTATGGAATGCATATGATAAATCTATGTAATAATAAAAAAAAGGGGGGAATGAAAATTGAAAGACAATGCAATAATCGGAAGTTCTCTGCAAGAAAATCAGGAGATATTATGAAATTGGGAGGTAAGTGTGGAAATACCTATAAAATCAGATGGTTTTTCTCCCCCACTTTAGAGTTGTCAGATATGAGCTGTCTGGGCTTATGTAATTTTAGTCCAGGCTTGCGAGTTTATTTAAATCACCAACCAAGGACCCTGTTAGTATATTTTGTATTTGTTTCATTAAAGAAGCATACTTCAACTTAACCCACAACCATGTAATATGTCACAATGTTATATCTAAATTGTGAAAATCACTGGTATAGAAAAGGCGACAGATTTGTAAACATCTATTCCATGAATGTCAGAGGTAAGTTAAGACCTCCCCTCCCCCAGCCAGTAATAAATTGTCATGAAAATTTTTCACCTGTTATTTATTCAAATATTATCAATACTGGGGTTTATATCTGGTGAATAAACCTCAATCACCTTGATTGTTCATGTTGTCTGCCAGGTGTAAATTTGCTTAGAATAGCTAGAAATTTAACCCATCCTAATTTTTTGCTTAAGTATGGGGTTGATATCACATCATTAGTGGTCCAGTAGGAATCGAGACCAGATTTATGTATCAAACCCATTGCTATAATCAATGTGAAAAGATTTTTAGATGCTCAGGTGTGACAGGCTGCCATTTCTTCATGCAACTGCTCCTTCAAGTCTGCCCCATGAACTCTATGATCTGTATAACAGTTTGATCTACTATCAGATGCAATAACACTTCATCAAAAAAGGTCTAAAATAGTCCATAGGTTAAGTATTCACCATCTTGACATTTAATCTTGAATTAACAGTGAATGGGCGTTGACAGAAATGCAATCTTTTCATGTCGAATGAGCATGTACATCAGAAAACATTTCGGTGTCAATTCCTGGCTCAAAATCACTCATAGATATTTCCATCAATACTTCGCCAGCTCCAGTAATTTCATCCTCCTCAAATTCTTCCAAATCATTGTTATCATCAGTATCAGAAGCCAGTATTTGTTGCAAGAAATCACCATCATATTCAGCATCAGCCATTTTAACTTTTTCTTGATACTATGTGCTCAAAAGCAAGTATTTGTAAACTTTTTCACTAAATGCATAATAAAGTACAGCAGGATGCTTGTTCTGGGCTTTAATAGTTATGGCTAGTTTAATTAAAAGGATGTGTACATTGTTGCTTACCTAGAAAACAACTTAAGTCATGACAAGCACTGCGAGACATCAACCAACAGTGAGACTAATATTGCAACATGCACTTTAATGGTTAATCCAATTTCATACCTGCCAAACTGCCAGGCTCACAATTAGTGTAAATAATTATAAAAATTAGTGACCTTTTTTTACATGAATTTGTTAATCGATCTTTGCGTCTGGGAGTATTTGTTGGAACAAATGTTTACATTGGTCTCTGGCTGATAAAGGTAGACAAGAAAACTCACAATGCTTCAGCGTTGGTAGCTTGCAGGACTTCCACCAATGGCTTGAAATATTCCAGAGCTGAAATCTGCTGTGAGTTCTTAATTTTCCAAACCGCTACGTGCTTTTTGCTACCAATGTGCTTCTTCACATCATCTCTGCCATCCTGCTTAATGCTAATATTTGTGGCACACTGCGTGCAAAAAGCATGACATTGGTATTTGATGGCTGAATGCACAGCCAATTTTTGTTATATTCCAAATTAAGCTTCACTTTTTGTGCAATACATTTCTTTTTCCTTGGTGGCAAAGACATTTTCAATAGGGCATAACCGACTTTTGATCCGGAAATCGGATTCCACCGGATAGTATGAACTTCCGATTAATCGGAGTCGGACAAGGCAGGAACGACCGATTCGGATAATAAAAATAATAAAGTTGAATTTCTATAGCACCTTGTCTAACACTGCGTGTCATTCGATAGTGCGTTAATAAAGTTAAATAAGAAGTCAGAAAAGTCCAATATGGTCAACATAACCACACTGAGACAATCTATTTGAACCGACGGGTGAAAACCGGAAATGAAGCCGGATATGGTAAAGTACTAAGTAACATGCTAGACACGGCAAAACCAGATACCAGAAACCCGGAAATGGAAGATGAAATTTTTTAGAAAAAAATACGGATTTAGCATTTTCCGATTAATCGAATCGTATCCGGAATCGGAAAAATTTCCTGCCCAAAATCCGGAATCGGTAGAAAAATGCTAATCGGTTATGCCCTAATTTTCAAGATGTGATGCTGAATGGTACTTAAAAAAAACAGTGTTGGCGGTACATGTGCAGAGCAAAATTCTGGTTACTGTATTTACTCGCGTATAAGCCGAAAAATTTATGAAAAAAGATAAGGCCTGGAAGAAGGGGGGGGGGGCGACTTATCTGCGGGTCTCCAAGTCTGAAATTTATAATGCTTTCCCTCCCTCGGTTTCCAGTATTTATTGTTTCTGCTGATCGCCAAAGATGAGATCACATGCCTAATGATGCTACATGGTTCATAAAATTTGTCCTGTCGTGTAGTGAAACAAATATTTTTTTTCTAACATAAGTGGTAGGATAATGAATGAAAAACATGTTTTAATGTACTTGACGTCTATTCGACAGATGTCCATCCACCAGAATATACAGCCATACATGTTATTTGAACCACAGAAATACATGTATTTTCCAAAAGAACCACCATATTAGTAATCTCTAGCCAAGTATTTAACCCTCAACTAATCAGTAATCATTAAACTCTACAGTATCGTACAAATGCACGCTAGCTTATTTCAGTGTAAATATGAAAAGAATCTACTAAACAAAATAAAATTAAAATACTGAAGGTATATACACAAACATTTTGAGCGAGAGTATAAATACATGTATGATAATCTTAAATGAACAATAGTGAGAGGCTCCATAGGGGTTTGTTGCATGCACGCTTAGGAAGGGTAAATAACAGTGCAATATATGAATCAGCATGAACAATTGTAAAACAATATAATTTGTGGGATTTCTTTGATTAGTGTTTTAGACGTAATAGGCAGCCACAGTTTATATACAACTGTTATTAATTGTTTGTAAAGCAAAGTGGTTTGTTAGCGGTAGAGTGTTGTACAACGTCCACGCTAAAGCCAATCATATTTTGATCAACTGAATCACACTACCGGTAGTTTAAGAAAAACCCACAAATAAACAACAATGATAAATAATTATCAAATACTAATTGATAACCAATAACATGGAAATAATTACAGGATAAGGCATATAGATAATATACTACAGTCCTACCCGTTTACGTTGACATCCTCTGGTCTGAGAAAATATTGTCGACATAGGCAAAAATCAATGTGAAATACACTTGCATATTGACAAATTACATTTTGGTTACCTTTGTGTAGTAAAATCCAAATTAAAATATTGCATCGATCACATCTTGATACGAAAAACATTATGATATTCAATGTCGGCATTAGCACATGGTTGGATAGTTGTTATTTACATGTTTCATGTACATTTACAGTAAAACCTGCCTTGAAAGACTACTACTATGTGAGACCACCTGTCTTGAGAGACCACATTCTCAGTTTACAATTTATATTGATTATATAAGATTGTGACCTGTTATGGGAGACCACCTGTCTTGAGAAACCATAATTGTTTGGCAAAATAGGTGGTCTTTCATGACAGGTTCTACTGTACTTAAATTGGCCAAGATTTTGGTCAGTCTGTTCCCATCTTATTGAGGCTACCAAGGGGATAGAGCTATTTACAGGGAAATAAAAAAAACTGTCAAGAGTACATGTATTCTCCACAAATACTTTTGTATCCGATGTTATGACGAACATTAAAGTAACTGAACCAACCACCTCTTGCAGCGAAGTTCTCCACAAGTTTTTTTCTCAAATGCTTCATTGAACCATTTTGATGCTTCCTCCACGTCTTCAAATGTATCAGTCTTTTGATTCTTCTTTTGGGGAGCGCAGTTACCTTCAACGTATTCTTTCTTTATAGAGTCAGCAGCATTCATCCTTCCTGAACGGGTGTTATTTTAAAGTGAAAAAATTTAACAGACCTCTTTCCGAGATGTTCATCCCTCAACTTCCTTAACAGCCAGATATTTAGTTTCCAGAGACTGTAAATTTAATTTGTGTTTTACACTGCTGTTAGTAGCCATCGTAAATGTAAATAAAGTTAAAAACAAAACTTTCACAGCAAAATAAACTTGTTTTAATCACCGATCACTTTCAAAGGTCTCGGAAACGTGTAATCTGTATTTTGACGCAATTTTTATATCTGGGATTCAGAAAATCACTAATGCAGAAGTCCTCTTTATGCATCATTCTCCTGGACTGCAAATTTAAGGGCTTGCTAGTCCTGCTTAGACCACCTGTTGAGTGGCAAATTGTGTTGATCAATTGATCCTTTTAGCTGTGTTGATATTTACAATCAGAAAATTCAGCGGCTGAAAGACCCACAGATGTACATGTTGTCAGTGTAAGAGTTCATCTGAAGAACATGACCCACAAGCTAGGCGGCAAGATCAAAGACTTGACTAGCTGCAGAGTGGTGAGAAAATGTGCTGATATTTACAATCACTGATTTCGGAGGTAGAATGACCCATTAATGTATTTGTGTATAAGAAGAGTACATCAAATGAACAACTTTTGCCTTCATTATTATTTTCATTTCCAAGTGTAGTAAAATAAGTAGTGCTTGTGACCTCAAAATCAAGACATGCTGAAATCCAATATGGCAGATAAAGACAGGCATGAAAGCATCGATTTTGAACGAACCAATCATATTGTAGAACTGTATTCCTATATACATGTGATACATTTCTATCAAAATAGAACTGAGTGCTCATTTTAAACTATTTTTTTTTAAATTAGAAAAGTATTTTTTGCACAAAAATGTACACATGTATTCAGGTCCACAATGAGATAATACATTTTTAAAAAAGAGACAGTTGGCAGCTATAATAAAACAACACAGGTCTCTTTTAATTGATTATTTTAGTGTAACAAACACTTCACAAAGTTGTTGATCAAAACAAAGCCGGCAGGTAATTAGGGAAGTACTCACAGGTTTCGATGTGATGGTTGATCAGACTCTTTTCATGTTTTCATAGAAAAGAATATGTTGCAATTATAATGTTTTCATTGAAATAGAAATCAAGGATTAAAATGTGACTTTCAAGATAAATATTTGATTGCTGTTTATTTTATTCTCTATTGCCACATGTTAGAATTTACCAGACATTTTCATTGACTGCTAATTTACCCGGCTGTTTGTTGACAGTGTATTGATGATGACTACTTGTCAACAAATAAACCCTAACATAATATGTGATTTCTTATTTAGAACATGCAAATTTCACAATATGGAATCTATCTTTATGGGCATTAATCACCATCACCATCTTTGATGATAAAACGAGAAATGTATAAAGGTTTAAGTTACCAATTCTTATTGTAATTTTTTTCACATTCAGCATATTTTGTAAGATCTTTAAAACATATTTTCTTTGGGGGGAAAATTGGAATCCACACCGGACACTGCGTTATAAGCAGGTTCGCGAGTTATTGAGAGAGTGGTAAATGAGCTTGTACATAATGCGTTTGATTGTGGTTGGTATCGGTTTCAGGTTTTTATCGCATACTTGGCAGCCCATATCAACACTCTTCCACAAATTGATATGTAATTAATATACTTACTGTGCTATTTTTATCCTAGTGGAATCAAAATCTGACCAGAGCAAATGGACACATTTTGTTGTTCCATTGACATACAGTTGAATCTGTTGAAATGCAACGTTAGTCAAGGTATGACAAAGTATGTTCAAGCAGGTTCATGTTGGGGATATGTTTCTTGAATGAAATGAAACGTTGCTTACACTTCCAACAGGTGGAAATATATTTGTAATTGTTTTGGTAAAGAATATTTTAACTTAACCAAATTTCAGCATTTCCCACTTTCATGCCAACTAAATGTAGGCCAAAAAAACTTGAAAACAGGTCCATTTCTTTTGCGAGAATTATAATTTATTAGAGAAAAGACATCAGAGTAAGTCCGACTAAAACATCACGACTTTGTAGAAAAGCGTCATTTTTGTTGCCAGATGTGTGAAATATTCCTGAAAATATGACTTTCGTTACGATATTAGTCAACATCAAAACACTCTAAACAGTTAGTTAGGCAGTTAGACATTTATGCACATAATATAAATATATGCGTTGATATCTTACAAGTTACATGCAGAACTAGAATGTCTTACATTGCAGGGCTATTATCCAAGAGTACATTTTATGTTATGGGAACCATGTCAAAAGGAGCTCAGTTTTGTTGCATCTTGTCTATTTCATGCAAGTTGTCCAGATAAGGAATTTTTTTTTTATTTTACAGACGGGCTTTATTTACTCTTTTGTCATGAAATGATTTATCCCAGATACATGTATACATGGCCATCGACTCATCTGCCTCTGATATAAGTGATACCTAATTTTTGCTTTGACAGTACCATACTTTGTTTTACTGAGGTACCTGTAACACAAGCATTAACTGCCGTTGGTTTGTGAGCTGTCACAACATAGTTGTACGCCATGCTTCGCAATAAAACAAACTCTCCTACAAGCACTAGTTATTCCGGATATTGAATTAGCCGCGCATGCCTGGCGCCAAGTTTGACCGACCCAGTGGGTTGACATCGAAATGATAAAATTATTGTAAAATGTAACTCAAACAATCTGTCAGTTATTTTAAATAATGCTTTGAATTTATAAAATCTTGTTTATAAAAATATTCACTTCAATCGCTAAGTTAATATGCATAATACATTTTTACATTACAACATGAAACTTCAATCCAATTTCGTTTCGTTAAATGTATCACTTTATTAGGTTGAAAAGTGAGAGAGTTTTGGAGAAGAAGCATTTGATTTTCGTTGTTTTTCACAACAGATTTGAATCGACAATTTGTTACCCAGGTGCTCGCCATAACATAATAAGGCTCAATTGATTTGTGCAAATGTTAAATAATCAGTTGTCATCAGGAAATACATCCTCAATTATAATCGTTGACTTTTAAAAATTTCGGGGGGTGGGGGTGGAGAGCATTAGCAAGGTATTACTGTACTTCTATGGAGATGAAATTACATTCCTGGCCTGTTATGTAGTCTCGAAAATATAACAAGGGAGAATAACTTTATATCGTACATGGATGTAACTACCGCCGATACATCGGGGTTAGTGGTGATGACACCGATGTCGAAATCCTCAAGTTTTACAGCGGATGGGGGGGGGGGTGTTTTGAAGTTTCGCCAAAGCTATAGTAGTAAAAGGATATCATACTACATATACAGACTACATATAGAGACCAAACAATAGTTAAAGCTACTTTAAAAATCCAAATCACACATGAACATTACTTTTTTAACATTTCAAAGCAAATAAACAAGATAGCAAAGGAAACGGTAACGATATCCTGCACCGCAACCTCCAAATCAACAATGAAGAAGTAAAAAGTGCAGCATATTTCACACTGGTTCAAGGGGGCCTGGAGTGGTCTAAAGCACTCTCCAGTGCAGATCACTGCCATCCAGAGGCGTAGCGATGGTATTTTGCGCCCGGGGACGAACTATAAAATTGGCGCCCCAGCGATCTTGTGACCGATTTATTACCCTTGTTTACTTATTATAATGTAACGTTGCAAGCCTCATTTTGGCGCCCCTGTACCTTGGCGCCCGGGGACATGTATCCCCTTGCCACCCCTTAGCTACGCCTCTGCTGCCATCTTACCTCTGCATGAGTTTGAGTCTCCGATTCAGCCAATGGGGGTATGTGAGAAAGCTTGCCAGTAGCTTCTCGGGCTTATAGACAATTCGACCCAAGACAATTCGGCCCAGCTTGGATCGAAAATAAGACAATTCGGCCCAACTTTAAAGACAATTCGGCCCAACCAAAGACAATTCGGCCCAATTTTAAAATACAGCTGACAAATATTTATTTGTAACATATATTAACAATTCTTATATAATAGGTTTTATAATAAAATTTAGAACATTTTGTGAACAAGATAAATGTTTTCCGAAGTTATAATGGTTAGGAAAAAACGGAGAAAGAAAGGAGTATTGTAGAGCTGTACACTTAGTCTCAAAAACTTAATTCTCAAGCAAAACATGAGATATTCTCGTATTTCAGAACTGTTATAATTAGAATGGTATTAATTTGACAACTTAAAATATTTGTGGTGTTTTGAATATCCATTATCAAATTAAATTAAATTTAAAATTAAAGAAATTTTGGTACAGATGCATATTTCATTGTGCACATTTATCTTTTTTTTCATAACATAAAACAGCAAAACGGAATAATGTTCTGAATTAAATTTGTCAAATTATCGCAAAATAACTAATTATGCAGTTTTCAACCATTTTATCTGTATAAATTTATTTGTAACAAAAAATACGTTCAAATACGAGAATATCTCATGTTTTGCCTGAGAATTAAGTTTTGAGACCAAGCGTACAGCTCTACTATACTCCTTTCTTTCTCCGGTTTTTCCTAACCATTATAACTTCGGAAAACATTTATCTTGTTCACAAAATATTCCAAATTTTATTATAAAACCTTTTATATAAGAATTGTCAAAATATATGTTACAAATAAATACTTGTCAGTTGTATTTTAAAATTGGGCCGAATTGTCTTATTTTCGGTCCAAGTTGGGCCGAATTGTCTTTGGTCCGAATTGTCCAATAGCCGCTTCTCATGGGTCGGTGGTTTTTTCCAGGGGTTTTCCTGGGTTCCTCCTCCACCATTAATATTAGCCGCCATATATAGACTATCGTGTGCTGAAAAAGGGCATTAAACCCTGCAACAACTCTGCTTCGACCAGGTCCTGGATACTGCTCAACTGTGTGGAACCCACATAATAAAGATCAAATAAAAAAGAGATGATTCAGAGGAGAGCCGCTAGATTCACCATAAACAAATATTATTACACTAGCAGTGTCGGTGCAGTATTGAACCAGTGGGAATCACTCATTCATGTGAACCAAGGCTCAAATGGCCATGTTGTACAAGGTTGTGAACAACATAGCGGACATACCAGCAGACAAATACCAGACCCTGGTAAATAGCCAAACTAGGGAAAAGCACAGGAAAAAGTTCCAGTTAAAGTCAGCATCAACAAAATGTTTCAAATTCAGCTTTTTTCCCCATGTACAATAAGGATTTGGAACAAATTACCATTAATAATTGCAGAAGCAACTGCCTTGGTATATCACAAGCAGGAGCTTTCCAAAATCACATTCTAATAAAATAGTCAGCTACAAGTAAGACCTATTGATTCTCATAGCTATGCTGGTTGTGGTTTGTTATCTCATTGCTATGGTAGCTGAATTGGTCTGAGTATAAAAACGTAAACACTCTTGACTTATTTCTGCCTTATCATTATTCTTCTTCACTTCACAATGTATTTATAGATGGAACATTTTATAGGTTGTTTGCAGCACAAAAACCATATTGGTGTAGTTTATACATTGCATGGTTCAGGTTGTAGACTCAGCTAGTAATTTTAAAGTTTGATTTTTTGGCATCCTTTTTTTCCTGCATTTATCATAAGGTGGGGTCTCGAGTGGCTGAGTGGTCTAAAGCGCTTTGTTATGGATCACTGCCATCTCACCTCTGTCTGCGTGGGTTCGAGTCTTAGATTCGGCCAATGTTTGTAAGTGAGAAAGCTTGTCAGTTGCATCTCTTGGGTCATTAGTTCTTTCTGGGGATTTTCATGGGTTTCTAATCCACCATTAATACTGGCAGCCATGTATAGCCTAACGTGCTGAAAAATGGCTTTAAATCATACAACAACACCCATACGATGGAGAATGTTTTAGTTCTCAACTATCAATCACATTGAGTCGGTAAGGATCATGAGTGGTTATCAGATGCTAATAAAGAAGTGTGGCATGCACATGACTTTTAGTTAGATAAAAGTAAAACAAGGTTTTTTAAAATATAATTTATCAGTTTTAGAAATTATGCAGTACAAAGGGGATGGCATCAAACAGAATTGTAATAAAATTTATCTTACACTTAATTAGGGTTGTTAATATCGGTTTTTCTGGCAAACCGATTATCGATTGTAGCAATCCGATTTTAAACTGATTATCGGTTTTTATTGGCCTTCATAAAAATATAATCTTATAATGCATGTTACTGTATGCATTAACATACGCGCAAGTTGACGCAATTTATGTGCTGCACAATGAACATCCAACCATCCATTCACGCTACCGACATCTTTAACAATTGGAAGCACCATCATGGACACATGCAACAACTTTACCTTTTATAGCCCATTCTTCAGCCACAGTTCCCAGATGTTCAGCAATGATGGCTTGCGTGTGGTGGTCATTCATTGGAATTGTTGCAAGAATGGACGTCTTCATAGTCCAGTCTGGATCAATGTAGCTGGCAGTGAAGCTCAGGTATGCTTCGTTGGTTACACTGATCCATATGTCAGTGGTAATGGCAATATCCTTGACATTTTCTTCTAGATGTGTCTGCATTTTCGCCATTAGCGTCTTCTTCATTGTAGTCATTCGTGACATCATCGTCTAGCGGCATGGAGGACGATATTGTGGCTCCACCAAAGCCATCAAATCACAGAAGGAATTGGATTCAACAATCGAAATTGGTAGCATGTTTTCAGCGACAAACTTAGCTACAGCAGCAGTAACTTTTTCTTGATGACTATCAGGACAGTTTCTTTGTGTTCCAATAAACACACCTTCTTATCTGCTGGCAATATTGTATTAAAATGTAAACACTAAACAAATGCATGAATGAATTTTTTTATGGCATTTTTTAAAATTTTCACTACAAAAATGGTAAAAAATATTGAATTCGACTATCGTTTTGTAAAAACAAAAACCGATAATCGTTTTCAAAACCGATAATCCGATTTCCGATTTTCGTTTAACAACCCTTAGGATCAGGAGTGGTTATCAGATGCTAATAAAGAAGTGTGGCATGCACATGACTTTTAGTTAGATAAAAGTAAAACAAGTTTTTTTTAAAATATAATTTATCAGTTTTAGAAATTATGCAGTACAAAGGGGATGGCATCAAACAGAATTGTAATAAAATTTATCTTACACTTAATGATATAATGTAGTCAGATAATACTAGTGAGGAAAAACATCTAAAACATTTTGTTTATGGTTGACCTAGAAATATCAGATAAAAGTACATAACATAAAATAGAGCATATCTGCAGTGGTGAATACTAAACATTTGAGTCTCCTTCCTTCATTTCTTTTAAAAATTGTAAATTTTTGGAGGTAACATTTCAGCACCTGTGTTGTATTATTAAGTATGTCTACAGTAGTTTTTGCCCACACCACCACATACCCTATTCTTATGTGATTGTTCTTGGTGTAACAAGATAACTGGGTGTTATTTGGATTTATAACACAAAATAAGTGATAGTCATACAATTACAATGTTTAACTCATTCAGTCCCATCACTGTTAAAAGCTATATTGCTGCTCTGCCCCAGTAGCACTAAGTTGTGTCTAGCTGTGTGTGCCTCATATAGTTTTACCTGTTTAGACAATTTGTAAATATCATGCACATGCATTCACTCTTACCTTAATTTCTCTCTTCTTTTATCCATTAAAAATCCATGAAGTTTTCACCAATTATTCCAGATCAATTTGTCTACACTGCTGAATATATTTTCTTTCCTTGCTCAACATTTTGAGATTAAACCAGAGAAACTCCTCATTTTCACTCTCACCGTCATCCAAGTCTTATATCCACCTTACGGTTTCATATACGATTTCTCATGAACACATGTAATGAAACTGCCCTCTATTAGTAACCTTTGGTTTCTGAACATAGAGTAAAAACATTAGTCTTTTACTCATATAATAAAAATGTAAAATGTATTCACTCAAATAGTGAAATTACATAAACAAAAAGGAACAGATATGCAAATTATCTCTACAGTCCCAAAAACACAATGGTTTTTACGAACCCCAAAAATTAGCTCATGACTAAAAGATTACATGTTACAATGATGTATGTAGTTATACACTTGTCAGTATTCCAGATTGGTCAATCAGTCAGAGCCCACCAGTCTCATTCAGCAATGCCTGATCACTTGCTACTCGACCAGCAACACAATTCAGCTCTACTGCTGCTATGGTTCTGCTTTACAACTGATATGGTTGACTTCATAGTTAGCTCTGCGGCTGATACCACGTCGACTTGGATCACTCTAGTCACTGTTCACTGTTCTCTCTGGTCAGCTGAAAATGTATCTAACACAGTATACTATGCATGACACAGGCATATGTGATAAAAACATAATGACATTACATATGGTAAGCTATACAGATTGCATTATAGGCACAATAATTACAAAACAATATACAAGTATAAATGAACCATGCTTGATAAGAATTCTACAGTACTAAATGCATCTGAAAAATGCAACATATTGCCCATATAAATCTCTTGCTAAGTCACAAACAAGAATTGAAAATATTTGCATTATGCTACAAAGACCGAAATTGCATAGAAAATATACAAAAACGTAGTACAATAATTATAACTTTTACACAAGAAATTAATAACTCACATACCTCTGAAGATGTGCAAGTCCTTAAAGTAGACACGCTCACTGACAAGATCTTTACATAGGGTTAGGCATTTATACACAGATATTGTCTGTCACAGGGAGCATTCGATTCTTCCCATCAAAAGCGATTTGCATGTGCGGCATAGGATGAACTTAACTCACTATTTTGCACAAAAAGAAAGCAAGAGTATATTTATTTAATAATGATACAATTCCATGACACTTGATGTTTGTTTGTGTATTATTTTTTTCTTATTTTCCTGATTATTCTATCACATGGTAACTTCTACTTTCCCATGTTACATTTTTTTTTAATTTTTGTGTAGAATGTTTTATCAGCTTGCAATAAGAAATATTTCATTTAGAGAACAATTTACATATATTTGTGGTTTAATATCAGTATCAGTAAACACAATGATCCTACAAGATAAATGTTTGTCTCATTGTTAGGATGGAATGCATAGGATCATCAGGAAAACACTTAGAGATATGAATTATTAATATGAATTATATACAAGAAAAGTATATTATACAGAATTCATTTTCATAATAAGCATTACATCTGTTAAACAATGGCAGTATTTTGTGGAATAATTAACAAAGTTTAATGTGCTTATGTCATTTGAAATAAATAATATAGAGATAATACTTTTATAAATTGAGTCATCAACTAGTAAAATAAATGCTTTAAAAAAAAATATTCACACATGTTATGGACATTCCCACATTTTATTTTGTCTGCAATGTGTAAGTCATGAATAAATAACGCCCCTATCTCAGGTTAGAGAGAAGTCATTTGCATTCATTTTCCTGAAAATCTGATTAAAATCTTTCATTTACAAAAGTGCTTTATCATACTCAAAGGCAAGATAAAAATTACAGTCTGATTAAAATCAGATCTTGACTGTCCTTGATGAAGATATGACAGGGACAGCTTAGGGATCATGTTCTGGTGACCTTTAATATTACCATAATTGCTTATTTTGTCATCCAGTCAGATTAAGTCCTTCACATTTTGGGGGCTGAGCAGAAGGGTTGAAGAGCATCAGTGTGTGTCAAACAATTTGATTCACTTTCAGATTTCTGAAGGCTGCATATCCATTAGTTAATTCAAAGGTTACCAAAACATGAACCCTAAGCAGTCAAATTTTCACGTAGGACACTAGAGATAAGATTTTAATTAGATTGGTTTCCAGAGAAAGCATAAATATATACATTTGAAGTCATGCAGAGATCTGAAGGACAAAATGCATAATAAATTATCAATTAATTTTCCACCATGTTTAGACATATATTCTCTAATTAGAATTAAGCCCTCTATTTCCCAGTATTAATATTTGCATTTATCTTTGGATTTAAGAAATTCTTTATTAACAAGTTGAACATTTTCTGAGTTTTTTTGGCCATATGACTCTAAAAGAAAGCAACATTGTTTTAATTTTTTTTTAACTGAGTAACCAGATTGTATTAATGTAATTTCAGGTTAGTAAAAATACTTAACTACTTTTAATCAATGTTTTAAAATTCTATTTATTTATACTTTCTAAAACTTTACAATATCGGCACTTTCAAAGATTTCTAAACCTGTTTGAAACAACCCCTGTACCATGTACATGTGGGCAAATATACACATCTTCAGATCAGACTGTTCTTCCTCATTTCTTCGTTGCATATAAAATATTACCTTCTCTATTTATACTTAACACTCTAAATTGCATAAAATTACACCCGTCTGCTTTATAGTTGGTACATGAACTAAACCCTTCTTTCCAACAGAATCAACAGTGAGTGCATCTATTTTTAGAAGAAGAGGTTTTCATAATGTAATCACACTTTAATATAGCTTCATTACAACAGCACATTTTGGTTTTTCTATGTTCTTGTTATAATTTTTGGCAATGGTTAAATAGCTTTGATGCTTTCTCAGTGTTTTAACAAATACGTGTCAAATCAGAAAACGGTTTAGACCTTACAGTGCATCTGCATTGTCCTATATGTTTCTGACCTACACACATGTAGTTGGCATTTTTAAAATTAAATCTTTAATAAAATAATACCTCAGCTTTTAAGTTATCATTCTTAAAAATGATTTACATTTGCTGTAATTAATTGATATAATATTGGATGTTGCTGAGTGCATACTATATGCTGAATACTGAAGATAGGAAAAACTTTCAAGAACTTCATTAAAGCAGCTCATCAAAATTTGACTTTAATTTGACAACATGTTACCTTGAAGGCATTTTTATTTTTTTTTTGTTGTTGTTTTTCTCAAATGAGGCCCCCACCCTATTCATTTTATGACATGTTTCTTATATTGAAAAGAAATATAAATTCTAAAAACCCTTTGAACAGAATAAAAGCGACTTTGACAGCATCCTATCATGTGAATATTGGTTAAGAATGGTGATGAGTCAAAAATATATAGAAACATGGAAACCATTATTTTCATAACATGTGATCAACAGCATTGGAAGAAAGAAATTTCTACAGAGAGCTTCCTACAAACTTGAATTTTTTGGCAAGCTCCTCCTATGTTTATCAGATGCCAGCCATATGATTGATCTCCGGTCCACTTGGGTCCTTGTTTAAAGAAAACATAGGACTGTATGATGTCAGAGAATATGAATGTCTTGATGTATTGATGATGTTATGTCACTCTTTTACCATTTGTAACTTCATAATGGTTGTTATAAATGTACTCTATTTTTTTTAAACTTTTAATTAACTTTTTGGATCCGTTTCTTATATGAAGATCATTTTGGTCGTCTAAGTGGTTAGAGCATCTTCCTCAAATGTAGGTGGTTGCAGGTTAGAACCCCATCGAAATCATACCAACGATTTATAAAAATGGCACTAACAGCTGCTATGCTTGAGGTTAGTCTTAAGACTGGTCAACCTGGTGTCAGGATTATGTGACTGGGTGGGACACGTCTGCGGCATATGCCCCAGTTCTAGACATCAGCATAAACTACCAAATTACAGACATCATAATGATATGACTGAAAAATTGTTAAAGTTGGGGGAAAATCCAAATCATATACCCACAAAAAACCAGAATGAGAGATATATCACAACAGCACTCAAAATCATAGGCAGAAATTGATGTAATCCTGATTAATTTGTGGATTATCTTTATTGAACTCTTTCCCTGAAGAACTTGTAGCATCTATTAAATCAGCCTGTCATAATTCAAATTAAGTCCAATATCCCAGACAGTACAGCATGGATTTGACTACTGCTGTGACACCTGGATATTGCAGAATGAGGTGTAAATCAGAGAAATCCACATATATGAGTGAAAAATAGTCAACATTCCTTTCGAGAACTGTATTAACTGTTACTCTTTACTAGATGTTTAAAAAGGCTGTTTTGTGCATTTCAGACGATGGCTGGGTTTGACTTTGGATTTGGACAGTATGAAGATGAAGAAAATGAAGAAGAAATGGAGTTTGATCCTCAGGTAATGTGATGAAAAACTCGAGAAAGAATTACACATGTCGGGATCTGGATATTACCATTCAACCATGAAATTTGCTGAAGTAAAACTAATGGCAGTTGTGCAAGATCTTTCCTAAGCTTCTCTTCAGGGGAAAATGGCCTGCATTTCTTAGATACCTCTTTAGAGCTATTGGAAATTTTGGTTTAGTCCAATAAATTGGCCTTAAAAGCATGCATTGGTGTGTTGGATGGTGTCGCATCTGATCTTCTTAACAATCATTCACAACATAAGAGTGTTTATATGGATCATTTTTAGATACCTGTATCTTTCGTGAATTTTTTTAATTTCATCAGTTGAATGAACAAAGTCATTTCTGTTTGGTTTCATGGTTTGATGGTACTGCAGTTATCTGCCTCATAATTTGATATGGTGACAAGGTGTAGGGTTGTGTTATTTCACGTGGGTCAACAAGTTGTCAAGCATTAGTTTTGATCTGAAATATGTTTTACAGTAGCTAAACTTTCCCTTGAACAGATAAAAACTTAGTATGCCTGAGAAATACCACTACCTGAAAGCAATACATGTACTTGGGTGTTGCAGTTTTAGGAATAGGTGAGAACAAATCCCAATCATTCCAACATATCAATAAAGAGCTGAGTTATTTGACTGAGTTTTGAGTTGAGCATTTGAATTTTTAAAAGTCAACTTTCCTTGATATGTGTGGTAATTTATTTTCATTTCAAATAGTGTGTATGAAATCTATGGAAATATGATTTATTGTCACAACTTTGGAGAAAATGAATGTTGTTATAATTGTTTTCATCTTTGTTATCTGCAGGACCTCCCTTGGAAATATTTTTCTTTGTCATGAAATTTGCCAAATTAAAAAAATTAGAGCCACTTTTCAGTGAAAGGAGTCATTTTATGTTATGATGTAGACACTTAAAATATATGTGTAATATTATATTGGCCCTAGTTTTAATCTATGTAAACACGACAATAAAAACAGTTTTTACATGTTTTTATTACATTTCAAAGAACAAGAATAATTAGTAATAAATATCACAATACCATTATATACTCTTAAGTTTAATGTATAGAAAATGAAATGCAAGAATGAATAAGAAGCTTTCTTTATAACTGAAAATACAAAATACTGCTTAGCCATTATGAACAATGCCACTAACACTGAATCAATATCTACCTCAGTTATTTCCCCAGACAATTTCTTCAATGCCTTCCTGAAATCCAAATTCTCAACTCTGGGCCTATCAATAGAAATAGCAACAAATAACCTCAGATGCAGCTGGATGTAAATCTTTTTTTCAGAGCTAGATTAGCCAAATTTTTTGTGCTTGATACAGACTTGTTTCATAAAGTAAATTTTTGATTTTTCGTTGATATAAGCGACATGGACTCTTTACAGTCAATGACTGCCATTCTTGTGGTGGCATCCTGTGTTACTCAGTTAAGTTCAGACCACAAAAATGTGTTATCTAAGTAAATAATCCATAAAACTTGAAGCAGTCCCAAGTGCATCTCATACTCAGTTTGCAATAAACATAAATTAACTACACATGCAAATGACACAGAATCTTTTTGCCAACATAATGAACAATAGAGATTATCGTCTGATAATTCCTACTAATCACATTTAATTTGCTTCTCAAAACTGACTAACAGCTTGCATTTAGCTGCAATTATGCTCAAATAACATCGTATTCATCACCTACCAACAGGATCCAGATACTGTAGTGAAAACAGGTATTAAGTGGCCTGAGTCACTTATATCAATAACACTATTAAAAATTTACTTTGTAAAAGTTTGTCACCATCAACTTTTGCCAGTCAGTAAAAATTGGTACTACTATCAAAATTCTTTTGCATTTGATGACAAATACGAAGCTGAGAAGATGCCTTGATCTGGTGTTGGTGTCTTCTTCTAAAGTATTTAAGAACATTATAACTACAAATACAGATTTCTATGAAATTTGGGCACTTATTTTTGTTTTTGGAAATTAATTTTATGTCATTGCTGTTGCAGTTTGCCAGTTAGAGTTAATTGTAATATCAAGAGTCAGTCTCCATTAGCATCAAGTGTTGAATTTATTTTGAATTGTTTTTGTTCATTTTCTGTGACACAATTATCAGTTGAGTCATAACAGTGTAATATATGGATGCATATTAAAACATTCCATATCATTACTCTAACTAGGTCACTATTGAGTATATTCTTAAATGGTGTGACCAGCTCATTGTTTTCTTCTGACACATCAGTTTCATATTCCAGATTCGTTGGGGAACTCGTGATGGACTTATCTTGTTGATTGATTGCTCCAAGTCTATGTTTGATGAGACAGGTGAAGAAGAATGCTTGTTTCAACTCTGTGTCAAGGTATGTAGAATAAGGTCATTTGTAAATGGCTTTTAGGTCACCACCACCTATTCTATATGTTGTTTTGTTGTTGTTATAGAGTTTAACATCATTTCTCAGCACAAGATAGGCTATAAATGGCGGTCAGTATTAATGGTGGAAGAAGAACCTGGGAACAAGGGTTAGAGGAAACACATACTGTCTTCTTAGTGGTGAAGACATTTTCAAGATGTGTTGTCAAATAGTAATTAAAATCAGTGTTGGCGGTACATGCTTAGAACAAAATTCCAGTTAGGCTCCAGTTTCTCTTAAACATATTTGCAAAATAGCTCTTATATATATAAATTAAAATACACTAGATTGCTTTCTAACGGGCCAACTGTACCAATCAGCTTTAGTTGAGTAATATCGCGACCAGTTTTACCTGACCATTTCGGCAGTTGCTGATATCACGACTAGCGCTTAATGGGAAATTGGTTAATTTATTAAATATTTGTAATAATTGAGAATTAAGAAACTCGTGAATTTTTTGCATGTGGCGTGAATCTGAATTGCTGAAAAAATTGTGAAATTCACACCAAAATTGTGAGAGCTGGCAGCTATACACTTTCAATGACTAAACTTCTTTTTGGTTTTAACTTTAAATGTTAATGGTTTATAGTAAAATTAATTCTTTCCTTAAGCCATGAACAAACTTTGTTAATAGCTGATATACAAGACAAGAAAGGCATGTATTATTTTTGGGTCTATAGGGTAATGGTCAAGGTCACAGACTGAAAGAAGAAAGGTTTCTGCTAAATAACTTAAGTTTTGGGTCATTTGACCAAATTTTGTGGATACAGTGGGACCCCGCTATAACCCGCCCCGCTATAACCCGAATTCAGATATAACCCGGTCGTGGCATGGCTCCCGAAATTTCGGGTAATTTATTACAGATATTTTTCTCAAAGACCAAAAAAAAAAAATTTTTTTTAAGTATGAAAAAACAAAAAATACGTCAATAGTTTAATTATCATTCTCATATTCGTGTAAACAGTGCGAAAAAGAACGTGTAGAAAATGTATTATCAAATTTCTTCTAGTTTTGTGCCAAAATAAACATCTGAAATACGAACCAATTGCTGGGCCGACTGAGAACTTTGATCTTTGTTTATTGTTGAAAAATTACAGCTCATAAGTGTCAATATTATAATTACTGATTCCTGAGTAATGAAGCCATCGTGTCTACTTTGTGTTTGTCTTCAATGCATTCTGAATACAATCGTTGCTCTAATAATCTCCGATATATGTTCTCTTAATTTCATACACAACTAAGCAATAGCCAATGCGGGGGTTGATAAAAGATTCTCACCAGAATGTATAAATCTATCAATTTAAGTACATTGTTTATCATCAAAGTGAACTGCCGAGCTAAACAGTGACATAATTCAGTAGTTATAAAATACAGCCAGTTCGCCTGCTGTATTAGAGTACATCAAAAGAACATGACGCAATAGCTGGGCGGCAAGTTCAAAGGACTTTGACTAGCAGCTTGGGTGGGAAAATTTTCTGAAATTTACAGTGACTGAATTCAGAGACAGAAAGATCCTGAGATGTACATGTAGTTATTATAAGAATACACTTTAACTTCCATTATTTAATCTACGGACATGTACTATTTCATCATTCATTACGTACACCCGTTACGTAATTTTTTTTTTTTTTCTTTTCATTGAATTCAGTCACATAATGATCTGTGACAAAATTATTGAATATTTTACATCCTTGTGTGGATATTTTCGATGGAAATATTTGTATTATGGATTCAGTGTATGTTACAAGATTCGCTGGTGAGTACACGGTGTTGATACTCTTTTCATGTAATAGATTATACATGTATATATAAATTAGACACGTGTATGTACCAATGCATGGTTCTCTGAATAAAGTAATATATTAAATCTGCAATTTCTGTTACCACAGCAAATGTTTTTCTCATTTAATATATATTGATCAAAAATGGTAATTGTGCCATGCATTTTCGCACCCGTCTTTATGTAAACCCCCCCCCCCCACCCAATTAAATCCAAAAATGTGTTGGTATTGTACATAGTTGCTTATAACACGGTTCGGTTCATAGCCCGGTCGGATTCTATGGCTCACAACTACCGTGTTATAGCGGGGTCCCACTGTACTTGCATTTAAGACTAGGAATACAATTATTGAGTTTAGATTGAAAAGGCAAAGTATCAAACTAATTAAAAGAGGGTTTTAGATAAAATATATACAACTATACAATTTATTACATGGGGTACAGTACTCTTCTTACCTCTGTTCATTTTAGTATTTCACACTGAGATAATTATTTTCCATTCATTATATTTTTTCATCATTCAGCAGCAGGAAAAAAGTTTTAATGATATTTTTCCTGTAATATTTCATTAATGTGGGTTTTAATGATATTTTTCCTGCAATATTTCATTAATGTGGGTTTTAATGATATTTTTCCTGCAATATTTCATTAATGTGGGTTTTAATGATATTTTTCCTGTAATATTTCATTAATGTGGGTTTTAATGATATTTTTCCTGCAAACCCACATTTATGTGGGTTTTAATATTTTTCCTGCAATATTTCATGATATAAATCATGATATAAATCATGTTTTAATGATATTTTTCCTGCAATATTTCATTAATGTGGGTTTTAATGATATTTTTCCTGTAATATTTCATTAATGTGGGTTTTAATGATATTTTTCCTGCAATATTTTTTATATTTTTTTTATATTTTTTTTTTCCTGCAGTATGTTTTAATGATATTTTTCCTGCAATATTTCATTTATGTGGGTTTTAATAATATTTTTCCTGCAATATTTCATTAATGTGGGTTTTAATGATATTTTTCCTGCAATATTTCATGAATGTGGGTTTTAATGATATTTTTCCTGCAATATTTCATTAATGTGGGTTTTAATGATATTTTTCCTGCAATATTTCATTATACATGGGGAACAATTATATTAGTATTTAGTTTATTGAAAAATCCTCACTTGTATTTGAATACTAAACTGGTGGTAACTATCTTTTAGTATGCTTTTCTATTAAAATTAACAATAATAGACAAATTATTAACAATCTGTATTTTATTGGTAAAGTCAACATAGAATAAGTTAAGAAGAAAATATCTGGCCAAACTCATGCAACCTAGTTGCCATCACTGAAAATTTATAGCCAAATGACTGGCTGCCACTAATGGGAATGTATAATTTAACTTTGAATGTGTGTATTTTTTCATAATGATTATTATGAAGTGATTGAAATAATGCAGATTAGCTTGATTTATCACACATGAAGGATAACTTTTTTGATCACCTGTATAACTTGATTGGTTACAAGATTACAAGACCTTTTTATTTCACATGAAATGTCATTGAATCTTTTCCACATGGTGTATGCTAAAGCCTTTAACCTCAAAGAATTTATTAGGTTTTTTTTTTGTTTATGATATCTATGTTTAATTGTAGGTTGCCAAAACAACCCTTCAAAACAAGATCATTAGCAGCGACAAGGATTTGGTGGGCATTGTCTTCTTTGGAACTGTGAGTTGTTTGTAAAGTCACTCTTTATTTTATTATTGTATATATCTGTGATAAAGCATGTTGAAATAAATCACAATAAGATGTAGTTGACATACAAACAAAAAAGTTTGGTACTTTTATCCTCGAAGTCAATGTAGTTTGAACATGCATCCCATGTGTATCAGTTAATATTTCAAATCCCTTGTAACAGAATAAGACCAACTTTGACAGTATCCTGACATTTGAACATTGATCACGAGATGCTGATGAATCAGATATGCATAGAGACATGAAATATAGAGAAACCTGGAAACAGTTGTTTTTGTAACATATACTATCATCATCATTGGAAGAACCATCTACAGAGAGCTTTCTACAAATATGAATTTCTTCTTTGAATATGTTCCCCAATCACATTATGTTAGCCTGCTACCTCGCCCTACTAAAAGATAAATAACCCCATCTTATCCTGTTTGTTTTTAGACAGACTAAGGGCAGTAATTGTTGCCCATTAACTCCCCTGATATCATCATGTGTTAGCAATTCTTAGCTTCTTTGTGTGCTGAGACACACATTGCAATGGCCTCTGACAATCCAGCTTTTTTTTTTATTCCTATGGACCCATACAAGATTCATTTTGCATTTATGGTGCATATTTATTGATCTGCTGCAGATTGTATGCTTAATTTTTAAAATTTCTGCCTATATTTTGAGAGATTTGTCAGGACTTCATCTTGTAAAACCACCATTCCCCCACTATCGTTTACCTTCCACAAGGTCATTACAAGTTAGTGTACATTTGGCTTGTTTTACTTCGTCCGTGTGGAACTCCTAATAGTGCAATTCTCTTGTGCAGCTTGATAATTATGCTTAGTCTATTCACATTTCATGTCTTTTGGATATAATTTATTATTAACTAAGCATGCAGCTTAAGTTTAAAACAGGGCCATATGTTTCTGATATGACACTGTTAGGCATTGAAAGGAGGGTAAGATGGAATACAGCAAGGGAGACAATATATACAGACTTCCCGAAAGCTGAAACAAAGTGTCAGACATTTGGTCTGACAAAACCTGAAAATCTGTCAGACCGCAAAAAAATCTGTCAGACCGACAAAATATAACAAAATTGAGGTATTTTGTAACGTCTTTTGTTTTCTATTTTCTAAGTGTAAATAACACATGTTAATCAAGTAAAGTTAAGTCAAATTCACTGATAGTCTGTTGTAAACATGATCAGTTTATCAAAATTGTCAAGTTCATCTCGATAGTCTAAACAGTCTTCCTCAATGTCCAAGGTCTCCTGTTCATCTCCTGAGATATCTGTACTTCCATCCATCATAAAGGCAAAAAATGGATTATACTCTATAAGATTGACAGTTTTTTGCTTCTCTGTCTGTGCTATACTGTGTATGAAATCTGCAGCTGCTTTGTCATTAATATATGTACTGCCTATGTCTAATTCTTTAACTTTGTCAATTTCACACAGCCATGTATAATCTGATAGTGGACGATTATTTTTGGCTACTTCGTTTGCATTTCTGAACAAATGCACTAATCTACTTCTTTCAGCTGCCTTTACATGCCTAAGTGCTTTGCCGGCTTCTGACCCTAGTTTTTCCTGAGCAGTTTTCTGTCTGCCTGAAACAAACTGTGATGCTTTTTTGTGGGACTTGGAAAGTTCATGATCATTTATTGTTGACATTCAAAAATTTGTACATCCGACGATAAATGCGTTTGTGTTTCGCAAATTTTCATCAGACCTCGCTTTCTCGCCGTAGAAACTGAGACACATGGCATACTGCATAACTTGCTTTATTTCATCAAATATTAACCAGTCTCTGTTTTCTTTCCATTTATCATTAAAGGTTTTTTCAAACCCTATGTTTTTCATAATCCTTTTTCTTTTCTTTCAGTTCTTCATAAGATAGTTTTCTTTTTTTCCCTGGTTTCACTCCTTCGTAATATTTCAACGATGCCATGCTGACAGGCGAGCCGCATAACTGTTTATAATAGGCGTAGCGATTGGATTGCTCAAAAGCTTGTAACCAATGAAAATCTGTTTAACAAACTAGATTTAAGAAGGACTACTCGAGCAGTGCAGAGTGCAAAAACTGCCGGACAGTTGGTCTGATGCCGACTAAAAAACTGTCGGACCAGGTAAAAATTTGTCGGTCATGTCCGACGGACCGACGGCTTTCACGAAGTCTGTATATATGGATTGTGTTTGGCAATACCTCCCAGCTCATCCTATCATGGCCTTGCAAGTCCCGGGTGCATGGTGTTAGTGAGAGATCCGCTGGATCCATAATAATAATAATATTGCAGCACTGACACCAGTCATCATGATATTACCAAATGTCCAGCTGACACCAGCAACCCAGCCAGCACTAGAAATCCAGCCAAATTGTTCATAAGGGGATCTTAATGATAGATCCCTCCATCAATCCAAGTTGTTGGTATCTTGATTATATGGCAGTATATTATCGTTACCATGTAGGAAATTTCGATGAGAAATCTGTCCATACAACCATGCCATTGGTGTGACTGGTACCGGTGATTGACGGACCATTTGTATTCTGTCATCACACAAGCCAACTATACACCATTCACACCAAATCCACTGGGTCTAACACATTTCAGAACCATCAAACTGAGTCTCTAGGCTGATTTCACGTTGTTAACACAAGCCAAAAGTGCCGGAATGGATGGAAAGGCCGGCGGTTACAGCAATGCCGGATATTAGATTGCTTGTGGCTTACTTTCAAGGGAGAGCATGTGTCTTGGACAGATCTGACCAAATGTAGTCATCTGTGCCAAGCTTGAAGCCAAGCCGGATGAGTACTGACAAACCCATCTTTTACACAAAATAAAATTGAGTCTTCATACCACTTAGTATGTCTCTTCTAGTGATGCAAGTAGACCCACAGTGTGTGCAACAGAATTTGATCAAAATCAAAAATACAGACCATGATGTCCTGCTATCTTTAGCTTCTGTATGCAGGATAAGAGGGCTGTATACCCCTTTATGCATGCTGACCCTAATTCCCTTTAGTTCATGGTTCTCATGATACTATTGGGCTTTGTAGCACAAATTAGGTTACCGTCTGTCAGTTGCTAAGAAAAGAATTGTCCCTTACTTGCTCTCTATGAACAGCAACCATGCAAGATCCTGTTCGCACTCATAAGGACACACTTGCAGCGCACAGAGATAGTATGCACAAACAGTGTGAGCCAGAATACAATATCATCCTGCAAGCCCTTTCTTCGGGGCTTAAGCAGGTAGTGCACTTGATGTCTCAATAGGTCTGAGTCGCGTCACTTAGTTCACTGCTTTGAAGTTTTAAGTAATCTCTCTGAGCCAGAACACAGGATTTCACGCTTCACTGCCTTTATTCCTGGCTTTTGTGGGTCATATGTTCACTGTTATAGATCACTACCATCTCTCCTGTGTTTGCGTGGGTTCGAGTTTCTGGCTTGGCCATTGTGGATGTGAGAAAGCATGCTGGTTGCTTCTCATGGATCAGTGGTTCTTTCCGGGGTTTTCCTGGTTTCTTCCTTCGCCAATAATACTGGCCACCATGTATAGCCTATCTTGTGCTGAAAAATGGAATTGAACCCATTAACAACAACTATATTGGTTTCTTAAAGTGGTCTTGAGTTAGGGATGATGTCTGTTGAGACGGATTTGTAAGGAGATTGAATATCTGTAATATAATACATTGAATGCTCATGGGGTTTTTAAGAGGTCTAAAAACAAGACTTTAAACCCTTTAACAGCAACAACAGCCTGTTAGCTTTACTGGATTCACCAGTGAAAAGTTTTATAGGTGAGAAGATTTCAAGTTGATTTTGTCAACCATATAAGAGTCCCAGATCAAAGGATTGCAGGCTTTGTAGCTTGTGTCATTAGGAGAATGGGTTATCTTTCATATGGGAAATCCAATTACTCATCCCCAGAATGATATCTGAGGTAGAGGTAAGATGCTCAGAATCCTCTCCTATTATTTATTCTCCTAACATAATGTAATTGGGGAACATATTCAAAGGAGAAAGCAAATTTTTAAGTAAATTATGTTTTGTCTGAGAATATTTACCCAATCACATTACTTTAAAACCCTCCCAACCATCCTGCCATGCAAGCATCTGCATTAGTGTCTTTCTCAGCTAAAAACTGGCGATACCTGGTGGTATCAAGGGGAGGTAATGGGCAAGAGCTAATGTCCTTTCTCTGTTGAAAACAAGACAGCATAATACATTTTTTGACTTTTAGAAGGCTTTATTTGTGAGGCAGCAGGCTAATTTTTCTAATGTAATGTGATTGGGTAAGTAATCTTGTAGAAACACAATTTTTTTAAAAATATGCTTTCTTGGCAAGCTCCTCCTATGTGTGGCAGTAAGTAAGGGATTGATCTCTTGCCTACTTACATCTTTGTTTAATAAAACATTGGACTGTATGATTCATAAAACATGAGTGTCTTGATGTATGAATAATCTTCTACCAACATTTTCACTATTGGAGACTTCGTAATAAGTTTTGTCTTTTAACATTTCATGGCACATCGAATACATTTCCTGACTCCATATTGTAGGTATTTTATTTCATTTATTAGCCTCTTCAAATATCCAATATAAAGAATACAAAAAATGAACAAAGCATGCTACCAACAATTGGTGGTGGCTTCATTGATTTAAACAATACTACTTCCTGTGTAAGCACAAATCTGTCAAAATCAGTCCCTAACACTGGGTTTTTCTTGGTGGGTTTGACAAATGAAACCAATATATCATAGCAACACCAAGATCATTTGTAAATGAAATGTATTCATTGATCATTACTGCATTTTATCTGATAATCAGTGAAATATGAGCTTTCTTGAATTAGAGTGTAAATATTGTTTAATCAGCACTTCAGCTTCATTATTTTATTCATGCTGTTCCTTTGGTTTTAATAAAATGTAGATAAAATGAGATATAATTTCAGTAGTATTTAAATGTTCATGGGTAAGTTTATTGCATGTACCATTAAAATTATACATGTATTTAATTTGAATTATGTTTGTATTTCATTAGAAATATACATGTTTGTATTTAGTTAAAAGTATACATGCTTGATTTAATTAGAATTATACAAGTATCCATTTAATTAGAAGTATACATGTTTCCATTTAATTAGAAGTATATATGTTTGCATTTAATTAGAAGTATACATGTTTACATTCATCAATGTATTATGGAGAGTAATTATAAAGTTTGATCATGGAGTGGTTAAATATAAAATCAGACAGAATTGTAGAGAATAAAAGGCAAAACTTATGTTGTCTATTTGCTCCAAACTGAAAGTGATGCTTCTTGGAATTCAATATGGCTACCACTGTTGCCATCATGATAATCTTGTTATCACTACTCCTTCTTATTGTTATTATTACTCCTGGTCAAATAAAAAATCAGTCTTCATTTTGAAATGAAGTCTTTGACTTCTTACGATGTCTGGTATCCAAGTTAAGCGCAAGCCATTTTTTAAAAAAAATCTGCATCCAAGATAATTCTTATAAAAAATCTGAATCCAAGCTATTTTTTTCTCATTTATATTTTTCCTCCAACTAATAAGTTGAATGGAATAAGATGTTTCTACAAATGAAGAAATTATTTTGTTAAAGCTTGAGTCTAGAAATTTAATTATTTAAATTGTACTGGATATTGCGTTTTAGCTTTTTTTTCAGGGTTGCTTTTATTGTTTAATGTTTTCTTAATTTCTGTTCATCTTCAGGAGAAGTCAAATAATCCAAATGACTTCAAGCATATATACATATATCAAGTACGTATTAACACTCTTTCCAAGTAGATTTAAAGAGAAACCTGGCTTTCAAGACTGTTTTAATTGCATTAATTCTTCATTAAATTCAGCTTCATTGTACTACAATCAAGACTGTCACCAGCAGCCACTCAATTGAAAATGCAAAACTATACATCTTTAGACAGTTTACCTATAAAATTGGTATTTAAACAATACCTTGCACAGAATATTGTTACTATTGTTACTATTATTATTATTATTATTATTATTATTATTATTATTATTATTATTATTATCAAGATTCCCTTATGTGCACTATTTAACACAATAAAATAAAACAATTAAAAATATTTTCCACACAAGATTATAGTATGCTCATTTTAATCTGTCCTATAAATTAAATCATCACTGACTTGTAGTGCAGATAACATCAGATGGGTTAACTGACATTTTAGTTTGGGTAGTCCTATAACCAGATGGGTTAACTGTCATTTTAGTTTGGATATTTCTACAGTCAGATAGGTTGACTGACCAAAATAAAGTTCATTTTCTACCTGACCAGAAAGATTGATTTTAGTTTTGTAAACAACTGAGTCCTGAACATTGGAAATTACAACATTCAATGTTATAATTGTTGGAACAGATTGTTCTAGAATGGAAAATTCCATTAAGACAGTATTTCCAGAAAATTCTAATTGTGACCTAGGTCAAATAGAGGGCTTTTTAATGTTATTTATCTAGAAATTATTTATTCATGCTGTAATATTATGAAACAGAATTGGTCTTAGTGCTTTTTTCAGTGTTTGATTTATTTAAAATATAATTCTCTGGAATTACAAAGTGCTCAGTAATATTCTGGCACAGAAAAAATTAATTTGGAATTACACCACTCCCTTGATGTCTTGTACCATGATAACTTGTGAACTTGTTTACAATGCAGGGTCAGCCATGGATCCCCCTTTTTTTTATTTGAAAGTAGCAAAACTTTAACTCCAATTTGTTGTTCATAAAGAAAATCACGATCAAAATTGGTAACTAAAACATTGATATATTGCTTGTTTTATCATTGAAAACAGTTGTTATAATCTGGAAATTGAATCAATATTATAAAATTTTCAACTTTTAATAAGAAATTTTGTATTTTCTTACTATTTCTTTCCAAACAACATTCTAGGTTCACCATAAATAACAGTATGCAACAAAACTTTGATCAATCAAACTGTTTCTAATACCTACTTGAGACAGCAATTTAATAAAAATAAACACCAATCAAATACATTTTTCTATCCATGAGAAATGTATTTTAATTATAACTTTTAGTTTGGTTTAAGTGTAGTGATCATAAACAATGTGCCCTGTTATATTCAAACATGAAATATATCAATCTACTGTGACAGCTATGTCCGCAAATGTTTCTCTGAGAACCAAACTGGCATTAAACAGACCAGTTTGCTCACATTCACACACTCATCAGTTTTCTTGATGTCC
This sequence comes from Unio pictorum, assembly GCA_030141615.1. NCBI lineage: Eukaryota > Metazoa > Mollusca > Bivalvia > Unionida > Unionidae > Unio > Unio pictorum. The sequence continues at coordinate 4,485,880 of JARLTB010000357.1, read as the reverse complement.
AACAAATTTGGTATCATTTCATATTATTTTTGAAGGAGAACTGTATATTGAAATTAACAAGAATATCTTTTATTATATTTATGTGATTCATCGATAGACTGTTGGCATATCATCACACTTTAGTCCATTTGAGAGTACAGGCACATCAACATCAACACCTTTAGCATTGGATTTTATTTTGAATACCACAGAATTGAATTAGAACTTTGGACTATGGGGATTTTGATTCACAGTACTGTAACTGCTGCAGACATGTAGCCTGTTGTCCCACCCAGTCACATTATCCTGACACCAGGCAGACCAGTCCTAACACTAACCTCTTAATGCTGAGCGCCAAGCGAGGCAGCTGTTAGTATCATTTTTGTAAGTCTTTGGTCTGATTTGGCCAGGGATTGTACCCATGACCTCCCGCTTCAGCGGCAGGAGCTCTAACCACTAGGCCACCGGAGCGGTTCATGTGCTCTTTGCATTGTGAATCTGTTTTCTTCCTATTGCTGCCACATATACAGATTGTCGGTCATTGTTTTCACACAATAGATATTTTGAGAAATTATGCACATAAAGGTTGGTAAAATTAAGAACTCGCAGCAGATTTCATCTCTGGAATATTTCATGAAATTGACAGGGTACTGCAAGGTACCAACACTGCAGCATTGTTTTTGAGTTATCTTGTTGAACATAATCTACCTTTATCAGCTGGAGACCATTCTAAACATTTGTTCTGACAAATGTTCCCAGACTTGAGGAGCACTTAATGAATTCATGTCATGTATTTCACTATATTTTATCCCTATTTTCAATAATTGCGAGCCTGGAGGGTTGGCAGCTATGAGTTTGATGTGGAAGAGGCCTGTTGATTTTAAGATCAAAAGGTCATGGTTATTTTGGGTCAGTTAAAGAACAATTAAAAAACGTTTTTGCAGAATAAAATTTGTTTAAGAGTAAATTCATAACCAACAATTTTTTTGACAACTTAAACTTGGGATAATAATGACTTCTGTGGATTTTGGGTGTGTAAAAGTTACAGGTCAAAGCATAACATGGGTAAGAATAAAAATAGTTCTGCACATTAAATTTAAATCAAGATAACTTAATTAGACAAGAGGTCCAGGTCACTGGCACACATTGGTCAGCATTCACCATGACCTACATTTGCCTAGAGAGTGAACTATTTATTCTTGGTGCAGGCATATAATGTGCTGTTCACAGCATGTTTAGGTCTGTTCCTTTTACACTACCATAATAAAAGATGTCACTATGACATTGTTTTACACTTCGAAGATCATGAAAATAGATTTGTTTTTATGCATCACAAGGAATACTAGACAATATCAAATGTAGGTCACAATGACCAGTGTTTTGTGCTCCAATAATATGATATACTTTTATGTTCTGGTCAGTTTCTGTGACACATTTGCTTAAAGACATGACATTTCTTACATTATTTGATCATGGAGCATGCCAAACTTACAGAAAATAGGTTACAGTTGATTCAAGCTTAAGTGGCATCTTACAGCATCTTGTTTTATTATTGGTCCAGGTTGTTGATTGGCTGAACTTGTGAACATTTTGGAACACATAATTCTCTAACGGAATTCATTACTTAATCCAATTTTCCATAATGTCCATTGCAGTATAATATTCATGATTTTCAATTTAATTTGTCTTTTCTTGTCATATTCTCAAGGAACTGGATCAACCTGGCGCACCAAGAATTCTGGAGCTAGAAGAGATGGTGGAAAGTAAATATATATTTAAACATTTAGAATGCGAGTACTCTTGTATGAACCTGTAAAATTTTGAAAAAAATGTTATCAATTTTTTAAATATTTTCATGAAAATAAAATCTTAAACGGTTTTTTCTTAAATTTTTGTAGTGAAAATATGCAGTTTAACAGTTTTGTTGCTTAATAGCTCACCAGGTCGGGTCAAGTGAGTTCATGTATAGTGTTACGTGCTTAGGCTCGAATAAGCAGCAACACAGAAAGAGTGAAAACTAACAAGCTTGTAAAAATTGAACAATAAATTTATTAAGTACAATTATTTTCATAAAATAAATAAACTTACAGTTTTAGAGAATCAAATCCAACATTAATCCAATAAAGAATTCACAAAAATAATCCACTAATGGAATTGTAAGAGTCCTGATAAATAAATGTTCTAATAGTTCCAGGTTCGAATCTTGACAATGTAATCCAAAATGGCTGACAATGTCACGTGATACAGTTCTTGTTTTTAATCATCCAAATGAATATCATAAACATATGTCCTTTTTCCAGATAATTCTTCTTTTCCAACGAATTGACACAAAGTCCAAAATAAATAAACTCAAACAGATAATACACAACCAATAACTTACAATAAGCCCAAAATCTACTAATGTCAGCTTCTAAAATACAGCTATATATATATTGTAATTCCCTCGTAAACAAGAGAAATCATGTGATTCTGGAAGGTCATGGAAAAGAAGCTACCTTCTCCAAGTCACGTAATAATGGAATATTCTAGAAGGAAATCATTCACTTCCCACCCTCAATAAAAGTGTTGTCCTTGAAATTGACCAATAATTTTAGAGGCATGTTGACAATGTCTAAAGCAAGGTCAGGATTTAGGTCAAACAAGCCAAGGTCAAAACTTGTTTACAATCTAAGTCAGCCTATTTACAGTTAAAGTGATTAAGCTGAACTTTCTAGAACAATTTCCCAATTAATGGATATTAAACCCTAAATGATAAATTTGGATTTAACAATTAAAAAAAAATAATTTAAATCCAATAGCCGTAACAATAGCCTTTTGTCTGTCATTCATTTGTCCTGCAAAATCCTGAAAAAATGATAAAACAACAACCTTTTTACCATATATATATTAGACAAAAGAAAGTAAATTGTGTATAACCTCCCATTGCCCTGACAAGGTGGGCATCTGTATTCTGGATGTTTATCAGTTTAAATGTTTAATGAGTACTACTTAAATTTCACTGTGACTCAGTAATCAATTAACTTTTTCCATTGGAAGCATAGAACAATGCCTCTGTTGAGGAAGGGGATAGTTGTTGTTGTAGTAGGGTTTAACGCCATTTTTCATCACAAGATAGGCTATACATGGTGGCCAGTATTAATGGTGGAGGAAGAACCCGGAAAAACCTTGGAAAGAACCACTGACTCGCAAGAAGCTACTGGCATGCTTTCTCACATATCCACATTGGCCGAATCTGAGACTCTAACCCATGCAGACAGAGGTGTGATGGCAGTGAGCGCTTTATACTGTTCAGCCACTCGGGGCCCCTCAGAAGGGGATAGTGTTGAAATAATGCAGCACTCATACCCAACTTTGGAATAGAGTTTAGTTTTGATAGCAGTAATATATTACCTGCTACTGTTACATTTTTGTAACCTTTTTCCTGGATGCCAACTGATGGACGAGAAAGAAAAGAATATCCCTCACTAGGATGAATCTTTCTTTCATGAGAATTAAAGTTCACAAGGTCAGAACAGTTGGGCCTACATGAATCACTCCTATAGACGATGTCAAGCGAGCCCATGCTTCATTTTATCCATTTGCTTTTGATCTTTGGTACATGACATGTGGCCAAGCCATCTACCAACTCGTACAAAAAGGATAAGTGCATTTTTTTCTCTTATCATTTTTTGTTGTTGTTGTCATTGGCCATCAACCTGACTGGCCAATGTAGAAATGCAGTGTAAGAGAAAACGTTTGTTTCCTCAACCTAAATCCTCCCAGTGCTAGATAGAGACTGCCTCACCCTCCCACCCACAGGGGACATCAAAGTCCTGTTTCACCAAACTTAGAAGAACCTTATTTCACACAATGATTGAGTGATCCAAGTCATTTCATATGGGTTATGGATGTTATGTATATATCTCCACACCCTTTTTGTCCTCCTCCCCCCCCCCCCACACACACACATTTCATGATGACTGCCCCAATGAAGGGTGGTGTTTTACAGATGGTGTTAGAGCTTTTTTGGTCTTTAAGCAGTTAGTGGAGATTGTCTATCCCAAATGTCTCGGGCAAGTTAGATTATGAATAACATCTATGCATATTACATACCTGCCAACTGTCCCGTTTTTTTCTTAATATTTGTCCTGTATTTTTTTCCTGAATATGGGTGTATGGGTATTTTGGCAACACGTTTTTAATTTAAAAAAAATAATAATAATAATTTCCTTGGAATTTTCAGTTTAGAACTACTACTTGGTTCCATTTTGATGGAAATGTATCACATGTATATAGTAATACAGTTCTACAATATGATTGGTTCATTTGAAATCAAGGCTACCATGCCTATCTTTATATGCCATATTGGATTTCGCAAACAGTTACCACTGCCATTGTATCTCGTCTTCGTAATATTCAACTTCTAATCAAGTTGAATAGTTGAATAGGAAAGCAGAATATTCAGAATTTTCTCCAGGAAAAAGAGAAGAAAACAACTGAAAGGACAATTATGCTGTCTTGTGTAGATTTGGGAAACCATCTAGTAAGGGAGAAAACGAGGCATTTTGCAAATTGTGTAATGTGATTTCACTTTTGGGCATGGAGGCTCCCATGAAACACAAGAATAAGAAAAAGCTGATAAATGTCAACTACACAGGGTTACTTGGGCTTCTTGTTTAAAGTTTTTCTATAGACTTGGATACAAGAAAATTGGCATCAGAGAAAGTTATTCTTCTCATAATAAATCCAAGACATGTACATACTATATGTATAAATTACTGTCATTTATTTTTTATTTTCAGAAAATTACAAGAAGTTTGGGAAAGAATTTGGACACAGTACTGGGTATTCCCTAAATGATGCACTCTGGACATGTCAGAATATGTTTGCCAACAGGTACAATTTCCATTTATATCAGTGCAACAGATTTGTATGAACATTGATTGGCCAGATTTCTATGATATTTATGATGTTTGTTTGATCAGAACATGCAACAGACAGCTTATTGGCTACACTGAAAATAAAGCAGTCAGACATGACAGGGCACAATTTTTTTTTATGGGTCTGTTCAGTTTGCATTTGAGCTCGACTTGTAAGTGAGTATATACAGTTTGGTAAAAAGATACATTGCAATGCCATAGTTTGCTGGAGTCTTGTCTATATCAGTGAGCAAATTGGAAATTGTGCAATCATGGAACCTTAAATGCTATTCTAGTTGCTTTTTTGCCTGCCATTTTGAATCCAGCTGATAAAATTAATTAGTATTTGCCCTTCTTTTCTCTTTCATAGCTCACAGAAGGTGAATTACAAGAGGATTATGCTATTCACAAACAATGATAATCCTCACGCTGGCAGTCAACAATTACAGGTAGTTATATTTTTAATGAGAATGAGATTTGATGGTATAACATGTATGTTTATGTTTGATGTGCAAATTGGGATGTAATTATTTATTAATTAATCATTATGAGTAGTGTTTTATGATCATTAATCGAGTGGTGCTTAATAGCTACAGATCAACATAGGATAGACACTTTCCTGCTCAAGCAGATGGAGTACAGTGCTTTACCCAGAGACATGCCCTGTTACATTGCCCAGAGACATGCCCTATTACTTTGCTCAGAAACATGCCCAGTTACATTGTCCAGAATCTTGCCCTGTTACTTTACCTATGCTATTCTCGGTGTAACTCCTGTAACTCGCTATTAATGTTATTTTGAGCCTAAAGTTGTATTACGATATTGCCACTGTTTAGCTCACCTGACCCTAAGGCCACAAGAGATTACTGCATGGTCATGTGTTTGGCATGTGGAACTCATGGATAAAGTGGTGAGTTCTTAGGCATGACACTTTATTCCAAATGCTTTGGCACTGAATAACCTATTTGTGTTGCTGTACTACACCACTCCAAGGCAAAACCATCTTGTGACATCCATCGTGTCTTGGTGGACCATCATGCATGAAGAGCTTTCAGTTTATCCACCATCAACTATGGCCACAATTATTCAATATAATAAAAACCTTGAAAAACTGCTTTTGATTGAATTTCACAGAAAGCATCCTTGCATAAAGACCTTTTAGTTTTATGCAAATTATATTGATCTGTCTTCAGATATGGTAACTAACACTAGAAAACTCCCAAGTAAGGAAAATTTTACGCATTTTAAATTACTTCTTCTCCAACAACCATTAAAAAGCATTTGACCAGACATGATGGCCTTTCAGGTTGATACAAATAATGCCACCTTGACTAAATATAGAAAGGCCTTTGACTTTTCCAAAACTGCCGCATAACGTTTATTAACTAATTTACAGAAAGTATTCAGGCATGAAGACCTTTCAGACTTTTACTAATGATTCCATTGTGTTGTGAAATGTGGCCACCGATATAAATAACGAGTTATTGAAATTAGCAGACTAAATACACGTGGGTTTAAATTAAGTATGACAAGTAAATCGATTGAAATTATGGTTTTAGTTTGGAAAATAATGTGGTATATGCATTCTGTGGAATAAATGTCCTGCATTCTGTGGAATAAATGTCCTGCATTTCCACTAATGCTATTGCTATCTTAAAATGTCGCAAATTTACAGTGTATGCTTTATGTTAAGACATTTCACAATTAATAAAAATATTATTTGAAATTAACATTTTGTATTTTTAACTTTTCATTTTCATTAATAAATTGATTCCAATAAGCTTTTCTCCTGAAGCACTTTTACTTTAATTACCATTTTTGATGCAAATATCTGGACTGTCCAGTTTTTGCCAACCATGGACATGTTTCCATCCTTATAAAAAGATTTTCTTAATATAAAAACGACAAATTCCAGAAATTCTGATTGTATTGCCCAAACTGCATTGCATTTCATTGATATGTAGCAGTATGATTCGAGACACTCTTTGAAGACACTAGCTTCCAATATTTTGTAAGATATACCAACACAGACTCTTTAAATAATTATATATAGCATGCATATCTAACTGCTGTACAACATCAGAACCGATCCGGTGGCCTAGTTGTTAGAGCATCCTCCGTGGAAGCGGGAGGTCATGGGTTCAATCCCCGGACAAATCATACCAAAAGTCTTACAAAAATGGTACTAACAGCTGCCTCGCTCAGTGCTCAGCATTAAGAGGTTAGTGTTAGGACTGGTCGGTCTGGTGTCCGGATAATTTGACTGGGTGGGACATTGCAGTGATATGACTGAAAAATTGTTAAAAGCTATGTTAAAAAAACCTAATCAAACAAACAAACAGAGAACACATGTCAATGCCACATGTCAACAGGTTATCGAGTAATACTGAAAAGGTTTTTTCTTAACAGAATAATGTTAGGTTCAGTTACTGTGTTTCACTTTCAGTTAATGAAGGAGAAAATGAGTAGAAAAGAAATCTTAATTTCATCTGAACAAACCAGTTTATTTTATCATTGACCCATTAACATGCATATTATTTTGGGGGCCTAGTAGACATTGGGGGAATTAAACGCTCCAAACTTTTCTTTGTGCTCTACAGGCACAATATATGTATAAATTTGCTTTTTACAAGCTTACAAATATCAGTTACCCAATGAACAATACCAGTCACTATGGGACTCAGTTGATTCTGTCACAATATAGGCTCTTCAGCAAGTCCCTTTATGGAACAGATATGCCAGATTCTAAATGTTTCATTTTCACATCAAATTAATTATGGATTAATGATCTAGTATCCCATCTTGTATAAAATTACATTTGGAAGGTAACTGTCATGTTTCCTTTCTAAATATTGCTTGTCAGAGCATTGCTGTCATTAACTTGTAACTCGCATAACAGGATGGACAAATTAGATATTTAACTGATGATTTCTTTTATTATTTGGATAATAATTAAGATAATGCAATTACAGATTTCGTATTGAATAAAAGCATGATTAAGATCTGTATAAAATGTGTCAATTTATCATGTACTCTTAATCCATCACATAACAACTTCAAACATTACATTGGGAATTTACAAATATTCACATGTGAAATCTTTTCATAGTAACTTTTAACTATTGACCATTTGCAATTGCACAAAACAACAAAAGATACCTCATTGTTTCATGTTCCATTAAATTGGTTTTAAAACTTTATTAGGGTGGAAACTCTTATAACATCGATGGACTGAAAATTTGATTTCTCTATTTAAAATTCATAAAAGCCAGAAATTGACAGGGTTGGTGCTGGAAATAGCTGCATCATAACTGTATTATATTTTTTATTCAGCTTTTTCAGCAATAATTTGCCAACTTTCTTGAAAATTGTGGCCACCAAATGTAATGTATTAGTACATGCTCTTTCAGTATTGAGTATTACTTTCATTTGCAATATATAATATTCTTTATGCAACTCTTAGCTTTTATTTACTCTCTGTGGCATGCCAACTTGGGTGATTTCTATAAAAACACATGATGTCAATGGAAATTTTTTGGTCCTTTGTTGATCAGATGCTGCTGTTGCCATAAAGTCTATTGACAGTGCTCAATCAATGTAAATTTGTTTAAACTTTTATTATACACAAAGCAGTGTTATGTTGTATAACTTTCTTTGACAATATACACGAATCAAGAATCAGCAACTGCCAGTTCAGTTATATAAATGCTATTTGAGATGTACATATGTTAATTAGAAATAATCAAATTATACACAATCACTTAATTGGAAATACAGTATTTATTACAGCTTAATTACATTTAGTTTTGTGTATATTAGACACACCCAATTATAAGATGCACCAATATATAAAACACGGGTTTGGACGATTTGTGTAAAAAAATATTTTAAATAAGATGCACTCTGATTTGCCATCTGCCGAACTGAGCAAACGCTGTATTGACTGCAGATGACATAGCGTTTTTAATAACTTACAAGTTACTTACGGTATTGATCTGTATCTAATATTATTCATTTTCAAACCACGTGCATCAAAGTGACTACTTTCCTTTGTCAAAAACACAAATATCTCCAATGTTTTGATCACTTGCCTTATGTAAACAAGTCTTCATTGACCGTTTTGGCTGGAGTTCAAAGAATTGTTTGAGGCAGTGCTGCAACAGTTATCATTTGATCTTATCTTCCTCTAGGGTGCTAGGCCTAGGCTTCTGTGGCTGGGGTTAGTATATACCGCTATATAGGGTATACGAGGGTTCAGTCTCTTGTTATAAATAAAGAAAAATCATGTACGGCCGATTTTAAAATGAACGTTATCAAGTTTGCCTAGTAGCATGGCAACAGAGCTACTGGAAGAGAATTTAGTTGCAGTGAGAAGAATGTACATGATTGGAAGTTTGAGTTAGAGGAGCTTAAGAAGATGAATCCAAGGAAATGAGCTCGTTGAGGTAGAAATGCAAGATTTCTGCACTTGGTAGAAAATCTTGCCAACTGGGTGTGTTCGTAACATGACAGTAACCGTGCAGTTTCAACGATATCGATCAAACTCAAGGCTCAAATTATTGCTACAAAAATGATTATGGACTTTCATGGCAGTGCAAACTGGGTGTACAAGTTTATGAAATTGAACAACCTTGCAGTCCGGGCACATACAACTGTTGGACAGAAACTTTGTGACAATTGGGAAAATCAATTGGAAGTTTTCAACACCTTTGTTCAGAAGGAAATAACTGAACTAAAGTTGGCAGATGATGACATCATCAACATGGATGAAGTTCCAATGTCATTCAATATTCCAGCTAGCAGATTAGTGGCAGAGAAATGAGTAAAGACAGTAGTGGTTGATACCAAGGAATATACGAATGGACGAACTTAACTTTTGTGTTTGCCTGCACTGCTGCAGGAGGAAAACTGAAGCCCATGGTTATCTTCAAAAGGATAACCATGCCCAGAGAAACATTGCCAGCTGAAGTTGATGTTGTCTGCAATAATAAAGGCTGGATGAATACAGAGGTGATGCAGACCTGAACAGATAAATGCTTCAGAACAAGAAGAGACGGATTTTTCAAGAAGCAATCTCTTCTGATTTTCGGCTTGATGGCTGCCTATAAGGAGACAACTGTACAGAAACACATCAACAATGCTGGAGCCCACATAGACATTATACCAGGTGGTCTGACTTTTAAGCTCCAGCCCATGGATGTTGCCATCAATCATCCATTAAAGATTTTTGTTCGTGAGGAATGGGATCATTGGATGACTGATGTTAAGCACACCTTCACGCTGATAGACGGTGTCATGCAATGTATTTAGAGGTGTTTAATTGAGTTCTTTGGGTATGGGAGAAAGTGAAAACAACAACAATCCGCTGATATCAGTTCTTCAGATGACGACTCGGCTGCATCTGATACCACTGACGCCAATGAGGATCATTTAGCAGAGGCTATGGAGGTAGTCGGTGACGAGAGTGAATTTGATGAAAGTTTTGATGGATCTGAAGCAGAAACTGATGATGATAAAGATGAATAGATTGATTTTAAATAAAGAGAAACATTTTTTTTGGTAAATGTTTATTATAAAAATTGTTGACTGAGTTTTCGAACACACCCAACCAAAGATACTGGTACTGAAAATTTACCGGTAAGTATCACCAATCAGTGCTGAAACAGAACCAGATTTATAGGTAATATGACTGCTATCATTCTTACTGTGAAAGTAAATAACAATAAACAGAAATATTTAAATATATTATGTGATTATCCAAATTCATATAAATTTCAAGCATTTACTAAACTTAGATCTGCAAATAATTATATAAAACATTGAAACGAGGGATTTGACATTTGATGTGCATTGGCCTGCATTGGATCAGTACATGTGGTAATTACGTACTGAATATTGAATAGTTTTTAAAACCAGGAAGTAAAACACATGAATATCGACCATAATAATAGTTCTGGTGAGAAATTGAATTCACCATTTTTGGTAGTGTTACTATCACACATTTAACTGTTCGTCTGTGTAAAAAATTAATTAGATAAGACACCCACGAATATAAGACACACTTAGGGTGCAGGGTAAGTAAAATTTTATATAAGACATGTCTTAGACATGCCAAAATACGTTCTGTATATTTTCATAAATGTAAATTTGTGGTATCATCTCAAAATAATACACAAGAATCACTAAATAGTAATAAATGTTATCTCTGCCATTTTAGTTTTATCAATGTTACTGCACAAATTCTAAATGTTAATATTAAGGCGAATTTCAGGCATGTAAATTGGTATTGAATTTCAGTTATCTTTTACAGCTATTTAATAAAGACACACAAAAACTTAACATAGATGGACATTTCCAGTCTATACATGTAACATGAGGCTGGTTTCAAGATCAGTCATAAATAATCATCACAAAGAGTGCTGAGAAAGTACTGGTGTTTCCTAGCCCGAATTCTTTCATTTTAATGGCCATCATATAGTTGTAATTATAGTTTTTGATTTGTTTAACACCATTTTTAAGCACAATATAGGCTATACATGGCAGCCAGTATTAATGGTGGAGGAAGAACCCGGAAAACCCCCAGAAAGAACCACCAACCCACGAGAAGCTACTGGCAGGCTTTCTTACATAACTACATTAGCGGAATCTTAGACTCGAACCCACGCAGACAGAGGTGAGATGGCAGTGATCCGTAACAGACAGCACTTTAGACCACTTGGCCACTTGTGGCCCCGCTGTAATTATAGATAAACAGTTTAAAACTTACTGCATCACATAATAGTGCTCCTCAACAATCATCCTGATTAACTGTCAACAGCTTCTGATCAGTTACATGATGTTCTTAACAAAAGGATAACAAATGTGCCATGTGCAATCTGAATATCATGTACAACTGTTAGGATTTATGGTAAAAATACAGCCCAAGATTTTACTCATAGTTTGTCTGTAAGTTTGTAAATTTGTCAGAGGAAGAAATTATAAAAATATTTTGGTTTTCTGTATTCAAATATTTTTCTGTATTCAAATATAATATGACTCACCAATGCCAATTTTACTTATTAATTTACTGAAATTATTATGACAGGGCAAGTCATTGACATCACATAACCAGTTAGACATATCACGTGTAACAGTAGGGTGATAACAATTTTAACATTAATTTTCCAGCCAGCAAGACAATTTTTACAGGTCATAAATTAAAATATACAAGTTTGTTTCAAACTGTCATGGATTTTATAAAAGGCAATTTTTTTTCTTTCTTTCTATAGTATTGTTCCATTTTGATATGAGTGGAATGTAATGTTTTAGGAAATTACAGAGGAAATTATTAAATACATTATGTCAAAACTGTCTTTATTTTCAAAGTAGCAGCACATGAACATATTAAAAAGTAATATTTATGAGCAATTAAAGTCTGTTTTTTTTAAAACAGCAACAGACACTAGCATCTGACAGTAGACTGTACACACAGCCATCTACTACCTGCCGTTAAGAAAGAAATATTGATTAGCAACTCACCACTCCAACCCCATATTATTGAGAATGTTTTTTCTTCCCCAGTTTCGATGATTTCATCTTCCCCAGTCTTGATAATTTCATCTCCCCTAGTCTCCATGATTTCATCTTCCCCAGTCTTGATGATTTCATTTTCCCCAGTCTCGATAATTTCATCTTCCCCCATTCTCCCTGATGTCATCTTCCCCAGTCTCGATGATTTCATCTTCCCCAGTCTTGATAATTTCATCTTCCCCCATTCTCCCTGATGTCATCTTCCCCAGTCTTGATGATTTCATTTTCCCCAGTCTCGATAATTTCATCTTCCCCCATTCTCCCTGATGTCATCTTCCCCAGTCTTGATGATTTCCTTTTTCCCCAATCTCGATAATTTCATCTTCCCCAGTCTCCCTGATTTCATCTTCTCCAGTCTCCATGATTTATTCTTCCCCAGTCAATAAAGTCATTTGTTTTGCAAACATGTTCTTACATTCTGGAATTGACAATTTGGCATTCTTCATTTGGACAGGTATTTAAAATTAGTTCTGGACTCTGATTTTAGAATTTAAAGAGAGAACACCATTTCATGCATGATACAATTAGATTAACAAATATTTTAAGACTGCATTTCATGAATGCAGAATCATGACCGAATTGGTATCTTTGTGATAAATATGCATGACATCTGTGTTCATGAGAACATGGGAGATGTTATACCATGCAACTTATAATTCTGTATGTATTTTATGACAGACAAGCCAGAGCAAAGGCAAATGATCTCCATGAGACAACTTATAATTCTGTATGTATTTTATGACAGAGACAGGTCAGAGCAAAGGCAGATGATCTCCATGAGATAACTTATAATTCCGTACGTATTTTATGACAGAGACAGGCCAGAGCAAAGGCAAATGATCTCCATGAGATAACTTATAATTCAGTACGTATTTTATGACATAGACAGGCCAGAGCAAAGGCAATTGATCTCCATGAGATAACTTATAATTCTGTATGTATTTTATGACAGAGACAGGCCAGAGCAAAGGCAATTGATCTCCATGAGATAACTTATAATTCTGTATGTATTTTATGACAGAGACAGGCCAGAGCAAAGGCAAATGATCTCCATGAGATAACTTATAATTCTGTATGTATTTTATGACAGAGACAGGCCAGAGCAAAGGCAAATGATCTCCATGAGACAGGTATTGACCTGGAGCTGATGCATCTACAAAACCCAGGCCAGAATTTCGACATCAAAAAGTTCTACAAGGTAAGGGTATTCATGATAGAACAATGATCAGATTGTCTACACTGTGTTAGCCTCATCAGCTGTAATTCATCTATTGGAAGTATATCTTCTGGTATTGCTTTATTATGACTATAGTTGACAATGTTGCTTCGTTTATATGCATCCAAAATGAAATTTTGGTTTGACAATTTAATGGCAAAATGGCTCAAATGATGGGAACAAGAACAGACTGTACAGTATTCTAATGTTGGAGTTTTGGTATTCTTTTACTTTGCATCCTGCCATTAGTCTAGTACATGTTTATCTCAACATATTCTGGACCAAGGTAATATTTGGAGAAAAATAAATTTCACCTTCAAGTAAAATTTATAGAAATGATCAGTCATCAGCAAGTAAGATTTACACTGAGAGAAAATAAAAGCACTGGAAATTTTGGTTAAATGATGACAAACCTATCCTGATTTACATTTATATATTGACCACTTGCATTTGTGTGATACAATCCATAATTCGCTAAGTATTGTACATGTAAATGAAAACTCAATGAATTAGGTAATAGTCATTGTTAGAAATTTAAAGTATCAGTCACATCCCATTAGAAAACACAAATAACACAAAAATGGTAGCCCTCAATTGATCTTCGTCCCATGGTGAACAAACACATCATTATACAATTTACTATGATATTCGTTGTCACCACAGGCATGTGTCTGTACAGCTCTTGTTTACATGTACTAAATTATCCTAGATTTTGGTCAGCCTGAGACAACTATAACTTGCTGGTGGTTACCACGGGTATGAAGTTGTTCATAGGGGAATGAAAATGTGAACAAAATAAAAATGTTCACAAACATCGTTGTGTGATGTCCCACCTTAAGTTAACATGATAGCCAGATATTAATACAAAATATTGGAATTTAATTTCTGTTTTATGCTGCTATTGGTATACATCATAAGCAAAAGTTATTTTAACTGCTAAAAGGAAATTTTCAATGCGCAATAAACGTGTTCCATTTACTTTGGAATATGCATCAATCATTGAGATTCCGTTGCTTTTATACAAGTTTGTTGCTGATTATCTTTGATGACAGTGCAAAGCTTTTCTTGAAGATTTTAGCCGGCCATCTTTGATGAAGGATGCATTGTTTGTGAAGTTGCCATGAAAGGCCAACTATAGAGCACCAAACAAATACCTGTTTGTTATTGCGTCTTCAAATCAAATAATCTTAGAATAAAGAATGGGTCGGAACTGGCAGCATCAGCCATTAGAAAACAAAGGAGTTGTTCTTTGTTTGACCTAAGTCTTTTGTAAATATCTATATTCATTTTTTTTATCTTTTTGTTGACATAAGCTTGAAAAATTTGAGAGTTGTAATAGACCATAGAACTGTGACATTTACATTTTTGTTGAGCAAGTGGGTATGACTCAATTGAAAATGAAACATTTAAATGAACTGCTAATTCAGTTGCAGCTGTATTTCTGTGAATGATATCATATTTTGCCACCTAAATTCAAGCTGGAGATGGCAAGATCAGTCCTCATTATGTCTGGCAACTCTGGCTGTGACCTACCTCCTCATACAAGGTATCGTTAAATCACCAACCAGTGTGTTCTGATTTGGCAGTTTTTGCATTGGTACAACAACCTCCAGCTCAATGTACAAATCAGGAACATTTCCTGGAGACTTTATCGAGGAATCGATCTTTGTTCTGATGATCCATCTTTTTGCAAATCACAAGTTGCCCACCTTTGTTTCTCCAGTTTCTCACCCAGAAACTTGGGCCATGGTCACAATGTTGGTTGGGGGTGTGGTCATTTACCTACCCTCCCACGGTCTTGGTACCGAAAATAATCGAGAAGTTAATGGGGTAGGAAATGCAAAATGATTCTGATAGCTCCTCTCAGATGGGACAATTCCAGGGTTAATGATCTATTTGACCTAGTGATAGAACTGCCCAGAAAAATTCATGCCAGCCTGAATCTTCTCAAGCAACACAGTCATGGGTGTTCTAACCCTGCCTGGACCATCTTCTCCTTTATGTTCCCTTTGAGAGCTTTAAAGTTGTATGTAAATTGATCTTTATTCAGAATATGTTTGTTGGCATTATTATCAGTGTTGCTGCAACTAAACATGTTTATTATATGCTAAGACAAATTTGATGAAACTGAAACTGACATCATCATTATTAATATTATTATTATTATTATTATTATTATTATTATTATTATTATTATTATTATTGGTAATAGTATTATTTAACTTGCATAGACTGAAATTATGAATTTTATTGTTATTATTATTATTATTATTATTATTATTATTATTATTATTATTATTATTATTATAAGCTTTAAATGTTAAGTGAGTTGTGGTAAAGCCCAGTATCTACTGTGGATCATCAACAGTTGCTATTTTCAGCTTCTCAAAAATCACATGACCAGTTTCAACCGAAATTGGCAGAGAGCATCCTGGCATAAAGTGCTTTCAAATTTGTGCAGAGGGTTCCAGTATGGACACCATTACAAATAAAAAAGACAATTCTTTAACAACTTCTCAGAAGCCACTTAATAAGAATTTCATTCAAATTTGACAGAACCCAATCATGAAGGGCTTTAAAATGTGGAGATGATGTTGAATCACCGTCAGATATCGTCACTGTTTCTACAAATAGACAAACTTTAAATGACTCAAAAATTACTATATAGAACTTTACCAAATTTAACATAAATTTTCCTGGTATGAAGGGCTTTTGAGTGTGCACAAATTAGACTTATCACACCATTCATTATGACTTCTGTTGCGAAATGTTCAAAAGCTTAAAGCTGTTCTTAAATATCACACATCATAAATTTGACCAAACATAACTTCATTACCTGAAGGCTTTTAATATTGTATAGATGATGATTTGCTTAAAATAATATAATTTAAAACTGAAATCTTGAAGATGACTATTTCTCAGAAACTGTTCAAAATAATTTTACAAATTCAACAGAAAGAATCCTGATATGAAGAGCTGAAGTATTTATAAATTCACCAATATTACTTTTTCAAAGTACTTTTTTTTACTTTTTACATTATTATGAAATAAATATCCTCTGCAATAGTTGCCCTCTAAAACATCTAAACAGAATTTGACTAAAGTTTGCAGCACACATTTTAGAATATAGGGCTTTCAGGTTGTTTTTTTTTATCAATGATGCAGATTTCCCATCAGATTTGGCTGCTTTTACTGAAATCAAAACATGCATTTAAAAAGTCTTCTAAAAGATATATCTGGTGTATTAGACCAAATATGACAGATATCATTCTAGCCTGAAGGTCTTTCATTGTACACAAATGATGCCATCAGATATTACTGTCATTACGGCCTCTCAAGGTTGGACAATTGATGTTTTTAAAAAAAAAATGGAGAAACTTTGGAACAAAAACTGTCTTTATAACAAATGCAGGCAACAACATTGGATGAAATTTCAGTGAAAAAAAACAAAACAGGAACATTCCTAATGAATAAGATTTGTTGGCCTACTGCTCTTGATTTTGGCTTGTAAGCAGTTACCGGTCAGGTGAGTGATTTCAGGTCGACTTTGAGTCTTGTCATTATTATTGTTGTTGTTGTTGTTGTTATTGTTGTTGTTGTTATTTTTATTATTTTTATTATTATTTTGTTTCTATTTTGTTCTTTTTTTTTCTTCTTATTAATTATTATTATTATTATTATTATTATTATTATTATTATTATTGTTGTAATTATTATTATTATTATTAGGATTTGTTATATGCTGATGATGATGAGCTTACGGAGTTGCCAGATCCAGCAGAGCGACTTGAAGAATTGCTTACCAGGTACATTTCTTTCTGCATTCATGGCATTCAGCTTTGTCTTCATTCACATATGGTCATTTCCGGTATTGTTGAAATTACCAAGATAGTTCTGGTTCTTTCTGGTTTTAGAAATTGTTTTCATTGGAGCAGATTTTGCACATAAGCGATATGGTTTTTGAAGAAAGGAAAATTTGAGAACCTTGAGAAAATCACTAATTTATACCTTGGATATGCAACCAATCATCTTTGCAAATGTTAAAATTAGGGATTTAACCTAGGACCTCATTGGTGCAAAGTGAGTGTTTTACTGCTTTGCTGTTCTGGCCCCAACATTTTCTAAGCACAAAAACTAAATTCAGACTCAGAGCTCACAAGTGAAGATATACATAGCTATCCATGAATATCGTTGAAATTTAGTGTTTCTAAAGAGATTTCATTAATAAGAAATTAGTGCATGTTTCTGGAGCCTAAACTATTAGGTCAAATATGTTGAATTCTGAGTCTGAGTTCAGTTGTTATGCTTAGAAGTTGTCCTGACAATGGAAATGGGCCCTGATCTAAGAATTTGTTAGAAGTTGTCATGACAATAGGTCCCAATCTAAGAATTTATCAGAAGTTGTCATGACAATAGGTCCCAATCTAAGAATTTGTCAGAAGTTGTCATGACAATGGTAATGAGTCCTGATCTAAGAATTTGTCAGAAGTTTTCATGACAATGGGTCCTGATCTAAAAGGTTATGCTCAAAAGTTGTGATTACAGTAGGTCTGGGCAACTTAAGTTTATGCATAGAATATTTGAAACCTTAAGCATAAGACAATCTTTACTTTCTTTCATGAGTACATTTTACAAAGATATCAATAGGAAAGTTTCGCACATTTAAGAATAGCTTTTGCATAAATCATTCTTTCACATGGGAGGTAGATAATTAGTGTTAAATGTAAACGGGCACATGTAAGATACTTACAAAGGGCAATTATGAAGATGATGATGATGACAAAAATAACAATGACAACATAATTGCTGCATAATCCCTAGAGCTCAGATAATTCCAGATCATGAAGTGCTTGAAAACCATGGTGAAATAAAAAATAAAATATTAGGATACAGGGTATACAAAAAAAGTAACTGACCTGCCTTTGGGCCAACATTATCCTTGAACTCTTGCTAAATTACTTTCTCTTCATGTGAGTAGCCTCCATAGAGAAGACAAATTTATTGCATGTATTTTTTGCTTGAAACTGCATATATGTTAAAAAAAAATATTCGAAATTGATATTTTTATATATGTTTTAAGAAAGGGTAACATGTCCAAACTTGAGTTGAACAACTGGGACACCTTTAGTTGTTACCTTGTTGTTGATGCTGTTTAGAATTTTCTAATATTATTTATACGCGTATGAAGTTTGTTGGTTGAAGAGAGTGAGGGGAGATATTTAATGTACATTGCTGTTTTATATAAATTAACTCAGAATGTACAAAATAAAACATCCTTTCTGGTTTTGTGTTGTGTGGGAACTTAGGATAAATTTGACGTGTATTGCTGTAAATATTTTTTTCAGAGTTAGATCCAAGGACCACAAGAAGAGAGCCGTGCGCCGAATCCCTTTGTCCCTTGGTCCTGGTGTAAATTTGAGTGTTGGAGTGTGAGTAAATTCTTGATATATATTTGATTATGTAATGTGAATATGTCGTCTCCTTTATTGATCTTAAAGAAAATAAATTGTTCTTCAAATATTAAGAACTAATGTAGTTTTGCTAAAATCATTCTGTTCCTGATTGTTAACTTGTCTGGTTTTTCCAGACAAAAATTAAACATCTTTACAGTTGCTGCTGGGCCCATAATTGGTACATGAAAAATCATGTTTAATCTTCACTAGTGGGGCAGGGTAATTTTTTAAAAAATCCATTACACAGCTAGGTTTACGTACTGGCTGTGTGAATTTAATGTTGGTGTTGCTGATATTTATCTTCTCAGGTAAAGGGTGTGAATGAGAAAGTCCTTGTGTTGTGATCAGAATGGCCTCAGTTTTATCATCATTCATCGGCAGCTTGTTACATGTCATCATCAGAAATGCACCTCTCTACTCCATGGATGATAGCATTAACTTCAGTTGGGTGGCTAAACTTGTATATTTGGGTGTCATCAGCTTACAATTGGTGAGACACTGGGTGATGATCTTTGACACTTAAGAGTGGCTGAGTGTATAGAATGACGAGAACAGGTCCAAGAATAGACTCCTGTAGAACACCACAACATAGGTCAGCTGGGCTGGAGTGTATTCCATTTGCAGATACAATTTGTGTCCTTTTGACTAAGTAGGACTTGAACCACTGTAAGGCTGTATTGTGAATGCCAAATTCATGCTGGAGACGGTTAAGTAATATGTCATGGTCTATATTGTCAAATGCTGCAGACAAATCAAAGAGGGTGAGGACTCTAATCTTTCCACTATCCAAAGCAGAGAGAATGTTATTAAATACTTTCAGAAGAGTAGTTTCAGTATTGTGGCAAGGGCGATATGCAGACTGTACATTGCTAAAAAGACTTGGAATTCAAGTGAGATACAAGTTAGGTTACAACAACTTTTTCTAAGATTTTTTACCTGAATGGGAGATTCAAAACTAGGCAGTAGTTCTTTAAATCTTTATGGTCAAGTGTTAGTTTCTTCAGCAGAGGCTTTACATTGGCAGTTTTGAAAAATGATGGGAATTCCCCTGATGAGAGAGAGATATTAATAACATCAGTTAGTAAAGGCGATATTGGGATTAAACTATATATTTTATATCTTAAACTTATATATTAAACTACGATAATCTCTTATTGCAGACCTATGCTGCTGCCGGTGATAAGTCTGACTAAAGTACATGCTTGCAAAAATGACCCATTTCAGATATAAATATTGTTTAACAACATTTAAAAATATTTTGACAACAGACTATGTTACTAAAATAATATACATATTTTAAATTTAAAAAATAAGCTAACAAGAAAGCATGGCCACTTACTAAAGACATTATTTTAATGAACATTCACAGACATTTTTAACATTTTTATCCATGATAAGAAAACCATGTGCAAAGACAGTTCTTTCTTCTCCAAGAATACGACACATCATACCAGATTAACAAATAAAACTTGTTTACTTTGGTAATCATACTTTTTTGTAATTTAATAGTCAGTGGTTGAAATAGAGAAAAGGTTTGTAAAATTATTAGAACCATTCTATGGGTTAAGTTTTATCCAAACTAGAGTTAAAACAAAATGCATTATAATGGAGTTACATTGTATATATGTTTATGATGTTAATCAAAAGAAAAATGAAACAAAAATCTCATAAAGAAAATAAAGAATACAAAAAAATGGTATTTAAAGATTTTCATTCTATATTTAAACTTATCCTAAATGAACTAAAAAATTCAGACAATTTCAGACAGAAGCCAAGTTAGCATGTTACCTCAGAAAATTAGTAAACAGCTTCTTTTGGGGCATATTTTACCATAATTCTACTTAAGCTTCCTTAGCAACACTAGGTTCAATGCAACCTGGTGGAATACTTACATTGTTTTCAACACAGTGACATAGCAAATTCTGACTTGGTAGGTAAGTGATCCAGGTCCATATGGGCCTTTGTTTTCTTTCATTTTCCCATTTCCCTATGTATCTTTATGCATTATATCCATTTTGCATGTTCATTTAGGTACACACTGGTACGACCCTGCCCCAAACCATATCCAGTAAAGCTGAGCAAGAAAGACAACGAAGGATTGAAGAGTCACACCAAAACATACCTAAAGGTCAGTTTGTTATTTTTTTGGAGCTCAGAAACACATTGGTGAGAAAATTCAATTGCATTTTTAAATAGGCACCAGTTTTTTTTCAGTATTTTTTTTTTTTCATTCCTGAACTGTACAGTAAGGAAGAGTATTAATGTGTATCCAACATATGCCAGATAAACGCAAAACTACTGTTATGGAAGTTATTTTTATCTTAGGAACTGAAATCATACTTGTGACTTATGAAAACATCATCAGAAAAGGAGGATAGGTGATCTCTGTCAAATTTATGTATGTGCTGTCTAAGGGGATCAAAGCTAATAATGTCTCTTTACCAAGCCAGTGGCAGAGTTAGTTTTCCTTTCCAATGAAGATTTCATTGATGACAAAAGGAAAATTAATCTCTAGCAAGTAGCAGTGAGCCATGCATGAGTCATTCTACACAAATACTGGCCAAAGTTTGGCAGAGTTTCAACTGCATATTGTCTCAGAACTAGGTTTCTGACATTTGAAGAAGAAACAAATAATTAAAGCATGTATATATATTTAGACAAGTACTAGTTTCAAATTCAAACATTGTTTTATAATTGTATGTATAAATAAAGTCCTTGTTCATAAAATATAAATCCCTCCAGTTTATTTTATTTATTATGTGTTTTATCCTATATTTGGTATATATATATATATATATATATATATATATATATATATATATATATATATACACACACACACACAATAGTCCCCCTCTTGAACGGCCCCCCTGACCAGCGGCCACCCGCTTCTTACGGCCAGAATCCCTTGGCACCGACTAGTTTGTATTCAAAAGTACCCCTCATGAGCAACCACCCTTCTAACGCGACCAGCGGCCAGCATTTTAGTACAAAAAATGAAATATGTCCCCCTCATGAACGGTCACTTTTGTTTCTTTAAATGTATCCAGAACCAATAATTAATTCAAATCTTGACGTAAGCCTACGGTAAGGTAAGCAATTTTGATTATCTCTATCGTAGATACACGTCTCCGAGTATCAAGTCCCCGTTAAAAGTGTCGACTAAAGGATTTATAGTATATCATTATCTATAAAAGTCGATGTTTACAGGAAATGGGCTCAATAATGCTATGATAGAGTTTGGGGTTTAACGCCTATGTCGAATTCTTCTCTTTGTTGATTATAACCAGACGTAATTGTTATAATCATAACAGGGTCAGCATAGGCTAAAAATAGATTTTGTACATTGGCACACACAGAGAACCTTAAAAAATCAACAGGGTACCAGACAAAGACCGGAAAAATCACGTGACCACACATTATGGCTTCCTTTAAGAAGACTGTATGTCGTACACTCAACACAAGTTTTGTCTGCATAATTAAATCGCATACAGTCAGCAATAACCGAATAAATCATTACCAATCATTAAAATGTCATCACGTTAACGGATACATTATTTTAGAAGAAAGTCGGTTATGCTACTCGATGACATCGGGGAAAGGGGGGGGGATGCCGAACAATTTTATGTAGAAAAGACTCGGGGGGGGTGGGGGGGAACAAGTTTATGTTGAAACAATTTGAAAATACAAATTCATAACCGATAAGAAGGTTATTCAGCAGCAGTGGGAAAATGGAGCAGATGAAAACATAATTATGTATGTACCAACACTGACGCCAAGAAAGAAAAAATAGTAACGTATATTCATTTGAAATAAATTTGTTTATTATAACAAAACAAAAAAAACTTTTATTGATTAATGTTTCATTTAGACAAAGATATTTAATGTTTTGAAGTATGTAGCTTTCTTACTACGTACATTACATATACATGTACTTCTCATAATAAATTTAGCCCCCTCTGGAACGGCCACCCGTCTTATAAGGCCACTTTCCCTTTCCCGGTGCAGCAGGGGTGGCCGTATAAGAGGGGGACTACTGTATGTGTGTGTGTGTGTGTGTGTATATATATATATATATATATATATATATATATATATACACACACACACACACACACACACATAATCAATTTCAACAGCACTGAACTTCACCTGTTGGTTTATATTATCATGAATCTAAATATTCTTCATATCAGGTTTTGTTGTTACCTTTACTATTAATAATCACTATTAAATGCCACTGTTGTGTTATATCCACATTCATGTTATAATGGAGAATGCTGTAGTGGGGTCATTCTGTATATATAAATATTGTTTTTACCTTTGCTATCAATAATCATTATTAAATGCCACTATTGTGTTATATCCAAATTCATGTTATAATGGAGAATGCTGTAGTGGGGTCATTCTGTATATATAGATTTTGTTTTTACCTTTGCTATCAATAATCATTATTAAATGCCACTGTTGTGTTATATCCACATTCATGTTATAATGGAGAATGCTGTAGTGGGTCATTCTGTATATATAAATTTTGTTTTTACCTTTGCTATCAATAATCGTTATTAAATGCCACTATTGTGTTATATCCAAATTCATGTTATATTGGAGAATGCTGTAGTGGGGTCATTTTGTATATATAGATTTTGTTTTTACCTTTGCTATCAATAATCATTATTAAATGCCACTATTGTGTTATATCCAAATTCATGTTATAATGGAGAATGCTTTAGTGGGGTCATTCTGTATATATAGATTTTGTTTTTACCTTTACTATTAATAATCATTATTAAATTCCACTATTGTGTTATATCCAAATTCATGTTATAATGGAGAATGCTGTAGTGGGGTCATTCTCTATATTGGTTTTGTTTAATAAAGAATTATCTGATGATAGAAAACTTGCTGTTCTTTTGAGTCATCAGTTACAGTTATGTGCAATTTAGGTTGCTATAGATGCAATTCATATGCATTTCAGTCTGCATTGATGAGACTGCCATTTCCCTTCTTGTTGGCATTCTTGAAGAGGATCATGAAAGTAAATTTGGAATCGGTGTAAAGCATAACTTACAAGAAGCTCCATTGCAATATAGTGACTTTTGTTTTTTATCTTGATTTTATTTTCCTGGCTTATCCAAGACAATGGTTTAATATTGATTATTGAGTTACAAGATAAAAATATGTAATTCAGATATTCTTTTTTGAGCAATAATGTACATGCATGTGCTCATTATCAGCAATTATCAGCAAAAGAATATTTCACTGGAATCTTTTGTAAAGAATTAACAGGCAGATATGAATGACTTTCCCATTTGATGTGTTTCAGGTCAGGAATTTGAATAAACAGAGCAGTAATGCATCTTTTATTCCCCGCATGGACTTGTTGCATGGCTAATTTTGGTGGCACTTTGCATTTTCATATTAGAAAAATAATTTCCCATTTTCTTCAGTGGTCTCTCCATCCTTATATATCTTGGGTATTGTTCAACAAAACTTTATATCCATTTAGTTTGGTGTGTGATTGATGTGTAATATGGGTTACAGAGTATACAGCTTGGAATTACTTCTGAGTGTAATTTTTTTTTTAAACGCTAGCTCGGGAGCTTGGTCATTTTCACTTCCTGGACTTAAGAGATAAATTGTATTAAGAAAAAACTGATAACTTATTTTATAATTGATATACCTGGTAATTCATTCATTGCAATTTCAGAAGCTGGTATTGTCGAGTCTTGCAAAATTTGTTACCCTTTTAATTTTTATTTTAGACTAATTCAGGCTGATCTTTTTTTAGCACAATGGAGCAGTCGTTTTAGTTAGCTGTGTGTTTAAATCATGTAAAGTTTTCACAAGTACAATAACCAAAGAAATTTAAGCCACAGTACAAGGAAACAACATAGAGGTATAACAAGATTCTCTCCATTATGCATGTTGCAAATGCAAACAACTTTGCCTTACACCCGCCACTTTCTTTGAAGTTCATAATATCTGTAGAGCTCCCCATTTGGAAAATTGCTCTCTGGAAGTTGTGGTTTATGCTTTAATTATCATTGGAGATGGTGAGCATGTAAAGGGATATAATTTCCAGATGCACTTAATGAACTGGGCTAGTAGTCTGTCATCTTTGTTCTACTCTCCATTCATTAGTACAAATGTGTTTTCACTACAGCAAAATAACAACTTGGAGGGTTGCCATAAAACTTTACAGATACATTCATCTTCAGGTCTAGTTGGTCCATGATTAAAACTGCTGCTCAGACCTCCACTGCAGTAACCATTTTGAAAATCTTATCACCACTCCTCTTAAATGGATTGTCATATCAACATGGAGTATTCACCAAAAGACTTATTATGATGTCTAGTTGGTCATAAATGAAAATGGTTGCACTGAGATATCCAGTTTGGCCACAACAGTTGTCATCACTACTCCTTCTAAAAGGATGGTCATTCCAAGATCGCATCTTTACTTTATTGAAGTTCATTTTAAATTAAAATGGTGCTCATATGATGTCTGTTATGGCCACAATTTGAAGCCATCTTAAAATCTTGCAGATGATGCTCCTTCTGAACAGATGGTGATATTTTTGGCATGGAATTTTCACCAGATGACTTCTTATGATGTCTTGTTGGTCCTAAATGAAAATGGTGCCAATCTGACATCCAATATGACCAACACAAGCCATCTTTGAAAACCTTGTTATTGCTAATTCTCCTTATCAGTACCCTATATCAATGTGGTGGTTTGCTGGAAGATTTCTTACAAGGTCCAGTTGGTCATAAATAAAAATTGTGCTGATATGAAATCTTTCCTGCACTCCTTCTAGATGAAAAATCTTATCAACAATGGGTTTTCACCAGAAGATTTCATGTGTTGTCTAGTTGATACTAAGTGAGAAGTTATATTGACAAGGTACTTTGACCAAAAGACTAATTATGATGTTTAGTTGATACTCAATAAGAAGTTATATTGACAAGATACTTTTACTAATTATGATAGCTAGTTGATACTAAATGAGAAGTTATATTAAAGTACTTTGACCAGAAGACTAAATATGACGTCTAGTTGGTAATCTGACTAAATGTATCACTTTCACAATGAACATATTGAAAATCTTGTCACTAGTTCCTCTGAATGAATTGTTTTTCACCAAAAATCTTTCATGTTTTCTAGTTTTGTCATAAATGAAAATTTTTGCAATGTTATATCCAGTATGGCAGCCAGAGTGACTAATTTAAAATCTTTTCACTCAAGAAAATCAGAGATAGTTGCAACACATAGCAATTGAAAAGAAAAACTGGTCTTGAATTCCTAGAAATTTATTTCAGACAACAGAGTGGCAATCCCATATTGGGACTCTTGTTTTTATTTTAACATTATTAGCAGTGGCATTAATGATTTTAGTTTAGTTGGCATTTCTTTGAGAAACATTAATATGGAGTCAAGTAGAAGTACAGTTGGTATGTGACTACATTTTAATCTAATGCTTATTTTGATTTCTATCCAAATCCTAGAGGTTAAGTGGAGTCATTCTTGCAGTAGTTTCTTTATCTACATATTTCATATTTATTGTGAGTGTGTGTGTGAAATTGAAACTGTCCTTCATTTGTATAGGATACAGGGGAAGTTCTGATGCCTCAAGATTTGAAGAAGGCCCAGACGTATGGAGGAAAAAGGATATGTTTTGAAAATGATGAAGTTACTGAAATTAAAAGGTTTGAAGAGCCAGGTAATGAAAACATTGATCTTGTCATAATAAACAAGCTTAGGACAGCCAAGGTGTATTATGTTTGCTTTGTATGTCTGCAGACTTTAGTTCAATCCCTGTTTACAGCATAATCATGTCATGCAGATATATTAATTTGTGATGTTTTATTCAGTTCCTTCACCCAAAGACCACCTATAAAAGCTACATCTCTGCTCTCAATTCATGTTTTTCACAGAAGAATATTCTTCTCACTGCAATGTAACACATGCAGTACAATATTTTACAAAATTTCACAAGTTTTTAAACAGCTTCCTTTTTAGTCCTCCTTTTTGTTCTATCTCTTTCATTCTAATTGTGCTGTTCTGTTGTAAGTTGCTAATTTTAACTATGACAAATAATAATTGATATTTCCAGAATTTGTAATCATTTACAATTATGCAACACCATCAAATATGTATATTTCCAGTTGGCCAACTGTCCCCATGTTACAGTGTTGACCCTAGCACTTTCTTCCCCAGAGGGTAATACAGATATAAAACAAATAAATTAATACAAAAAAATTCCATACTTGATTGAATTATTTATGCATCTAATTGAGCCGGTTTAGCTGAGTACTTGAAGTGCTTAATATATATATATATATATATATATATATATATATATATATATATATATATATATTGCCCCATATACACTCAGATACACACGTGATCAGCATAAAATACAAGAATTCAACACTCATGTTGTGACATATACAACAGTTATTGAATTTGAATCTTCTTTAATCAGTTTTCTTCAGCTCATATAAGGGAATAAAATTGGTACTCAATTGCAAGTGTGAATCTAATATGGATCATGCGAGTAAAGGTTGAGCTTTACTCTGCAGTGAGTGACATTTTTAAATAAAAAATTGTGTTTTTAATCCCCTTATCCTTTATAGAAGTTGTATATATTTTGTGAAAATGTATGTGTTCAAACTTGGATTTTTAGTTCTTAAATGTATGTTCATCTACAGCAATTTATCATGCTCAGAGTACATGACATGTACAACAGGGAATTCTGCTAAGATAATTATAGTTGAAGATTATTTATCATAGAATATTATATCAATATCATGACCACACTGTGAGTACAGAGATTATCAAATTATTACATATATCAATATTATGACCATGTGGATACAGAGATTATCAAATTAGTACATATTAAATATAATTTTGTTAGTCATTTGTGATGATTCACTTTGGGCACTGAGTCTCCACTAAAGGAAATTTTTAACTGAAAGGTTTAAATAAGATAGTTGTCAGCAGAAATTATGTACAACATCAGACAAGGTATTGGCTGCCAAAATGGAAGATTGGTCAGCCATGGCTGAATGGTAATCTCATGATGCATGTAGCATTATGCCATGTTTTTTAACTAAATATTTGGATGAAATTAAAATCTTTTTTTAAAAAAAAAACTTGTTTAGTTTTCGTATCCTATTTTTATTATTACAAAACAGAGATCTTCACATCCGGGGTGGGGTGGGTGGGGTGGGGTGATTTTTATCAAGTCAACACAATTTGAGAAACGAAGATGAATTGCTGAGTAGGAAGAAAGTGTTTCTTCCAAGACATATAGAATATTACAAAGTAGGTCTGAAGTATTTATGCCCCTCATGTTACATACACAAAGTAGACCTGTGGTATTTATGCCAATGGCTTTGCCCCACATCACATGCAAAGTAGGTCTGCAGTATTTATGCCCAGGTCTTTGCCTACATCATATGCAAAGTATTCATGTATTATTTATGTCCAATGCTTTGCCCTCATTGCAGACAAAGTAGACCTGCAGTATTTATGCTGAAGGCTTTGTCCAGATTGCATACAAAGTTGTCCTGTAGTACTTACGCCCAGGGCTTTGCCCACATCACAATACAATGTAGGCCTGCAGTATTTTTGGCCACATTGCAATACAGTCTCTTATTTAGTTCATTATTCAGTTTTGTATATTGCCCTTAGTGTTTGATCATGTAACAACTGGCATTTACCTATGATTCTTTTTCTCATGTGTTATTTAAACACTTTTTTAAATATAGATTATTTTATCAATATATGAAGAGATATACATTACCCAGTCATAATACCATAGGAGAACTACTACCACCTCACAAATCCAGCCCTCCCAGATAGGACTTTTATTGAAAAACGCCTAAAAGACTACTACCACCTCACAAATCCAGCCCTCCCAGATAGGACTTTTATTGAAAAACGCCTAAAAGTTATCTGCCCAGCTAGGTGGTGATCAGACAGAGCAATCTTCCCTTGATATAGGGATTGGTGGCAAAACCCATTAATATCTCGATTACTACTTCTGCTCATGCCAGGAAGCATTCTCTCATCCCAAGAGACAGCAAAAGCCAGAATCATTTCACCAGGAAAAAGTATACTCAATCTATATTTCCAACTTTTCTTTCTTCCTATATCAACAAAGTTCTGCCTTTACAATTTTACCACACTTTGCTGTCTTTACACATTTAATTGTACTTAGGTACTTGCACATGAAGCCTATACGACTTCACAGACAATGTTCAGGCTGTACTTTTAATTTATGTTAAATGTGCAAGTTCATGAAACCTATTAAAAAAACTCTTAATATATGCTTAATTCCACAATGACATTTACATAACGGTTGAGTTTTCTCTGGTAATATATTTAGTGTCCTTGTAATATGCTTCATTGCATTTACCTCTACAGTACACCCTTGAATATCGCACAGATAGTATGGTGGATTACTTTGGTTTTTAAATGAATAGTTCATAGCTTTATTAAAATTGTCTGCTATTTTCCAGATAATGCTATAAGGCATAGCTGTGCACCAACTTTTTGGTTAATAATAAGAGACAGGTGCAGAGATACAACAGTTTATACATTCTGCTTTATTTGTCTTACGGATTAGACCTGGGCAAAGCACAGAAATGCACGACTAAGGACAAAGAATATATAAGCTTACATGCTGAATTGACCTCAGTGCAGTCATTTTTGGTGGATAAGAGGGGGAAAATCAACACAGGGCTCTCCAATTACAAAACACTGGAAATCAACATGATCCTAGACAGCCCCGATGTCACCACCAGAAGACTCCACATTGTATGGAATACTTCAAAGCCTTGCTCTTAAAACTCGAGTGCAAGAAGAAACTTAAAGACCTGATAATTTTTCCTACCTTAAATATTTTCAGCATTTTTTATATTTTCTAATTTCATGTTGTTGTTTTTTGTAGTCATATCATGTTGTAAAGTACTTAGAGCTTATAAAGATTAGGTGCTATACAAAGTCCTCATTACAGCACTTTATCATAAACAGCAAGTGAATGAACAAGACAAAGTATCTGTTTGCACTACCTAGACAGGGACTGGGCAGTCTCTAGAATGACCTGGGTACCGAACAGAGCTGCACATCATACTTTAACCAATGAATACATCACAGCAACTGCAAATTTACAATTGGTATGTTCATTACATCAGGTACAATGAGATGCCCTTAAGACTAATTTTTCTGCCCCTTAACTGCAACAATGATACATGGTCGTTTTAGGAAACCAACAAAGAAACCAAGGGACGTGACTTGAACATAAACCTCCGACCAGTTGTCCTAATGTAGCTTCTTGTGAGAAAAACCATGGTTCTCACAAACCAATGTGGACAAAAATCACGGAGAAGTAGCGGTTGCTTTCACCAAAGTTTCTCTACACGACAACCTCTATCTCCCAAAAAAATGACATATCCACATTGTTGTTGGGAGGGTGGCTTCCCACAAATTAGATAGAAGGAAGACTTTAATTCTTTGCTGTCGAATGGGACACCATTTGCCACAACACTCTTTGAACCTGACAAACGGTTTCTGAGGGCTCAGCATCACTTTCAAGATAACTCTGTCCAGAATCCCATAAGCTTCAAGCATTCCATGAGGCCCATTAAAAACTATAGCACTCCAGCAAGAAACAAACGACCTTCACAAACGGATTGTTCAAAACAGTAAATTTGCTGCTATTTTATTCCCTACTTTTTTATTCCAAAAGCAAACATCACTTTGCATCCTGTCATCGACTTAAGTATCCTCAATCAATGTATTCACCCTCCTTGGTTCTTGATGGAACCACCATGCTTAGAAGTGAGACTTTACAATAAGCACAGCCTTAAAAAACATGTATCTTCATGTCCCTTTTCACATAACTTCCAAGACATTCCTGTGATTCACCACAATGACATCGTTTATCAATTCCAAGCTCTTCCAATAGGACTAAACATTAGTCTCTGGGTCTGCACTCATCTGATGAACTGTGTGATGGCTTCTGTTCAGACTGTCTCCTAGTTGGCAACATAAAGTTACTGGGATGATATCTTGCAAGTGAGTTACATATAAGAACACAATGCAGTAACTCTTGTTACATTGTTTACAATCAGGATTTTCTCATCAACAAGGACAAATCCGACCTAGTACCATCTCAACAGTTTGTTCATCCCAGTATGGAATTTAGCACACTGGTAAACATTTTCCTCAGGAACAGGCATTGAAAATCAGGACTATGGTGGCTTCACTACTCGAGGAAAACTCTCTCTGCATGGGAATTCCTTTGCTTTGAGGCTTGCTCAACCTGACAGTGGACCTCATCATTCTAGGTCACCTTTATTTTGCACCTGTTACAAATGATTTTTTGTAACCAATGAGAGGAAAATAGTTTGCCACTTTATCATCCTCTTTCCATACGAGGTACCATCTGCAGACCTAACT
The DNA here is from genome assembly GCA_030141615.1 of Unio pictorum. Lineage (NCBI taxonomy): Eukaryota > Metazoa > Mollusca > Bivalvia > Unionida > Unionidae > Unio > Unio pictorum. The sequence continues at coordinate 4,454,287 of JARLTB010000357.1, read as the reverse complement.
TAGCTCACAGCTTGTATACCTCTGTTAATACAGTCTGTATGTTTGCAAGTACAGAACGCTGTATGCCACACCTGCTACGGTCTTTTTGGGAAGCCAGTTTAGTGTTGTATCCCCAGGACCAGCATCAATATCCTCAAGATGAAGGCCATTCTGGAAGCCTTTGGCAAGAATTTTTAACTGGAAAGGGAGTTCTCATTCTATCAGACAACTCTACAGTGGTAACTTTTCTGAAACAGCAAAAAAAGAACCAAGTTCCCAGTCCTTTGCATATTTGTGTGAGACTTTCTCAAATGGTGTCATCAACAGCAAATCCACTACCAAGTTTATCATATTCCTGGACGTCTAAACATAATAGCAGATCCTTTGTCCCAATACAACCAGCTTGTACAGATAGAATGGTCCCTCCATCCCTTAGTTTTCACTGAGATATGCACCTATTGGGACTGACTGTTGATAAACCAGTTTGCGACAATGTGAAATACCAAGCTCCCAACCTTTGCCACACCATTCTCAGATCCCAAAACCTGGTCAGTCAGTGAGCTGTCCATAGATTTGAATGGCCTGGATGCATATGCCTACCCTCAAACACTTCTTATTTCAAAGGTGATACAAAAAGCAAGAGAATCAGAGTGTCACCGCATCCTTATTGCACCACTCGGATGGGAGTAGACGGGGATCAATGATCTCATCAATCTCACGATGGAAATTCCATGGAAGAGAGACTTTTCCTCATCTGCTCTAACAACCATGATAGCAGTTATTTAACACTCAACCCAGACCTACTGAAATAACATGTCTGGATCACATCAAATAGGCCATCAGAAATAAACAGTTATGACAACCAGATGTGGAGAGAATTGCTCAAGCAAGAAAGCCATCCACTCGGAAAGTATACTAAGGCTAATGGAACATTTTTACACCATGGTGTACACAAGAATACATTATACCACTACAGACATCTTTACCTGAAATAGCTAACTTCATCCTCAGGCTCTTCCAGACACAATCAAAGGCTACTACTCCACGATAACTGACATCTTTCAGCATCATACAAAAGAGGATATCAGACAAACCAAAGACTTATTCTACCTCCTTTGATTATACACAGCAAAGACATTGGCTCTGTGTCTAAAGTGGAACCTGTCATGGGTACTAACCTGGTTGAACAAAACTTTATTCACTTTCAAGAGCATCTTTGGCTCACCTTTCATTTAAGACCTGCTTCCTTATCACATTAGCAACTGCAGGCAGAATCTGCAAAATGCTTTATCTGTCAGGGGACCAAAATTACATGCAGTACAAACAAGACAAGTCAGTTTCATTTATGATGGTTCCCTCTTTTATCATCAAGAACTGGCTTCCATCCATGGGTAACCAGACCTTGGTACTGAAATCATTGTCTACACTGGACACTTCCACTGAAGGGCATTTATAGGATCCAGTATGAGCCTTGAAGTGGTATTTTAAAGAGACAGGGAGCTTACACATATCAAGAAATAACTCCAACTCAGATTAAATGTTGTGCATTTCAGCTTACAAGATTAGAGCAATTGCCAGAAGTATTGACTTTGACCAGACTTCTTTGATATTTTCCATGCTGGGAGATGAAGATCCACATTCTGCAGTTTTCACCTCAGAGATATTTTATCTCAAAAGGCTCAACCCAGCCTGGTGGGACCTAAAGCTGTGGCACAACAGGTCGCTTTTTCAGGTTGTTAGCTTCGTAAGACATTGATGACATATGCTGGATTTGCAGGAGGGAAAATTTTCCTGTTTAGAAGTCACTCTCCTATAGATTGTGTCTTCTCCAGTTTGTTTATCTATAAGCTGTCTCATGTACCTTACAAGATCACAGATGGCATCTCCAGCATAAGGGACTGCATCTCCCTCCACCTCCTACCTATTCTCTTAAGGTATTTCCATTTGGGTAACTTATTTAAAGAAGAAACAAATTTTTTATAGTAAAATATGTTTCTTCACAACATACTTACCCAATCATAATACACAAACACCCTCGAAGCCTCACTATAGTTACATCCATATAGAGAGTATGACTTGCACTCCAGTAGTAACAGATATCCATGGGTTTTGCTGCCAATCCCTGTATCAAAGGGAGATCCTTCTGCAAAACTGACACATGGGTAAGCAGATAAGAGCTCTTTTCAGCTAAAGTTTCTATCTAGATTGGCTGGATTTTCCAGGTAGTAGTTCTCTTAAAGTATTATGATTGGTTAAATATTCTCATGAATTTTTTTTATTTCATTCTAAGAACCTAGAACATGCTTGCAATTGTTCAATATCAGTATCAAAATTTTGTCAAACAAATGTTACATTTCTCCATCAAGGAAAGACAGTTGGACTTGATACATCAATGCTTCAGCTTTTGGAAACAAATACCTCACACTCACACCCCAGACCCACCTGCCACCATTGCTCTGCAGCGCTCTACACTCCCACCCACCCCTTCTGCTACTTTTCTAAATTCTCCTGTAACTTTATTTCTTATTGAAAGCCCTGGTTAGTAATCCACACCATAGACTACCGGTACTACAAATTTTAAGCCCAAGGAACAGTAATCATTTGTTTAAAGCAGTCTGAGCCCTTCCATAATCTAAAATATGTAGGAGGAATCGAAAGATTAACTTTTGCCAAATATATGAAAGTGATACTCACAAAAATAAATTATGTTATTTAATCCTTTGTCTTGTATTAGGTCTGTACCTAATGGGATTCAAACCCAGAAGTTGCCTGAAGAAACATTATCATGTCAAGCCAGCTCAGTTTATCTACCCTGATGAAACAGTAAGTTACCTTCCTTTTGCTTATTGATTTGGAAAGTTTCCTCATCATCAGAACAGAACTGCCTGTTGGTGTGCACATTTTTCTATAGTCTCATTTCAAGAATTTTGAGCCATTAGCTTCATGTGTTGGTAGGATTTTATCATGCCACCAGTAGAAATTATGTGAATGATATGCGTCATGGTAAACTTTTGTATTAAAAAGGGCAAGATTGGCTTTGTAATATCTTGAGTGACATGCAGCGAACACACTGACCCTAAAGGTAGTAATGTCGCGGAAAATGTATTCCACCACTAGATGAAACCATTCAACATTTCCACTAGAATCAGGTTTAGTTATAATTATGGGCTATGGACTGTGGATCTTTTATATTTAGTTATTATCTGATATTTTTTATATATTTAATGATATTATCAGTTTTAGACTTTTGGTAAGTTATGTTACAATTCATCAGCTCTGTACCATTTTATATTTAGTTAGTATCGGCTGTTATTTTATATTTACATGTAAGTATCAGCTGTGGACTATTGTTATTTTCTATTTATTTATAAGTATAGACTATAGATTATTATTTTATATTTAGTTATAAGTATAGACTATAGATTATTATTTTATATTTAGTTATAAGTATAGACTATAGATTATTATTTTATATTTAGTTATAAGTATAGACTATAGATTATTATTTTATATTTAGTTATAAGTATAGACTATAGATTATTATTTTATATTTATTTATAAGTATAGGCTCTAGATTATTATTTTATATTTAGTTATAAGTATAGACTATAGATTATTATTTTATATTTAGTTATAAGTATAGACTATAGATTATTATTTTATATTTAGTTATAAGTATAGGCTCTAGATTATTATTTTATATTTAGTTATAAGTATAGACTATAGATTATTATTTTATATTTAGTTATAAGTATAGACTATAGATTATTATTTTATATTTAGTTATAAGTATAGACTATAGATTATTATTTTATATTTAGTTATAAGTATAGACTATAGATTATTATTTTATATTTAGTTATAAGTATAGACTATAGATTATTATTTTATATTTAGTTATAAGTATAGACTATAGATTATTATTTTATATTTAGTTATAAGTATAGACTATAGATTATTATTTTATATTTATTTATAAGTATAGGCTCTAGATTATTATTTTATAGTTAGTTATAAGTATCTGCTTTTTTAAAAACAATTATTTTGTATTTAGTTATAAGTTTTGGCTGTGGACTAATGTTATTTTATATTTAGTTATAAGTATCGGTTATAGATTATTTTTATTTTGTATTTAGTTATAAGTATTTTCAATATTGTTATTTTATATTTAGTTATAAGTATCGGCTATAGATTATTTTTATTTTGTATTTAGTTATAATTATTTTCAATATTGTTATTTTATATTTAGTTATAAGTATCGGCTATAGATTATTTTTATTTTGTATTTAGTTATAAGTATTTTCAATATTGTTATTTTATATTTAGTTATAAGTATCGGCTATAGATTATTTTTATTTTGTATTTAGTTATAAGTATTTTCAATATTGTTATTTTATATTTAGTTATAAGTATCTTCTTTTTTAAAGAAATTTTGTATTTAATTATAAGTTTTGGCTGTGGACTATTGTTATTTATATTTAGTTATAAATATCAGCTTATAGATTATTTTTATTTTGTATTTAGTTATAAGTATTTTCTATATTATTATTTTATATTTAGTTATAAGTATCGACTTTAGATTTTTTTTTTTTGTATTTAGTTATAAGTTTTGGCTGTGGACTATTGTTATTTTATATTTAGTTATAAGTATCGGCTATAGATTATTTTAATTTTATATTTAGTTATAAGTATCGGCTGTAGATTAATTTTATTTTGTATTTAGTTATAATTATTGGTTGTGGACTATTGTTTTTTATATTTAGTTATAAATATCGGCTATAGATTATTTTAATTTTATATTTATAAATATCAGCTATAGACTATTGTTATTTTATATTTAACTGGTGACTATTTATATTTTTACATTTGGTTTCTCTTTTATAACTGATATATTTACACTCTGCAAAGTAATCTGCACAGCATATCTTGTATGAAATAGCACACATTTTAGATAAGCCCTAAAAAGTATTCAAATGTTAATGTTTCTTTACAGATGAGATTCTTGAAGACGCTTTGTGTTTCTGATACATTGTTTAGTACCATTGATCAATTTATCAACTAATTTATTTTCAGAGTATTATCGGCAGCACAACCATGTTTACAGCTCTGCTGAAGAAATGTTTGGAAAGAGACGTCTTTCCCTTTTGTAAATATATTGGAGGGAAGAATTATCCGCCCAGATTTGTGGCTCTCCTTCCACAGGTACAATTTATTTTTACCCATCGCAAACTATTTGACTGGTAAAAAAAATAAAGTGCACAGAAACTAATATATTAAGAATAATGGACTTATTCATAGGGAGTACTTAATATTGGTTAACTAAATGATGCCATAAGAGTATAATCAGAAATTAAACTTTTAAATAGTCCTAATCTATTATTAAGACCAGTGATCAACACTGAAACTTCAGTACTGTGTGCTGTATTGGAGATGATATAGCTGCTGGTAATAAACATAATAAATGTTAAGTAGATTCTTTAAATAAACTATTCCTTATGCTTACTTGCTTCTGAATGGTAAAGCATCAGACTTGTAATCTAAAGGTCCTGAATTCAATACCCACACAGGTCAGCCCAGGTCAGGTGTGTTGGTGATACACCAATTGTATCAATTGTGTGTTGGTGATACATGGGAAAGCACTTATATTCCATTTTCTCAGCATGATAATGTGTTAAAAGTGCCATTAAAGTCGACAGAAAACCGCGAACCAGCCAGATCAAAATGGTCTATATGAACATGTGGAATTTCATAAAATAAATAGGGAACCATCATAATGAAAGTGTAATAACCATCAGTTAAGAGAAGGAGCTTTCCGGAACAAATGATTCATATTATAGTTAAATACAAAATTTTCCAGTCAAGAATTTACTAGAGAATTTCATAAACAGACATACAAAATTTGTTCCTCAACCATCCGTGAATTTAAGGAGTTATTCAGAATGTGACTGACTTAGCTGGGGAGATTTTGGAGTCTCAAGAAAAGAAGTTTATGGATTTCGAAAGAGAACACTTTATGTGAGATGACTTTGATTGTAAGTGAGATCTATGCATATTAATTATGCCTTAATCTTTGGAAAGAATTTTTCGCTAAGTACGCAGTATAAGGCCCATTGTGTCCTTTTATTGTTTTTTTTTATATACTGCTTTTGGTTCCACTCTACAGTTTTATATTTTGCATAAGGTTGGATTTTTATTTTTAAAACTTTCCAGGTTTTTCTGGTTATACTGGCTATTTAAAAAGGACCTGTATCTTAGTCATTCTTAAAAAGAACTTTTATCTTCCTTTATTTTGGTATGATTGATGGGGGTAATTGTCTTTCAGAGTATACAGCTTATTTCAGATTTTCACCTATCAAACAACTGCTTACTTCGCTTTGTCATTATTACTTCCTGGACTTCAGATTTCACTTGTGAAAAAAAAAGGAGCTAATAACATTATGGGTTACATTTGATTTATTGCATAATTTATTTATTCCACTTTCAAAAGCTGTTTTTATCTAGTCAGGCAAAATTTGTTTTCACTATTTTAATGACTGATAAAGATAGTGTTCTTCAGACTAATTAATTTTGTATGCACATGGGAGCAGTGATTTCAGTTATCTGTATGCTTAGATCTTGTACAGTTTTCACAAGTACATAGTTGTCAACTTGTTCATGTTACCTGTACTTTGTATGTTTCTTTGTCTTTTTTAATATGCTTTGGAAAATTAACATTAGACCTGGAGATCAACACAGGTACTTTTATTGTACTATACCCTGTGTTGAACTGATAACATCTTGAATAGAATTGCATGTATTGGTTTTTATGTAAAGTAAAACCCCAAATCTTGTGTATCTGGCATTGTTTTAAATTTAGTATGCTTTTTAAGGTAAGTAAAGGCATCACAAAATATATAAATTGCATTTTATTCTTTATTTCTGCTAAATATGCATCCTACACATAGAGTAACAGTTGAACCATTTTTTAAGATATTTTGAAATTTAGCTGTTGCATATTGCCTGAAATTGAGTTTTTAATTAATTGGTTCAGATATGTAATCCAGGCAGGAAGATGCATTGCCAGCATGAGGGAAGTAGAACAGGTACTTTTTGGCATCATTCTCATGCCTCAAAAATATGTTACACAGCAAAATTATATCAACTTTTTTACCAATATCGGTACAACATTTATCAAATATATAACTTTTCAAACACGATACACTATTTTAATAGAACTGATCACCATCTTTTGAGTTATATACTTGAGCAATGCTTTTAATTTTTTATACACGTATTTTCATTTTTTATAGACGTATTTTCATTTTTTATACACATATTTTCATTTTTTGACACTTCCTAGCACAGTATATTAGGGTTGGTGGCGGAAAATATAAATACATAATAATGAGACCAATATAAATCCAGAAGAGTTAATATTACACCTTGAAAATGGGTTGTTCAAAAAACCTTGCACATAACTCCTTTTTTTTTTTGTTGATTAGTAGCGACACTTTCGTTTTTGAGTTGCTCCATACCTGGATCATGGAGTACCTAAATGAGTCTGACGTTTTATCAATAAAGTAAGAGGAAATTTACTATACGGATTAGGTGATTTCATGTTGTCAGATATTTCATCATACTTTTCTGATAAAACATCAGACTCCTGTTGTTTGAGGATTATTGTGTGCTGCTTGATGAGTGTGTGCCTGTATTAACAGATGATGGTCAGAAAAGGTTCTTTTGTAGCTACTGGCAGGATATTTTCAGCCAGAGAGTACTGATGGCATCCATTTCAAAATCTGAAAGTAGTTATTTAGCGACTACTTGCCTTGCATCACAGAAATCCAGACTGAGAGTGATCTTTTTCTATGATGACAAAAATGCATACAGATTGTAGTCCCTGAACACACACTAACAAACATTTTACAGTGTAAAATAAACATTGACACCTGTCACATAGACTTTAAAACCCATGATTACATTTTGAAAAGTGCAAAGATGCATCTGTTGTATCTAATATTGTTTGTGTGTGTTACAATATACTCAAAATCAAAAGAATAAAATAAAATAAAGTTTCATTAAATAAATAAAGTAAATAATTATGTAAATGTATATAAAATTAGTTCATTGTTGTTTTAAAACTGTTGATCTTTTATAATATGATACATTTTTTCTGTGTACAGTTTTTTGTGGTCTTCGTATAGTTTTTATTGGTTTTGCGTACATGTTTTCATCTCAAGGTGTTGACAGGTATGCAAGTACAATATCCAAAGGAATTTCAGCCACAGTGCATGAAAGTAACATAAAGGTATGCCAGCATTCTCTCCATTGTGCATGTTCATTGCTGCCAACTGTCCCTTTTTCTCCATATTAGTCCCATATTTTGGACCTGAATACGGGTGTATGGTTTTTTTGGAAAAAAGTACATTTTTTAATTTTTTTAAAATAAAAAAATTTCCTTACAATTTTCAGCTTAGAATGGCTACTTGGTTCCATTTTGATAGAAATGTCTCGCATGTATATAGGAATATGATTGGTTCATTTGAAATCAGGGCTACTAGCCTTCTTTATCCGCCATATTGGATTTTCCAAGCAATTACTGCTGTCACTGTATCTTGTCTTCGTAATATTCAATTTCTAATCATGTTGATTAGAAAAACAGAATATTCAGAATTTTCTCCAGGAAAAAGATAAAAAAAACAACTAGAATGACAATTGTGCTGGCTAGTTTAGATTTTTGAAACCATCTAGTAAAGGAGAAAACTTTGTTTTTCATATTGTGTAATGTGATTCCTCTATTGGGCATGGAGACACCCATGAAATACAAGAGTACAAAAAAGCTAATAAACATGAGCTTGCTGCTTCATCACACACAGCTCAGCCTGAACTTACAATGTATATAAATACCAGAGAGAACCTTTATGTAATTCAGTCAAAATTTGATTTATTAAATTTCTTTTATAAATGAACCTTCCATTTTCAGTTACTGTTTTTGCTGGCGATTTATATTGCACCCATTTTCCACACAGTAAAATTGCAAAGGAACACTTGTATGCTTGAATGAAAAACAGTTCAGCAAGAAAATCACAGAATTGAGATCATCAATGAAAGTTGGAACTTCTGAATGGGCAACACATGTATCTTTGACATTAAATAATTATGTAAGGCATTGTCCTACTTTACTGATGGCTGTATATGTTGTAAATAGTTACATATGCATTAAAATTTTAAAAATCAGTATTTGTTCCTGAAAATCGGTATTTTTGTCCAAAGCAGTATTTTTGTACTCAGGGTTGGCAGCTATGCATGTTATAAATGCAAACAACTTCACCTTACACCTGTCACTCTCATAAAAGTTTATAATATCTGTAGAGCATCTCTTTTATTAAAATTTTAACTTTGCTTTTCAGGAAGAAGAGGTGGATGAACACAAAGTGCAGATAACTCCACCTGGTTTCCATGTAATTTATTTTCCCTTTGCTGATGATTTCAGAAAAGTGACACTCGAAAACATGCCGAGAGGTAAAATTAGAGTTTTGGTAAAGTTAACCACCATTTTGTATCTTGGTTTGTACTCATTCATTTGGTAGAGTAGTTGTCCAGACATCTGAATTTTTTTTAAGTGAAATATTTTTAGCAGTAATAACAAAAAACAGTGTACAAAAGGAGAACAAGATAATATTTTGTGGGTTTAATGTCATTTTTCATGATAGCCTATACCCATGTATCAACACTCTGGAGTGAAAGAGAAGAAATAGCCTTATCTTAAATTTCTGAAAATTCTTTTAAAACAGTGCAGCTGCAGTTTCATGTTTGCAGATGGATGAGGGGATTGCCTCCCACTCCTCCGGATTTCCAGTTCCAGAATAGACCTTTCCTGATAATTGGTCAGAAACTTTAAATTTCTTTACAGCCAATGCAGAGCAGATTGATAAGGCCAAAGAGATGATCAAAAAATTACAGTTTCCATTCAGCAGTGAGAATTTTGAAAGCCCCATCCTTCAGAAGTACTGGAGGAACATTGAAGCCTTGGCTTTAGATCGGGATATTCAAGAGGAGATGATTGATTACACTTGTAAGTTGATATAGGGTTGAAAATGAATCATTTTATGTACCAATATATAGACTGCTTCTAGGGGTGAAACAAACCTGTGCCACGTATCGATACCATTCATGATACACTGCCTGCAGTATGATACATATCAATATACATATGAACTTGATCGTCTTTCCATCTTTGGAAGGTAGGTGGTGCCATTTATATTCGTTGACATTCTTGTATTTCGAGGTTGCAGATTACAGATAGAGATATAGTTATCATATATCAATATGCAATTCTCTCGATGACAAAAAAACAAAACTACTTTCATACAGACTACCTGTTGGTTATTACTGCAATTTATTCAACATTTTAGGCCATTTAATTCACTTTAATCATCAGGCCCTTTGTTTTGCATGGCATTGAGTTTGGGATAGTCAATTGTTTCAGTGTAGAAAAGGATTTAAATTATACCTTTATATAAAAAAAGATCTTATGTTTCAACATAAAATATTGCTTAATATTAGTCTGTACTAATTTAATTTTTTTTTATACCATGATTTGTGAACATCATAGATGTTGCACAATAGTATGTTTTATAGCTTCAAGATAGTGAATTTATTGTTTTTTTGGATTATCAGCAGAAGTCATTTGGTTAGACATCTTAACCTGTACAATATCCTTTTCATTTATTTGTTCTGATCTTGTAATGTGATTCAACTTGTTACGTAATAAAAAGAACTTACTAGTTATATGCCTCATTCACCATTTTATTTGGTATTCATTTGCTTGTAACAATCCTTCCAAATGCATCTGAATTTAGTCCTGAATTCATCAGCTTGTAAAACTCCATCCAAATGTATCTGAATTTAGTCCTGTATTCATCAGCTTGTAACAATCCTTCCAAATGTATCTGAATTTAGTCCTGTATTCATCAGCTTGTAAAAGTCCTTCCAGATGCATCGGAATTTAGTCCTTTATTTATCACCTTGTAACAATCCTTCCAGATGCATCTGAATTTAGTCCTGTATTTATCACCTTGTAACAATCCTTCCAGACGCATCAAAATTTAGTCCTGTATTCATCAGCTTGTAAAAGTCCTTCCAGATGTATCTGAATTTAGTCCTGTATTCATCAGCTTGTAAAATCCTTCCAGATGCATCTGAATTTAGTCCTGTGTTCATCAGCTTGTAAAAGTCCTTCCAGATGCATCAAAATTTAGTCCTGTATTCATCAGCTTGTAAAAGTCCTTCCAGATGCATCTGAATTTAGTCCTGTATTCATCAGCTTGTAAAAGTCCTTCCAGATGTATCTGAATTTAGTCCTTTGTTCATCAGCTTGTAACAATCCTTCCAAATGTATCTGAATTTAGTCCTGTATTCATCAGCTTGTAACAATCCTTCCAGACACATCAGAATTTAGTCCTGTATTCATCAGCTTGTAACAATCCTTCCAGATGCATCGGAATTTATTTTAAAAAATCGTTTGATCCTGTATTTCTTACTGTGTGTTAGTTTATTACTTTATCATATCTCTAAGTCTTTGTTGATATAGCACATACATCGTGTCCTGAGTCATTGAAAACTAATTCGGATATGACAAAATATTTGTTGTATTCTTTTAAATTGTGAATAACAATTGGACACTGTTGTGTATATGGTTCATAATGAGACAACTGATATACTCCTTATTCTTAAGGTCGATGTTTAGCATCATTCTTAGACTAGAAATAAACATTCCCCAGAAGTAATATCTATATATAAACAGTACCCAGAAATAATGTCTAGATATAAACAGTACCCAGAAATAATGTCTAGATATAAACAGTCCCAGAAATAATCTCTAGATATAAACAGTACCCAGAAATAATGTCTATATACAGTGTATAAACAGTACCCAGAAATAATGTCTATATATAAACAGTACCCAGAAATAATGTCTAGATATAAACATTCCCCAAAAATAATCTCTAGATATAAATAGTACACAGAAATAATCTCTAGATACAAATAGTACCCAAAAATAATGTCTAGAAATAAACAGTACCCAGAAATAATGTCTATATATAAACAGTACCCAGAAATAATGTCTAGAAATAAACATTACCCAGAAATAATGTCTAGATATAAACAGTACCCAGAAGTAATGTCTAGATATAAACAGTACCCAAAAATAATGTCTAGAAATAAACAGTACCCAGAAATAATGTCTATATATAAACAGTACCCAGAAATAATGTCTAGATATAAACAGTACCCAGAAGTAATGTCTATATATAAACAGTACCCATAATGTCTAGATATAAACAGTACCCAGAAGTAATGTCTAGATATCAACAGTACCCAGAAATAATGTCTAGATATAAACAGTACCCAGAAATAATGTCTAGATATAAACAGTACCCAGAAATAATGTCTATATATACAAACAGTACCCAAAAATAATGTCTAGATATAATCAGTATCCAGAAACAATGTTGTTTATGAGTTAAATTTGCCACATTTATTATTGAGCTATATAAGTTCTATCATGTATCTTGTGATTACGAACTCTAGCAATTAAGGAGTTTCTATAAGTAAGGAATTATTCTGATATAAATATCTCTGATAGTTTTCAGACTTAGTATTGGAATAGAAGTGTGTATAACAACTATTGAAAGACAGAATCTGTTTGTAGATTTGGTCATTTGTCTGTGTAATAGCTTCTGTAAGTTAGTAGTTCCGTTGTAATGACCTTCATATAGTAGATCAGTCAAACTTTGAAATTCAGTGGCAAAAATACAGTACAAAGAAAAATCTCTCAATTCAGAAATAGAATTTTGCATCTGATTTGGACACATGTCCTTTTTTTAAATTGTCTATGTCATTTCTCAAAATTCATATTCGTTTTGAGGTAGAAAAAAAAACGTATGTCTTGCTAGGAAGCAATTCTCATCGTTTATAATAATTTTAGGAACAGATGCAGACAGTGAATTAGTTTGTGTTCTTCACCTTTTGTTACCAAAAGAGGGGAAGAGTAGAAAAGGAGGAGGAAATGGTCATAGATATTTACCTAACACTTCAGTATCAGTCTCTCTTCTTGCTTCAAATTTCTACTGCTCTACTGAAATCAAAATCTTTAAAAGATTTTACCTTTAGTTGTATAAGTATTAATCTGTAATTATTTATGAGCATACACTGTCCTTTATCTATGTATGAATATTTTTCTGTGCTTCCTCCTGAAGGTTCATGTACATAGCTAGCTTTGTCAGCTTGAATACTTTGGGAAAATGATCTTTGTGGCTGTTATTTACAATTTTCCAGAGATCACAGATATTATCTTTTGTATGCATCTGCTCCAAAATTTTCACTAACATAAATTTCCTTTCCTAAATTAGTGGTATACTGACTATAATGCATGATTTCTTTTTTGTTCCACAATGCTGTATTAGGGTTTTTAGTCCATTAATGCTATAGCTGCTCGTACAAATAGAGGTATTCAAATAATTATTTGTTCTTAATTTCAAGTGTGCAGATTTGTAAAACTTTTGCACAATTCATGCAGTTGGGCACCCTAATAGCATCTCTGTTAGTGTTTATGTAATTAACTATCAGTGACTTTTGCACAAAGTTTCTGTTGCTTTGCTAGTACTTCATGTTTGTTACACAGGATATAAGCTACGCTAATTACTGATTGGTAGTTGTTATTATTTAACCTGGACTGGAACAAGCAATAACCACCAATGTGATTTCAATGTAACATTTTGCTGTACAATACATTGTATCTTTCAAATCAACCTAAGTAGACAAAATACAATTCAACATAGAAACTTTGCGTACAAGTTAAATGATGAATAAGAAACTTAGTTAAATAGAAATGGCCATGGTAAACGTTTGGCCTTCCAATTAAGACCTTGTATATTAATGTTATTTTTGTTAACCATACTACAGTGCCAGATGTAGAGAGGATGGAAAAGAAAGCAGGAAAGGAGATCCAGAACTTCAAGGATCAAGTCTTCCCTGATGGCTATACACCTGGGGCAAAGCACAAAGTGAGCATTCTTTCAAGTAATATGTCAAGTTTTTTTTTTAAAAATCTTTCATTTTGCAGCTTGCCTGTATGAAGTAGAGGGTAACTGTTGTACTACTGTCTGAATCAGCATCAATATCTGCATATAATAAAACATATCCAGATGTGCTGCCTCTCTGCCTCGCTGCATCTTCAACATTCTTTGTCCTAGGCAACAGTTGGAGTGGGTTAGCACCTACCCACTGGGGAGGGGTTCAGATGGAGCAATGCTCGTACATATAAGGAACATCATTTGTATATTTTTGGACTTTAGCGGAGGTTTCTGTGTATGACATAAGGTAGTGTATATATTGTTACAATGTTGTCCATCCATTTGCCTTTTGGTAATTTTGTTTTCAGACAGTAACTCTAGTTGTTGATGATCTACAGCAGTTACCAAATTTGTTTTGATGGCATGCATTTGGAGTAAGGGAGAACTCTATCAAAAGATTTTAAAAAAAGCTTACTGTGAATGAAAGAAGAAAAATGGTTTCTGGACAATAATAACTTAAGTTGTCACTCCTGGCTTGTACATGGGATAAGGAAGAAGGGTGAAAATGTCAAAGATCATGTTTACTGGTTGAAAGAAGAAAAGTGGTTTTAACTTGAGTTCTACAGTTATCAAGCTTGGTTGATGGCTTGTACTTGGGGTAAGCAGTTTGGGATCAAAACAAGAAAATGGTTTCTTTACAGTGACTCAAGTTATGCACCATCTGCATTAAGCAAACTTTATGAATGACTTGCAGTTGGAGTAAGAAGAACCCACGACTCTGTGGTACCACAAAGAACCCATGACTATGGTCCCACAAAGAACCCATGACTTTGTGGTCCCATAGCCAAGGTCTCTGTGATTGGAAGACAATTGGCTTTTGCACAATAACAGTAAGTCAACATCATATGCCTGGACCACTTGGAGTAATGAAAAGGCCTATCCATTTTGATGTCTGGTGTCAAGGTCACTTGGAGTGAAAAATTTGATTTTATGGGTTTAACATCATATTTCAGCACATGATCAGGTGGTTTACATGGTTGCCAGGAATACCTATTGAAGAACCACCAACTCATGGGGAACTAATGGAAAGCTTTCACATATTGATGGAACTTAGTATCCATCACGAAAAGAGATGAGATGCGAATGACCTGTAAACCTCAGTGCCTTACACCCACACCATGACAGAAAAAAGAAAAAATGTTTTTGCACAGTAACATTACTTCTACAATCACATACCTGGACCAGACTCAACGGATGACTTGCTCTTTGGGTGATGAAGAAACCTACATGTTTTGAGATCAAATGTCAAGGTCACTGCTTGAGTGAAGAAAAATGGTATTTGTGCATAACATTAGCTATCCAATAACATACCTGGACCAAACTCAATTTATAACATGCTCTTGGGGTAATGAAGAACCTATGGATTTTTAGATCAGAAGTCAAGGTCATTGACTGAAAGAAGAAAAATGGTATTTGCACCATAACATTATTTGTACATCACAGGTCTGGATCAAACTTTGTGGGTAGCTTTACTACAATATCGAAAAAGCTAATAGATTTTGGGGGTCAATAGGTCAGCATTGAAGATCAGTGTACTGTAGAAGAAAAGTGGTTTCAGCAGACAGATTTCAATAAAAAGGACTACATTGGGCAGTGGTATAATGTTACGGTTTGCATGCACTTTCATACAATTTTTATATATAGAATCATAAAGTTTATTTAAGGCATGCATTTTGAAAAGTACTGAACCAACATCACAAAAGGAGGCCATTGTTTCAAATATTTTATGCTTAACTGATTTTATTAAATTTTAACAAATGTATTTAAGCTTTACTAACATAGATTGCATAAATGTGTTCAGCTCACAGCCATAGAGAATCTTCTATGCTATAGTCAGCATAGAAGGCACTGTATGACCAGTCCATCTGGATGTAGGAATAAATGTTTTTCATTGGTTCTATGTATGTTATAATAGATTGTGTTTTATAGCAGGATATCCTTATTACGTTAACTGTGGAGTGTACATGAAAAAGAATAGGAATTATATGAGTTAACTTCATGCATTTCATATGATCACTGATGCATTAGGTATACTTCTAAATATAGTCATACTGACTGTGCCTCTAGTGTTATTTAAAGCCTGTGACATTTCCCAGTTAAATCTAGCTTCTGTTTGTGGAAAAGGATCATTGTGTCTGAAGCAGATTTCAAGAACAACCATTTTTTAAAATAAATTTTAAAAAAAAAGATTATCTCTGGTGTACATCAACTTTTTATATCATAAAAAATATTCTTTTTTTTAATTATTGATTGTCTTTCTATCCTGTTCTGAACCTATATATCGTTTTCAGCATCCCTATAGTCTGAAGGTATATTCTGTATGATAGCAATGGCAACTGGTTTCTGCACATCAACATTCATTTTATATCAGACCTGCACCATTATTTGCAAGGAAGAATCCAATTGATTTGGATGTCAAATGCCAAGGTCACTGCAATTAAAAAGAAAAATATGGTTTCTGCAATAAAATTTCACCATGAGTTGTGTTTAGAGCATACCACAGTTTCATTTAGAGAAAATATGGCCCTGAATGAAAGCAATAGTAAATGTATTTCATTGGTGGCAGGAGATGCTTTATGGAACGGGTATACTCATTCTGTCCGACAGTTCCACTGTGGTGAATTATCTCGGAAGGCATATGTGGAACCAAATTCCCAGACCTTTACTGCTTTCATTGTTAAGAAACATCTCCTGCTCATGGGCAATCATTTACATGTTGGGGAAACCTCTTTGGGTCATCTGCATTACCTGGTGAGATTTTTAAATTGTTATTCAAAAAATAAATACAGAGCCAATGCACAGAGGGAGATATTTATTTATAGCATTGAAAGCAGGAAAGATTGATGTCACATCTCAGGGTGAGTCATCATGGATACTCGTATTCACTCTGCATATAGAGATCTAACCCAAGATCAAGTGAATTTATCATGTGTTTTTAATAGTGAATTTATCATGTGTTTTTAATAGTGAATTTATCATGTGTTTTTTAATAGTGAAGATAGAGCTGCCATGAGTAGTGCTGTTCCGATTATCGATTTTAATCGATCATCAGTTGGTTGAGCAAACCGATAAGATATTCGATTGTGAAACTCCATAATCGATTGTGTGTAAAGGGAGACTACTTTTTAGGTGTAATGCAAAGCACAAAGGTTAGTAAAACTCCCAGCCACTAAAGTTGACCTGAAATTTATTAATCCCTTTACAACTACAAATAAGAAATCTTACGATTCATTATAAGGAACATATAGTCATTATTACATGTTCAAGTTGTTAAATTGTTGAGTTAATAAAATTTAAACACATTTTGTTGATTTGTTTAAGTTAAATTGCAACATCTTTTGTAGTGTTTATAAACAATGACAAACAAAAAAATCATGCCCTATACTTTAAATTATAGACACAGCACATATGAACGAAAGAATTTTGGGGGATTGTAGCAGTATTTCAGTTACATATGATTGATCAGCCATAAAAAGTTGCATTCATTTAACTAAGTTGTAGAACAAAAGTAACACAATGTATTTTTGTAATATTATTGTCAGGTTAAAGTGTACATGTCATTAAAATAGATTACTCCTGAATATTTATAAACATGTTGAATTCTTGATCAAAGATATAACTGTGTAACAAAAATTGAAATTTGCTCTTAGTAACCGATTATAATCAATGATCAGTTGGTTAAAGGGAACCGATTATCGATTATGAATTTCTGACCGATTTCCATCACTAGCCATGAGCATAGCATTCCAGTGCAACTGTCCCCTAAAAGACATTATGCTGGCATTGGAATGGAGGGATGGGTGGGTATGGGTGTATATATATTTTCCCCCAGTCAATATTTAAAGAAGAAACCATTTTTTTTATTCAAGAATTCTTACCCTATTATGTTATGAAGACACCCTCTAAAGCTTCCTGCAGTTACATCCTATTGAGTGTGTGTGTATTCCAGTTCAGTAGTAATCGAAGTATGGATGGTATCTGGCACCAATCCATCCATCCAAGGGTATATCATATAGTTCTGACTCCAAGCTTTGTGGGCAGACACCTACCATTAGCTTGTTATAGCTAAAATTTAACTTGGGAGTGCAGGATTTGCAGGTGGTGGTGGTTGTCCTAAAGTATTATGGTCTACTAGTATTTTACTCCAAAATTAGTTTCATGGAAAGCACTCCAAAAAAAGTTGGCAGAGTCTTCTAATATTCGTGTCCATCTATCTGTCAGCAATTCACAAAACAACTTGGTACTTTTGGGTTTAAAGTTTTATACAACAGGATATCAATGAGACCTTGAAGAGGGTAATTGTGTAAATTTCAGACTTCATCTGGAAAAGTTTTCCTCCCTGATTGCCTATCCTCCAAATCATGTTTCCATAGCTAAGCTAAGCGTTCATAAAATATTTTTATATAAAGTAAATTAGGGTTGCAGCTCTATATGGCTAAAACTTTTTATCGGTTTCATTTCCAACATTCTACCAAATCATTATTGGAGTTATTCCCCTTAATCAGGTTTTTGGATTTGAACCAAATTTTGCACATTTTATATTGATGAAACCCTAGATGAGTTTGATAGCCATCATTCTATAAGAGTTATGCCCAGTGATTGATTGCCCATCATGGTTTGCTTTCTGCTGCATAACTTTACCAAGGTTAGCAGTTTTCAGCCCAATTTGGTATTGGGTTTATATTATTGAAACATTTAATAATTACAGTTTTCTGCATTGCATGGGATCATTTACATGAGTTATGCCCAAATACATGATGCAGCTTTATACTGATGTCAATTTAATTGTGAGCATACCATACTGTCATTTATACAGCTTATGTTCCCCAATTGCCTGTCCTCCATTTTTTTTCAACTGCATAATTTGACTAAGAATGTCCAATATCAGCCAGATTTATCTTGCACCTTTCTATGGGCAAAACCACATATGACCATTTAAGAAAGGAATACTTTAATGACGTTTATTATCTCTATCCATTTATAGAAAAATATGTATCCCAATTGAGTCTTAATATGTATTATTATAAGAAATATTTCTTACTATGTCAATTTACTCAAATGAATGGTGAATAATATATACATAGATGTAGTATGCACCAATTATTGGAAATTATGTTTTTAAACTCAAAATGAACACTATATTTAACTTCTTTACACCATCGCACACATTATTTTTACTGGTATTTTGTAACATGGGCCAGTGACCTAAATTACTTAGTAAAGGATTATTATTATTATTATTATTATTATTATTATTATTATTATTATTATTATTATTATTATTATTATTATTATTGTCTAAACCTTGATTGGAAATCCAGTGTTCTTTAACATCATTGGGAGCCTTGTCACTCACCAGTTATAATGTACTTTTGAGATATAGGGTGAAGTTCTTTGCATTTAAACATGCACAGTGGAGAGAATGTTGGCATAGCTCTTTGCATTTTTAATGTGATATGGCTGATATTTCTTTGGATATGTATGAATGAATTACCAAATATCATCATCAGTCTCTTGACCTAGTATGGTCGTTGAGGCACTGTGCTGCTGAACATCTGACCAGTTCCCTCCATTTGTCTTGATCATGTGCCATTGCCTGTGTCTCCACAAAACTTTTCCTGGTCCATTCTGTGATGTTGTCAGGCCACATTTTTCTCTCTCTACCTCTCCTTCTGCCACCCTGGTTACTGTTCTATTTTTACCACATATATAAAATGTATTCAAAAAAGTTATTGGCTCTTTTTCATGCAATTTACCTCTGAAGTTTAGGAAGTGAAAATGACCAAGTAGAGATAGCATGTTTTTGAAAGGTGCACAGCTGTATAGTCTATAACCCATAGTACATCCATCAATCATACACCAAAATAAAGGAAATGAAAGGTTCTTTGAACTATACCTAATACATACAAAGTCTTTTTTAAATGGCCAGTATAATCATTTAGGAAAGTTGGGGAAATTATTTTTCTTTAAAAGTCTA
This sequence comes from Unio pictorum, assembly GCA_030141615.1. Taxonomy (NCBI): domain Eukaryota; kingdom Metazoa; phylum Mollusca; class Bivalvia; order Unionida; family Unionidae; genus Unio; species Unio pictorum. Next base: position 4,434,214 of record JARLTB010000357.1, on the reverse strand, counting down.
ACCCTATGCAAAGTTTGAAACTGTAGAGTGCAACCTAAAAGCTTTAGTTCATTTATATCAGCTGTACTTGACTAGGTTCAGTTATCAGTGTATCCCTTTTATTTTTTGCAGGCTGGGGATAATGCTGCTGCTAAGAAAGCCAGGATGGAGCAGGCAGCCAACCTAATTGATGCCGAGACTGAAGCCAAAGCTGGAAGGGTAGGTTTGAAATGTGAAATTTTAAAAGTTTGATGAATATGCAGGTTTCTTTGTTGTTTTTGTTTTAGTTGTTTCTTTGTGACTTATAACTCTCAAAATGTACACAGATGAGCATATCTGATGCATCCCTCAAATACTGTATCAGTTAATCTTGTCAAAATTTGGACATTATTGGAAGAAAAACTTTTGTTCATTCTATGAAGGAGTCTTGTTTATGGAGGTGTATTTATTATTTTGCCAGTCTGCAGTGGGACACCTGGTGAGCATTGGTGCAATTAAATATTTTTTACTGAATATAGGGGACATACCAAAATGGGGGACGCCAAGTGGCTGAGTGGTCTAGTGCACTCTCCATTACGGATCACTGCCATCTTATCTCTGTCTGCGTGGGTTCGAGTCTCCAATTCGGCCAATGTGGTTATGTGAGAAAGCTTGAGAGTAGCTTCTCGTGGGTTGGTAGTTTTTTCCGAAGATTTTACCAGGTTCTTCCTCCACCATTAATACTGGCCGCCATGTATAGCCCATCATGTGCTGAAAAATGGTATCAAGTCCTACAACAACATACCATAACTTTTTTTGACAATGGTGTGGTTTTCAGTCTATTCATTTGACAGAAAATTAAGTTGCTATGCAATGAGATTGATGCAGTTTGTCTTTTTGTTGATTTGTTAAGTTTCAAAGTGAAATGATTCATCAGGACTTGTAAACTATGAGAATTGTGAAAACATTCTAACCAGTATCTTGTTGAAAAACTGCCAAGAAATAGACAAATTTTATAGTACAGTAATCTTGATATTTTGTTCACCCTAAAAATACACTTCCAAAATTTAATGTTAACGTTTTCAGTGTGATGGATATAGTCATAATCTCATATTCATGATCTGCTTAATAAAGTTGGTTCATCTATGTGATCAAATACTTCCAGTTTTTGAAAGATTTCTGATTGTAAAGTAATGGTTAATCTTTTACAGTAGTCTGACATTTATGTTGAAGATAATGAGACAAGACCAAGAGGTTTATTTTTTTATTTCAGCTTGGAAAACTGACTGTAGCAGTTTTGAAAGAGATTATAAAGAGGGAGGGTATAACATCCAGCAGCAGTAAGAAGGCTGACCTAATTGATGTGATCAGTGCCCACTATGGAGTTGTGTGAAACTTACATGCCAAAGTTCTGGAGTTATTCTTAATAATTCCATTTTGACGCTACAGATATTGTCTGTTGGTAGCAATGTTGTAAATATTACTTGCATTAAACTTTGTGGCAAAATGTGCATTTTGAAACCATTGAAGGTTATGATGAAAAGTTATAACATGTATTTAAATTCGAGCTGTGAAATTTCCCAGAGATGAATCGTAACTTGGGAACAAATTGGATAGTAAACATGCATGTTGGAAGATTTTGTAATTGAGGTTTGTAAATTTTCATAATATAGTGCTTTTGTCTCATGAATCTGCTAATTTCTTGTCCAGAATGATTGTAGTTTTTGTTAGATTGAAAATTAAAATAAAGGAAGGGTATCAGTAGCATAGATTATTGGAATAAAGTAACATCTAATCTCAAATGTTTTTAATTCATTTTTTTACTTAGTCAAATTTATTTTACAAAGCTGTTGTGACAACACATTGGATTAGCCATCACACCAAGAAGAAATTTTTTTGTGTTCATACCCCGATCTTTTGTGCTTTTACTGTTTTTGTAAACAATTGTTAAAATATAGTTTTATTATTTATTATTTGAGTTTCATTTTTTTATCGCCGTTTATAGCTTTTACAATTGGGCTTGAAAATCAGTTACATGCTATGCATGAGTTTTGATTCACTACCACAATTCAGGCAGTTGTGTGTGTGTGTGTGATTAGGATTTTTAATGTAGCTTTAACAATTTTTCAGTTATATTGTTACAATGTCTGCAGTGAGACAGTTTATAGTGATGTCTAGCACTGTGGCATCGTGCAGCAGACATGTAGCATGATGTCCCAGCCAGTCACATTATCCTGACACCAGATTGACCAGTCCTAACACTAAACTCTTAATGCTGAGCACCAAGCAAGGCAGCTGTTAGTACCATTTTTTTAAGTCCTTGGTATGGCTCAGCTGGGGATTGAACCCACAACCTCACACTTCCATGACAGACCACTAGGCCACTGGAGCGGTTTCAGGCAGTTGGTAATCAATATTTATACTTGATGACTTTATCAATACAGTAATATCTAGAAAATTCATTTTATTTTGTCTTCAGATTTTATTGTCTTGCCAGTGAGAAATCAGACTATGTTTTCAGATTTTATTGTCTTGCCTGTAAGTAGCATAACTAATATTCCCTTGGGATTTTTATTGTCTCAGCATTTAGTAGTTATCTTTGTTTATATTCTGATTTTATTATCGGACATAATTATCAGTTTCCTGATAGTGATATCAGTGGTGGTAAGAATGTTACAATTCTGTGTAACAGTTTTTCAAAAAAAAAATTCAATCATCATCTGCAGCTACATTTAACTAATATCATGTTTATTTGGCTTTATTTGTTATTTAATACAAATATATATGTATTATTATATACTGTGAATTCACTGCTTTTCCTCAAGTGCCAGTTTTTGTAAAGTAATTAGGTCAAGTGTATAACTAGTTTTACAAAATTCAACATAACAATGCCAATAATGGCAAGAGCTATTAAGCAAACTAAACTGATCCTGTAAAAAAATGAATAAAGTTCAACATTTTATTAAAGTTCAACATTTTATTAAAAAAATAAGCTAATATGTGGAAGAGAAACAACAATGAATAGGATGTAATGTGTTTATGTCTTATTTATGGGGGGAAAGTACTAAAGAATTTAGAAACAGACTATACGCCCTGGAATTTCATTCTAGCAGCAAGTTGATACGTTGGGTAACCAACGATTTTGAACGTGTGGGACTACGTCTTGCAAAATGGGAAACTTTGTTTAAGATGCTGAATTTTTTAAAGTTTACATTTCCATCTTTTAAATAATGTATTTGTATGATTCTAAAATATGCATAGTAAATCGGATTTTCTGGGTTACAAGTTCAAAAAGGTCATGGAGTGGGTCTACATGTTGACATTTACAAATCACATTTTCATGTGCATTTGGAGTCTAAATGGGATATTTTTGTACAATTTATGAATATCACTGTCCTTGATTAAAGTACAATCATTCTTTCTTGATACAAAATGGATTTTTTGCAATAGAATAACATGCGCTCCAATGTTTACAGCAAGGACATATTGTTGCGCAGAACTTGCCGACATGGTGGGCATATGGAATCACATCACAATTATTTCCAGTTCAGTACCCACGGATGTAGTTCTAGTCTATTTTTGGAACATTTTTCCTCTCTCATTTTGGTGGTGAGGAGCAGAGTTATATTGATGCATTTTTGTTAGGGATTTAAAGGTAATTGTTTATTCTTGAGAATATGAGCTCAGAGAGTGGTTGTCTGTTTGTATTTCTGCAACAGTGCACAGTAATAAGGTCTTAGTGTTGATCCGGAAGTGAAATCTGTGTTCTGTTTACATGCTGCTCTGTTTACAGTGCAGCCTCTCAAAAAAAAATGCCGGTGAACCTTTGACAAGAACTTCACTGTGAAGTCATCTTTGGAGGTATTTTAGATTAGCATATGATTTGTATTGATTGTCACACAGTGGAAAGGTCAGTACTGAGAAATATATGCAGAGAACATATAGTAAAATTAATTGTGATGTATGTCCATATATGAATGGGTTGGCGAAGCAGGCACAATACATTTAAAAGCATAGACTCCAGCTTCCCTCTGCAAACGTGTGTTAATCAGTGACATGTGGTGATGAGATCCGTGAGCATTGTATTTTGAGAGCATCTGCTATTACACTGCCAGAGGGGCTCCAAGTGGCAGAGTGGTCTAAAGCACTGTCTGTTACGGATCACTGCCAACTCGCCTCTACATGGGTTCGAGTATCGGATTCGGCCAGTGTGGGTATGTGAGAAAGCTTGCCAGTAGCTTCTCGTGGGTCGGTGGTTCTTTCCAGGTTCTTCCTCCACCATTAATACTGGCTGCCATGTATAGCCTATCTTGTGCTGAAAAATGTTGTAAAACCATAAAAACAAAACAAACAAACATTACACTGCCAGACCTTAGAGCAATGTATAATGCTAGATGCGGAAGTCCGCAGCCAGTGGAAGGGGTGCTAGGCCACATGTGGAGAAAAGCAGACCAGAGGAGAGGAGGGAGTAGAAAGGGGGTAGGAAAACGGGTATTATCTGCTTACCTTCTTTATGCATTACTTATTTTGATTTTCTACCTAATGCTGAAAAATAAAAGAATATTAAAAAGAGTCCGTAATTCTGCTATATTCCAAACTAAATATACATATGTAGTTAAGAAAATGTACACAGTAACAGTATTAATGCAAACATAGCCAAATTCATATTGTGAATGACTGCTTGAAAGAACTTCTCCAGTTGGTCTAGTTTGGAGTTTTCTGTTGATCCAGCAAAATTCTGCATTTCTTTGTTGTGATGGACTGGGATTGTTAGCTGAATCAATTTCATATGATACAAGTGTGACCAAATGGACTGGCTGTGATCTAGCCACACAGGTGTTTCTATTCTGTCATTGATTGGTTGGAATCTGATTATGGAAAATAGGAAATTTTTAAAACTAATACACTTGGGAAGACATAAAATTAAATGTATTAAGGATAATCAATTTTGTTTTGGAGAGGAGTAAATTCTCCTTTTGAACATGATTTGTATTGGAAATATAGTCTAAGTGATTTCATGCTTTGAATCAAATTTGGAATCCATGTAATTCTGATTAGCAGAAAATTCCAAGTACATTTTGAGGAAATATGCAAAAGTTTTTACAATTATGTATAATAATTGCCATCTATAGATGCCATTTTACTTGCATGTTATTTGTTAGAGACCCCAGTATTTATCAGAAAGAAAAATTGGGGCAATTTGTTCCATGCCCACTAGCATAATATAACTCCTATGCCCCTCGATTTCATGGAGTAAATTGGATTTGCCTTTTGTGAAGGTAAGATATGCAATGCTCCTGAAGAGTCGTGTAACTCTATCAGGGTAGGCATTCCTTGATCCTAGGAGCATCTGTCTCAGAAAGTCAAAACATCATCATCTGGAAACTCGACCTTCTGTGCAGCATTGTTCTTTCAGGAACTTGTGGGTGCTTGGTTAGCCCTATTTTAGATATGTGGTTGGATATAATGAAAGATGCTTTTTTTCATTTTGTGCTAAAGAAAGGATACTGGATTAATTTTTAGAAAAATCCTCTTGCAAGGATCCTCATTCTTTCCTACAGGTTACAACTAGCTTAATAAATTATAGAGGTAAACACCCTTCTGCAGAACATATTGTGACAAATGACATAGATTTTGCTGATCTCCAAAAGTAATGAAAATGTTTGGTTTATCAATGATCTATGCACCTGAAAACTTTTTATAACATGTCTTTTTAGACAGGAATGCAAGAAGAACTGTCTGCTGGGCAGTCTCTATTGACCTTCAAAATGTATAACTTCACAACCCAGATTTTTGTCTTCGCAAGAATTATGCTGGGTTTCACCTGGACCAGGAGATTTTCCAATTTCAAGAGATGACTTTCATTTTGGCCTCAGTTCCTGTTACTTTTACAAGAGTGATGGAAGTAGTGCACGTGACTGGTTGATATACATTTACATCAAAGAGCCCGTCTTGCAAGATCTAACCTGTCACTGGCTCACATTGACTCGTTCTGAGCTAATCTCTTTAAACGATTTCATTTACATAGGGATTAGTTTGTATTCTATTGGAATAATAAAATCTAATCCTTGCTTTTGGGCCATTGTGTCAGGCCAAAACCTTGTTGCCTATATGTCCTTCCTGGGGGCCATTAGTTCCATGGCAGATCTGGCACCCTCAGAAAGAGTATACTTGTTCCCTTTCTCCTTATGGCAAAAACCACACAAGGATTCACTGTTGGTTGGGATTCCTCTAGGGTCAGAATTTAATCACAACTTGAGTCAGTGGTCCAACCAGCATCAGTTTCTAACAATGTTCTGATGCAAAAAATAAAGGATAGTTCCAAATGGTTTGTGCTCACAGGGAGAATTTATAGTTGATATCATTTGGAAATAGGATGGTATTTGTAGCCCTACAGGTGTGTGTCAACCAACAAGGATGCATTTTGTGATTGCTTCAGACAGCATGACAACTGTAGTGTATCTTGAGCAACAAGATGTACATGCTCCTTATCTTTGCCAGTAGTTATGAAACCTATTTTGTTGGGCAGACTGGGAGGAGATTTACCCTTTCAGCATATTTTGGGCAAGAAATATGTCATAGCTGACTTGTTGTCCTGGAGATGTAAATAAGCCCCACAGAATTGTCTCTGTGCCAGTCTATACAAGTCTCTGTTCAGGCTGTGATGGGCTGTTTATGATGAGACTGAACAACAATCTTCACTTTTGTCTCCTCAGTTCCAGATCAGAGTGTCTGGGACTTTTCCACCCAGACGGTAAGCATGGTAATAGTGACAGATGAGTATTACATTGTTAAAATTAGTTACAACCACCAGCACACAAAAAAAAAATTCACTGATTTTTATATGAAGAGCTGGTTAGATTGGATCTGATAAAGAGACTCATTGGCAGTTATGTATTCAGTATATAACATGAAAGCCTCTAGATTTATTCATCTGATACCTATAACAGGAAGATATATACCGGTATATAACAACAAAGTATGTCAACCATACCAAAATACCATACCTATGGACGACTTATAGACAATTTGGCCCAACTCGAAAGACAATTCGGCCCAACTATGCGATAGTTGTATAAAGATGTGTGTGTGTGTGTGTGTGTGTGAGAGAGAGAGAGATGCCGAGCATTTTGCCAGTTGCTGCAATATCAACCTTGTACCAGTTGAGTTTATATTTTATTCAGTATCGTCAATCATAGTTCCTCCTTTACTCGAAACAAATTAGAAATGAATTAACTGATTGCTAGTCTTAATTATGGTACACGTTATTTTTGTTCCCTTGTAAGCTGCTATTTTTTTTAACAAATATACACACATGCAAAGACTGTACGTCTGAATGCGTCTCTCTCTCTCTCTCTCTCTCTCTCTCTCTCTCTCTCAAATGAGAAAGAAAATAATTGCCTTAAAGGGATAAAGTGAAACAAAACAAAATACATCAGCCCGTATACATAAGACTCACCAGCTTGAATGCGCATACATATCAACACACACACACACACACACACACACACATACATACATACATACATACATACATACATACATACATACATACATACATATATCTATATACTTTTCATACATCACATATTAGAATATGTTTCCCAAGTCTTGACAATCCTTTACCGATAAACATGCAGATTGGAGACACGTTAAAATTGAAGCTGCATCGATTAATTGCTTTTGACACCCAAATTCACTAATGAGGCACAAATCAATGTCGCTGACACGTTATCACTAAAAGTAACAAAGGAAAATGTTTTCAGATGATCATGCGTTGAGCTCTTGCGCGTGCCCACAAAAATATAGGTATTCTGAAATTTGACGTTTTGAACTTGAGACGTAAGATAAAGACAAAAAATACGAAATTTTAGCGACCAAGTAAAATACTATGACTGTTGCCAGAACCTAAGGAATTAAGTCCAAGTAAAAGAGCTGATGCAGAGGTGTACAAATTTATATCTGATCCCATGAAGACGGAATCTTGTCAGACGAAAACTCCTTGTATGCAATGTAGTTTTGTCTGAAACAAAGGCGTTAAAGCAGTCACGTTCTCTAAAATGACGCCGTGTTCTATATCAGATTATTTATGGGTTGAATATTCAAAATGTCTGATGTCGAAATGGAATTAATTAACAATGCATTTGCTTCACGTTAGTGAAATACACACGTTACCTAAACAGTACACGTGAGCTGACTCCTCGCTTTCATCGGCTAAAAATATTGTTTTCTATAAGTGAGACTATATATAAGTTCAGGCCATTTTAATTGCACACAAAAGTGTACATTTAAGTTGTTTGAACTTTAAAATATATCCGTGTTTTACACTACGACACATAGTTGCCATTCTACGTTACAAAACACTTTTAAAAAATACATGTTAATTTTCTTTTTAAATTTCGTGAAAGCACTTAATTAAGTATAAAAAATGTCATTCATTTCATCTTCTTATAAAATATAAATTAAGTCATAATGATTATATCAGAAATGATCATGTGAATAATAATGTCCAGCTGTCACATACATGAGAAATAACTACACTGACGAATGTACGTGTTTAATATTGTTAATCAAGCATATTTGTAATAATTTCATGCCATATTTTCGTGATCAAAAGGGAACCAAGAAAACTGAGTGAAAACGATTTAATGAACAGTCTCTTGTCATATGTATCTGATACATACGTTATATGTTTGGAGTGACTAAAATGGCATACACATTGTAAACTTTCGCGCTAATATTTTGAATCGGAAACTGTTATGATTAGAATGGTATTAATTTGACAACTTAAAAAGTTTTTGGTGTTTTGAATATTCGTTATCAATTTAAATTAAATTTAAAATACAAGAAATTTTGGTAAAGATGCATCTTTCGTTGTACACATTTATTAATCTATTTCGTAACTTATAACAGCAAAACGCAATAATCCTCTGAATTCAATTTATGTCAAATTATAGCAAAATACCTAATTATGCAATTTTCAACCATTTTCCCTGTATAATTTTAGTTGCGACAAATACTTTCAAATATGATAAGATCTCTTGTAACGTATGTATTTTGCTTGAGAATTAATGTTTTGAGACCAAGTGGGCAATTGCCTAACAAAATCGATCTTCTTCCACAGGAGATATGATGCATCTCCGTGTTGTCAATGAAAGACAATGAAAGAACTTACTAATAGATAAATAGATCGCCTATATGACAAGATCATTTACCTCACCCAGTGCTCACATCCCATCTAAGGCTTGTAGAAAAACAAGTAAAACTTGCATTTTTTCTTTAAGACCTAAGAATGAATGAAATACATTTATTCTAGGAATAATTGCCACAATTGCCACAGTAATATTGTTTGTGAACATGTACATTATTTTGTTACTCAATATTTTTTTTATACAAAACAAACAACAACCATACTCGTTAATGGAATCATATTGACGAGTTTCAGCAAGTTATTGGTTCCATTCTAGAGAGAAGATATGAATGGAAATAGAGACGAGTTCTAGCATGTATTGTACTGGCGTTATTAACATGGTGTAAACTGGAAAGAGGAAAGTCTCTGACGCTTTAAGGAACCAGAAATAAAAGTTTAAAAAACTTGTCATTGGTCATTCTGTGTTCTCTTTGAAGGGTGTCTGGATCCTATTGTTCTGCACATCGCCTCATTGGATACTATTATGATTGTACAAATAACAATTCTGACTGCTTGATCTTGTATGTTTTTGACCTGTTCATTCACTTTCATATTGTGTCCAGTGACCTAAAACAACAAGCGCATATTCCAAATTAGGCATTTTTTTTTTTTTGGGAACAAGCCGTCTTCTCATTATTTAGTCCACATGTTTATGTCAGGTCAAGGAAAACCACAAGATGTTTATGTAAATCTACCTCTTCAACTTCACAGTTAAACATAAAAAAAAAATCGGATACGATTAGAGAATATGTGGGTTTTTGGGGATTATATGGTCATTGACCATTTGTCCATTGAGAGATTGCAACCAAGTCGCATGTAAGGCATTTAGCTGTTTTTAGAGTTGTCAGCGATTAGAAAAACTATTAGATAAGTTATCTAATTCACTGTTGAGCTGCATGATGTAAAGCCAGATTGAATGGCATGTGTGTGTGTGCTATTGACAATCAATCAATCTGAATTTTATAGTAACCACCAGCCACTAAGGGTCATATGGGCTACTTTTATATCCAGCATATCGCTGGACATTTATTTTCCCTTGGGGAAGGGTCGTTACTCCCCCCCCCCCTCAGGCATTTATATGCATACTAATGCACTTATCAATTTGGGCGTTATACCGAATTACTAATTAGTAACTATCGGTATAGATGTAAGCCCTGGGGTAGGTAGGTAAGGCCCATCCACACCTCCCCTATCAACTTCTAGATGCGGCACCTGCAGGAAGAGGCAAAGGCGGAAAAGGTCCCAGTCAGGCTCCTCGTCGTCCCACACGCAGAGACAGCGCCAAACGCACACCCACACCCACCCACGAAGAAACACGAGACGCCCCCAAGGCACTCCCGGAGAACACAACCCGCGAAGCAGCAACACACACCGAACACGCAAGGACAAAGACAGCAACAGCCACAGACGCCACACCCTGCCGAAAGCTCCCTTGATTTTGTATCAAATTCATTCCAGTTGTGCTAGTGGATGCCCTATACACCAATGATGTGTTAGCCACCTGTGCAATTATATCGAGATTTATAAGTTACAGAATTTCCTAACACTTATCACTATGCCCCTAATTAAATACAGAGTGTACTGTACAGTTCTCCACCATCCTACCGGCAAAAAACCCTTCTTAAGAGGGAAATTCACCCTAGAAAAAACAAAAAACCTATACTAGGGTGTCAGAGTGACTATTTGTTTTGTTCAGGTTAGGTTGTTTTAAGTTATGAATTTGGTTGGGTGTGATCCGAAATGGTCATATTGAGATTTGATGTTTGGTTAGCCAAATGGAATTCTCATACCAATCGATATTGCGAGAATTCAATGTCTATTCACATGTAACAGTGAAAACCGACAGGACAATACAGACAGACAGATTTAGAAAGGGAGGTGGGAGGGGTCGGTCAGCTTTTGTGCGGGAATGATTGGGTTAAGCACAGAGATGTACCAGGCTGTACACATATGCGGGCCCCAATCCAGGCGATTCCTAGTATAGGAAAGGGCCTGTTTCCTCGCAACTGCATTAACTTTCCCCTATTCCCGAGAAGAGACAAAAGGTTGGGGATAGGTACAGTACAATTACAACAATGAACATTAAGTAGCCCTAAGAAGGGCTGTTATGTAATCTGGTCCTCCACGTTTCCCTCGATGTCAGTGATAGCATCAGTAGTTCCATTTATTGTCCTTTGAATATTGTCTATGCATTTCTTCCAATCCTCTCTTCCTGTGAAGTCCAGTTCAAGGTCGTTAAAAATTAACCGGATAATTTTGAATATTAAGTGCCATTAGCTTTCTTAATTCTATATATGCAACCCCATAGGACATGTGATGAAGTGATGATGATGCAACTTTATTGTTGCGACCTTGTGTCGCTGGGCCTGATAGTCCTTATTAAAACTACCTTATGTTTCTATTTGGGGTCATATAAGTATGATTGTAAAGTAAACTTATTGTTTGAGTGTAAAGTAAACTTATTGTTGCAACATTGTGTCGCTGGGCCTGATAGTCCTGGGTTAAGACTACCTTATAATTCTATTTAGGGTCATATAAGGGATAGATTTATAATTTGTAAGGGTTTTTAATATTATGTGTTGTGTTGTCCATGAGGCTGCATATAGGAGGGTAAGATAGTATAGGGTCCCGCAAGGAACGTACGGCTCGACCTGCCTAGGCGCTAGCTGGTACAGGGTACCCCTTAGTCAGGCAGGCAAGCAGCTAGCTAGCTTCTCGGGTGGTATGTATTGACTCAAAAGTGGTGGAATATATTGGACCAGTCGTGCCACGTGATAGCATTGGAAAGAGATATTGTTATGTACTTCGACAATATGAATGATCTACTTAACAAAATGGTTGAATTGCTTCTTTAGCTAGCTCACATAGCCTACAGCGTCTGGAGAAGAAGCCTTTCCAAACAAATCATAAAATGTTAGTGCCATTGAGTTCAAAGTATGCGAATGTAAGGAAACCAAGTGTTGGCTGCTTGCCAAACAGATAAACCTACGGTTTGCTTTCAAACCAGTGATCTCTCGGACATGCTTAGAGGGAGTGAATCCGACAACTTTTAGAGGCGTCGATTCAGTAATCCAAGGCTTCCGAAAATGCTTAATAAAATCGTCCATTCGGTAAAACAGAACTAAAAAAAAAGTCGACGCGGGTTATTGTCACCATGTGTTGCTGCATCACGGAAAATCGAAGATTTTCAACCAGAGACGTGAATCCGACAACTTTTAGAGGCGTCAATTGGCAATCCAAGGCGTTCTCGTAAATGCTTAATAGAAGTGTCCATGATGATAAAATCATCGGCAAAAACAAAATCACCAAAGTCGTTGTCCCCCCCCCCCTGCTGCTAACGGGTTAACACTTGAAATTTAAGACTTTACAAACAGACTAATTTGTAAACCTCACCTCGTAAATCAATTAGATTATTGGACTGGTCAGTGAGTTTGAAATTAATTCTAGTTAACGAATTATTATGACATCGCATATAGACTGGATTAGTTGGATCCTCAATGATTAGAAACCCTGGTGGAGCTGTTGGTGCAAATGAATTTAAAATATATCCTTGCTGGGCTTGATTTGATCGCTCGAGATTTATTTGATAGCTTCCTTCGATAACATCACATACTAAATTCAATGCTATCACCGAGGATAAATTCACATTTTGCGGAGCGATATGTCTACCACCGCCGTCTGGGTCATTATTATACTTGAGGATTGTTGTTTTTTTGTTTCCATTTGGCGAGTATCAGAGAAAAGTTTTCTTGAATAAGATCATTGACAGATTTTTTTAGTTCATTTGCGTTATACCCAGGAAACTTGAAGCCGGGCAAATCTGCCTCTGTTATATTGTAACCAGTTAGGAATTTTTGTTTATCTCCGTTCTTATCATTAATTATTACTTGAATTATTCGTTTGTTCATATATTCCATGTTAGATACAAGTTGATTTAATATCCTAACACATTTCATGATCACATCACGTGGTTTTGTTATATCAGAGAGATGCTCTTGGAAGCTCCGTCGTAGTCGTTCAAGTTGTGTTCTATGTAATTGATTAATCTCGCTAAAATAATCAATTATGTTATTTAAAATGAATACAACGGTTATGGATAAATCAGAAGTTTTTCAATAACAAAATCCCATTGCATGTTATTGTTATCGATACATGTAAATCTATCAGTTAATCGTTTATTTTTTTTATATCAGATAAATCATTTCGATATGATGGAGTAATTTCTTGGTATGCTTTTTCGTCTGTGACATAATCAGATTTTTTAGGTTCGGGTATTTGATAAGATCCCTGAGGTGGTTTTTCAGGCCATCCTAATATTGTTCTTATAGAACTCTGATAAATATCTACGACATACCCGGGTGAGTTTATCTCATTGGCAAATGATAGCGTCGGCTCATGAACCGTTATAGCGATTTTCGATTCTTTTCCAGTAATAGATTTAATTCTACGCTGTAATTCAGTATTGATTTGTTCGATTTGGTATGATCCAGATGGTATCGAAACAACGTTCTAGTCTGGAGTCCCGTCGGGTTTATTATTACTCGCAAACACCTAGGAATTATTTAGTTGTTGACCACCAAATGCTACCGATCTAATGTTGGGCCAACTATGGTATACTCGTAGTTTTGCCAGCGCTATCTCCTTCACGGGAATCGGAGAAGGGAAATTCACATTGAATTCAGGATTCGTTGAGGTTATTGAGATCATGCTGGTTTTCACCGGGTTGGTATTTTCTGCTATTCGTTGAAGTAGTTCTTGCGATGTTGCCATTGTTATTATACTCATGTTGTCGCTCTAATTTTGACATCACGGAATCATAAACACGTACCATCGCTGAAAACTCACTATCTGATATTAATGTATCATCGAGTGACGACGATATCATCGAGGATAATTGCGAGTACGCGGTTGATACAATATGAAATTTAACCGCGTAATCTTGCAGTTTGCGTTGGCTGCATGATGATATTTTATTTGTTTTCCCGGTTGATATACCCGCAATTGTAGTCACCGCAGAAATGCAAATTGGAACTACGACCGGAGCAATCATTGTAACTGATGCGAGTATTATTCCGGCGCCAGCGAGAACGCCTGACACCGAGTACACGGCAACATCAACCGCGGTAATTCTTCGTCGATATTTTTTTATTTTCATCTGGTACTCCTCAGTGAGTGCTTTGAGTTTAGTTTGAAATTCTCTGACCTGATCATAGCGATACTGCTGTGATGACATTTTATTGAAATTGCTACGCAATTTTTAATTACAATAGATTTCAGTTTAGTTGTTTACTTAAATCCGCTACGAATTCCACATACCGTGTTACTGAAACTCTAGCCAGATTATTATCAGTGGATGTTATTGTGAATCGTTCAGTTATATCCTTGTCGATGATCGTTGATATCGTATTGTTGACCCCAGATGAATTCGACGATGATATATTAAATTGGGTCGGTGTCACTAGAGTTAATCGATAAATACCTTTGACGGTCGCGATGATATCTAATTTGTCGTTTGTAGGTGTCCACGCAAATGATCCGTGTTGAATCGTGTATACTACATTCTTGGTTCTCTCATGGGGAATTGTTGTTTTTTCAAGTATTTTTACCATCCTCGGTAGATCATCCTTGATGATATCGTTGGTTGTTTTAATATTAGCGTTGATAGCTTCTATTCGCTGATTAATTGCGGGTATTTCATTGCTGGTTGCTTTAAAATCATCGATGGATCTTTTAATATCCGGGAGTTTTATGTCGAGTTTCTTCTTATAAACAAAAACCACAACAAAAAAAACCCACATCACTGGGTAAATTATTTTCATGAATGAAAATTTTTTCCGTTCAAAGTTTCCTCATCGCTCTTTCCTAGCAAAGGCTTATCATAAATGAGTTAAGTTTCTCGCTAAATTATGTTTTCACGTCGCTTTGTTGGTTCTTTATCCTTTAAAATTTAATCGCTTCTCTTTCTGGACGTTTCTTCATCCTGACATTGATCCTCTCTGCAAAATTTGGCACATTATTCTGGCAGAACCTGAGAATGATACCGACCGGGCATTAAACATGCTTATTTAGGATCACGATCTCAACAGCAAATATTTGCACGAGTTCGCGGAAGTCCCGTAATATTGTGAGTGTTAAGTTATGGTCCTATCCATAAAAAAGGTCCAACTTAAAATAATTATTTCCTGCACAGACATGGATCTTTGAATCACTAGTGAACTGAAATATGGATCATTGAACATCGTAAATAAGAAAGCATAAATTTTTGCTGTTCCTTTCTTTTTTTTTGAAATAGCAAATAACTAGTCATGTTTTAAATCTGACGAGGACACGGAGGGAGTGCCTCAAGAACATCATGTGTCTTGTAATTAAAAATGGCTGAAATGTTATCTTTAGAACTGTGGAACAAATTTACTTACTGACTACTGAAACAAATCTTAGATGATAACTTTTAAAACATTTAAGTTAAAGTCAAAATCGTTACGTCATTGTCATGTTATAGCTACCATAGCTGTCCATAATATATTTCACTGCTCTAACATTAATGACTCCGATCTATAACTTATTTGTATTCTCTAGATACATTGGAAATGATACCATTGTATGTTTGTTTAATTTTTTAAAAAAATTGTTTTTCTCAAGAAAAGAGTTCATTTCAGTTAATGTTACGAATATAAATTTTTTAAAACAGAAAGATACATAAATATACGACAATATAAGTCCCTCCCTCCCCCAGCTATATGGATGCCAAAAATACCAGCTCAGCCTGCCTCTTCAAAATTAAAAGTAAAATGAAAATGGGAATAAAACAAATTGAACTTAAAACAGTGAATTTAAATGATAATGAAGTATAAGTTTTCATTGAATCGTCTTTATATAAACGATTTCGATGTTTTTGGAAGAAATAAAAATCAAACAGTACGGCTAATACTCTGCAAAAAATAAAGCTTACAACGAAACCTCGACTCGAGTAGCCATCTTTTTTTTAAAAAAAAAGTCACAATTTATTCAACAAATTTAACCTATCGTGACATCATACATTTTGGACGAAATCTACTAATGATTGGGTCTTCAGAAAGTACATTACTTTGGTTACTGACACATTTTAATCTAATACTGTCACAAAGGAAATCGTATAAAATGTTTTACTGCTGTACGTAAAATGTGAGCCGTTATTTAATACCGTTCACATTTGACAGTTTTATTATATTTAATTCGTGTATCTGTATTTATGGTATTGAATATATTAAGGGATTTATGGAGTGACCCAATTCCTATTCTACAACTATATATATAGCAAAACTGGTTCGAGCGAGAAAAAAAACCCCATACAATACTGGTTGCTATGACAGTTTTCATACAGTGATGTATTCCCCCAAAATTATATAGACAGTGATCGCCACGTAGCTGTCGCCATTTTTATTGGATTATTCACGATCACGCCACGATTAATGTACATGTATGATCACCTCATATTGCATAGACTGTGTACAAGAAGCAACAACATTGCACCTGTCCATGTTGAATACAAAGTAATGGCAATGTACAGAGTATCTGCGGTGGTAATCTGAAAATACCAGGCTAAATACATTATATAATGACAGAGTGGCAACATAAACCCGAACACATGTTTTCAACAGAATACAATGATTGGCTTAGAAAATGCGGGAGGTAATACGTATTTTCATCATTCTCATGACATTTCGTCAAACTCACGAGCTAGGCTGGTTCAGGTCACGTGGGCAATGTTATTTTGCATTATATCTTTTTTTAAGAGGATGGTCAAAATTTAAATAGGGCCCTGACATTCCTCGAAAGGTACCAAAGCAAATGTCGCTGTATTCATTTACTCCGTGTGATTATATTCAATAAACGTACGCTGACTAGTACGTGTGTATTTTTCACATTTTGTTTTAGTGGGGGTGGGGGTAGATGTCCAGAAACACAGTCTGAACACAAATAACTACACATATAACTACCGAGTGAGTCATGTCGTGAAATATATAAACAGCTACCTTCTTACCGACGTCATCGATTAAAGCCAATGATATATCAAAAAGGAGGAGTGTTTTTTGAAAATGGAATATAATATGTATGATGTTTAGGCAAATCCTTGAAGAATAAGGAAATGAAGACATGTTTCATGAAATATTACAAGTCTGGTTTTTGGGCACTTTAGATAAAATTTAATTTTATTGACCTCCGGCTATGTTAATCCCATACTATCGCCGAAATAAACTCTAGATCCTATCTGTGTAGATGTGGGTATTTGGTGCTAACATAGGGTTGTCGACCTTTTATTAGTAACTGTGTTAATTGACCTTTGTAACCGTAAGGGATGTACATGTACATACTGAATGTGTTTTTTGTTTTTTTTGTGGTGCGTTGAATTGTGTTTAAACTTGTTGATGTGTAACGAATAACATTGAGTACGCTTTGTCGTGCAGAAGTAAACATTTGAAAATCACCAAAGCTTTTTATTTTTAAGTTGGGGGAGGGGGCGTGGGGCGTGGCGTAGCTAAAAATAACGTCAACAAACCCCTCCCTCATCCCGCCTTTTATATATTTAATAGGGCCTCTAGGAGTGCCTACACATTCACCTCTCCCCACTCCCTAATACTTACTATAGGAGTAACTGTACACCTTGTCCTGATACGTAATTGTTAATACGTTGCCGGGTTGTACAATAAATATAAATAAATATAACACGTTTGAGTTGTGCAAGTTATCTAATTTTAAAGACTTGTTTGATTATATTGATAAAAAGCAAGATGAAATGTAAATATTTTCAATTCTTGAATGACTTCGATAGTTTCAACATTTAATGGGTGGTGCCATTAAACTTGCCCCCGAAACGTTTCATTCATTATACAGGGCTTTCTGAAATATAAAAATACTTTTAAATTAACAAGGAACATGTTTTTAAATTTATAATTAAAAGCCATTAATTGCAAATATCTTCCTGGGAATTGTGTGGCCCCGTGGGGCCAAGTGGTGTAAGACGCTCGCATTTACAGATCATTCATACATCTCACTTTCTATCTACGTGAGTTCGAGTCTCAGCCCGACCAACGTGGGGTGTGACAAAGCTTGCCAGTAGGTTCACGTGGGGTGGTGCATGGTTGTTCCCTGTGTCTGAAAAATGGCGTTAAACTCCACAAGATCAGCCTCTGGAAACTTCATATATTTCGTCACAAATGCAGGTCATGAAGACATATACAAAGGACACTTCTATATATAATTTACACCTGTTTAAAATGGTCATTTACACATAAAGGATACCAGTTTATAATGACTATTCGCGTATAAAGGACACTTGCTGTATCGGGAATTTAAAAGATAAATATCACCTGCATATACAGGACTTCTAGTTAGATTTTAAAAGGGCGTCTCCAAATAAATGTCACATATTTATAAAGGGTAAGTGCTTATACATGAAACTCTTCAAATTAACGTCCCCTTTAAAAACGTGTTGGCTGCTTTTGTGGGATTATCACCATTTTTCATGACATGATACTACACATAATGGCCAGAATATCTGGTGGAGTAATAGAACGCAGAACAAACTGCACGTATACATCTTTGGTAATTGATATTTTGACAATTAAATTATATTTTCAGAATGATTACTCTAAAATGTTAAGGTAATTCATGCGAAAATAAAAAGCGTGCACAAAAACTGACATTTCAAAGTCCATAAAGTCTCAAGTCCTGCAGTCTAGGGTCATTTGAATATAGGTCACCAAAGTGACAGCTGATATCAACATTTTATGGGTTATCTTCTCAATATAGATGTGGTTTTCTATCTTTTATAGATATTGCTTGAGATTGTTACCCATCTCGAGGGAAAAAGGAAAATCCTGCGCTTCCATCATGTAATAGTAAAAGCCTTTGAGGTCAGCGCCGATTATTTCATTAATTGGTGTAATTTTGTAGAATTTGATTCAACATATCATAATATGGCAATTTTTTACAACTTCATTTGGATCCGCATACATCCATATTCCTTTGGACGGTCATTATTTATATTCTACGAGAAGTACATATAAAAAAATAACGTTAAAGTACGTGGAGATTTTTGGATGAGGAAAAACTAAACATGTGATCAAGTACAATTTGGACTGAATGTCGCATATCAGACACGCCATTTAGGGAGGGCATGTGCTGTAAAATTGCTGTAGCTTATAATTTTTTTATCCTTCAAGTTTCAAGTTTTGCCGCCCCCACCCCCTGAACAAAATTGAAATAACGTCCCTGTGTGGCTCGCTGTGATGTCATAATGAAAGCTTCGCATAGGGTTACACAAATTCGTACTGCCTTATATTGTGACGATTACTTTTCGCGTGGAAGTTTATTGATGACAGTTAAGGTGCATATCATTCAATAATCGGGATTGAATAGACTTTGGTAAAGTAAAGTTAGTATTGTATTTTAAAACAACAATTCATATTCAGAGGCGTAGCTGGGGGGGGGGGCGACAGAAGGGGGACAAATGTCAGACTAGAGGGGTCACCAAAATGGGTTATCTTGAAATAGGTTGTATGTGGAATTTTTGCTGCAAATATCCAATTTTATGCATTAGTTTTTTCTTCTATTTAATAGCCGTTTGCGTTATATTGGGTGGTGGTGATTTTATTGATGAAAATAATGGGTTTCAGAGTTGGGGGTGGGCATACAAATGAATATCGTACCCGGGCTCCAAACACTCTAGCTACGTCTCTGTTTATATTTGAGTAAATGCGCGTACATGTCGACCTGTAAGACGTTTACTATAAAGGATTATAATATATATATATATATATATATATATATATATATATATATAAAGAAAATGAGTGTTAGGAGTTATGAAATGTCTGGGCATTGGGGGTTAATTTCGTGTGTGTGGCTTTTGAGAGTGAGATGGGTGTGCGTGTTAAAGTAATTTATCTGGGCTGGTCAATCAATGATGTTATTATACAGTTATTTACTTTCTGTGCAATAGGATTTTAAAAAATCGCCATCTACAAACCCATCGTGACCGCCCATGTTGCTACTACTTAAAGTTGTCCAAATATGTGCTGTGTGTGGAAAATATGCGATTCAAAATAAATAAGGACATGCGCGGAGCAATGAATATCAAATCGGTTTGACAGTTTTAGGAGGGAATTGTTTTGACTAATTTCCGGCAACGTTGAGCGATGATAGGCAGCTTGGAAGAGTGACTGACTGCTGATCATTCTTTATCATTAACCACGTGGAGAATCACCAGCGAAGGTCGGTTTTTCTACACTATATATAAGAGTGACTGTTAAAGCTAGCATCACCGAAAATACCAGTTTAATCAACAGAGAAATCATCGATAAATTGATAGCGGAAACAGGTAGGAAATCACCAAGACATAATTATACACACTAATGCTGATGTTTATAACAGACGTCATGTAAAGTTGACTTAATTATTACTCATTCTAAACGGGAGTGTCAGTGTTTATTCAGCTATTTTAAAACAGTTCATTCTGACGTTAACATACATCATTTGCGGAGTTGCTAATGACTGGACAGTCGTAATTGATTTTGTGAAAACCCGACTTCGTTTCCTTTGCACGCCAGTCAAAGCATGCTTGCCTTACCGGAATAGACTGGTTTGCTCGATGGGTACATCACGAGTGAAGTAAATAGTTACAGTGTGTTATCTAAACATTGGGTTCAGGGCAGGACATTTCCGTCCAAGGTCGGAAAATTAGTCTTGTAGTTTGACCAGTTAATTCTTCTATAATAATGCTTTAATTTAATTTAAAATATCAAGGCACTGACATTTAAAAAAAATTACCTTAATAAGAATTAAAACTATTATATAGACACGCTTGTTCAGACTGCACGTTTATCGAATGTATGGTGTATAATAAATAAAGATTAAAAAAATCCATTCTCAACTTACGTGAAATAAATATAAAATAAATATATCACATAAATACGTGAAATAAATATAAAATAAATATATCACATAAATATAAAATAAATATATCACATTTACTTAAGTAAAAAATATTTATTACCATACCATATCACTCACACAGTTTGTTACCTCCCTTTGGAACGATAATCTGTAATGCTGTGAATTTGGAGAGAAAAAAATACCACCTGGAAAAAAATGGTACTCCATTACTCTATCACACTCATTACACCCAGTTTATATAGCATTTTGCCTTTTTGGGTGGTGGGGCACTTTGATGACAACACTACAAGTCAAAACAAAGCAGATGTCACAGTACACTAATAAGGTCACAATAAAGCAATTCTGACATGCGATGTGTAGTTGGTGTTCTTATCCCATATTTTTGAATGGATCTTATTCTGTGATACAGATAGTTGAATCCCTTCATTGAGGTTATTTACTAAAGCATAGACATGATTTACTATGAGATAGTGGACACGGGGATAAAAATTGCCATATGGCAATGGTGTATCCTAAAAGAATTGATTTGTAAGAAGCATGATTTACAACATGAATGAATTTTCCCCAATAGAAAGTCTGCAGTTAATGGAATTGTTCCAGAAGCAGTTCTACGTATTTGATTTCTTTAAAACATTATTATCTAGAGTTTAACATTAATCCTATTCAAGGTATTTTATTATCTGATTTTTCCAGCATTTCACAATTTTGCCACTGGCATTTTTGCAATGGGGGATTTGATATGGTATCATTAAATAGGCTTATTGCAGTGACTATGTTATTATGGTACTATATTGTATGCTTTACAACAGCACGTAACAGCAGAAACATTATCATTGTATACAGAAAACAGCATATCATCCTTTGTACAACTTAGCATTATCACTAAATAGCGAAAACAGCATATCCTCCTTTGTACAACTTTAGCATATCCACTACATGTGGAAAACATCATATCCTCCATTGTACAACTTGGCATTACCACTAAAATATTGAAATCAGCATAGCCTCCATTTTACAACTTTAGCATATCCACTAAATGTGGAAAACAGAATATCCTTATTGTACAGCTTAGCGTTTATCATTAAATATCGAAAACAGCATATCTTCCATTGTACAACTTAGCATTACCACTAAATATCGAAAACAGTTTATCCTCCATTATACAACTTTAGCATATTCACTAAATGTGGAAACAGCATATCCTCCATTGTACTACTTAGTATTGCCACTATTGATAACAGCATATGCACCATTATATAACTTTAGCATATCCACTAACTGTAGAAAACAGCATATCCTCCATTGTAATGGCTTTCCTCTGGTACGTAGTCGTACTTTCAATGTTAAACTTACAAAGTTTCAGCTAATGTTCAATGCACCACACTTTGGGTTAGTTGGCATAACATGCTAAGGGAGGCAACTCATGGAATCCAATAGATGTCACAAGGACAAAGCACCAATATATCTGTTTCGATCTGCCAAAGTGTAGACAAGATTATCATTTCAGAAGATTGGCTTGCAAAGATGGTTTTGTCCTTCATCTTGCCTTACAAGAGCCAAATTTTGCCATTATAGAATTTCTCAAAAGAAATCTGGGAAAAGCTTGGGAATACATTTCAACATGTTATTTGTTATACATATTTAGTTTTAAAACAAAAATAGCTGCCTAGAAGAATGTTTTTCACTATCAACGACAAAGGTCCAAAAGATTAAAAACATTCAATCACCTACTCTAATGACAGAGTTGAGATGACAGTGATTCATAATAGAGCGCTTTAGACCACTTGGCCACTCGGGGCCCCATAGTGCTTTGCAAATTACAAATTGTACTGATCTGATATCTAATATGACCTCAACTGGAAAAACTTATGGCTACTTCTAGACCGGTACTGAGATGGCTGGATAAATGGAGAAATAGGCTCAAAATAATATCTGATAGTAATATATATTCTTTTTATCACAGCAAAAGATTTTGTTAACCAACATGGCTGCTATAGAGGTTCAGAGCCCGAATGTCAGCTACACAGACCAGTACATTGAAGCAAAGTATGAATATTATACTACAGATGTACAAAAGGAGAATGGGAAACTGATTGCAAAACCCAAGACTACACGATACACATTCAGAACAGAGAGAAAGGTAAGTTAAAGCTGTAATTACCTTGAGTAAACAATGCCTAATTGTAATCACAACAGTAAGAAGCAGGAATTGAAGATGGATATTTATTGTCTTTTTCAAAATATGGTTTCATTAAAAATATTGTTACTACAAGGATTTTGAAATTGTTGAAAGAAAACTAAAGTCTCATTTCTATAAAAAAAAATGAATGATGAAAAAGAGAGAAAATCTAGTCTTTCTCAATTTCCTATCCTCATATCCTTCTGTATTGATGCACATTATCCATAGTAATATCTTGGTGTGACATTTTAATACAAGTTAGCTTTTGAAAGTGTGATGGAACATTTGCGCTGCCTTGTACACAAAGAAGGGGCTGTGGGTGAATGTTCTGTAAATGTAATTTGCAGAGTCTTTCATTTACGTTTCATTTTATGTTTGTTTTGTTAAATGGATTCAGGTTGTTTTTTTAAAGCACTTTCTTAAAGTCAACTGAACACATTTACTATTAGTAGGGATCAGAGAATAATGGCTAGCCAGTATTATAGTAAACACAACAGCAGTGGGTGCACAAAATTTCCATAAATTTATTGTTTTGGGAGGGGTACACAGAATTACAATTTTCTATGGGGCAGGCAGAATTTCTTGATACGCTTCTGTGGCTGGCACAAAAGTAAAACACCTTAAATAAATTTACTATATGTATTCAGTCATAAGTCAAGTCCAACTGCAAACTGCATGTCTACCATTACATAATATTTTCAGCAGATCAAGGTCTATGCAGTTTGTTGGTAGTAATATCATTAGAACAAACAACAGAGAACCTGAAATGTCAATGCATTTTGCAACAGATCAGGGTCCGTGTTGTTTGCAGTCAGATTAGAATCAGATTTCCCCATTCCTGGATGGAGATCTGATGGACACCAACAGGAGGTCATGTTCTATCGACCTTGTGGTTCACAATCAAATCACAGCTTTCCAATTTCTGATAGGAACATGCATCATTTGGAACATATCACTAATGATAACTTTCCCTTACTTGAATTTATCTGACAGGCTACTAAAGTAAGTGCACATGGAATTACAAAGGTTACCAAGACATGAACCTTGTCAGATCTCAACAACAGACTGTGTTGTTTGCAGTTGGACTCTGCTTGTAAGTTAGTATATATGGTAATTTTGATTGTTTAGCTTCTGGCTATACTTTTGGCTTGGTTATGCGCAGGCATTCTAATTTTGCTGTGAATTAAATAAGAGATACTGCTTTTAATCACACTTTGTCAGTTACTAAAAATCCGTCCATAAGTAATTTGGTTTCCACAAGATAACTTTATGACGAATTGTTCTACTTTTAATCAGATTTGGTTTACTGCTTTATATTAGTAAGACCTTTAAACAATTTTATTTCAGACTTTGGTGTGATCATTGAGAAGAATTGTAGCACCTGATTATCTGCCTTTCTAACTTAACTTTTCACAGCTTATCTTTAACAAATTTCTAATGAACCTCAGAGATCTTAAATGAATTGGATTTCCTGCAATCCTTGTCATTATTAGGAGTTATGGCCCTTGAAAGCCTAATTTCTTAACTCTTCCTTTCCAACACAAGCTTCTCTGGTTTATAACCTTTGTAACGAATAAAGACTTCTTTGTTGATGTAAGAATTAAATATCAGAGTAACAAGATAAGTTAGTAATAATCAGATCAAAAGGGAACACATTTTCTGAAGTGTAAATTTGGCGCCATGTTTTTATTTTTAAAAAATGTGTGGTTAGAAATGTTTTATTTGTTATGAACGATACTTGCTAAATTTGATTAGATGCAATATATTAAATTTCCAAATTATTAATTATGTGTACAGCACTCCATCACTATCAGGCCATTCATTATAATACAGTTCCTATTAAAAGGCAGGGTATAGTCAATGATCCCATTTCATTAAGTGGTGGTAAAATGATAATTATAAAGTACTTCTGTATAAGGTGGCCTCACTTTAAGGCTTTATACTGTATGGCTTCCATCAACAGTGTTATAATTAGGTAGTATACTCTTGTAGTATGGGTGAACCAAATCAGCTTCATCAAGCAGTCATGTGTATTGAACATTTAAGTTATATAATTAATTGTGCTAATATTTTTTTTTAAATATTTTTTTTTATAACTGTGTTAGGGATATTAAAGTTATGGTAAAATTTAACATTATGTTGATCAAATTCATTAGCATTTTCCCTACTTATTATCAAAACTTGTTGAGTTGTTTTGAATTAAAGATTTTTATATTAAAGTTGGGGAAATTATTACATCAAATGGGAACCAGATTTTCAGGAATATAAATTGTTGGAATTGGGATATCTGCATGATTTTTAGATATTTTTCTAAATTGGTAAAGAGGTTAACTATTTACTCCTGTTGACCTTGTAACAAATCTTTGGGTGCATTTTTTCTGATTTGAGTTAAATGCATTCATATTCTAACAGTGGTTTCACTCCAAGATCTGTTTACTGAGTTTGTCCTTTTTGGCAAAAAGTTTATATTCTCGAATAGATTTGTTTATTCTCTGAGTCTGTCCTCTTTGGCAAGTAATTTCTTTTGACCAAATGAACTGTTTACTGACCAAATGAACTGTTTACTGTTTTGCTGATCTCTTTATTGTCTGAGTCTGACTTCTTTATTGTCTGAGTCTGACCTCTTTAGCTAATAGTTTACATTGACAAAAAGAAAGCAACAGGAGTAAATGTTGAATAGCATTTAATTTTTCCTTTGGACAAGAAATTTAAATTTAATTTACAGGTACAGTTGGAATAGGAAGTTTACTAATTAGACCTTTTACTGCATGTTGAGTTGTAAATGACATTCTGTTCAAGAAATGAGAATTTTAATCTTAAATGCATACTCAAACTTTTACAACCTAATTTTGTAAATTATTTAGAGCTGAGTGTCTTTATCAGGCTGGACATTGAAGCAACAACCATTTAATTAATTATCAGTCCAGTGCTCTACCAACTGAAAAATTCAGTTGTTCTAAATATTTCATTGAAGTCATACTAAGAATGTGATAGTCATACCATATTTTTCTCTGCAGTACTTTGCATACAATCACGAATATATTTTCCTGTTGTGTCCCATTTGATTAACTTCTTGTCTCTTCCTACATCTTTAGCTTCTAAATAGATCATTATACATGCTGTGATTCACATAAGGCTAATCCACTTTTGCTGGTGAAAATAGCTGGGTTGAAAAGCAATAAACATGAGTACCAGACTTGCTGTAGGAATTTTCAGAATCCAATGTTACTTTTGATGAGCCCATCCCCTATTTTATGAAAAGGTTCTTTGGCTGGTTAATTGGGTTTAATTCTGAGAGAAATACTGTAATCACTTTTTATCTTTTTCCAGGTCCCAAAGCTTGGTGTGATGCTGGTTGGTTGGGGTGGCAACAATGGTTCCACAGTTACAGCTGCATGTCTAGCAAACACATTAAATTTAACATGGCATACAAAGGATGGTGTGAAGACACCAAATTACTTTGGCTCCATCACTCAAGCTAGCACAGTCTGCTTAGGTTCAGGTATATTGATAGATTTTAGTTACACATTTATATGGCATGTATTGGTCATGTCTGTCAATGATTGCTATTTTAAACGTCTCAGAAACCATCTGGACCCATTTTAACCAAAATTTGACACATAGCATCCTGATTGATGGGCTTTGAAATTTCTTTACAAATGATGATGATTTGACATAAAAAAAAGGCTGCCATTACTAAAAATAGTAGAAGCCCAATTAATGACTTCTTAAATAAACCACTGAATGGAATTTGATCAAATTTCAAAAAAGTATCTTAGCAGAAAGACCCAAGGATGTCAATAAGTCTTTAAGTATGGCCACTGTTAATAAAAATAGGAAGCCCTTTAAACAATGACTCCTCCAAAAAGTGGTGAATAAAATTTGACTAAATGTGACCAAACTTGACAGAATACATCATTTCATGAAGACCATTGAATATACAGATGTTGCCAATCTGGCATCACACATGGCAACCATGACTTAAAATAGATAAACCTTTCAGTGACTTCATGTCAGAGTATCAAATATGGCTGCCATTACTTAAAATATGAAGATAAAAAAAACCCTTAGAAACAGCAGGTTTGGAAGAAATTTCAACTTATAACCGACCAGATTTCTTGATATAAAATCCTATTCCCTATGGCTATTAGACAGATGTCAGCCAGGTGAAAATTTTCACTCCTACTTGGACCGCTTGTTGTCAGCTGCTTTCATTATTCCTTTTACTCAAAGAATTTAAATCTAGACAGTTTATATTGTTAGGTGTTTGCTAGCATGAAATTTTGAAATATAAACAATGACACTGCATGTGGCAAAATATTCATTTAAATTTTTGCTGTGTACATATAATAGGGAGTATTTCCAACCTCAGATATCCTTATTTGGTGAAAATTTAATTAACCTAAAAGTCTATGTTATCATCAAATCTTATTCAGGCACATGATTTCAAGATAATACTGATATTGACCTAGCTTATTAAAATAATAACCGATTATTTTATAATTTGCTACCAACAAATTTATTTCCAGTTGATTAAGTTAGCTTTTAATAATGATGAACTTGGGCCTTATTCCCAGTCACTTGCAAAACTTATTCTTAGATTTACTTTTGAGGAAAAATTGCAAATAAATGTTGGTATTACTAAACTTAATTCATAAATTCATTCACAGGAAGATATTGTGAGAGTTGAATGAAGTCATAATGTGAAAATTCAAATAATAATATAACGTCGTATAATGTTCTTTTTGATGGTATATACCAGTGAAGGATATTTATGGAAAATATCGTTAATTTACCTCCTTACAACAGTTGAATACTGTTGAATAAATAATAATATAAAGTTTTTTGTTGCCATGCTGTTTGGAAAATGTATGAGTAAGCTTGACCTGAGTTTCAGTCAAAGCAGTGTCATGGATAATTAGAGTACATGCAGGCCTGCTTACATATTGACCTGTGAAATTTACTTGTTCTTGGGCAATCAAATTTAAGAATTTTACTTGCCCATTCAGTAATTTACTTTTATGGTATAACCATCTTATATCCATGGTAAAATGTGTCCTTTCAAGATTGCAGTTTCAGATAACTGAGAGTATACAATCATGGTATGTTTTATGCAGATCTTAATATACAGTGCCCTAGACGGGAAGTTACCTATATGTAAAACTATCAGATTTGCCTGTGTGATAATTCACTTGCTGTATGCAACATTCATTAGGAATTCTGAAAGCCTGGTATCCAGAGGCTTGTGAATAGCCCATGCTCAGTCAAAATCCATCCTACATGTTTATCTACTGCCCACTTTTATTTGCATGCATCATATTTCTGCTGAATTGTTGAGGAAGATTTACAGTATTATTTAGCCATAAAATGTGTGAGTTTCGTTGCAAAAATGAAAGATTCTAAAAATTCAGTTAGAGATTTGCAAAATTGTATGGGATAAAAGCGGTCTGCATCTATTGTTGGAAATCAGTTTGATTTCAGTAAGCTTTAACCATTGAAAAAAAGACCCACCAGTACACACTGGCCTTAGTAATTCTGCAAATTAAATGTCAGTGTAGCTTTCTAAGTAGTAAAAAAACCAGCCTCAGCATCCATGTTTAAATTCAATTTTTATCTTCTCAACAGGCTTGGAGGGAGATGTATATGTTCCATTCTCAAGCATACTTCCAATGGTTCACCCCAATGACATTATTTTTGATGGTTGGGATATCTCATCGCTAAATCTTGCTGATGCCATGGAGCGTGCTAAAGTGCTCAGTTATACCTTACAAGTTCAGCTCAGACCACACATGATGCACATGGTTCCTAGGCCATCTATATATTACCCACAATTCATTGCTGCCAATCAGAAGGACAGAGCAGATAATGTCATTCTTGGGAATAACAAAGATGAACATATGGAACAAATACGGAAAGACATCAGGTTTGTCTAGAATTATTTAAAGTTAAAATATAACAACATAAGTAAATAAAAAATGTATTAGTTCATTAGCTCATTATAATTCTTTTGTTGCAATATTATAGACTAACACATAACATATAACATATATAAACCAATACAAAAACCCAATTAAATCTTTATAACCAAATGGAGTCAATTTTACTGCCTGTCATTAAATGTGTACTATTATTAGTTTTATTGTCCTTCGTGCTAGGACAAATTTACCCCAAAGAGACTAATGATTCATCTTTTTAGTAAGTTACATTTAAACTTTTAAATATTTCTCTTTTTGCATCAGTTACAAACCCAAAAAATCTACAATGACCCCATGATTTTTTAATCAAAATAACACATTCGTCTATGCAAGCTTACTGACAGGGTTCCAACATTACCGGGAAATTGGGAAAAAGTCAGGATTATTTGCTTGATTATTTAAAAAAGCAAAAAAATGATCATTGCAGTTTTTCAAAGCACTCCCTCCTTTTCAGTTCTCCACTTCTGTTAGGGCATCAAACTGAGGAGGTGACATAGCAAGAGGCAGAAGAGTCACCCTATAACTTTCAGTGTCATCTTAGTGCAACCTTGCTAAAGAAAATACAAGAGTACAGATGATTATCACCAGAGAATTTGCAGTTTTCAACAATGGCAGATTTATATTTTCTCTTCTGGACAAGCAACTTTCAGGCAGTCATATGCCCCTATTTTTACAGGCAGGTAGGGATGGGAGAGACAGGAACAGTTTATCCTTCTCCAGGCCTTTTGTGAATGTCAGTGATACACCATCACTCATGCTTTCTTGTGGCCCACCTGAAGCATCAGACTACTCTCCTTATGGGGTTGTCCATAAAGGATGATAATACCCGTTTTCCTACCCCCTCTCTCTCTTTGTCTGCATGTAGCTTACCCCCCTCCCCCCAGCTGTGGATTGGATGTCTCCATCTAGCATTAAACACTGCTATGTGGTCTGAGTTGAGAGCATTACACGGGTCTTGGTGCATCTTACTGTAATCTTGTTTAGATCCTTAGGGCCATGTAATCAACCCTAGGCATTGGGAGCCAGACTTGTGTATTAATGCCAACCCATTCATATATATTCTGTGGCATAAATCATACAAATTAACACATAATTTATACTTTGGAATCACCCATAAAGGACATCCACAAAATGTACTGTAATGTGACATCCACAAAATGCACTAGGCCTAAAGCAGCTGTTCAACACAGAATGTCATAACAAAAATTACTAGCTTGCGGATGTTCGCAAGGTCCTTTACACCTCCCCTCTTGTCTGCATTTTATTACCCACCCACATCTTTGTGGATGTCCTTTATGAATGATCACATAGTCAGATTAGATCAACCATTCTCATAAAAGCCATGGGTTATCCAAACCATGTCAGAAGGTCTCCAGATTTTGTTGCCCGAACCAATGCATCTTTGTCTTCCTACCTTCATAGAGGAACTCCCAAGCAATTCCATGAAAGAAGGGATATTCTTACACAAGAGAATCCAATTTTTCTGCTTGTAAGGTGCAGTGTAGATACATGTAGTTTGAAAACCACACACAAACTGGGCTTTTACTCTAGAACATATCTGGTTATGAAGTTCAATGGTAATAAGAATACGACTAGTATGTGATCAGTATTAACTTGTCTGACACGTACTTCTGATTCATATGGACCTAGTCTAAGTCCATGGATATTCATTAACAATTCAGGATTTCTGTTGCAGAAAAAGTGATGTTCCTGCATGACACACCACAAAAACATTTAGTGAATATGGTTTTCATTTAATGACATTAAGAACCTTCATTCATTGTGTGTTGGATAATCAATGTAGAAAAGTGGGACTTTGTCACTTCTTAACATTTTGGTCCATCTTGGTATGGAACCCTGAACATACTGGTGGCTTTCTCTCAAACACATCAACAAGATGGTTGATAGTCAGTATGACATTAAACCATGTCTTATCCCAGTACAAAATGTCTAGAACAGAGAAGGTGGCATTGCTAGATGTCATTCCACAAACAATTTTGGCCAGGATGTTGTTTGGTTAGCAATATGAACAACCTCACTTTCATCATTCACATTTCAGGGTGGTTATCAATGTAAAGAAGTTGGACATAAAATGTATAACTTGTGTGTGGGAGAAAGCATCAAACAAATATTATTTAGGTGAGAAAATTTCTTAAAGCTCATGGGCCTACTCAGGGGTGAATCTGTTGCAATGCCTGTTTACTTTGAACCTGGCTAGTGGAATATGGATTCTCTAAGAGAAATCTCATAACATAAATCTCTTGGAAACGAAAGCCATTCTCAGTGTCTTCCACACTGAGTGGAACATGTCCATGAAACATTATCTTGACATTGTCAGACAATTAAGTTTTGATGTGGGCTCAGCCAATGTGGATATGTAAGAAAGTTTCCTATTAGTTGATGGTTCTTTCTAGGGTTTTTCCTCCACCAGATAATGTGACGATAATGTACAGTCTATCATGTACTAAAAAATGGTGTTAACCCCATAACAACAACATTAACTGCAGTGATGTACCTCTACAAGGGGTGGAACAATCACATGACCTTTGCCTCATTGTAGGGGAATACCTTAGTGGGTACTCCCATTATCAGGTAGAATTCAAGTATGACACATTCCTATCAGGCTAAATGTCCTGGCCAACTTATTATCTAGGAAGGAGAACTAATTTATACAGATTTGTTCCTTCAGGAACCTTTTATCAGATATGTGCCCTTTGAGCATCTGATGCTTGACATTTATTTTTCATTTTTCCACAACCCATGAAGCAAGGGAGGTAATGTGGACATACACATTCCTTCCATTAGTTTTAATGGTGAAAACAGCTAATAAATCAAGGGCACAGACTGCAGCAGTTCTGATTGTAACACCTTTGATCAACGATCTGCCTAATATAGTGGCATATTTACCCAGACAAGTAGTAAAGACTTCCACTCCTCACAAGCAGTCAAGGTCACCACTAATCATGTGAAAATAACCACATAATGCTGGCCACTTGGCTAAACTCTTACAGGATCAGGTACACAATTCAAGATTTCAGCTCACCAAATACAAGAGACTTTCATGAGCCTGGCATTGAATGTAATGTGTCAGCCTGAGTCCTAGTGGTGTCAGTCTTCCTTCTTTCGCTTTCATTTGCATTACATGGCGATGCTAAGGAGAGAATTGAATATCATTGGGTTAATGGTAACTGCTCAGGCAGTCACCACTCCTCATTCATGAAAGCACAACCTTTGACCCAGACATGAATTTGCCATTTTACTGGATTTGCCAGGAAACTTTTGATGGTGAGATGCTAACCATGTGTGGAATCCTACATGGATCTCCCACACATTTGTGTAAAAAAATTGTCTCTTGATGTGCTAAATTGACATTAGGAGAAGTTCATCCTTTTAGTAGAGTAAGCATGTTCTACAATTCTTCTTACTTTTTCTCCTCAAGTATTGTAAATGATAGACATAGCAAATTGTTTTGTAAATTATGTTTTTCTGATTATACATAGTTGATATTATTCCAACATTACAAATAATCCCGCACACCATTTTGGAAATGCATGTATCCTTGTATGTTACTTTCATAAAAATTGTTTTAAACTTGGTATAACATTCAACAGCTAACAAGTAGAAGAAAGAAGAAATATAATTTACTAAAATATTTACTCTAATGAAAATATAAATTTTCAAATTAAATTGGTTAAGTAATTGTAATACAAAATAGTGCAACAGTCAGTATTTCATTAAGATTAATTATAACTATTTTGTAGTTTTATCAGACTATAAAATCAAAAATTCTAACCTTTGACATCTTTGTGTTTGAACACTGATGAAACTTTCAAGTTTACACATTTAAAGTGATGAGTGTTTGTGTGCTCATAGGGACTTCAAAAAGAGGAGTGGGGTGGACAAAGTAATAGTCTTGTGGACTGCAAATACAGAGCGTTTCTGTGATGTCCGACAAGGCCTGAATGACACAGCTGATAATCTCCTCAAGTCAATCCAGAGGAGTGAAAGTGAGGTGTCCCCATCTACCATTTTTGCAGTAGCCAGTATTTTGGAAGGGGTAAGTCTAACCAGGCATAAGTTCCATCTCTGTACATTGTGACAGCTTATTTGCTAAGATCTGTAATGGTTAGGTTTTTTTATTTGTCCTTTTTGCTCATACAATTTTGACAGTTATGTTTGCATAACAAGTAGAGGGCAGAAGACCTTTTTGATGACTTGATGAAAGCTTTACTCCATACATCAGTGCAAGCTTTATTATTATATTCTTGAGCATTGTATACTCTTACTTTAATATATAAAAATTAGTATATCATTATTATTATTATTATTATTATTATTATTATTATTATTATTATTATTATTATTATTATTATTATTATTTCAATCGTAGAATAAATTTGTTTTTAAGAAAGGTAACATCAGCTTCTTGTAATAATATTGCATCATTACCTATTTTAATGATACTTTGCCATTATATGGTGTTTTACTTTTGCATTTTGTTGTGATATTCCACCATTATACTTTGTGGAAATATTCTATATTCAGATGCAGAATTGTACCTTTGCATGTTGTAATATTGTTCCATTATATGTTGTGCTAATATGTTATCTTGACATATTGTAGTAATATTTTACCATTACATATTGTAGTAATATTGTACCATTACATATTGTGATATTATAGTACCAATAAATATTTGGATAATATTTTCCCATTACATCTTTTAGTGATATTGTTCAGTTGCAAGTTATGGCAATATTTTACCATTACATATTGTAGTAATATTGTACCATTACATATTGTGATATTATAGTACCAATAAATATTTGGATAATATTGTCCCATTACATCTTTTAGTGATATTGTTCAGTGGCAATATTGTACCATTACATATTGTTAGATCAAACAAATATTTATACTGAACAGAAAGTAAATGGGACAAACTTGAGTGACAATAACTACAGTGGAAAATGGAAACCTGTCATACCAGTCATGCCTGATGAATCAAAACTATTTTTTGCTTTGGTTATGACCATAGGTTTTATGCAATACTGGGCAGATGAATGTGTGATATAAACCCCATACTTGAACACACAAAAATGAGCAGGGATATATTTCTTAATATTCTAAGCAGGTAACAGGTAAACTTGACAGATGACTGTGTAAGCTATTAAGTGGACATTAAATGATAGGTATGTATTATAAAAAATAGCAGGAAAGCCTGCAAATGTGTGTAAACATTTATTGTATATATTAGGAGTGGACACTTAGGCCCAACTTGATTCTATCGCCCGACCGGAGGACCGTGATGATACTATCACGTGATTCGGCGTATTGACCGGGTGATACAATCAAGGAAGAAAAATACGGCGAAAATGGCGGAGATAGCAATGTGTATGTCACGTGTCTTCTTCTGCTGTCGCCATCTTGGTTTAAAATAGGCCAGAGTGTTTAGTACGGGTGACAAACGGTCGCACGGGGGTATCTACTTACTATGAATCAAGTACAGAACGGGCAGTGCGTACAATCCGGGCTAGAACGGGTTATCGAATCAAGTTGGGCCTTAGCTTCTGCACTAGATGTTCATTAACTGTTACATGTACCTATTCTACACCTGCGATTTTCACAACTTGGATACAAAGTTTAAAACAGACATAAATATATTGTGGTTGAGCCACTTAAGATTAGAGGTTTTTAAAAACATATTTGAACTTTTTCAGTTAAAAAAGAAACAAAAATACAGATAAAGTACAAAGGTAATTTGTGATTTTACTGGTCTTTGCAGTGTCGTACACTGAGCATGGGCTTTTGGGTTTCCTGCAGTCCTTTATCACCCAAATCTTCACTGTCTGCTTGCTTGATCATCAAAAAAGTTAAAAAAATATACCTACAACAAATTGCTTTGTAAAATCTTTGGCAGTCACTAATACTACATATTTTTTAGGTTAAAGTCATACCTACAACAAGGGAGATTTCATTTTTTTGAGACTGAACTAAAGGCAAAACAGACAAAATGTATGCAGTTACATGATTTGTCATTTAATTAATAGTTTATTAATTTCAAGTGAAAAGTAATTAAGAAAAATGGACATTTCTTATAAGAAATGCTGGTAGATAGTGTACACTAAGGTCAAACAAAAGCAGGATTAGGAAAGGAAAACTGCATGGTGCATTTCAGGTGAACCAAATATTTAGACATATTAATGTTTTGATGACTTTCCAAAGCACATGATAAAATGTGTACTGCAATGATGTAAGTGTTGAAGTAAATATGAAAGTACATTGCAGATGAAAAAGTCATGGTGACCAAATTTTCAATGCAACAAAGATTTTTTTTTAACATGTGTGCTTTAAGTACTGCAATTTTCATTTGTTCCTTTAAAATATTGTGTCCCCCAAATTTGGAATGTGGGGGACACTGTCCCTTGCCCATAATGTCCTAGGTTCAAAATTGATTTGCACTGTAAATGCAGTAATGATAAACTCACATGGTGGAACCGGATGCTTGTAATAAAGTTCGTACTGTACAATAATTTTTCATGTAGGATTTGTGTATCTGTCATGTATAATATTAAAATAGTTTAAAAGCAGGTTTTAATTTTCATTTTCTTTTTTCAAACAAATCACCACAAAGGAATCTTGTACTACAATACTATCTGGTGCTTTGAGGATTATTAAGGATTCTTATGATAGGGGAGACAACTTAGGAGTAACATCAGAAATTGCATATTGCTTGCGCTTCATACATAATTTAAGTGAACAGTCTTGATCATTTTTCATTTTAATTTAACTGATCCATTTCTCTTATTTTCTTTCCTGATCATCAATTAAAAATTGGATTTTGTTTTCCTTCAGTGCTGTTTCATCAATGGATCACCACAAAATACATTCGTCCCAGGTGTCATTGAGCTTGCAGAGAAAAAGAGGGTTTTTATTGCTGGTGATGACTTTAAGTCTGGCCAGACCAAAATGAAATCTGTGCTAGTTGACTTTCTTGTTGGTGCTGGAATTAAGCCCGTGTCCATTGTTAGTTACAATCACCTTGGAAACAATGATGGAATGAACCTGTCTGCTCCTCAGACATTCCGATCTAAGGAGATCTCAAAGAGTAACGTTGTGGATGATATGGTGGCCTCAAATGACATTTTGTATGGGCCAGGAGAGAAGCCAGATCACTGTGTAAGTATAGACTGTATATGTGTAAATGGACCATAACTGACAATACATTTTCAGGAACCAATCGTGACATCTCTTAAAGCAGCCTGTAAATATATATTAACATTTGTAAGCAAATAACTAGTATTTGAAATAATATATTAGGAAATCCATTCTGACAATTCATTGGCATCATAGAAAAAAAACATCATTTAATTGAATTTGTAACGTCATTATATTATTGCATGCGGTATTAAGACTAATATATCTCTCTTAATAAATGTGATAACTGCAAAAAACTTTCCTTTTTATAACGATCTTTATGGGGAGTCATAAAAGTGATAGGTGTTTTAAGTGTTTCCATAGTGACCACATAATACTGAGGTATTTTACGAAAAGGCTGTCATAATAGTATACAAGGTACAACTTCTTGATATTGGTTCTCAACATCCGAGAACTAAAGTAAAATAAGTTTTGATCATATAAGAGAATTTAAATAAGTTCTCATCAACAAAGAGAATTTAACCAGTTAATGAGATTCTTGACCACATTTGCATTATAAAAGGGACAGCAGTATGTTCAGGAGCTGATTGATAATGGACCACATAATCTGTCACATAAAAAAAACAAAAAAGGAATGGCATGCCTGTAATTTTTGTAAACATACCGTTTCTTTGGCAGAAAGTATATTTTACTATTGTTAATATGATATATTTGATACAAGGAAATGGACATTTGAATATCGGTCATATATGCTCTCCTATATGTTATTGTGTACATTATTAGTTGATTTACAATTTTAAACACATATTTCACTTTCCAGGTACTTTCCTCCATCGTTATTGTGTGGATGATTGCTTGATTTACAAATTGTAGAAACTTTGTGATTTCTGTACCCTATGTATATTTTAGGTTGTAATCAAGTATGTACCCTATCTATATTTTAGGTTGTAATCAAGTATGTACCCTATGTTGGTGACAGCAAGAGGGCAATGGATGAGTACACCTCTGAGATTATGCTTGACGGCCAGAACACTATCGCCATTCACAACACCTGTGAGGATTCCCTTCTGGCATCGCCAATTATCCTTGACCTTGTAATCATTGCAGAAGTGTGTCAGAGAATCAGATTCAGAGTGGAAGATGATATTAAGTTTCAAAGCTTCAATTCAGTACTCTCTCTGTTGAGCTACCTACTCAAAGCTCCACTTGTTCCTGAAGGAACACCACTAGTCAATGCCCTATTCAGGCAGAGGTCTTGCATTGAAAACATCTTCAGGTAAGACCTGATCCCTAGGGTAGCCTGTCCATTTTACCTCCTTTGTATGAAATACACAGAGGATAATAGTTATCAGTATGTCCATGCCTCCATCTTTCAACATTTTTGTTTCTGTTGCTTAAATCAGACTGTTGAAGTTTTTTCAGACAAATTTGAAAACCCATGTAAAGAAAATTGTGTCGAGGTTGCATTTGATACCAGTACTTGAAAATTTACTGCATTAAATATTTTCAGCTGGAAGGGATTTCAGTTATAACTTGCCCATAATATAGTGTCTATTCTCTAAATATGGTTTATATTACTAATAATAGCGTAACTGTCATGATCTCGCTAAAAAAAGTAACAAAGCATTTATCCATTTGCCTGTAAGGTTGATTTATGTGTTAAGGTAGGCAACTTAAATTGATGTTTTTAATTAGACCTGATTGTAGTTATCTCCCTTGGATATTGTTCCAGGATAGTAATACTTAAACCAGTAGTGCAAATGCTTTTAACAAAAAATCACCACTATAAGTATGTAAAGGATGTTTACAATGTTTGTATAAAATTCTCTAATGAAATATAAATAAAAAGAATGGAGAAGGATGGAAAACGCTGGTTTTGTAGTAATAATAATGCATGTGTGAAAGAGCATTTTGTTTTGGTTATACTAGTTCTATACATATGATATAAAGAAATATTGTCAAATTAACAGTTAATTTTCTTCCTTAATTGGCATTATGTTCATCGGAAACTTCAAATTGATGGTAGGTATTCAAAGCACTTTTAGGATATCAGCAAATACAATTTAAAAGTTCTAAATTGTTGTTACCGTCCTTAAGACCTTACTTTGAAAATAAAATTTATTTAAAAAATCTTGTAAATTGGTCAAATACTTTTCAAGATATGACCTTTCAAAGTTTTTGTGATCGCCACAGAAAATGCAATTACCGTCAACTTGGATGAGTAAAAAACTTTTTTGGAAGATATACAACAGTGGCATTTACTGCAAAGCTATACAAGTTATTTGTTATTGAAGAAATGCATGCACTACAATCATACACACAAAATTATTAGGTTCAGTCTGAAACAGCAAAACTACAGAAGATGGCCTTACTGGAAAAGCCAGATATTGAGCTTTTCCATGACTTTGCAAACATGCTATAATAAGACTATGAAGTTTAAATCCAAATTAAAATGTGTTCCTGTGAGAAAACTTACCAAAAACAAAGCCCAATTTTTTCCAGGCCACTGGGTATGAAACCCTTTGCCATTTCAGATCATAGAAATTGGGGAAGAAGTGCAAGAATTTTAATGTCTGAAAACAAAATGCAAAAATGACAATTTTCAAAAGGTCACAAACATTTTTTTATTAACATATTTTATTACTTCTTGTACCAAAATTCAGGGTAGTATATGAAGAATTCATGCAATATTCCAGAGTGACAACATTAGTGTGAGAGTAGGTTTTAAAGCAGAAGCAAAAAAAAAAATCAAAGGTTTACAATTTCATCAATTAGTAACTGATTTTCAGTTTTTGCACCAAACTAGAGCATATTACAGCCCTAATGCATAGATACTAATAAAGCAAATATAATTATAATCAGAAAAGTATCCACTTTAACAAAGTTTTAGCTTGAGAATTTTATTCTGCTGTATTTTGCTGGTCAATGTGTCCAATATTTTCAACTTTCCAAGTTTGGCCATCGCTTGAAACTGGTTGAACATTAAAGGTGCAATCAAACACAAAACACGACTTAACCTCGGCAATGTCATCACTGGCTGGCCATTTGAAATGATTGTTTTTGGTTTTTATCTGGCATAAAAACTGTATGAGTGCCAGAAAAGGTTGGTGTACTTTCAATATTATATTTATTAATATATAATATATATATTATATAGTAGTAGTAATATATAATATTGTAATATTAGTAGTAATATAGTAACATCGTAATACACAGCTACACGTGAAGCAGTATGAGAATAGGATATCTCAGGATATAGTTTTCTTAATCCACTCATAAACCTGAAATGTGTAAGTTTAGAAAAAGTTAAGTAAGATGCACTTGAACTGATGAATGCAACAAAACAAAAGAAAAATATTAAGAAGTATAAGCCCTAAATAGTTTTTTGTTTTGAAAAAGGTCCTGTTTTGGGGATTGAGCACTGCTTGTTTTTTTATTTCCTAAATGAGGCCAAATTGATTAATTTTACATTAAGTATTTAAAATGAATCAGGTACTTATAACTACATTTAATGATGCTGACCTGAAAATTTAATGAGTTGTTACAGACTGGAAAAATTAGAAATGCCATGTAGATATATAAAATTTGGAAATTGGGGATATGATTCATGGTTTTAACACACTAAAATGACAGTCTATATATATAGCAAGCTAGATTTACAGTGACCTTTCATCATTAATAAACACTTATCTTAAATTTTAGACCTTACTTAAAATTAAAAACCAAAAGAAACAAAGTGAAAAGATATAAAGAAGGGTAACAGAGCCCATTTTCCTTTTGGTGAATCATGTTTACAAACAGAAAGGTCAAAGGTCACAATTTTATTGCTATCCAATTAATTCTACTAATTATTACTTGATCTGTCACATACAAGAAGAAGAAGAATAAATATGTCAGTAAATCTACTTTAAATACATAAAATAACATGCTTCATTCGAGGCCATTTTTGCATGCGTATTTCATGTGTAAAAATAACAGCCGAGGAAATCAAACTCAAAATGTTTTTCTTGAACTGTAGAATACGACCTCCAACTAATGACTCCAGGTACTCAAAATACAGAAATAGAGACAAAAATAAATATAAAATATTAACGACAAATCATTTTACTTACAAACTAGCAACAAATAGTTCATGGATGGAATATCGAAGGCCATAATACATCTTGGATTTACATCGAGTCATGCCATACAAGCTTTAAACGTACTGAAATCAACATTGAATCCAATTAAAATGCAATATTTGTTAGCATCGTTATTATTTTTTTCCATTTGATCAATTACTTTAGTACAAAACTTAAAGGTACAATGGAGAAAAAAGTGAAGACTGTCTCAAACAGACTAACACAAAAGTAAAAAATTAATTGCAATAGTTCTGGAAGAAATTTATTTGAAGCAAGGATTATACAGTTTTGTTTTATTGCTTAAGTTTTGATACAATGACATGTTATAATTAACTTTTTTAAGTGTAGAATGGAATGTTTGGATAATAATTAAGTTAATCTAAAGAACCTCAAAGGCTGCAAGCCATCTGCATACAGTGTATTTTCCCTGTATGTTATGATGTAGCTGCAATGGTGTAAAAATATCTTGCATACCAATCACTAATAAGTATTAAATCAGTGGTCAGAGGCTATTTTTGAGCATTCTTTTTAGTTTTTAATGCATATAAATAAGATTCATTTGATTTTTCTCTATAAAGAAATCTATACAAAATAATGCCTGTATTTCATGCAGTTTATTATTCCTGCAAAAACACATCCTGATTAATCTGTTAGTATTTCTTTCCAAATTTTTGAAAAGTTTACTTTTAGTAGATTTTGCACACATTTAATATTTCAAATCATGATTGTGGAATTCTTAAAGTGCAGAAAGTATAATTATGCTCTGTTATTGTTAATCATGGTGAAAAATTATTACAGAAATGTTATCTTATGGGTTTCATTATTCTAATCTAAAACCTCTTCCCGTTTTTTTAAGAGCCTGCATTGGACTGCCACCAGTGAACAACATGCTGCTAGAGTACAAACATGAAAATCTGAAGGAACTAAAAAAATCAAAGGATTCGGTTGATGTCACCATCTTAAAAGCCAAGGCTAAACAAAAGTTAGACTCAATAATGACCTTTCCAACTTCAAAGATACCAGTATCCAAAAATGGATGTGATAGTGAAGGAGAAAAAAATTAGAATTACTACTAGAATGTCAAGAGACTTTGAATTTTATGAATCTAGTGAATCTGGATCTCTTCAAGAAAGCTAAGAATCAACACAGACATTAATTTCACCAATGTGTTTCACAGTGAAGTCTAGACTTGTAATGTTTGACTTGTCAATTAATAGACCGACTTGATTTCCATCCCATCAGACTGCCATTTCTAGACCAAGTTTAGCTTAGACTAAAGTTCTTTTGGTGAATCTAGATTTAGACTATAAAGTTTGCAAAGGGTTTTCTGTTTAGAACAAAACATTGTTACTCGTTTTTTTTTCCCCATGTACTGTCAGTGTATCAATCTAGTTTAGCTTCACAATCATTCATGTCAGATTGGAGTAACCGGATGTATAAACTGTTGCTTATCTGAAAATAGCATATACAAATGTACCGTAACAAGCACTATGCGACCTCTACCAATAGCCTTTTGTTAGTTTATTTTTTTATGTCAATTACCCATACATATGCACCATTCAATTATTTTCCACTCTTTATTTGTACAAGTAGTAAAATGTAAAAAAAAAAAACTAGTGTAATATGCGTCATTTTAACTAGGGATTTTAATTTTGAAGAATGAACTGTTGGATATTCACACATTTTTTATCTTTATTGGTGCCTTCTGGCAATAATTTTACAAAACTGCAGTGCAGTATATATATATATATAGATCTGGTTGTTGAGTTTGACATGGCACTTATTTGATGTCTGCATACATTTCCATCCATTCATGTCCCAGATGAACCTTAACATTAAAAGTGTTCATTTTCCTTGTATTCAATACCATTTTATTCCACCCTCATCAGATTGGAATATAGCTTCAGTATGAACCTTTCTTTTTCTAGTCAAATAAAAGCCTTCATTATCCAAGCTTTATAAGTTTGATCATGAGGAAAACAAAATCGATGAATATTTATGAGGTGATCTTGCATCCTGAGCAGTTCAAGGTATTACAACCATGTTTGGTATTCATATCAAACTGTTCAAGTACCATTGATATATAGATTTTTCTGCATTCAATGCATCCCTAGTGAACAGATATTTGATTCTACCAGTGGTAGGAGAAAATACCATACGAAAAAGAAGGGAAAATTGTGTTTTTACATGTTGTATCCACATATTACAGAAAGCAGCTGGAATTACTGGAACTAATTCACCAGTTGAACCATGTGAGTGATTATCGAGTGATGATAACAGCTAACATGTGTACACAACAGACTTTTAATTAACATATTATTTTAATTTGGAGACTTAAGGCCATAGGTTGTTTTTGTTGTTGACATTTTACAAATGGATCAAAGGTGGTCATTGATGTACTTTTAAGTCTTTGATTAAAAATCAGCTGACCTTGGTGGAGATGAAACAAAATGATTTAGCAAAAACATTTAAGTTTTTAAAAAGGAAAATTTGAATACAATAAATCCTACTTTTTTGTGGATTATTCATGACAAACTGCTAAATGGATAAAGAGATTTTGTTTGCAGATTTTGTGGCATGTCATTTTGATAGACTAGTTAAAGTTATGTTTCCAGACTTGGAGATTACCAGCATACAAAGAAATTGAACACTCACTCCGTCTCTCTTGCACTGGGACAGAACATATATGTAGGAAGTTCAGTTTCATGATTGTGAATACATGAATACATGTACATATTAAGCTATAAAATGCACACATTTCACATCCTCTTAAAATGTAAAGGTTTAAAAAAAATCTAATGGTTTAGAAGTCAAACTATGCATTAAAATTTTGAAATCTATTAATTTGATGTCCTGTTTCTGTCACATAAATGATGAAAGCATTGTAGAATTAATATTAAATTTAGTGTTGGACCATACAGTAGTAACATAAACAGTTTAGACGACAATTGGGATACCCTC
Organism: Unio pictorum; assembly: GCA_030141615.1. Classification (NCBI taxonomy): domain Eukaryota; kingdom Metazoa; phylum Mollusca; class Bivalvia; order Unionida; family Unionidae; genus Unio; species Unio pictorum. The sequence goes on along the minus strand of JARLTB010000357.1, from coordinate 4,390,738 downwards.
AAGCCTTTACATAAACAGGCAAATATACGGGATATGTCCTACATGACTTGTGTTTGAATATTTCACTTGCAAAAAAGTGTAAACTTTATCTTCTGTTATCTCTTCTGGTCATAGACCAGTACAGCTTATTAGCTGGCCTGTTGTCTGTCTGCCATTAGCACAAGTTGATGATCTCCTATGTGGCAGCAATCACAGTTACTCCTTTTGAATGGAAAGCCTTATTTACTTTGTGTTTCACCAGAAGACTCCTTATATCTAGAAAAAATAATAAAAATAATGCCATCTGTCATTCAATATGGCCACCATGACAGCCAGAATGAAACTCTTGTTTATCAGTTTCTTCATAAACAGAAAGGCCTTTCACTATAAGACTTCTTATGAAACCTTGCTGTTCCTGAATGGTGCCAATCTTGCAACCAATAAGTCTGCCATTATGACCATCTCTGAAATTTAATCTCCACTCCACCTAAACGGATTGTCTTAGTGATGAAAAGTTGTATTGACATGGGATTTTCACCAGAAGATTTTTTTTATCAGTTATTTCCAACTGAAGATGGTGCCAATCTGACAGCCATTGAAATAAACTAATTTGACAGCAACTGAAAATGGTGCCAGTTTGACATCCAATATTGTCATTGTCTTGAAAATCTTGTTATCAATAATCTTATTAAACAGAAAGTCATAGGGGCAGGGATTTCCAGAATGGACCTCACCATGGTAGCCATCTTGAAAATGTGCTACTCCTACGGAAAAAGATAGTCATACTTTAAATAGATTTTTCACCTAAATGGTAATGATACCAACAATATTGGCTGCTACAATGGTCCCGTTGATAATCTTGTTATCCTTACCCCTCCTGAATGGATGGTCCTATACACCAAGAATCCTCTTATAATGTCCAGATGAACTTAAATGAAAATGATGTTGATCTCACATCCAATATGGCCACTAAAACCATATTAATAATCATTTTACCCTGAGAGATGAATTGAAAGACTTGGCAGTTAAAGAAGAAATGGATTACTTTAAATTCTGTTTAGTCACCAGAGCATCAGTTCCTGATAGGATCCCTTATTTTGTATTCCAAAATGTTTAGCCACATATATTCTACACTTTTTTCTTTACGATTGGTATATTACCTCAGGTATACTGTGGCACATGCTTAAAATTTAGAAGCCTTCATGTTTTTAAGGTTTTAGCTCACACAAGCCACAAGACCAATAGAGCTTATCATATGGTCCTACATCAGCAGTGTCACTAGAGAGCTTATCATATGGTCCTACATCAGCGGTGTCACTAGACCAAGAGAGCTTATCATATGGTCCTAAATCAGTGGTATCACTAGGCCAAGTGAGCTTATCATATGGTCGTACATTGGTTGTGTCATAAGGTCAAGAGAACTTATCATATTGTGCTATATTGGTAGCATCAGAGGGCCAAGTGAGCTTATCATATGATCATACATTGGTTGTGTCATAAGGCCTAGTGAGCTTATCATATGGTGCTATATTGGTAGCATCATAGGGCCATGTGAGCTTATATGGTCATACATTGGTTGTGTCATAAATTCAAATGAGCTTATCATATGGTCATACATTGGTTGTGTCATAAATTCAAGAGAGCTTATCATATGGTGCTATATTGGTAGCATCATAGGGCCAAGTGAGCTTATCATATGGTCATATATTGGTTGTGTCATAAATTCAAGCGAGCTTATCATATGGTCATACATTGGTTGTGTCATAAATTCAAGAGAGCTATCATATGGTGCTATATTGGTAGCATCATAGGGCCAAGTGAGCTTATCATATGGTCATACATTGGTTGTGTCATAAATTCAAGCGAGCTTATCATATGGTCATACATTGGTTGTGTCATAAATTCAAGAGAGCTATCATATGGTGCTATATTGGTAGCATCATAGGGCCAAGTGAGCTTATCATATGGTCATACATTGGTTGTGTCATAAATTCAAGCGAGCTTATCATATGGTCATACATTGGTTGTGTCATAAATTCAAGCGAGCTTATCATATGGTCATACATTGGTTGTGTCATAAATTCAAGCGAGCTTATCATATGGTCATACATTGGTTGTGTCATAAATTCAAGAGAGCTTATCATATGGTCATACATGGGTTGTGTCATAAATTCAAGAGAGCTTATCATATGGTCCTACATTGGTTGTGTCATAAGGTCAAGAGAGCTTATCATATGGTGCTATATTGGTAGCATCATAGGGCTTAGTGAGTTTATCATATGGTCATACATTGGTTTTGTCGTAAGGTCAAGAGAGCTTATCATATGGTCATTCATCAATTGTGAATCTGTGAACAATTGCTTGTTACCACTCCACAGGTTAGATTTCTGATTTGATTTTGTTCAGTCTTGGAATATGGGCTTATATCATTATGATCTGGGACAACTTTGATAATGAGCGAGATTCCAGCATATTAATTGGTTAACTTAACTCTAAACAAGTTCAGTAACGGAAAATATCCATGCATACTTATAAGGTAATGTCTTACATCTGATTGGCTGAGTATTTTTTCCTTTTAAATAACCATATCTCTCTATGGTGGTGGTGGTGGGGGTAATATATAACTCTTTGCCTCGATCTCCATTATAGTAGTGGTGGATACTGACAGCTACACTAGAGGCATCAGCCATGTATCTGCCTGGAGTCATCATGGTCCAAATATATTGTCTAGTCTATGGTATTTTAGTTTAGAGTGGTGGTCAGCAGTAACAATTAGTCTTCCAGTTTAGGGTTAAATGTATAACTTTAAACGTTTTACTTAGTAGCCTTAATGATGTCATGTACCTGTATAATAGCTTGAAGCTGGAAAAATTAATTTCAGTCAATAAAAGATCAATACCTTGTTGGCAGTAAAATGATGGCATCATAGTATCAAAACAACAAGATGATTGGTTGATTCTTGATGGAGGGTTTGGAAACTATAAACTATCAGCAGTTGCTCTGATTGTAGGTAGTATTACAATTCTGCGTATTAATGAGGCCATTTTATATCCTATTATCTGAGCTTTTTTTAAGACTACAGATGCTATATTGAAGATTTCATTTGCACATACCTAGAGTATAGTCATATATAATTATGATCTCACACAGATTCAGTAATGACATCCATGAATATAAATGAGATGATTCTGCATCCATTTGGTTGAGCTTGATACCAATGAAGCATTGTCATTTCTGATTTGATTTTAATTGTTTGTTTGTTTTGTTTTTAGGGTTTAACGCCATTTTTCAGCACACGATAAGCTATACATGGCGGCCAGTATTATTTGTGGAGGAAGAACCCAGGGAAACCCCCAGGAAAGAACCACCGACCCACGAGATGCTACTGGTAAACTTTCTCACATAATTACATTAGCCGAATCTTAGACTCGAACTCACACAGATAGAGGTGAGATGGCAGTGATCCGTAACGGAAAGCGCTTTAGACCACTTGGGGCCCCAATTTGATTTTAATTAAAGTTGTGAAAGACTTTGATCATGAAACCCTAAGATGGCTACAATGAGCTGAGGTGAGGCAGTTAACACTTCTAGCAGGGCAGGACAACTCCATTTGCTGAATGCCTGGGACAAGCTCAAGTTCATCTCCGGCATGCTTATCCATGTTTTCAAGATGCATGTCTTTGGGAAAGTAAAAACATCCTGGCTTCTAGAAAGGCTGTGTATAGTTCCCAATGCTTTATATTCTTAAAGTTTTATATTACTTTGAATAGCAGCACCGTTTTTTACATACACCTTACTTTTATTACATAAATGCTCACAATGTCATTCAGATATCAAACTTTTATTTTGGGACATACTATCAAATTCTGTCATTTCATATTGTTTAGTAAATGTCAAGGTCAGACTCCATATTTCATTTGTGTGATCGTTGTCTTATATGAGGAGTTAGGGACCACTCAGTTGTTAAACTACCCTTCTTGAGATGCATCCACAGCCACGATTTGTGAGTAGGTACAAGTGGGGGCAAATTGGGTGATAAATGGTTATTTACAAACACGATAGCTATTTTAGCATGAAAATTAGGTCATAATGATCTATTTTTAAAATGACAGGATCACTCTCCCCAATGTGCATCTGCTTTAGAATTTTTACAATCATTGGTGAAACAGTGAAAGATACAGAGGATGTACTGAACAGACTGGTATAAAAATGCAAAAAGTCATAAGATTGAAGGTCACACTGATCATGTATTGGTAAGATTGTTTTATTCTAATTAACAGATTAAGCCCTGGAGGTTTTTGCTGTTTTGCAAGTAATGCAATTAGGAAACACATTTTGAAGACTATTTCTGAATACATCCTAATACATTGACTTCCAAGCAATTTTCCATTAGACCAATGCCTGGTTGTGCTAAAAAAAAAAATTCCATCTGTTTGCTGGCACATGAGCAGAAGGTGAAAAGATTTTTTTGCTTAACGGACCCATAATTTTCATTTGGAGAAGATTCTTTATTCAAAATGTCCACCGTATCCTACTTTTTGCATAAGTTCACCTGTCTGTGTGCACTTCAGACCGGTCTGCCTTAGATCTGAGGCCATAAAGTCTAAAATCTGGACACAAAATTGGATTCCGACTATGGGTGAATTTTGGGTATAAAAAAAAGGGTAACAAATTTGGGGTTTTCCCTATGTTTTTTGCAGTGCAACTAGAATGTCCAGATTATTTGGTATCATTATAGAGCTAAATCTGTCTACCTTTCTATAATACCACATCCACTTTAGTGTATCATGCATGACCTCGATGCTACAGACCTTGGAAGTAGGCTACTACCTCATGCCCCATGGTTAATGTGTTAAGATTATCAAGTTGTATGCATGTAGGTAAAATAATCTTTCCTGACATGCACTGAAAAACCAAGTTTCTTTGGTCAAGGTGCAGTAAGGTTGGAGATTTGGAAGGGGTAGTGAAATATTGATTGGGTAACAATGAACAGCCAAAAATGCTGTATTCCCTCCCAATGTGGTTATAGCTTTTAAGGAATGACTTTCTCCAAAAACCCAGTTTGGTAGTAGAGTCCTACCATGAACACCTTTCAATATGAACGATGCCAAATATAATATCTAGGTCTCAACTAAACTACTCCAAGCAAAAATATGTAACAAAATATCAGATACCATCAAAAACCATTTAAATTGCTTGGAATTGTTCAAACATATGTGTCTTTCAATCCATGCTATTTGCATTGTTCTTACAGCATTTATCTTTTAAATAATATAGTCCTGGAGAGCCAGATTGGGCCCACTTGGACTTCTGTTATAGTTTCAGTTAAAGCAGCCATATTTCATGGCAGACTGTGTAAAAAATTAAAAGTCTTTTATTCCAGGATGATTTGTGTCATTGAGAGGTTTCTGTGAAGTTGTCCTTTCAAGGACTTGCTATGTTTAGAAATGACAGGTATAGCTGATTGCAGATTGGCCTGTTTGCTGGGATACTTTCAAATTCTGTACAGTTTAGTAGTTTTGGAGAAGTCACTTACACTTATTTTATTTATTTTTAGTAATGGTGCCCATGTCTGACATATCAGCACCATTTGTAGAAACTTAAGAACCTTGCATTAACTACTTTCAAATTTATACAATATATGCCAGTCAGCCATCATATATGGATGCCATTATTGGGTTCATGAAGACTTGATAGCACTAACGTGGCTTGTAGAATAGTTTACCATTGCACTTGACCATTTAACCTATTGGTTAGAGCGTCCACTTTGGATATGGGAGGTTGTGGTTTTGATTCTCAGCAGTCATACCAAAGCTATTTTTAAAATGGTACTAACAGCTGCCTTGCTTGGCGCTCAGTATTAAGAGGTTAGTGTAAGGACTAGTCGTACTGGTGTCAGGATAATGTGACTGGGTGGGACATCATGATACATGTCTGTGGCATGATGCCCCAGTGCTAGACCTCACTATAAACTGCCACACTGCAGATATTGTAGCGATATGACTGAAAAATTGTTAATATTAAGTTAAAATCCAAATCACACACACACACCATTTCACTTAATATGTAGTAATAAAAGAACAGTCTATACAAGTTATCTCTTTAGTTGATCGGCATAATTAATATGCACAGACTCATTCTCTTGCTCATAAATGAAGTATCAAATATCAAAATCTTGATATTACAAACCAATTTACCAAATTTTATAAAATCCAGATGAGAAATAATTGTCTCTGGAGTTAACAAGCTCAGCCGATCCAATTCACTAATCTCATTTATTATAAAGCTTGTTAATAAAAATGATAATATAAGCTTAAGGTGAAAAAAAGCTGATTTGAATTCAGTCTAAAGAGAGTGGCAACAAGCTCTGTCAATCAGATGCAAATCTAACTCATTAATATGTACAAGTCTTGCTCATAATAAACTCATCCAACATCTTGCTACATTAATGTATGGCTACTGAACAAGTGTGATAAAAATCTGATCAGAAATAAAGTTAAATTGTTGATATGTTCAGCCAAGCAAATGCATTAGGTCACATCATTAATATCCCTATAAACCCATGGTCTTGATGACATAAGACTGTTGACCATGTTTGATTAAAATCGTATTAAAAATAGTCTCTTGAATGGCAACACCCTCTTTCCCATATAAGATGCAAGATTACCTTATTAAAACGTGTGCATATTGCTCATTATCAAATTTAAAAGATGCTGATGTTGTAAGCACATATTCTACTTTTTATTGAAATTGGATGAGAAATCTGATACCCAGTGTTATAATAAGTTGAGGCGAGGCTGATATGAAATTACCTATTAATATGCATGACTTGTGCTTATAATTGAAGCCATCCAAGATTTTGATGATGCAAAGCCACATTTCAGGTTTTATCAAAACCAGGTCAGAAATGGTGGCAAAAAAGAGGAGTAACAAGTTCAGTCAACATAAATGCAAGATTACCACTTTATTATCACATAGTACACTTTGTCTATAGTGTGTGCAGTTTAACATTTTTGATATTATAACATGTGAACATATCAATTATGTGACGGTTTGGTTCAAATAAGGCCATGAACATATTGTGCAGTATTCTCTTTACTGATTGGCTGAGGTCATGAGAAAACTTTTGTAACCCCACCTTGTGGAATGTTTTGTTTTCAATGAACATTTTGGCAGTCATTTTTCAAATTGACTCATAAAAGGAAAAATCATCTCAGCTGTCTGAATATAGAACATTTACCCCAGACAGGTATTTTTTTTATGTATAACAATATCATCATAAGAAAAATGGCATATAACTTCAAGTGAAGAACAGCAACAAGATGTAAAATTAAGGGCATTGTTCATTTGAATGGGAGGGGGGTAAAAGAGGGGTGGTATATCTGTGTGGTTTAATTGTCAACTTATGGAAGGAAATAAACTCCCCTCTGTATACATAAGAATGTGGACATAAATCTGTCTCCCAAATAACAGAACTTTATCCAACCACAGCACATTTACGTAGTAAATATGCGATTCAATACAAATCTGACTCAAAAAGCAATTTGTTTCCATCTTCTATATAGTTTGCAGTTCCCAACCAAATACTGCAAATATCTGGTCACAAATACATTACAGTAAGTATGGGAATTTCTGCATCCAATAATTCTTTTTCACATAAAAATCACAACAATGTAATGTTTAGTTGTGAAAGTGACATTTTATGATAAACATGATTTTAGGCCTACTGTGTCTCATATCAAATAATGTGACATCACATCGCATTGATCATTCTGTTTTAAAAAATGACTTTGTCATTATAAAATAATGTTTTTTCGGATGGATGCTTGTTCTTTGATTTATAGTTTGTAAAAAGTAGAATCTACTTTTACTAGTTCAACTGTGTTTTATGCACAACACATAAAAGGTGCACTGTCTGTTAGAATGAACAAAATTATTCGTTCTTTTTTTCTAAATGATTTCCAGTGAAATAAAAACATTGTGATAAAAAGAATCTCAATTGGGTAATGATTTTTAGACAATATTTATGAAACTTGTTGGCTTCCAAAAGCATGACATTGTTCAATTCATGTAATAAATTCAGTACTAAATCATTACCCATTTGAGATCTTCTTTGTATTGTATGCATTAATCTTGCTTTTTGTCAATCTTCTGAGATATGTTCCATGCTAGATCTAAATGAGATCAAGAACGGATTCCAGGGTGGTAACAAGATGAACCATCCCTATGCAGGATCACCTCACTAAAATGTATGGCTCTTGCTCATTATCAAAATCGTTGGAAATTTCGATGTTAAAAACATACATTCCAAGTTTGATTGAAATTGGATCAGAATTGTTGTCTTGAGATTGGCAAAAAAGCAAATTTTGTTGATGGATGGACAACTCGATGTATGCATGCCCATATGCTCACTTAGCATAATGTCTAGGTAAGCTTCACAAGTTGGCCAATTGGTCACTCACCTGGCTTAAGTAACTTAAGAGCTGACCATTTTGCTAAGAGGGTAATGTAGTATTATACTAATGTATTCTCTGTAAAATGCAAGATCACTAAATTATTAGACCTTGCTGATTATCAAATTCATCTTGATGCTATAAGTATATATTCTATGTTTAAGCAAAGTCAGATTAGAGAAATCTGGCTTCCAGAATGGTAACACAGTCAACAAATCAGATACAAGAATATCCCCTGAATGTATGTGGTTGCGATGATATAAGTTTATATTCATGATAAAATTCAGAAATATGACTTCAAGACAGAAAACAAGCTTTGTCAATTAGATGCAATTAGACTCTTTTTAATATGCACCAATTTTGCTTATTATGGATCTTATCTGAGATCTTAATGATGTAAGTATATATTCCAGGTTCGATCAAAATTGGTTCAGAAAGGTCTTTGAGAATTGGACAAATAATACTGAAGTACTTTCAAACATGAATTTACTAATAATAGAGAAACCTCAAAACAATTCTTTTCATAGCATATCAACAGCACAGGAGGAGAAATCATTCAACTAATCCAGATTTCTTTGACAACTAGTCTTACATGTCAGCTAGGTGAATGATTTCAGGTCCACCTGGAAAGAGTCATCGTTATTTTTTGTAAAAATAGTAAGATCACTTATATTTGTTGGATGAGCTGCACTTTTGTTATAACTCTGAAATCCTTGATGCCAGAATCCTCCCTGTAAATTTATTTGCAAATTGGTCCATCAGTTTTTGAGAGGAGGTTGTAAATAAAATTGTTAATGAATGATTTATAATAGATGAAGACTATACCAAAGCTCACTTTCCCTTATATCCAGGAGTTAATTCAAGAAGATTTTATCTATGGTTATTTCTGCAAACAACACACCATTTGGTTAGTCATCACTTTAAAATGGCGAGAAAAAAAAAATAACTTGCCTGATGAAGCCAGTGTTTGTAGTAAACGAAGTCTAGTCATCACACACTGGCAAACAAAGTTTCACCAAGATATCTCAAAAAGATCTGGAGATATGAATGGCATAATATGCACCATTTTTTAACAATGGGAGGTAACTCAAAAATGTCAATTTTGTATGTGATGTACATCTATCTAGTTTGATGTATCAAATCCCATAGATTTATCAAAACAGGTACGAGTGATGAATGAATGGTTCATAAAGGTAGATATAAACAATGAATAACACATGAATGTATTTGTGTATATGTATAGTATTTAACAGTATATCAGCACTGGCCAAGTCATAATGTACCCTGTAAGTTATGTATCCCAAAATACAGCATACAAAACAAAGATAATGGCAGAACAGGTAGAATCCTTAAAATACAAAGTGTGACACATTGATTAATGGATCAGTAGGCTGATTCCAGTGGACCCACTTTCAGACTGGTTAATGGATCAGCGGGCTAATTCCAGAGGACCCATTCCCAGATCGCGTAATGGATTGGCAGGCTGATTCCAGTGGCCTCACATCCAGACTGAGTAATGGATCAGCAGGCTGATTCCAGTGGACCCACTCCCAGATTAATGGATCAGCAGGCTGATTCCATTGGACCCACTCCCCGACTGTTTAATGGTTCAGCAGGCAAAGCCCAGTATGTCCAACTCGTCCATATCAATTTGTTAATACACAACCCTGATGTGTGCAAAACATATCCCAGAAGCATTGTCATGATTGTTTGTTGGATTAATCCTCCATTATACATTATGCAAAAGTGTCATCACTCTAGTCCAGGCTTGGTGCACACACCACACATAATTACATCCAAAAATGTCTCTTATATTCCACAGCATATGAGATGGACAACATTAAGCATATACAAACTTACATCTGGATAAGTCATCTCCCAATATTGTCAAAACATGGGAATAAGGATCAATGAAGCTGAATAATTACAAATTTTTGATTGATGTGAACTGACTTTATTGAATTGAAACATTATTGAGAAATATATTAATGTACATGTATGTATGTCAATTACATAATGATGTCAGAACAGTTATATAAATAAATTTCATGTACTGAACACAATAATTTTCAATTCTGTAATCTCCTTATCAAATATGATTCCCTTCTAGTAACCGTTAATTTGTTCATGAGCTAAGTTGTTTAAAGATACAGATAGACAAGAAATTTTTGTTTCCATTATTTCTCTATTTATATTTAACTCTATTTATCAAAACTATAAAAAGTATAATAGTCAATAACTAGCACGTGTAATTCTGATGCAGTGTTCTTAATTGCGGTCTATCAACAACAAAGAAAATAATATAATAAAACAAGAGTAACATCTCTTTCTAAATCTGCCAAATAAAACCATAAAACGATTGAGGTATAATTACTGAAGTGTAGGGATAAAGTTTTTAAATTAGACACATCAATTACTCTTAACAAAACTTTTAATTTCAATGATTAGAATAAGGAAGACAATATATGACATAAGAAAGACAAAAATTAGTGGCAGCCACAAGGTTGCTTGCTAAAAGTAATAAATATAACTATTCTATCCTTTACACTTCATTGAAACATTAAAATTGTAAAACAACTAGCTTGACACATCTTGTATTATTTTATGATTACATTGCTTTCCAGACCGCTCTGTGGCCTAGTCAGAGCTGTTAACCCACTCTACTCCCAATTAGTAAAAAGAGGAATAAAGATTAGTGAATTTTGAACACTTACTTCGTCCACTTTGATGGTCAGTACTGCATTATATGAAAATCCCAAAATAAAAATAAAACATAGTACAAGTCACAAAGGTCATGCATGTGCATTTACTAGTTTTAAATAAATTATAAATTGTTTTTAAAAAAATCTAACAATACTTTTCTTTAACCAAAGTCTATTCAATCCTGGCTTTTCAATGATCTGCACTTTAACTGTCATCAAGAAACTTCAAGACGAAAATTATCGATCTCTATGGTCTTTAACAATGGTGGCCATGCACTAAAGTTGGATCAAAATAAGTGTGTCGAGTGGAATCATCACAATCCAGGGTAGTATGAATTTGTTTATCTGACATCTCAGCATGTGATATTCAATCTGGATTGTACTAGATCACACCTTTAGGTTCATTTTGTCCAACAATATTCACATACTTTAACATTGTTTTTGCTGTATGCACTTATTGGGATGTCTAAATAATGACCATCCAAAGGAATATGGATAGGAATCCAAATGAAGTGAATACTTGCCACTTAAAGGTATGTAGAATCAAATTCTAAAAAATGACTCCCATTACTGAAATAATCGGTGTTGAATGCCTACGTGACCATTATGGTATGAACTATAGTTACACTGACTATATGTAAAAAAATTATTTGCAGCCAAATTTACTGATATGTGCAAACTTCACCCTATTGTCAAATGATTCTGTGGCAGACTTGAACTTCCTTAATTGGATTATGGTAAATTTGTTTTTTGGTTGGTGGTTGATCTTGGTGACTAAAATTGTAGCGAATTTTCAACACCTAAGGAGGCACTCAAGTTTGTTATATTCCTTACAATAGGCAATACTCATTCACTGTCACTGTTGCTGATCTCCAACCGAGAAAGACAGGTTATCTTCAACAAGAAAATTCACAAACAATGCTTCAGCATTGGTAGGTTGCAGGACTTGAACAAGTGACTTAAAGTACACAGAGCTGAAATCTGCTCGACAGGCTTTTCTTTTCCAAATATCTATATGCTTTTTTCTAGCAGTGTCCTTTTTCACATCGTTATGTCACATGCCAAAATAGAAGCACATTGTTGCTTGCAATTTATGTCATACATGAACTATATAATAATAGTATATCTATGGCAGGTAAACTGTAAGCAATGGTATTAGGCTTTGTGAACATTCGAGGCACACTATAGTACTGTGCAAAAAGCATAATATATATTGATGTTTCCTGGCTGAATGCAAGGTCAATTTTTGGTGTACTCCAATCTATGCTTCATTTTTTGTAGAATACATATTTTTCTTTAAGGTGAAAACATTTTAAGTGTAATGTAGCTGAATTATGAAATGTATTAATCCTGAGGATGAAATATCATATGGTTAATGACTAGTGGTATCAGCACATGCACAAAAAAATATGAACTTAAGTAAATTACAATATATGCTAATCTTTCAATATTTCCTACACTCTAAAAAGCTGCTTCATTTAGTGTTTGTTTTTAAAAAAATTAGAGTTGCAATGATTATGTACTTGTGCCATTTTTATTTAAAAAATCAGTTTGGTGCCAGTCTTCTTCATGAATATTTGTAAAACTTATGTTCTAAATATAGACTTTTTACTTTACAAGGCTTGTTACAGGGCAAACTGTAACAACAGGATATAGTTCTACTAACATCTAGACTATAACAATACAGGACTGTTAATGGAATCAGCACTACTAGCACTTAATGGAATAAAAGTTATTTTATTCCTGACTTAAGCTGATTGAGAAATCAGGAATTTGTGAAATTTTTGCATGTGGTCAAGAGTTTTAACCCCAGCGAAAGTGGAAGGTCATGGGTTTGATCCCTGGCAGAATCATACCAAAAAGCTAAAAAAAAATTGGTCCACAAAGCTGCCTTGCTAGGTGCTCAGCAATAAGAGCTTAGTGTTAGGACTGTCAGCCTGGTGTCAGGATAATGTGACTGGCATGCTACATGTCTGCAGCATCGTGCCCTGGTGCTAGATATCACTATAAACTGCCAGACTCGAGACATCGTAGCAAAATGACTGAAAAAGCTATGTTAAAATCCATATCACACACACATTTCTTTCCAAATTATCAACTTGGTAAAAAAAAAATTACATTTGGATATTTTAGCAATTTTACCCAATCCCTCCAATATCAGGAAAAATGCCCCTTTTTCTTAAGGTTTTCATTTAGATTACACAATTGCTGAAGGAAGCCATCATTTGGGCAGATTTCTCGTTTAGAACGGACAGATCTCATTGCTTCCTGCACTGTCATTTTCTGCTTCAGCATGAGATAAGCAATGAGTATGGCAGCTGATCTACTGACACCTTGAACGCAGTGTACCATCACCTTCCCTGAAATGAGAATTCAGTAGACTAGGTAGTGTCAACTCTAAAATGCTATGTTAGTAAACAAAAACTATTTATAATAAAACACTACATGGAAGTCAGAAATACTTTTTTCTGCTAAGGGCTGGTAGGCCATAAAATAAAATTAAAATAAAAAGCATAATTTCTAATTTCAGTGCTTTAATGAATTTTGTTTTTGATAAGACTGTCTGCCATTAAGTCAGGAATCATATTTAAAGTTTCTGCAACTTTAACTGGAGTGCAAATCCATTATGTAAATCACCTCTATGAACCTTACAGTTTCCAGCAGCCATTGTAAACAAGTTATCATGCATATAATAAATTCAAACCAAAGTGACTTTGGCAGTAAAATGTTAGCCACCATATAAATTTGTTTGTTTTTATCTCTTATCTTTCCTTTTTTTATAAAATTAACTTTGAATCAAGACAAGAAAACCCAGTCAAACTGATATGCTGTTTTAAACCATATACTGTACATACACATATACATGATGTGATAAAGTATAAAATAATAAAATCAAACTTTCTCATATATTAATTCAAAGTAGGGCAATATAACAAGCTGATAAAAGCCAGAAACCATGTTTTGTATTTTTCTTTTTTACAATAATAACTGTTCTTAAAATTGGCTAAATAACCTGAACCTGTGGTTTGTATGTAAATCTGTCATCATTGTTCAAAAGTCAGTTTTTACTGTGTGAAAGTCACAAGCTTCAAATGGCAGCCATTATTATCATCATATTTATTGCACTAGTAATTTCCTATATTAGCTGCTATAGCCAGTCTTGTATGAAACACATGCAGCATGCATCCATTCATCAAATTCCATTATATATTCCTATCTAAAATACATTATTAACCTGCTTGGTGTAAAATGTATCACCACTGTGCCTAGGGAAACATATCACAATATACAATAACTAGTCAATACCACTGTGTCTAGGGAAATATATCACATTATACAATGTACAGTCAATAATATTAAAAGATCACCACTGTGCCTATGGAAACATATCACAGTATACAATGTACAGTCAATAATATTAAAAGATCACCACTGTGCCTATGGAAACATATCACAGTATAAAATGTACAGTCAATAATATTAAAAGATCACCACTGTGCCTATGGAAACATCACAGTATACAATGTACAGTCAATAATATTAAAAGATCACCACTGAGCCTGGGGAAACATATCACAGTATACAATGTACAGTCAATAATATTAAAAGATCACTGTGTCTAGGGAAACATATCACAGTATACAATGTACAGTCAATAATATTAAAAGATCATCACTGTGCCTGGGGAAACATATCACAGTATACAATGTACAGTCAATAATATTAAAAGATCACCACTGTGCCTATGGAAACATCACAGTATAAAATGTCTAGTCAATAATACAAAAATGCTTACCAATAAATAAACATTTATTCCTAAGAAGAATGACTGTAATGAAGTGAGATGCTGATACCAGGGACAGTACAATGGCTCTAATCTACTTAACAGAAGCTAAATTAGGAAATTCTGCCTGAGACTCAAGTATCTAACTGTGATGGCAGTTTAATACAATGATCTTAATAAGAAAAAAGTTTGAAATTATATATATATTCACAAGTTTTAGATTTTAAAATGTTAATTCTTGTATCCTAAGTGAAACTCGCCTTGGGTACATACCTATTCAAAATGTTCCTCAGCTGGGTGCATACACAAACTCAAATATGGTTTCTATCATAAACATATTTGTTTCAGTTTTTTACCCACACATAACTATTATATTTGTATGTAAATCAATTTGATATTAAAATTAATGACATAATTTTCAAGTTTAAAGTTGATAAATTTATGTAATTAGATCTCCTGAATGTTTCATTTACTTGACTGATAATAACCAAGGTCAACATACCGCCTCCGCTCACAGCTTCCTCAATAAAGTCTGCAGCTTTCGTAAACCAGGGTGTCAGATTGAAGGTACACATGTCGTCTGCTTCAATGCCCATAAATTTAATGTTGACTGGGCGATACATCACATGATTACTATTCACATGATAGTCATCTTTGCCCAGGGCACAATTGAGAATGTGTGTAATACCCAGATTCCTCAAACCAATTCTGTCCAATGCAACTGATCTGACAAAAATTAAATAACAATATTATTACAACTTTATTTTGTAGCAACAAATTATGTGCGGAGAGATCAAAATTTAAATTTGGTAACAAGCGAATGTTTTGCAATGTTGCCATTCTGTATAACATGATGTTTTCCAAGCAACAGTCCACAATTTGAAATCTGAGTAATATTGGAGACACAATTTAGTTCATTCATATGTCCTTGTATAAAATGCAAGCAAACATTGGCATATGAATAAAGAGACTTAAATAATCCTTTTGGCACTTCAAGTTAATCAATTAGAAAGTTTTCAAAAATCACCATGAAAAATCAAAACATTATGAAAATACTTTCTTTTTCAATTTTAAGAAATGCATTACTACTATTCTGGAAGAAAGTCAACTCAGAGAAGTGAGACTGGCATGTCCAAAAATGTTTCTTCATTCTTGGCAAGAATCACTGATCCAAATTTGCCATAATAATAATAATAATAATGAGGACTTTGTATAACGCCTAATCTTTCGAAGCTCTAAGCGCTTTACACCATCAATAATGATATGACTACACTACAGAACAACAAATGACAAAAACAATGAAATTGGCAAACATAAAAACATGCTGAAAACATATAAGATACAAAACACGATTAGGTCTCTAAGTTTTTCCCTGCAGTCGAAACAGGTGAGTTTTAAGAGCACTCTTAAAAGGGACCACTCTGTCTTTGTGTCTAATTTCAATGGGCAATTTGTTCCACGTCACCAGGCCCTGGTATGCAAACGAACGTTGTCCATATGACTTTGTTTTCACCGTGGGAACAATGAGTATATGATTATCAGAAGAAGAGTGTAAGGATCTAGCTGGTGTATACACATGGGTGAGGCTGGATAGGTATGTTGGACTGGAGTCTGTCATTGAAACATAGCACAGAGAACAAATTTTGTGTTTGATTCTGTATCGAATTGATAGCCAGTGTAGGGTACAGAGCAGTGGTGAGGTGTGCTCTGATCGAGGTACTCTAAAGATGATCCGTGCAGCTGTGTTTTGAACTTTTTGAAGTTTCTGGAGTAAATATGGTGACGAACCAGACAGAATTGAGTTACAATAGTCCAGTCTTGAAAGTACTAATGAACACACAAGTGTTTTAGTGGCATCAACTGAAAGATATTTATGAATGGAACTGATGCGTCTCAATTCAAGATATGCAGCCTTGCATATGTTCATGACATGTTGGTGCAATGTGAGAGTACTGTCTAGAGTAACGCCTAGGTTTCGTACTGACTGTGAGAATTTAATGTTGGTGTTGCTGATATTTATTGTCTGAGGTAAAGGATGTGAATGAGAAAGTCTTTGTGTTGTGATCAGAATAGCCTCAGTTTTATCATCATTCATCTGCAGCTTGTTACATGTCATCCATGATTTCACATCAGAAATGCACTTCTCTACTCCATGGATGGTAGCATCAACTTCAGTTGGGTGGCTAGACTTGTATATTTGGGTGTCATCAGCATACAATTGGTGTGACACTGGGTGATGATCTATGACACTTGAGAGAAAATTGCAAATTGGTCTGGAGGGTCTAGTGGAGAGAAGGTTGTTGGAAGTGGTATACATTTGTTCCTTGACATTAGTTTCTTAGTTATCTCAAAGAGCTCTTTGCAGCTGGAACTCTCCGTGATCTTAGTACTGTAGTGGGATAATATGGCTAAATGGACTAGGTTTGTGACGTTCTTCTTAGCGACTTCATAGATTTGTTTATGAATAGTGAGTCTGGTGAGTCATATAATCCACACATTAATTAGAGTTTGCTTTATTTTTCCTACATTCAAACCCATAGTATAATCATAACCTCCTGGTATGTACTTTATAACTGCAAACTGAAAAACCTCATCCATCTAATGTGAATACTTCTCCCACAAAGTGGAGAAATGTCATTAGAATATAGTCCACTCATGTACCTCACATACCTATGCAAAGGAATCTTTCTCATAGAATCAGTAGGTCGAAGAAGGGCATTCAGCAATGAAGATGGTTAAGTATTACAAATTTTAATTTAATTTACCCTTCCAACACAAATTGTCTCTAAATAAATTCACAATGTTTCCAAAATAGTGATTTTGTCCGGATTTTTTAAAGAGCACTTTGCAATTCCAAAATATAATTTAAAATAAATAAATCCTCTCCAAACTTAACTGAACATAAGTAAAAGACTTATTCCACTACAATTACTAAGCTAGAAAGGAGCAATTCTGAAGTAAACAACCTTAATATAAAAACATGACACAACAAAAGGACCAGGATGAGGCTCAAAAGTTAATTTCCAGAACAGTCTAAGTAATAAACTAGATCAGGTCTTTTACTAAAATAGCTAGTGAACACATGGCAAACATCAGATAGATCAGAATTTCCAAGGGGAAAGCCAATATTCAAAATTGAAATTTAAGTAAATGTTTACCTACAAGTAATATCTTACAATATAATCTCCAATTACCGACAAATATGAGCTATTACAATTTTTCTATAATCATGTACAAAAGCCAACACACAATATAAGTTCAACACAACAGTATGTGTGTGTGTACTCTGGTCCACAAGCTGTGCTGCAGCTGTGGATCCCAGTGAAAAAAATGACTGCACTATTGCATTAAAGAGCAGAGGAAGATGGAGACAGTAGTATCGCCCAAATGTTGCCTTTATGATGCCCTATAAAGAAGAATGATTAACATGAAGCAGCAGTGGCTTAAATCTCATGGACCTTTAGTTCTTAAAGAAAGATTTATATTGGTGAAGGACCTCTGATAAGCTCTTTAGATGGTACATATATTTACAATCCATCATGAAACAGTGGAAGCTGAAATATCAATGAAGCCCTAAGGGGAAGAAAAGCATGTTTTTGACCATTCCGTTTTGCTCTGGTGGCACTGAGATAGAAATCTGGTGCCCTAACAGAGCATACAACCTATTCTGATCATCCTTTGCACATATTCAACTGAGACCGAGAATCTCTATAGATAGTGGTAAAGGTAACAGATTTAGTGAAATACCTGGTTGACATCAAGCAAAATGGATTTGTAACTGCTATTAAATCTGGGACTGGAGCAAACAGTCTATCCACAACAGTACTGCATGGCAGCATCTAAGGTGACAGAAGGAGAGTTGGACAGAGAAAAAAGTGGACTGACAACATCACAGAATGGACCAGAACAAGTTTTATGGAGACATAGGCATTGGCACATGATCGAGACAAGTGGATGGAACTGATCAGATGTTCAGCAGCACAGGGCTTCAACGACCACACTAGGTCATGAGACTGATGATGATGATGATGATGATGATGATGATGATTATGATGATGATGATTAAACCTGGGACAGCCAGTGTTAAAAGGCAGGGCATGAGGCTTGCTCCATCTTATCACAGACAAAAAGGTGAGTGAAATAGTCTTGAGTTTAAGGTTCTAGAAGAAAGACAGTTTACAGATTTTTGTTTCTGTATAAGACAACAAAAGATTAAGACAGATTTCCTGACCTGAATAATGCAACTTGTAACCTGTCATATAAACTTGGAAGATAGATTACTCGATATGAGCCAGCATGAAGATGGAAAATGAGAGGGTTGTGACAAAGATAAAAACAGATTACCTCACCAAGATAAAAACAGATTTCATCAGACTGAACTGGTGACAAAATATAGAGGATACAAACATTGAAATTAAAAAATGTCCACTGTCCATGCTCTCTGGTTGGGGATTGGAGAACGAAAAAGGGAAGTCTGTTGTTGAGCCTGGTCACAATAAAAATCCACCAGATGCTTCCCCCCCCCCATATGTGAAATGTGAGTCTCTTATGGAGTGTTGTAGACACAATTTCAATAGGACCATTTCCCTGCAATGGACAGACTGAATGCTGCTACATTAAAAATAATGCAGTAATATTTTTAGCTTAAGTAAATTAAATATTTCTTTTCACTTCATTTTTAGTATGTACATCTAATTTTTTCAAATAGTGATGTTAAAGGAAACAAAAATATAATACTAAACTTCTTAAAAACCATAGTGCCACATATGGTATTTCAATTCAAATAAAAGGTGGGTTTTTTTTTGTCACAGGGTTTATAATGCACTGTGTCATGTTGAAAATACTATGATAATAAAGGACATTATAATCTTCATAGTTCATACTACACTTACTCTTCACCAAGATAAATATTTGGGTAAGGTTCATTGTAGGCCTCATTTGGAAGCATGGTCAGACCACCAGATGGTGATGTTATAATTTCAAAAAGTTCCTCTATTGTGCAGGGTCGATCATCTATATCATCAAGCCTAGGTTTAGCTCGACCAGAGACCATGGAACTGTCATCTTCATTATCGTTATCACCCATGGCTTGGGGTTACTCAAACTCTGTCATATCTACATTTCAATGGTGGCTGTTTATGAGAGAACAAAAAGTACAAGATATTTAATGAAAAAGCGATTTTATTTACAATGAAGACAACAAGTAATTTTACAGTGAAACTTTCATTACCATATGTACTTGCTTATAAGATGAATTCAACTGCAAACTTCACAGAACCAGATCTGCTGGCACACAATGCGCTGGCAGATCGAGGTCTGTGCAGCTTGTTAGGAGTAATCAGTAGATCAAACAAAATAGACCTTGAGCTGCAAGCGCATTATATGACAGCAGATTAGAATCTTTGTTGTTTGTACTTCAAGTAGACTTATAAACACCTACATGTGTACTACATCACAAATTAAATTATCTGAAGTTATCAATTTTGGTTTTCCTTGATAATTATCATTTGGACTGATAATATATTAAAAGAGAAGAAACTGTATGTGTGGTGAAAAATACATGTCCAGATGATTAGGCAATTATTTTCACTCCCTGTGATGATTAGGAAATGTTTCACTACATCTACATTGCATATTTATTGAATTGGGGAGCTGATCAGAGAAAAAACATTTCTTTAGCAAATGTGAGTTCAGACAGTTTTCCCCAAAAGATCTCAAACTAACCCCCTTCCCAAACATAAAATGGTTTGTACACAAAGTTACCAACAAATCCAGCCTCCTGCTGCATGGCTGCGACAAACTTGCAGTTTATCTGCTGCAACATTCTCACAATGTAATTTTTTTATGCAAGTTTGCAGCAAACTTTTACTTCATTATGGACAACACTGTCATGATGATCCTAGGAATGTTTACCTGAACTGTCAGATATAATCAACAAAGACACATTTAAATAGTAAATCCTGTCATATTAAATGGTAAATGACATGACCAAATGAAACAATCACAAAGTGAGCAAGGAATGGTATGCACATTATTAACAGCAGTTAGCTGCACAGTAAACCTAGGCAAATAATAAAACCGTTTAGTTCCTAACTGCTTCAATTTAATGACATCTTATCAGTTTATGTAAATCGCGCAGACAGTACCTGGACGTTTCGCCCCATGGACGTTTCGGCCCAAGACAATCGCCCCACTTCAGTGGACATTTCGCCCCACCTGATACATGGACGTTTCGCCCCATGGACGTTTTGACCCATGGATATTTCAACCCACATCAATAAACATTTAATTTCATATTCCACTCTCTCTCTCTCTCTCTCTCTCTCTCTCTCTCTCTCTCTCTCATTATGGAAATCTTTAAGATCGACAAATATAACAGACAACATATACTCTTCTTAGAAGGAAATTTCAATAGACTTAATTAGACAGATTAATGACTACATTACAAAGACGATGCTTAGATGTGGACAAATAATTACGATTAAGAAATAGGGAAAAACTTTTCTTTCTTTTATTTATTGTTAAAAATTTTAAAATTAAAAAAATGTAAATTAAAAAAAATATATAATTTTAAAAAAATAAAATAATAAAAAAATAAAAAAGGTGATGGGCCGTACTGCACAGAGAACCCAAATTCATGGGATAATAAACCATTCTGAATGATTTTCAAGATTAAATAACTAAACTAAAAAATGAAGACCAAACTTGAGATGGGAGAAGTACAGCCAAAAATAAAAAATATACAGACCCCAACTCAAGATCAGTCGGACTATATGAAGATAAATATAGAAAGTAAATTGAGACACAGTAAAAAAAAAAAACATCTAAATAAAACACCTCACTTTACCGAAATTCAAAATTAAATAAAAAATAAACGTATGTACTACCTTAAAAAAAATGATGAACGTGATGATCCTATTAGAGGTAGAAAGACTGAAATAAGACAACTGGTCAAATTCGAACGAAAAGGCTATCCTAACAAGAAAACAATGTAGATATACATGTATAGCACGGAGACAAATAGCACCAACATTATTAGCAAACACAGGATATAGGAGACCACTAGCCATGGTCAAACCAAAATTATTAAGAAAGTGGATCTGAAGGAGGGTAGAAAAATCCCACCTTGGAATACCCTTTTATAGTAACACTAGGGAAAAAAGAGAATAAAAATACCCCTTTTGAAAATTTTATATAATCCCGATGGGAAAAACTAAAAAGAGAATTTAAAGAAAGAAAAAAAACCACATAAACTACAAATCGGGGTGAGCACAAACACACATAAAACGCTTTCATTTTTTTAAATTGGAGGGGAGGGCATCTGTCTGATGCCCCCTAAAAAAAGAACGTCTTCGTGCATTTACTGCAGAAAACCAGTTACCTGTCGTCAGCAAGCCATAGATTGCAATATATGCGGCCTATGGCAACACAGAGCCTGTGGAAATACTGGTAAGTTTATTTATTTATTTCTGCATCATATTACGATCATTCCGCATTTGAACGGGCATAACAAAATAAATTATTTTTTTAAAATAATAATTTTGTGTATCTAGTGTCGCTTTCTCGCATGATATTGTTCGTGTTTCAGTATATCAAATGTCTTTCAAAATAAATTTTATCACTAAACTTCGATGGAATGAACTCAATGGTCTGAAGAAAAGGTTTCTATTTACAAGTTTATCAAGCAGCATGTATGGTCTTCTTACATGTAAAAAGGTATCTTTTCAGTTTGTGTGTGACCTGTGCAATTCAAAACCTGAGGTAAGATTTCATGACAAACAAAATATTTTAAGAATGGAGACATTCTAAAGTAACTGCTTCCCATTTGCATTCGATGTACTTAAGCTACGGTTAAACAAAAATTGTGAACAAAGCATGGCATACAAAATAAATAAATAAAATCTGAACACATCCAATGATTTTTTTAAAAAAAGAAAAAAAATGTTTCTATTATTAAATATGTCGTTGTTTTTCTTGGGCCACACGACATTCCATTCTAGTTGACTAGCTCCTTTTGATTTTAGATGTAATGCACTGTTTACAGGCAGATTGCCACAATGTTGAAATGGACTTTAGCGCCATATCAAATACATCTTCCAGATTTGAACTGAATACTGATATAGCACGGGGGCAGATGGAATTCAATATGGATTTATATAATATTATATTATTATTATATATTATTATATAATAATAAGCATAGGGAATTCAATATGGATTTATATAATATATTATTATTATTATTATATATTATTATATAATAATAAGCATAGGGAATTCAATATGGATTTATATAATATTATATTATTATTATATATTATATAATAATAAGCATAGGGAATTCAATATGGATTTATATAATATTATATTATTATTATTATATATTATTATATAATAAAGAGGATTTTTGAGCAAGGTGAATGTTATTTTTTATTTGGATCGTACGAGTGCTTGCATACGTCTTTATGTGTAAATACCCTATTCAATATACATGTAGTTGAACTTGGTTTTCTAGTTATTGCTTATATGTTTCCAGCATTTTCTGAAAGGTTCCAACATATTTATAATTACAAGCTAGATAGAAGTCAACACTTGAAAGACATTTTAGCAAATGACCAGCACCACATAGTGAATGAGTTTATGGTCAACACTGATGCTGCATCAACATTTGCAGCCGATATTATATCTTCATTTGATGTTCAGCGTTCATATTTTTTATAAATAAAAAAAGAGAAACAAGAACAAATAGGATATAATGTGTTTAAAACCTCATATTTATGGGGGACCGTTCCTGTGGCCTAGTGGTTAGGACATCCGCCTATGATGCGGGAGGTCGTTGGTTCTATCCACGACCGAGTCATAGCTAAAGACCTGTAAAAATGGTACTAACAGCTGCCTCTTTTGGCGCTTAGCATTAGTGTTAAGACTGGTCGGTCAGGTGTCAGAATAATGTGACTGGGTGGGGCATCATGCTACATGTCTGCGGTAATGATGCCCCAATGCAATAACCAAAATAAACTGCCACACTGCACACTTTGGTACGAGTCGGCCGGGAATCGAACCCACGATCTCCCGATTCCGCGGTGCATGCTCTAACCACTAGGCCATCAAAGCGGTCTTCACCAGTTTGTGTAACAGCGAAAATAAAAGTACTGCAGTATAGAAAATTATCACTGTAAACGATAGATCAGTCTTATTACATAAATGAAGAAAAAGGGGAAAATATCTGACATAATGGCACACGGAATGTAATTGAAATATGAGAGAGAGAGAGAGAGAGAGAGAGAGAGAGAGAGAGAGAGAGAGAGAGAGAGAGAGAGAGAGAGAATTATGGGGTATGAAATATTAACGGTAGGCCCCTAAACTTAAAATGAAGACAATGGTGTAATGCTGATGAATTTCTAAAAATGTCCGATATTTCCATTGACGTGGTCCATGTACCAGGTGGGGCGAAATGTCCACTGAAGTGAGGCGAAATGTCCATTGAAGCGGGGCGAAATGTCCTTGGCTGAAACGTCCATAGGGCTAAACGTCCATAATCCGTGCAGACACGTGGAAATTTGAGTTACTAATGGAGCTTTATGAATGAATATCTACTACATGTACATTCACAGCCTCAACCCCAAAAAAATATGTTGCTGTCACTAATGTCCATCTCCATCAAGTTGAAATAAACGTACAGATTTCTCAAGATGGCATTTATCGGTCCGATACATTAGCCCTCTAAAACTGCTTATATTATTGACGGTTTTCGATCACTATAATTACAGGTTGTGAGCTGATAGCTCAGACATTTGGCTATGTATCCCTGTCAGCAGTTTGACTAAATATCATACCTTTAAGGAATGCCACATAGTCAAATGTCTGAGCTAAATATCGGTACCCAATTTATTACTCCAGGCGAAATGTGGCTTGAAATAACAGCGTTTATTCTTAAATGGGTCGTGCGAGAAAGGAGAGAAGTGTCCTCCCTTGTAGTTATTATATAGTACATGTATAGGACCGGTCGATTGTAAGCAACGATACGAGCCCCTGTGGTCACAGCGGAGTATCCGTCAATGAATCAAGGGATGGAGGTCTAACCGGTAACACTCGAGAGTCGAGAATCGGGCTTATTCTACTCCAAAAATCGAAATCGAAAAATTGCGAGAATATTCCGATTGATGAAACGGGAAGAAATATCAAGATTAGCAAGAAGAATGCGAACAGGATTTGCAACGTACATTAAAGAAAATCAGCAACAACTGCATTCAGCGGACAAGCTTCGTCTGTCTGCCAGTTAACAATTAATATAGGCTTAATACATAAGGAGAGGAAATCCGTAACTGCTTTTTATAGATTGTGACGTCATGGATTCCCCGAAAGTTGGACGCTGGTTTCGGTTTTGATTACATGTCAGGTATGGCTGATGGATGTGGTCCAGATTTAAAGTTTGGGAATATTGGCTTCTGCAAATTTACCAAGCATTTTCTACTCAACTCTGTAAGGTATAGATTTAGTCTTTCAGACTGCGAGATTTGTGTCATGTTCTTAAAAACTAAACTCTTAATTAAACGTGCAGAATTAACAGTAAATGAGTAATCTTCGGTTTTGACGCAAATAATCATTTACTTACACCTTTTCAGTGGCAGACTCCTATTATCGTGATACCTCTTATTTAATCCGAAACATTATTTGTTTTAGAAGGCATACATATCAAATGACATTGTTGTTCGGAAACTTGTAAAATACATTACTGTATAGTCATATAATAAAACATTTTCTCTGCCTCATTATTTATCCGACATTATTCATTACTCATGATTAGTGGTCCAGAAACTAGTAATAAACAATTAAAACAATGAAGCAGTAGGGACAGAGAATATTTGGTTGGTCTACTGATTGCTACTGAACATTTCCATTTTGCATGGCACATCTTTCTTGTTTCAGAATTCGTCATGGGTATCAAAAGAACAGATGGAGGGATAATACATGTTAAAATAAATAGTCACAGCAGTGCTGAAATATCAAGCCAAGTCAGGTATTATTTGTTTTCACAATATTAATATAGCAGTACTGAATTTTTTAAACTGACATTACTAAAAGGCTTGTCTTTTTACAACCTGCAGGAAATTAAAATGAAACATTGAAATACATTTGCTTGCTTCTAAAGTTTATAAATCATGTCAAGCTCAGATTTATCAGTTTTACATTTGAATAATAATTCATTTTTGGACGAATATATGACTTGTAGTATAGACTGCGCATTTCTATATGTAAATATTTCTTGATTCTGCTGAGTAGGGCAATTTTGGATGACAATGTTTTACAAAGGTTATCAATATGGTCATTCCATAATAAACTATTATCCACAGACACACCTAAAAGTAGTGTTGTTCCGATTATCGATTATAATCGATCATCAGTTGGTTGAACAGATAATCGATAGTGAACTCTATAATTGATAGTGTGTAAAGAGAGACCACCTTTTAGATGTATGCAAAGCACAAAGGTTAGTAAAACTCCTAGCCACTAAAGTTGACCTGAAATTTATTACTTCCCTTCACAACTACAAATATGAAACCTTATGATTCATAATTAGGAAGATATAGTTATTATTACATGGTCAAGTTGTTAAATTGTTGAGTTAATACATTTAAACACATTTTGTTGATTTGTTTCAGTTAAATTACAATATCTTTTGTAGTATTTATAAACAATGACAAACAAAAAAAACCCCACGTCCTTCTATACTTTAAATTACATACACATCACATGTAAACAAAAGAATTTCGTGGGATTGTAGCAATATTTCAGTTACATATGACTGATCAGCCATAAAAAGTTGCATTCATTTAACAAAGTTGTAGAACGAAAGTAACACATAATATAATATTGTTGTCAGGTTAAAGTATACATGTCATTAAAAGAGATTACTCCTGTACATTTATAAACATATTGAACTCTTGATCAAAGATATAACTATTTAAAAAAAAAATTAAAATTTGCTCTTAGTAACCGATTATAATCGATGATCTGTTGTTTATCGATTATGAATTTCTGACCGATTCCCATCACTACCATAAAGCCTTTCATGTTTGACATTTTCTAACGGATGATTATTTATTGCAAGTGATAGTTCTGGGTTCCTTGACTTGTGTAGCTTTTGTGATGTCCCCAATATCATATATTTTATTTTACATTCATTAATTACTATCCTATTTTGATGTGCCCAGTTTTGGACTTTAATAAGGTCCGAGTTTAATCTTGTTTGGATAACTTCAGAATCAGAACTCAATGATGACCTAAAACTGGGCCCTGATGGACTCCTGAATGAATAATGTGTGAGTTTGAGGGCTAATATTTCATGCTTACTTGTTGAGACCTTTGACCTTTAGATATTATCAAAACTAGTTTAAAGAAGGATTGTTGAACATGTAACAGTTCAACTTTTGCAGCAGAAATTCATGATCAACAAGATCAAAGGCTTTCTTGAAGTCACGGAAAATAATCCGTCATATGTCCATTATCCATTTCCCAAAGATTAATTAATTTGGTAAGTTCTGTTAATTGTCTTTAACAGAATTGTGAACAGCACAATCTGGAGGGACCATGAAATGTAATATGTGACTTGAGTACAAGCCTACTCTATCTGGAAGGTATACAATGCCATGTCCATCTCAAGTTTAACTCTTACTTTATCTGGAGGGTAGAAAATGTACTGTGATTCAAGTTCATATTTACTTTATCTGGAGGGTATAAAGTGCCACATATGTCTCAAGTTTAAGCCTACTTTGAAATTATTTGGAGGACAGAAAATGTCATGTGACTCAAGTGCAAGTCTACTTTATCTGGAGTGATGTTTTAAGGGAATAGTGTAATGATGATAGCAGTATATTGGATGATTTAATAAATTTGATTATTTATAACACCATTGATATTAATGATACCAATTATTAGTTTAAGGCTAATTATTTACTGCCATTTTTATGAAAGCACCTGCAAAATCCATACCATTGTTAAATTCCAGCCAACAGTGTTACACTAGACTTTTGATAAAGCTAAAGCATGCTTTTAAACTTAGAAGAGAGGTCAGATATTAAAGTACAAAATTACATAAATTCCCCAAAAATGTTGCATTAAGAACTAGTGATGTAAAAGTCAGAAATAAATATGAAAGCTATACAACAGACAAGGAAATAAATTTTGAATGGATTGCATTTAAACTGAATGGTTTGCACAACAATAATCCAATTTTATTTGTAAAACTAATGATAAATATAGAAAATTTAACAACATGAAATCTAATAAGAATAATAATATTTCAGTTGCAGAATGACTCCATGTTTTGAAGAGGTTCATGATAAAAGAAAAGATACAGCAACTACACAATTTGGAAGAACTAATAAACAGAACATCAATAAAAATGATTTAGACTTTCGTATTCGATCATCTTGTTAGGGCTTGGTAAAAAAGAGTGCATTTTAAATCTGACAAAAAAGAATGATGGAATTGGATTAAAAATTAGGTTTTAAAATTGGCAATAGTTTATGTCTTTTACAACTAGTTACACTTTTTAATATTATTCTTAGTTATGGTGAATGTTCCAAACTATGAAACATAGGAATATTTTTTTTTGTAAAGAAGAAAGGTTATTCATATCACTGTAAAAACTGTGGGATTAGTTTGTTTGCCTCGTAGTTATTCTCTTCCTTAATACATTTTTTTCTTCATTTTAGAACTTTACTTTTTAATAAGCTCTATATTGTTAGAATTGATCTTTCTGTTCACTCCTAACAACACACACACACACGCATGCACGCACGCACGCACACACACACACACACTTAGGGTGCCAAGATTTAGTGGGTGACAAAAATGTTGTTGGGTTATTCATTTTTCTCCATTAAATATGTAAACTAATAATGGAATTAATAAATTATCAAGCTGAATTGAATGTATATTAATACTTATGAACAATTTATAATAATCAATGCTCCAGGGGGTTGGAGGTGAAAGGTTCACCAAAGGTGCCAAATACCCTTTTACCGGACATGCATAAATACACACACAAACCATAGCCTGATTGTCCCTAAATGATAACTGTGTTGATTTGATGTCCAATATGGTAACCATAGCAACCAACTTGAATATATTGACAGCATTATTCATATTAACAGTGCCACATGTTATTCTCACCTGAAGACTTCTTTTGATGTCTATTTGATCCTAAATAAAAATGGTACCTGACTGGTACATCTAATGTGGTGGCCACTACTGTCATCTTGTTATTGCTACTCCTGTTAATGAAATTTTTACTAAAAGACTATTTGTAGTGTTTACTGTCGGCTTTAATTGAAAATTGTGCCAATCTGATTTTCAGTATGGCCACCACAGCAGCCTTCTTGAAAATCCTGTTATTGCTATCCTTCCATCACAAAACCATTATATTGACATGGGGTTTTCACCAGAATCATTTTTATTATGTCTCTTTGATTATAATTAAAATTGGTTTATAAGATGTCTAATATGGTTGACACATTGACCTTCTTAAAAATTTTGTTATCGGTCCTATTCCAGAATGATTGATCATATAAACATGGGATTTTCACAGAAAGATATTTTATCTTGTCTTGTGGGTACTAAACCAAAATGGTGCTGATCTGACATCACAATATGGCCACTCTTGGTAGCTGTCTCAAAGATTGACATGGGATTTTGCAAGCAGATGTCTTATAAAGTCTAGTTGGTTCTAAAAGAAAATTTCGCTGATGTGATGTATAGTATAGCTGGCACAGCTGCGATCTTGACAATTTTGTTATCACTACACCTACTAAATGGATGGTGGTGCTAAATGAAAATAATCTGATGATAGCTATATTTAATGTAGCAGCAATGTTAGCAATCTTACTATTGCCACACCTGATCAAGAAATTATATTGACATCAGGTTTTCTCCCAAAGACTTCTAAATTGAATAATGCTTCTCACTGGGCAGTTGAATTGAAGAAATGGTCTTATATTTAATTCCTGAAAATTCTTTTTTTTCTGACATTAAAGTAGTGAGACACTTGTTTGTAAGAGACAGAGGAAGAATTTTCTATTTGACATTTTTTGGAGACCAGAATTTTTTTCCCAGAATATCCCCAAACAGCCAACCAAAATTAGTCTCTTTGAATCTGTTTTTACGTGTCTGTACATGAATGCAGAATAACCACACCTTAACTTCAGTTTTTTTTATATGTGGTCATTTTTGCAAGTATCGTTGGCTACCAAGTCAAATTACGTGGTATGTGGATATATATTTTGATGTGTATGGCATCAATTTGCCATAGTTTCATGTGCTTGACATGTATACCATGAGAAACTTCGTGTCTATATGTTTGTGAAAAGTATGATCCAGTGAGAAACTCCTGTGTTATACTGCCCACTTACTTTTGAAATAATAGAATTATTAATTTTGATAGCATATTCATCAAGTTTTAATTTTCAAATTACATTACAATTATTAAATTCTAGCATTATCATAGATACCGGTACTTTATGGCAAATTATTTTTTTAAAATAATGTTTTTAAAATTGAGGACAAGAAACAGTAAAAACCATCAAATATAATACATGAAATTAATTTCTGTAACTAATATATTTAAAGTACTTTTATTTTATGTTCTTACATGGAAGTATTACAAACCATTTTCCTATTATTATATTCTAGATTGTATATAAAATATATTGAAATGTACCTCCACCACAACATCCACCTCACCCATTTAGAGATGTAAAAACTAAACTTAATATAGTATTTGAAGAAACATATATAATGGGATGTGGGGAATGTTTGAGCATCCAGTTTCAATAAGTTCTTTTCAGGGTAACATTGAATATATATATATATATATATATATATATATATATATATATATATATATATATATATATATATATGTGTTTGTGTGTGTATGTATATAATGAAAGTGCTTTTAAGATGCCCTTGCTGGTTGTTTGATAATTGAATTTATGCTGCCAGTTTAAGCTATTGGTTGAACTTTGGCATTACATGAGTTAGGTGTCATATTCTTCTATTTTAGACACATTTATACCACAAAAACCAAACCAATCCAATTATTTTTGGGTCTTTTTTTCCCCAGAGTTATGTAATGGTTTAGTGAAAAGGATAGATACAAGATCTGCAGCATGGCATCCCTTCCTATGCAGTGTGTACTGTGTTGTAAAGGACCATTTTCAGGAGTGCAGTCTGCAGAGTCACACTTTTCAAGTGCAGCACACAAAAAGAAGGTGACTTCACAACAAGTGCAGTCTAGTTCCTATTTCTGTGATATATGTAATGTGCAATGCTATACAGTGATTGTGTTACAAAATCATTGTGAGAGCCCAAGACATAAAGCAATGGAAGAGAAAAAGAAACAGTTGGGTGGAAGGTCAGTAGCAACATCTCCAATGGCAACATCTTTGAATGCAACACTGTCCTATGCATCATATCCCGTAGCAGCGGCTGTAGCTTCATCTCCAGTTGCAACAGTAGTTACGAGCAAGAGTGGAACCCAATGCACCTCATCTGAGTCTGAGCTGAGTAGTGAGCATTCACTGAAGAATATTTACACCTTTGATGGCCAGAATGGAGAGTGCAAACTGTGTAAAGCCAAATTGTCTTCACATGAAGTAAAAAAAACACATCTAAATTCAGACAAGCATAGAAGAAACCTGTATCTGTACGAAGAAGGTTTTCTTCATAAAAAAAAGACTTGTAATGCATGTAATATTACATTTGACAGCCCTGAAATGCAAGAGCAGCACTTTAACAGTGACAAACACAAGAAAAACACGAAAAATAATGAGATGATTGGGCCTCTTCATGTTGTGGTAGAAATGGGTAAGCCAAGCTCGAATCAAGTACAACAAATGCAAGTGAGACCATCCATGCGTGACTATGTTAGTTTGACTGAAATTCAACAACAGGTTCCGAATCAGTCACTGTCTAATGAAGACTTTCCATATACTAATCTAGATCTTCAAAAGTCAAAAGAATCTTACGATACAAATGTTAATTTTACCAACAGTAAGCAAGATAAAGAATTGGACACAAAGTTAAACAAAAGAAATTGTTCAGAAATCAAGGAGTTTGCTCAAACAGAAGTAAAGAGAATGCCACCAGAAGGTGCTTGTGAATGCATTATTCAGTTTGCAGAAAATCCACCTTCTCAGCATCTTCAGAACAACATAACTGTTTACCCTGGAGAGAGTAATTGGGTTGCAGATCCATCCATCCAATGTCTTCACAAGAGAGATCCACAGATGGAAGTTCCAGTTAGAACTTCCAATGGAGTGAACATGTTTTCTTCAGCAATGGTTGAGAAAAAAAGAGCAATAAATGTAACATCAACAATTGGGAAACAACATGAAACCATGTGGAATTCTTTAAGATCAGATGTCACTACCATGACCATAAACAAATGTCCTGAAGAAATTCCTGAGGTGGTTAATAATTCAAATCTGGTTAGTATGAATCAGATCACCTGTAAGGACTCTTTTCAACAAGTATCACCCGGTTTCCATGTCGTTATTGATAATTCACAAGAGTTGCTCTCTCCTGATGAGGACATAATTAGTTTGACATTCAGTGACTTTCAGTCAATGGAACCAGTGGGTTGGACCAGCAGTTTACAAGAAGAGATCCTTCAGGATTATGGTGTAAATTCTGAACAAACAACAGCCAAGAAGGAGGGTGGCTGGAGTTCGCAAGCAGCAGATCCATCTGGGAGGATGTCTTCTTCAAATCAAGGGCGTGAATATGACTTTGATGGATCCAGGGGATTTTGTCATGTTTGTCAGATTGATTTTACATCACGAGAACATGCAACTCAACACTTGAATGGTGCAAAGCATGCAAAAAATAAGAGACAGTGGGAAATGAATCAGTTTCATAAAGGTCAAGTGTTACAGATCCCAAATTCAGGATCACATGAGCAAACAAATTTCTCAATGAATAATTGTGAGAAAGAATACCTTTTTGATGGCAAAAGAGGTTATTGTAATGTGTGTCAGATAGACTTAACCTCAGAGCAGCATGCCACACAACATTTGAATGGTGCAAAACATATAAAAGCTAAGAGGCAGTGGGAAATAAGTAAAACCAGGGTCACAGGAGCGACAAACAGTAACTTTTCCACACAAAATGCACCCATGGTTTCACAGATTCCAATAGAAATGACTATGGCCTTCAACACTGCTGGGACAGTGGCCACTAATGCTGCACACAATACAGGCATGGTCACAAGTACTGCACAAGTTACAGCAACAGCCACCAACACTGATCAGGTTAAATTTATGACTACCAGCACAACACAGCTAACAAATATGGTGAACAGCCATGACGACCATAAAAATAAGGAAGAGACTCAGACTCAGGAATACTTATTTGATGGAAGTAGAGGATATTGTAATGTTTGTAAAATTGAGTTGACATCAATGCAACACGCAACACAGCATCTTAATGGTAAGAACCATACTAAGGCAAAGACAATATGGCTGGCTGCACAGGCAAGGTCTCAACCACAGAATTCTCAAGCTGCAGTGAGTACATATGTACAGCATGACCTGGAAACTACAGAAAGCCCGGTTATACATTCTGATGTGGAATACAAGTTTGATGGTACCAGAGGCTTTTGTGACATTTGTAAGGTAGATTTTTCATCTGAACAACATGCCTTGCAGCACCTAGAAGGTATAAATCATGCTAAAGCAAAATCTGCTTGGTTGCTGGCCAATCAGAGGTGTGACAGAGATGGTGGACAAATAGAACAATGTCATCCAAATCCCAGTCTTAGCCAGCACCATGAGTTAAACGCCAGTAATGTCAGTACAATAAATATAAGCCCAGAGGTTGTGGTAGATTTTCCAGAGTATACATTTACTGGTACAAGAGGATATTGCAATATATGCAAAATTGAACTGACATCTGCAAATCATGCAGATCAGCACTTGAAAGGAAAACCTCATGCAAATGCAAGGGATATCTGGAAACAGGAACTTATGGGACAGAATCTAGGACCCTACCATTGCAAGACTTGCACAATGACCTTCACAGGTCCTGAGCCCTTGGAGCAACATAATGCAAGTGAAAGGCACAAGAAGAAGGTTGAACAGGACAATAATGTAAACCTATACTGTGACATATGTATGAAAAGTTTTAGTGGACCTCTCAGTGCTGATCAACACTATGCTAG
The DNA here is from genome assembly GCA_030141615.1 of Unio pictorum. NCBI lineage: Eukaryota > Metazoa > Mollusca > Bivalvia > Unionida > Unionidae > Unio > Unio pictorum. The sequence continues at coordinate 4,356,598 of JARLTB010000357.1, read as the reverse complement.
TGACAGACATAAGAAAATGGCTTCCCTAAAAGCAGGAAACATTGTTGCTAATCCAGATGGATTGGTAAAAGATGGTGTGGACAGTACTGGTGCTCTTCTAACTGAGGGTGTGTCATCATTAAAACTTGATGATTCCTTCAGTTTATCAACTGGATCTGGACCATCTAGGTACCTTTGTGACACATGTGGCATTACCGTCAACAGTTTGGAACAACTGGAGCGGCATAAGCAATCTCCAAAACATCTAGATTTGGTGGACAAGAAAAAGGCAAAGATGACTCTCTCAGACTCTTCAAGTTTTTCATTGGATTCTCTTGTACAGGAAGACAAGATGTTTATGCAAAGAATAGTTCCTGAGCAGAACGTATCCCCAGATGAAGTTACTGCTATATCTAGCCAAAAAAGTCAAAAAGTGATACCAGAAAGTAATCTCTCTCAAGAAGAGATGCTTTCAAAGAGTATTTCATTGCTAAGTCAGATGAAGTTGCCTGAGAAAAATACATCAACCAAAGAAGTTGATGATTTTAAGTTGCTGACTCGGACAACTATACCACAGCAGAATGTTATCTCTGTTTCATGCATCAGCAACAGTGATGGGGATATTCCTATCAAACCACAAGTTTCACTATACCCATCAATTTGTAAAAATGAGCATTCTTCCATTCTTTATAACACAAAGGACACAGAGATGTCTGACCAAAAAACTTCTGTTGAAAAATCTCAAGAAAATTATGATGAAAAAGACAGTATGTTTTTGGCTGAGACTATGTCAGGTAATTTAAAAGACCAGGATGGAAAACCCTCTGGAATTGTGAAACCTGAAATTACATCTGAGACTCCAGTTCAGATTCCTGCCAGGTTTGTTACTTTGTCAACCAACTGTGCTGAAGAAACATATGGTGCTTGCAATGAATCAGGGGGAACTAAACGAGGTCAAATGTCTGACTTGGCAAGGATGACCAGCAACAGACCAGTGAAGACAAAATCTTCACAGGAAAGTCAAGAAGCATCATGCAGAAATCAAGATGTAAACAGCCCCTATAAGTATTGTTGCATTGTGTGCAACAGGCCAATGGATACTTATGATGCATACCTAAAACATGTAAATGGCAAGCAACATATGCAAAAGGTTGCTAAAGAACCTGCACCTGCAAGGAACCATCCCCAATTACAATTTAGCACAGCTACCAATAACCTCAGACTGGCAAGGAGCCATTTAAGAAATTACCAGGAGGAGTTATTTGTAAAGGCAATGGAGAGGGACACAGTCTGTTTCTTGCCAACAGGTAAACTTCTGTCATAGAAATTGTTATTTTTGCAGTTAGATGTAATATTTTTGTTTCTTGGAACATTGAAGTTATAATTTTTGGTATTTGAACATTGTGTTGCTTCTTTTCTTTAATACTGTAAAGAAGTAGTGTAGGACCTCAAATTAGGTTTACACAGATAACATACAATTTTAACAGGTACATTGCTAGCAAAGTGGATTCAACATGTACACTTCTGATTGTGTATTTTATGTTGTTCAATGAAATATGCTGGTATAATATTCTTGGACAGCCTGTACTAGACTCATCAGGTGTAAATTACTGTCAGTTCATAAGTTTAATCTACCTGTCCTGGTGTTTTTTTTTTATTACTTAGATACCATATAGTGAATATTTGTTGCAATACAGTAAATTTAGCTATTTAGCATTCTCTGAGCATGATGGCAAAAGTCAAATTTGTCACCTTATGATATTATATATGGCCAGATTGATAATATTTAAATGATGCTTGCAAAACTTAAAACTCCAAGTTTTGGAATAAATCATCAAATTTTATGTAAGTATTGCAAACTTAAATCAGGTGGTAAACCAGTAGGTTTTATCAGTAGTTTACACTGTACTTGGAATGATAGCACCTGTAATACCTGGATATTACACTGTAGTGAGGTGTAAATTACTGAAACCTTGATACGGATGAATAGATAAATGGTCAAGACACTTTGCATTAATGCTTTCATTTGTTGTTGTTGATTTAGGGTTTAACGTCATTTTTCAACACACAATAGGCTATACATGGCGGCCAGTATTAATGGTGGAGGAAGAACCCGGTAAACCCCCCGGAAAGAACCACCAACCCACGAGAAGCTAACTTTCTCACATACCCACATTGGCCAAATCTGAGACTCAAACCCACGCAGACAGAGGTGAGATAGCTGTGATCAGTAATGGAGAGCGCTTAAAGCCACTTGGGGCCCTACCTTTGATTTATTCATGGTATTATCATTTCTAACTACACTTGCAACTTCAGAATTATCTAGAAACTGCTCCGGTGGCTTATTAGTTAGAGCATCTACCATGGAAGCAGGATGTCATGGGTTCAATCCCCGGCCAAGTCATACCAATGGCTTACAAAAATGGTACTATCAGCTGTCTCGCAGTGAGGTAGTTTATAGTGATGTCTAGTACTGGGGCATCATGCCGCAGACATGTAGCATGATGTCCCACCCAGTAACATTATCCTGACACCAGGCCGACTAGTCCTAACACTAACCTCTTAATGCTGAGCGCCATGTGAGGCTGCTATTAGTACCATTTTTGTAACTCTTTGGTAAGACTCAGCCGGGATATCAAACCCATGACCTCCCGCTTCCACAGCAGACACTCTAACCACTAATCCACCAGCAGTTTGAATATTAGTAAAATACAAGACAGGCCCTGTGGGTTTTAGTACAAATTTTTCACAAAGAAAAAATAAATTCTGTAGGGTGTTAAATTTGATCCTCTTTAAAAATAAGATGTTTAAAACAGTACATGTATAAGAAAAATGCATATAAAATGTTAAAAATTAATGTAAATTAACCTGAAGATGGGCAGTTTTCAAGTTGTCATACTTAGCAAAACTTTGTTTGGGTTAATACATGTAGTAAATTAACAAGGTGTCAAAAAATTTATGAAATGCTTATAGCATGACTTTGAACTCGTTTTATCATTATCTTGTCTGCTTGAAATGGTTTTGACCTGTGATTAATAACTTGTCTGCTTGAAATGGTTTTGAACTGTGATTAATAACTTGTCTGCTTGAAATGGTTTTGACCCATGATTAATAACTTGTCGACTTGAAACGGCTTTGACCTTTTATTATAAACTTTTCTGCTTGAAATGTCTTTGACCTGTTATCATTAAGTTGTCTGTATTAAATGGCTTAGACATGTTATCAATAACTTGTCTGCTCGAAATGACTTTGACCTGTTGTTAATAACTTGTCTGCATGAAATAACTTTGAACTGTGATAACTTGTCTGTCTGAAATGGCTTTGACCTGTTATTAACAACTTGTATGCACTGTGACCTGTTATGAACAACTTGTCTGCACTGTGACCTGTTAATAACAACTTGTCTGCATCAAATGACTTTGACCTGGGACGAATAACTTGTCTGAATGAAATGGCTTTGACCAGTTATCATTAACATGTCTGCATGAAAGTGATGATAACCTTGTACCATACCGTCAGCTTTGCTAGTTGATTGTCTTCATCATCATAAATTGAACTTTTCCCTCATTATCAGAATGACTTCCTGCTTCAGACTTTAAAATCTGCCAACTAAAATGGAGAAAAACTGAAAATCTCCATGAAATCTTAAATTCAAGAATGTCCTCATGAAGGCTGTTTCACTAGTACTATATCTCTGTGCTACATTTCACTGACAGACTCCAGTCCAACATACCTAGCTGGCCTCACCCATGTGTACACCCAGCAAGATACTTACGCTCCTCTTCTGACAATCGTATACTCATTATTCCCACTATGAAAACAAAGTCATATGGACAATGTTCTTTTTCATACCAGGGCCCAGTAATGTGGAATGAATTGCCCATTGATTTTAGACACAAAGACACAGTGATCCCTTTCAAGAGTGCTCTTAAAACTTACCTTTTTTGACTGCAAGAACAAACTTAAAAACCAAATAATGTTTCCTACCTTAAATATTTTCAGCATATTTTATGTTTTCTAATTTCATGATGTTTTTGTTGTTGTAGTCATATCATTAAAAATGTTGTAAAGTGCTTAGAGCTTCTAAAGATTAGGCACTATACAAAGTCATTATTATTATTATTATTATTATTATTATTATTATTATTATTATTATTATTATTATTATTATAAATTATTATTATTATTATTATCATCATCATCATCATCATCATCATCACATGCTTTCATCAGTTTTCGTTAAGACTAATAATTTTAATAATTTCAAGTTGCCATATTTCCTGGGCTATAAGTCTATGCTTTTTTACTTGAAAGTTTGGGTTTCGTTTTATAATCCGAATTGACTTGTATATGGATTATGTCATTGAAAGTTTATATAAGTTACATTCCTAACTACAGGTAATAAAATGAATTACAACATGGATGTGCTTTCAATTATAATATAACAAGCATGGACTGTTTATTCAGCTGTGTCAATTGATAACAGGATATAGCATTGATTTGTTTAGAAGTAAATCACAAGCATGTTAGCATCGGTAATGCAATTTCACAATCGCCAGTAATATGGAATATCGTGCAATGATACCATTACTAATGTAAAATACAAAGCCAAGATATTGACCTGGCCTCGTCTTATACCTGAATCAACTTGGTGAATTCGACTTACACTCCGAATCGACTTATAGGCCGGAAAATACGGTACACTGTATTTAGGTCAATATCCACACAGTTAAATCTGTAACAATGCCACGTGATATGTGTTTTGATCCTAAGATCATTTACAGTGATGTCATTGGAATTTTAAATATTTGTAATATCATATGACACAGTTGTTGAAACTTGTATAAAAATATTGTAACAGTGTTCATAGAAAAAGCATACGAGTTAAGACCGACTCCTTGCTAACAAAATCTTTTTCAGGCACTGGAAAAACTCTTGTGTCAGTCATGGTAATTGAGTCATGTCTGCGCCAAAATCCCACCCGCCAGGTGCTGTTTCTGGTGGATAGAGTTCTACTTGTTCTTCAGCAGTCCAAATACATTATAACTGAGACAAAGGGGCAGAAGTATATCAGGTTATTATAAGGGTCACACTATGACGTCTTTGTAATGTTGTGTATGCAAACCTTTATTTACAAAAGGATAGAAATTTCCTAGACAACACAGTCTAGGGTTATCCCTGGTCCAATATGGCACCTTAATGCTAAGAGATATCAACAGCAGTGCATTTTCTACATGCAACACCTTGCATGCCTGTACTGCAGCACTTTGATTTTAAAAATGACACAACATAAACATTGCTCGAGTCCTGGAAGAAACTCAGCAGGTGGTGATTACCTTGTTTGATAAATTGCCTTCCTTGACAACCTGTCCCTGGGCTAATTTCATGATTTTTGAATTCATGTGTAGATATTAGAATATAATGAGGGATTTAACTAAGATATGTGCATGAGTCACGCAATGATACATTTCATGATGCTTGGGGGTGATCATACAGTACCTGTCACAATGTCTTATACAGTTAGCAAGCAATACAATAGATAATGTAATAATGGACTTACAAAATGTATGACAATACAGAATTCTAACTTGTCACTATTTGCTTTTTTGTGTAATGCCTATGTAATTATTTTAGATAGAGCATTAAATACATTTATATTTACAATTTCATCCATCACTTTGGCCTTAGCAAAGCATTATGGGATTGGAAGTTTTTGTACTGACTTCATATTGGACCAGGGATAACCCTAGACTGTGTTGTATAGGAAATTTCTATCAGTTTACATCCATCAAACCTGAATTTGTAATAGAAATATAAAAATGTTTTACACATCCGTTTATCAATTTATATGACCATATTTGACTAAGAAACAATTCTGATGTTTCAACACTCAGGTTGTTGGTCTCTTTGGCTGAGATGGCGAACTAATCCAATAAGTAATGTCCAGTGGATTGAGAAAAAAAACATCACAACAAAAAAGCAACACAATCTGTAATACTTTTAATGAAGAGATAGAATGCTCATCCTTTTTCATTTTTTTCACAATTTTAATTCATGTATTATATGAATTTTTTCCAGTGCTACTACATTGATATATGGTAAAACTGTCAACATGTATTGTGTTATTATGCACTAATACAGATATGATATTATGGTACCAATCATTAATGATAATGGTTTGTTAAATAAATACACTTCTATCTAACTTCGGCATGCAATTCACACACTGTCACAGAGAACAATCTTAGATTGTTAATTTGACAAGGACAAAACCAGGTACTCCATTGCATTTAAGAGAGATAACTCTGCTGGAACTAGACATGGGTAAGAGTTATCTAGTCACAACAGACCCAGTTTCACCCATGTGTGCCACAATTTAAAAAATAAATAAGTTAACTTTTTTTAAAGCCTTACATAATGCACTAATCACAGTTCGTATTGTTGTTTATTTCTGAATGCAGTGATCCCTACACCTTAAGCTCCACCCACAGGGGGTTGTACAATTGGTACCGATATACCATATAGATGAAGTATATTATGATACTGATGCATGTAGATGAATCATTACACCTATAATATTCAAATCATCTAGTCACATTTAGAAAAGAATTTATTAGTGCATGTTAATCGATCCATCTGTAAATTGAGCTCTTGTGATAAAAATATCATGTATATCAATATGGACATGATCAATAGTGCATGCTTTGAAAACTTTTTGTCAGCTAGAAGTAATTTGTAATAAAACTGGAGTTTGGAAAAAAAACCTGGTGAATGATCACTATGGCTACCTCTTAACACTCTGGCCTGAGGCAGCTTCTCCAATTTTTATGTTGTTGCGGTTTTTCATGTTATGTATGCTTGTTGACTGTCTTCTTCTATGTTATTGTGTTCATCATTCATTGGCTGTTCTGTTTCTTCATCTTGTTCTAGAAATTATATTGTTTCAAATTTGTCCCAACACAGCAACTGCGATTGTTGTTGAACATACCTCCATCATGTGATACTGGTCAGTCTACTCCATTTATGCTATGATAGACCCTCACTAATTGTGTTAAATTACTCCTTGGTGCTCCATATTACATTGTGCAGTATATTCAATGATATTGGACTACATTAATTTTCACTTAAATGTAAACAGCATTGAGAAAAGCTGTTCCATAGCCAGCCAGTGTTGAACAGGACGAAAAATTGCAGTTATCTCCCTTTTGCTTATTCCTTCAAAGTGATTTAAAAGATTGACAATTTCAACAATTTATTTCAAATTCTTCTCAAGTCATCAACTTTTAAGTCTGAGCAACCTTTATTTAATGCTCGGTCATTTGGACCACTGGAAAAGCTCTCAGAAATACTGGTAGTCAACTTTATCATTGATTAGGAGATATTTTTTTCCTGACAGAAAGGTGGATAAAATATCAGGCACAGAACCAGACATACTAGAATGTAAAACTCCCTGGCTACTTCATCAAGTCATTACCCTGTCACTCCTGTAGAGGTGGAATCGCAATCCTCACAAAGAATTCATTCATCATCTGAATTGGTCCAAGCTACTGTCATGGTAGAACAAAAGTTGGTCCATTTCTAATATTTCTACATCCCACTTCCTAGTTGAAAACAAGCTGAATGAATCTGTTTTTGGAAGAATTTTTTAAAAAATTCTAAGAATATTGAAAGTTGATAAGTGCCAGCATTTCATTTTGACAGTTCTGGAAACCCATATATGTCAAAACTCTTAGACCACATTCATGTTTTCAACCTCCAAGAGTAGCTTAGCCAACCCACCCATAAACATTGTCACAGTTAGACTGGCCTCTTGATAGACCTGATGATAATATTCTTCAAAAGTTATTAGTATTCTGCAAAATTGCATAATAATGTCTTTATTTAAAGAGAGTAACAAAGTTAGCTGAAGAACTTGAAGCCCTCATACAAAAGAATTTATTTATTTTAACTGCATCTCACATTCCACTGGATATATCAGGTTTGGAAGAAGGAAATAAAGTAGGCATTTATAATCTTAACTGAAATACTATTGAGTGCTTAGATTCTGTATTGCCATCACTAAATGATGTTTTTAACAAATCAACCTTTAGCACTAAGTTTATGGGGCATAAGGTAGTAGCCTACTTCCAAGGTCTGTAGCATCGAGGTCATGCATGATACACTAAAGTGGGTGGTATTATAGAAAGGTAGACAGATTTAGCTCTACAAAGATACCAAATAATTTTAACATTTTAATTGCACTGCAAAATACAGAGGGAAAAAAAGTTAATTTTTTGGACCTGTTTTGTTTCGAGTCAAACTTTGCCCATGGTCCGAATCCGATTTTGTATCCAAATTTGAGACTTTATGGCCTCAGATCTAAGGCAGACCAGTATAAAGTGCGCACAGACAGGTGAACTTGTGCTTAAAGTCGGATAAGGTGGACATGTTGAATAAAGAGTCTTCTCCATATGAAAATTATGTCAGTTGGGCAAAGAAAAAAAAAGAATTCCATTTTTTTAGCACAACTAAGCATTGGGCTAATGGAAAATTGCTTGGAAGTCGATGTGAAAACAGAAAAATCCTCCAGGGGTTAATATGTTAATATATCTCTCTTCTGGTGAATTACTGTCATCTTTCAAAAGTATTATCATAAATCTGCTGTTGTAGACACCAATGCTTGAAGCTGTCCCATATGATTTAAACAACTACTGATCTGTTTCTGATTCACATTAAAAAATTTAGTCCAGTCCCAACTTGAATCACAGCTGAATTTAAGTTGCCTTTTCAGCAATTTACGGTCCACATATTGCCCTCACCATTGTAAAAAAACTTGCACACTGAAAGAAGTTAACAATCTTCTCTCTGCTCTGGATAGTGGAAAGGTCTACAGTTTTCAACATCCATGACTTATCTAATCATCACACAAAGACTTTCTCATTCCTATCATTTACTTCAAACATGATGTATTAACAACACCAATATTAAATTCACATAATCAGTATGAAACCTAGCTGTCACAAGAGTACTCTCTCATTAGGATCAGTTTCTTAATCTACTGGAGTACGTAAATTCGATAGATGGCAACCTGTTTATTCTTGGAGATTTCAACTTTAACTTTTGACTGTCCTGGAAACCCATACACATTAAAACTCCTAGACTATATTCATTGTTTTCAAACTTAAACAGTCATTTAACCACCCCATCCATAAACATGGTCACGTTTTAGACTGGATTGATGGGCACAATATATATTGAATACCGTAAATGTAACATGTATAATTAATTATTTAATTTCCAGAAATTCCATTTTTAGATAATAATAATATAGCTTAAAGAAAACAAAATGCCTTTTATTTTTTCCACCTATATTATACCTTTGCCTATAATATCAGACACACACACAGAGGAGATGCTTACCACTCAATTTTAGTGCAGGATATATAAGAACCTTTACTTTGCTATGGCTGTTCATATTGTATGTATCATATATACTTGTCTGTAAGTCAGGACCAACTGTATACAGCACAGATGCAGATCTGCTGTCACATAATATACTGGAAAATCTGAGTCTGTGCAGTTTATTAGGAGTAGTCTGTAGAACAAACAAGATACCCCTGATCTACAGGTGCATTATGATGCAGCAGATGAGGATCTTTGTTGTTTGCAGTTTGACTTAATTTATAAGCCTGTATAGGTGGTAATGGATTTTCCTGTGAAATATGAAGTTCAGTTCATAACTTGCAGTTGTAATTTCAACCAGTCTAAATGCTTTTTATAAAGACTTGGTAAAATTGTGTGAATATATGAGTGCAATTGTTTGATGAAAATAATTGATTTCAATTATACATTAAGTAATTGATTTCAGACTCATTATGGATTTTATGTGTATAATTTGTTTGTAAGAGGGTCAATGGCACTCTTTTGGTCAGCATGATACAGATGTTTGGAAAAATGCCACATAATTGATGGTATATATTTATGCAAAGTCAGCAGTTTTGAAGTTATCTTAATTTTTTTTAATTAAGTTATTGGACAGCTATGATGTTATCAATCTTGTTCTGACATATTTTCAGTGCAGGCTAAAAAGACGAGTTGGATTTAAATGACCTGTTGATGATTTTCACTACAGATTTGACCCCCAGAATCGAGAAGACCTTGTGGAGAGAGAGCTTACTGTGGCAGTGTTATGTGGTGGACAGCAATCGACTGGTGGTATTCCTCTGTGGAAACATGATGTTATTGTTGTCACAGCTGGTTAGTCTAGTTTTTTGTTTTGCTAATTTTAGCTTTTTAAATTGTCATGAATGGGTACTATGAATTAATTTTGTTTACCTGACTGTTGTCCCAGGTAATGTTTTACCTCTGTATATGTGGGTTCATGTCTTGCTTTGGCTATCATGGGTATCTGAGAAAGCTAACAGTGGGTTGGTGGTTCTTCCCAGGGTTTTTCCAGGTTCTTCCTGCACCAGATATACTGGCTGCCATTTATAGCACAGAACAAACCAAACTTGTTGTCTTCTAAAATGTCAGGAATGGGAGTTGTATACTTAGAATTTGTTTATTTACCTGACTGTTGTCTTATAAAATGTTGTGAATTGGAGTGGTGTACTGCAAATTTGTTGTTTTTCATGTTTATCAGATTTTTCTGCCTTAGTGTTTGTTGAATTTTAAATGTGTGGGTTGTAGCAACAACAAATCCTTGAAAATTGGTACTCTAAGTAAGGTAGTGAATTTTCAGTGTTATCCAGATTACATATGGGTGACAGACTGTTAGTTTTATCCATAACTTGAATGATGTTAGTCTTGTCAGGTGTATGAGATTGAATTGTATGCAAGACTAAGTATTAGAATATTTGGTGAATTTTCACTTACATTTATTTATGGAGAATTTTATTGGAAATTTTCATCTAACATACAGAAGTATATTATGCTAATGAGTGACCTTAGCTGGTAGGGAAATGTTGCTGTTTCAGATTTCATGTCAGTTCAGAGCATTGGGGATTTTTCCACCTAACTTGAAAAATTTAGTTTGAGTTTTTATATTATTGACATTCAAAGTTAATTTATTATTATTTCCTCATTTAACTCTAGCAGCAGTTCGGTTGTTGTGCACTCAGGGAATGGATGAAAGAGCATACAGTGTTGCCCCTGTCTTTCCAGTAGTGTAACCATTGTACATAATTACTGTTAAGGTTTAAGTTAGTGTGTATGAAGATATTTTAGGATTTTTCATATCTTGCATTACCTGTAATTCTCTTTTAATATTTAATTCGAACATGACTTTTGTAAGCTGTAAATGAACACAAGTCACATATTTCATAAAAGTCCTGGCAGATACTGGAATGCAAATCTCCACCATACGCATGTATATATTAAGTCATCTGATACTGTTTACAACTGTTTTGCTCTCTCTTCAGCATTTTGCCATAACCTTCTGGCAAAAGGTATTTTGAGATGGGAAGACTTCAGTCTGGTTGTTTTTGATGAGGCTCACCACTGTGAAAAGAATCACCCTTTCAGCCAGTTACTTAAAACTTATCACCTTCCAATGCCGAAAAAAGATCGCCCAAAACTTATTGGTCTGACAGCTTCCCCAGCAGGAAGGCAGGATGTTCAACGAACGATTATTATGTTACAGGGTTTGCTGAATAACCTTGGTGGAGCTTTCATGGCAGTTGTGGAAGATAATGTATCTACTTTAAAGAAATTCCAGTCAAATTCACAAATTATCATACACTCTGCTCCACCTTGTGATCAAGAAGTAAGTTTTGCAGAGGAACTTAAGGTTTATATACTGCAGTGTTATCTCAGACTGAAGGAGTTAAGCGATATAGAGTTTTATATGGAAAAGGGTTTTGTGACCCTGAATATGTCAATGACAGAAGTAGAACTTCGAGAAAAAGTCAAATCATTATCAATGGATGATTTTGATGTGCTACAGTGTAGTCTTGCTTGTGCTCGCCCAAATGAAAATAAGGTGGGGGATAAATTTCTTGTTCACAACTTGTGCAATCATATTGGTATCATCTGCATAACACTGAATGTTTTAATGGAGGCAGGCTATGAGGTAGCAATGGAAGAATTGAAAGAACTTAATTCAGCCTCATCCGGAAGTTTTCAGTTCGCAAGAGACTACAATTTACCTTGTTCCAAATTTTTGACACTGATAGAAATGGTTATGAAGGACACAGATTTAAAAAAGGAATCTAATTTACACCAGATTGTCCGTTTGGTCTATGAATTAACTAATCCAGATAACATAGCATGGCAAAGTGGTAACCAGAACATGATGGCTTTGGTTTTAGTAAAAGAGCGGAGGACAGCTCATAAGATCCAGAAAATTCTGGAATCTAATGGGCAGATCAAGGAACTTGGTCTTAAGGTAGCTTGTGTTGTTGGCCATGGCAGTGGGGCAGCTGATGGAGGAATGAGAGTTAACCAGCAGAAGAGAGTACTGGAGGAGATAAAAAATCATGTGTACCAGGTACATTGAAACCTCTCTGTCCCTATCTCTATATTATTTTTGTACCAGGTACATTGAAACATCTCTGTCAAAATCATGCGTACCAGGTACATTGAAAGCTCTCTCTCTCTCTCTCTCTCTCTCTCTCTCTCTCTCTCTCTCTCTCTCTCTCTCTCTCTCTCTCTCTCGTTCTTTTATAAATTGAGCAAAAGCATGTACCAAATTTGTTTTTTTTAGACAGTTGTCCTAACTACAATCTTTCCTTTTTGCCTTATGGATTTCTCTTTGCAATAGTACATGTACTTGTGTTTTAAAGTGTCATACCAGTGTAGATAAAGTAAATCAAATTCAGTATCATTTGAATAGAAAATAAAGTCTGGAAGTGGTATAAACAAATCCGATGGAAAAATTATCCATAATAAGTGAGAAATACGCTCAGGTGTGTTTTCAAAAATATTACACATCGGACCGATTTTATCGCTCGGTAATTTCTGGAGTGTATAGATCACCTGACATCATATTATGAACACACGCCTTACTTCCGTTTCTATCGAAACATAAACTAAGCACGTTTTCCATTCCATATTAGTTTTTTTATCATCACAATCATGCCAAAAGCACATCGTTGAGGTACAAGCAAGGGCAGCGGGGTCAGGTTGGTTGCAGCAAATTGTGGGAATACAAATGCTGATGGGTTTTCCATGCATTACTTCCTGAAGGACCAATCACTTCATCGTCGGTTGATAGATTTTGTAAAAATCAAAAGAGCAAACTGGGATGGTCCGACTGAGTTTTTGCCCTTTGCTCCTATTATTTCACTCCAGAATGCTTCCTATTTAGGTATAGATTTGAGGTTGAGCATATGTGTAGGGCACCAAAGAAAGTCAAACTCAATGTAGTCCTACATGTAAGACATAGCACATGTTGATTTTGTTTAAGTGCTATGTCTTATGATCCGAATAACAGCCTTGTGTAGTCTGTTTCGATGTCATCAACATTGGAACGAGTAGTCAAAGTTTCAGGAATATCACACATACTTGGCAACCTATATTGACACTCTTCCACTAATTTATGTTTAATTAATATACTTACTTTGCTGTTTTTATCCTAGTGGAATCAATATCTGATACTTGCAAATGGACGCATTTTCTTGTTCAGTTGACATACATTTGATTTGTTGAAATGCGACAGTAGTCAAGGTATGCTGAAGTATGTTCAAGTAGGTTCCAATTGGAAAATGTTTCTTGAACGAAATGAAATGTTGCTTGCTGTTCTAAAACTTGATACTTTGATATTTTCGCTTCGTTAAAATAAAGCGGCCTTTTTTAAACCTACTTCGGCATTCCTCAACCACCATCGCATTGCAACCAATTGAAATGTGTGTCAAAGAAACATAAAAATGCGTTCATTTGCTAGTGTCAGATTTGAGTCGATCACGAGTAAGTATATCAATAACTCTTAAATATGTAGATGAATGTTGATATTTATTGCCAAGTTTGTGATAATCATGAAAATTTCACCTCGTATTCTCCTGTCAGTAGAGTTCAAAACACACTACACAGCGCTATTCGTTAGGCAGTAAGACCCGACACCCAAAACACTGTGTGGAGGAAACTGACAACCTAACCAAGGTAAACAAAGGTATCATAACCTTCAACACCAAAGCAACAGCCGTCTAGACTTGAAATGTTGTCACCATCAGAAGAAGTTACTTGTCAAGTATCACCGCCAAAAAAATTAGGAAGGGGCTATTCAAAGAGACTAGCAGCAAGGGTGAGTTTCTAATGACAAGTACCATATTATTATATCTATGATATTCAACAAATCAGTCACATCATTTACATCTGTACCATTTAGAACGTTTTCATAATTTCCAAAATAATGCAGTAAATATTTAATCAGTCAAGAACTGAGATATAAACATTTGATAAATATAATATTAACATTTGATAAATATTGTCACAATTTTCATGTTGCCTTCAACTTTGTTTGACCATTTGAATAGAGAAATCTTTTTGCTGGTTAATTTAGAAGACCTACATATATATATATATATATATATATATATATATATATATATATATATATATATATATATATATATATATATACACTGTATATATATATTTCATTGTCTGACTAATGTGTGCATCATATTAAATATAGATCTTTACAAACATGATGAGGTTTATTCCCATCCCAATTAATAAAAATCTACAAAATAAAATGGAATGTCGGTGGTTCTTCCTCCAACAGTTATACTGGCTGCCATGTATCACCTATCTTGTGATGAAAAATGGCATTAAACACTAAAACAACAAGAACAGCAAGAATGGAGTAGAAATTTTACAATATTGTATACCTCAAAATTATCTTTGTAATGGAAACACACTATTTAAACTACCAAAGTAGATGACAGTACAGTTTAAAAAAAAAAAACCATGATATTTGGTATGCAAAAGCACATTGGGGTCTTATGGAGTACATGTCATATAAGCACGTGACTCACTAAGTTTATTGGTCTAGTAATTTATTGAATTTAGATATATTTTTGTTAGTGCACATATTAATTTTCATGTAAGATAGCATAAAACCAAGCTAAGATGAATATATTTCATAAGTTATAGGATCTAAAGTATTGTAAAAGCCTAATAGATTGTGACCAGCAGGCAAATGAGAAAAAATGTGCCAATGCTGTCATCTAGACAACAAACTTCAGCACTGGAGGGATACCACTCTGTGATCAATCATTTTGCAACAAAGATGATTGGTTTCTCTTATCATAGAGTGCTTTCAAGGTAAATCTTGTATCATTGCACACACAAAAATACTGTTTCAGGGTTTGCAGTGTTTTATATTCAGTCCAATATATTCATCTTCAAATTAAATCATAGATATCAAGATCTGATTTTTTGTTATCCTGCAGTGTAACATTGTATAAGTTTTTAGTGTTTTGTAATATTTGCAAATAAAGTATTTAGTTTTTTATAGAATTGTGTATTGTATTTTGCATCTTTAATTATGTTGAAATAGGCTTTGGCTAGCTGCATTGCATTTTAATGAAAACAGCCAAACAGAGCAAGCGAGCACTAAGAATAGAAGGGCCAGATATAAAATAGTGTATCCAAAGTACAAGAACGGAGAATACACTATCAGGAAAATCCTCGTTGACTCAGCATATAGAAAGATTATGCATTAGTAATTAATGAAGAGAAAGGAATATATCACTTAAGAGATATAAATACTGTTGTACCAAGTGTAAGTACAGTGGGACCCCGCTATAACACGCCCCGTTATAACACGAATTCGGATATAACACGGTCGTGGCATGGCTCCCAAAATTTCAGGTAATTTATTACAAGGTATTTTTCTCAAAGACCAAAAAAAAAAATCTTTTAAGTATGAAAAATAAAATATGTCAAGAGTTTAATTATCATTCTCATACTTGTCTAAAAAGTGCGGGAAAAAAAAAACGTGTAGAAAATGTATTATCATTTTGGGGAGGAAATCACACACAAAATCGAATATAAAATAATCGTTGTATAGCTCCTAAAATTTAAAAAATTAACAAATTTCTTCTAGTTTTGTGCCAGAATAAACATCAGAAATACGAACCAATTGCTGGGCCTACTGAGAACTTTGATCTTTGTTTATTGTTGAAAAATGACAGCTCATAAGTGTCAATATTATTATTACTGATCCCTGAGCAATGAAGCCATCGTGTCTACTTTGTGTTTGTCTTGAATGCATTCCAAATACAATCGTTGCTCTGATAATCTCTGATATATGTTCTCTTAATTTCATACACAACTAAGCAACAGCCAATGCGGGGGTTGATAAAAGATTCTCACCAGAATGTATAAATCAATTAATTTAAGTACATTGTTTATCATCAAAGTGAACTGCCGAGCTAAACTTGTTCAAATCAGGGGGAAACGATTTATACAGCATCAAAGGAACAAAAGCCGCCAACATGTATGTGTGGCTTGACGGTGTTTTATGCAATCTGTTGACTAGTAAAATCGAATTCTGCAACTGAGAACTATAATTGACTTTGCCAAGAGCAAACGTGACATTAGCAGAAAGCAGCTAAAAATCTAGTTTTTCAAAAAATAATAACTATTGACAGATGAGAAATGTAATGGTATAAAATGTATATGACACAGAGGTCTCGGAAACGCTTAATTACACGTATTTGAATGCAAATATTTGATCTGGGACACATAAATCACATGCAGGAGGATAAATCACATGCAGGAGTCCTCCGTACGCATGCAAATAGCTGGGAGACAAAGTTAGTGTTGATTACTTTATCATTTTAGCTGTGCTGATATTTACAGTGACATAATTCAGTGGTTAAAATACAGCCAGTTCTGCCTGCTGTATTTATTAGAGTACATCAAAAGAACATGACGCAATAGCTGGGCGGCAAGTTCAAAGGACTTTGACTAGCAGCTTGGGTGGGAAAATGTGCTGAAATTTACAATGACTGAATTCAGAGACAGAAAGATCTTGAGATGTACATGTGGTTATTATAAGAATACACTTTAGCTTCCATTATTTAATCTATGGACATGTACTATTTCATCATTCTTTACGTACACCCGTTACATAATTTTTGTTTTTTTCTTTTCTTGAATTCAGTCACATAATGATCTGTGACAAAATTATTGAATATTTTACATCCATGTGTGGATATTTTCAATGGAAATATTTGTATTATGGATTCAATGTATGTTACAAGATTCGCTGGTGAGTACACAGTGTTGATACTCTCTTCATGCAATAGATTATACATGTATACATAAATTAGACACGTGTATGTACCAATGCATGGTTCTCTGAATAAAGTAATATATTATATCTGCAATTTCTGTTACCACAGCAAATGTTTTTCTCATTTAATAGATATTGATCAAAAATGGTAATTGTGCCATGCATTTTCGCACCCGTCTTTATGTACCCCCCCCCCCAATTAAATCCAAAAATGTGTTGGTATTGTACATGGTTGCTTATAACATGGTTTGGTTCATAACACGGTTGGATTCTATGGCTCCCAACTATCGTGTTATAGCAGGGTCCCACTGTACCTATATTACTTTTTTAAAAATTAAATTCAAACAGTAAAGGCAAAATATTTGTTTAAGTTGACACTTCCTTAATTTTAAAAATCATGATTTTGCCCTGTGGTAAAATAATAAAAATATGCAAACAATTGTAAAGACAAATACTTTTAATTCATGTATTAACTTTAACACAAGGTTGCAGTTTTTGGCTTGCACAATACAATGCATATTAAATTTACTTTAATTTACAGATTATGTTGAAAGTCTGCTGAAAGCAGCATTCACAATTGGACAGGTGAATGATGAAGGAGTCAAACTTCGGGTAGATGTACCACCACCTATATGTAGTATGTATGAGAAAGCCTGATAAGGATATTGCTACTCAAAACCTTCTTAGAAGGTTTAATCGCTGTCACCCTCATGAGAGCTAGTGTAGTTCAGGTTTTGATCAGGAAAGGCAGTGCGGATCCTCTGAACAGCAAATGATTGAATGATGACCCTCACTTTCTTGCCCAACAAGTGCCAACACCAACGAACAAATTGTCTATATGCTGTATACCGATGTCTTCTGAAATAATAATTTGAAAGCTAAGTTGAAATAAGTTATGCTTGTGCATTAGATCAAATTAGGAAATCAAAAATATTAGTAGATAGTGTTATTGGTCCAGTGTCATTTATTATTTTTTATATCAGTAAAGTTATATGATTCCAATATAATCTGTGCATATATAAGTATATATATATATATATATATATATATATATATATATATATATATATATATATATATATATATATATATAACCATTTTATTTTCAGACAAAAACTGAAATAAAACAATATTTGAACATGTATATGTGGTTGTTTTTTTTTTGCATGACTTATCAGTATCACTGTGGTATAAAGGTTAGATGGTGTAGGCCTCAAAAACAGGGGTTCAATCAATGAAGGTGGCATAAAATGACTGGAAAAAGTGGTTTATTTATTTTCTGTATTAATAACCCCAAAACTATGCTGTCATGCATAGATCATGAAAATAAAAGAACATGAAAAATTACTCAGACATTTTACTTACTCATTTCATTGCTTTGGACGTTCTCCAAACTGATGTCTATACTGGTAGTATACAACTTTTAAAGTATGGATGTCGAGACAAACTGGACTGAACAATGGATGGTGTGTTATACATTGCATCCCTGGTATTCATTGTATACACTTTTGACCCCTATGTCACAACAATATACACATTCCCTTGCTGTGGGCATTACCAAACAATGTCCACAATTACACCTAAAATAGAGTTTTCTTAATGCATTGTGCTGTGCTTATCAAATTTATTCCTATATTTATGAACACATCAACAGCACAGTACAATGGCACAAACTGACTAATGTCAGGAACATGTAAAACATTTAGTACAGCCCTGTAAAATTAAATTAGAGATGAAAGAAAACAGAAGTTACAAATAGATGACCACCACAGAAAAATGGGTTTATTTCATAGTTTATAACATACACTATTAGCATACATGAGAAATTCGAATACATTATGACATTCAAAATTTTAGCTTATAAAACAGTGTACAAAATATGAATTCAATTTTGCTATCATGTATCAGTAAATTTCAACAGTTGTGCAAAAGAGGACCTCCTCTCCTAGGAATCTTAAATATTTCTAAATTTTTTCACATGTTTTCGATGCTTACAACTGTGATCCAATGTACCTTTTACTTATCAACATATAAATACGTCTCTACCCATGAAATGCAATACACTTGTAAATCTTTTATTACCGGTGAGAAACATTCATTTTGTAAATGAATAGGATACTGTTGAACAGTACTGCAAATGTCGGATAAATATATTTATCGTAATTTAGACCGTAGACATATTCATATTCAGAAAACAATTACAATGAACTGTCCGTCAATCTATGTTGTCTTTCTTCTTCGTCATCTTCATCTGCAACTTTAGATTCGTCGGTATTGGAAACATAGGGTTCAAACTGGATCAGATTAATTTGGGTGCCAGCAGCAGCTTCTACATTATCATAATATTCTGAGCTTATTAAATCACCATCTTTGAATGGCTAAGAACTGCAGGACAGTGACAATTCACTTCCTTCAAAATCGCAACTTTCATGTTGAGTTTCTGAAGACTTTTTCATAATGTGATGATACCGACTCAGCCATTGTTTACAACAAGTGTTCAAAATGTGACGTCATGCTTTGTTTTCACTAAATACCGGAAGTGGTCAGCAGTTGCGTTCGGTTATTATCGTAAACAGGTGCAGATGTGATATTAGCTCCCATGCAGTTATTACTTAAAAGTTTTCAATCCGATTTTTTACATTCGTATTTTGAATATATATTCTCAATAACCAATAAATAAACTTTTTAAGTGTAGATACACTGTTATGGCACTTTAATATTAGTTTCTCACATACTTGTCTGAAAAACATTTAAATCACCTCTTTCAAGAAAAGTACTTGTCTAAAATGTTGGGAAAATAGTTTGTGTGCTAAGGTATGCAGCAAATATATTCTTTAAAAAGATGGTGGTCTTGACAAGTGAGCTAATTGTTTTAAAAGAAACTAATTTGGAATCAGGCCAGATGACCTCCATTTAGTGAACAGCCTCTTTATAGAGGGGCCTCTATATGTTATTTAGTAAGCAGTGTTATATGCATATACGAGTTACCAATAAAGAGATAAGATGGGATGTAATATGTGGGAAATAGTTACCACATGTATGGTAGCTTGACACCACATTTGAACTGTTAACATAAATTAAAAGTTTAAAACCCATTTTAGGCATTGTTAGTTAAAACAAAAAAGGGCATTGTTTATTTGTCATTCAGATGCTAGTGCTTTCACTCACTGTAGAACAGGCAGTTTCTGAGACTTGACTCTAACCTTAAACTATTGTGCAGCATGTGCACAGCTAACCAGAATATGAAATGGGGGCTTATTGAGAGGAGGGGTATAATGTATTCTACTGGGAGAAACGGTGTGTCTTTTGAGAATTTCAGATGTATTGGACCAAAAAAGTAGGTGAATATTTTGTGAAAATGATGCTTAAATAATGCGGAAAAAACTTCCCTTTGGTAGGTCCCAGTCTGTGTGTTCTTGGATTCAATCTCCCATCTTGATTTTTGAAAGATATTTCTTTTTGCATGACATGCTTGAAGAACTAATAGGTATTAAATAAATTTATTTGAATTCTTTGGAAATTTTTCTGTACATTTGAAATTTCAACACAGAAGGGTCATTTATTGTTGGAACGTATTCAGATTTCTTGGAACTATTTGAATTGAAAGGACTTTTAGGAAATAGGAATTCATTCACCATGCTGTAAGTTAATTTAATTCTTTCACTCCTGTATTTTGAGAAATAAATTATTTTTAATTATGCAGAACTTGTTTTGCTATTTCTTGTTGCATAGTTTAAGTTGATAGAGTTGTAACATAGGGTTGAAGGTAAAAGTAAAAGATCAACGAGCAATATATATTACTTACTCCACCTGGATTCCTGTTTGGTGACACAATCCTTTTTCAGAATATCACAACCATTTGTATATGAATTGATATCTTATGCCTTGATACATATATCACAGAACATCTGCTTTAACTTTGTATCATATCTCAGCCATGGACGCCAAAGTTTCTAGCTGTTGAGAACATTTTTTTGAACTTTTGATTCATTCATCATGATATGGTGTTACACTTGTAGCATTACTACCATCACTACATGTAGATAGTGTTGGACTGTCAGTATAATAACATCAGGTTCAGTGACGGTGTTGTCTGATGAATTTGCACTAAATCCAAATGCTATTAATTTTGTTAATGTATTGTTAGGATGAGGCAATGATCCACCCTAAATATCTGATGTTTACCCACAATAAAAGTTGCACTTTTGACAATATAATTCTGATTGAGATTTTTTCCATTTGCTTTGTATTTATACACAGCAATCGGTACTTCTAAAGTAATCAGTTTTCTCTGAAGTTTCAGCAAAACTATTTTATTGGTACCATTAAAAAAGCAACAGAAGGATTAACCGTTGTTCAATTAATTCTGTTTCTGTTCTTCAGAGGTCAGTCAATTGTAGGTATAGTCCAGTAACAATGCACTGTAAAGATGGGTTTGTCAATATGAACAGAGGATTTGTTTATGAAAAAGATAGGTTTTAATGCATTGTGTATCCAAGTTTGTGGCTTCCTTTAATAATAATAATAATAATGACTGTATTTAAAGAGGGTAACACAATTAGCTAAGAACTAATCTACCTTGAGGCTCTCATACAAGGAATTTAATTCAACAGCATCTCAGAAGCCACTGGATATATTGGGTTTGGAAGATGGAAATAGAGTGGGCATTTCTAATCTCAACTGGAATACTATTCCAGAGCAAAGTTCCAGAGTATTGGAAACTTTTCTTGAATAATTCGTTATTTGGTTTGGGAATTTTATACTGTTTTGTAGATATTGATCGCAGGTTGGGTGTATTACCAGGTAGCCTATACTGGAATAGGGATTGTAAATATTCAGGAGCACTATTATTGGATATCCTGTACATTAATTTGGCTTTTCTTAAACATATTCGGTCTTTAATAGGTAATATATTTAACTTACCAGCTAAATTTTCCTTGCTTTATTTCTGGTTTGATATTAGCCTTAATGCTCTTTTCTGAATTTTTTCCAACTTTGATATGTTTTTATCATTTGAATTTACCCATACTGTATTACAGTAGTCAAAATACGGTTGTATGTAACTGTTATAAAATAATTTTCTGTGCCTTTCAGGGAGAAAATGTCTTATCCTATTGAGAAGCCATAAACTTGAATTGACCTTTTTACTGATATGTTTGATATGATCAGTCCATGATAGATTATTATCTACCAAAACACCAAGTAGTCTGTCGTGACAGACCATTTGCAAATTTTTATCCTTTCATGTTAGACATAGTTCATTGCTATCAAGATTTTTCCTTTTTTTCCTTGTTGAGATAAGTAATATTTTAGTTTTACCAGTATTTACTACCATGCCATTGCATGTGCACCAGTTTTCCAGCTTGTTTAATGCATTCTGTAAAGAAATTTCGAGTTCATGCTTTGTGTTTTGGATGTCTGATAATGTTGTGTCATCTGCATAGAGATCTGTAGATGATATCGAGTCTCTTAGTAAAAGTGGTAGGTCGTTTATAAATAAAATAAATAGTAATGGACCTAGAATTGAGCCTTGTGGCACTCCATATCTAACTGTTTCAGGTTCGGACAGAACGTTATTTATATAAACATGTTGTGTTCTCTCACTTAAGTATGAAGTAAACCATCTGTTTTTTCATCGCATTGGTAGATTTTTAGTTTCTTCAAAAGGATTTCATGATCCACCATGTCAAACGCTTTCCTGAAATCTACAAATACAGATCCTATTATTTTACCTTGGTCGAGTGCTTGAAGCCATTTATCAGTTAGGGAGATCAAGGCAGTCTCACATGAATGTTTCTGTCTAAAGCCTGATTGATTAGGGTCTAACAGCAAGTGTTTGGTTAAATATGACATGAATGAGTCATGGACATGTTTTTCAATCAATTTTGACAAGTTTGGTAGTATTGAGATTGGTCGGTAGTTATCAGCATCATTCTTAGATCCATATTTGTAAATAGGAGTTACTTTTGCAGTTTTCCATATTTTGGGGACAGATGAGGTTGCAATACTTATTTTGATTATGAATGTTATGCTGTCTAAAATAGCAGAGGCAGAAGATTTAATGAGTCTTGGACCAATCTGATCAAGTCCTGTAGCTTTCTTGGTATCAAGTTCACTGAGACATTTTTTAACAAAGTTTTTTGATACTGGTGGTATAGAGAAACATACTTCCTTAGAGATTTTGCTGCTGCAGAACTTTTTCAATTCACTAAAGTTGTTTTCTATCACTGGTTCTTTTAACTTTGTGGAGATACTGGTGAAAAAATCATTGAAAATATTTGCAATGTCAGTTTCATCAGTGACTCTGGTGTCATTTACCAGAAGTGAGTTAATTTTACTTGTCTGATTGTTGTGTGTTCTTCCAGTGAGTTCATTGAAGACTTTCCAAATGGAGATTGTGTTGCTCTTTTGAATGTCTCCACTCCATATCCATGATTGTATGTACATATTAAACAGACAAAAAGGTTGTCACCCAAAAAATTGCCAGATGATATATTTTGTCACCAATAAGAAGAAAAAAATTGCAATTTGCAACATTGGCAAAACCCAGGATGATCCCTGCATTGTGGCCATTATTAATGGTGGAGAAGAACCTGGGCAAACCCCAGAAAGAACCACCAACTCATGAGAAGCTACTAGTTTACAAATCTGGTTATTGCAACTCCTCCTGAACAGAAGGTCATATTGACCTGCAGATGTTTTGCAGAAGACTTCTTATGATGTCTAGTTGGTCCTAAATGAAAATGAGGTTGATCTCACCTTGAGTATAGTCTCAATGAGAACCTGCTTATTACTTTTCCTCCTGGATGGATGATCATATTGACGTGGGATTTCACCTCAAGACTTTGTGTGAAGTCTGGTTGGTCTTAAATGAAAATGGTGCTGATCTGACATCCATTATAGCCACTACAGTAGCCATTTTGAAAATATTGTTATTGCTTCATTAGAAAGCCATAAAGATGTGGTTCTTAGCAAAAGACTTCTAAGTGGTATCTAGTTTGTCCTAAATTAAAAGTGAGTCAGACAGACATCAAATATAGCAACCATGACAGCCATCTTGAAAAGTTTGTTGTAGCTACTCCTTCTACACAGGTTGGCATATTGTTATGTGGTTTTCACCCAAATACTTCTTGCTTGATAGGTCAGGTGACAGTCTGTTTTTAAAGAGGTTTGAGTAAACAATATAAGTTCAGCCTGCAGAATCATGTACTTTTATGTTAAGATATAATTGAGTAGAATAATTTTTATCAGTTATCATTGGAATTATGAAGGGCTCATTGACTTGTTGGACTAAAACACTACTTTGGGATTATTATGAATTCATCCAATGACATTCTGGATTATATCATTGTGATGCATCAGGTATGTTGGTAATAATAATAATAATAATAATAATAATAATAATAATAATAATAATAATAATAATAATGACTTTATTTAAAGAGGGTAACACAATTAGCTAAGAACTAATCTACATTGAGGCCCTCATGTAAGGAATTTATTTATTTCAGCAGCATCTCAGAAGCCACTGGATATATTGGGTTTGGAAGATGGAAATAGAGTGGGCATTTCTAATCTCAACTGGAATACTATTCCAGAGAAAAGTTCCAGAGTATTGGAAACTTTTTTTTGAATAATTCCTTATTTGGTTTGGGAATTTTATACTGTTTTGTAGACATGGATCGCAGGTGGGGTGCATTACCAGGTAGCCTATACTGGAATAGGTATTGTAAATATTCAGGAGCACTATTATTGGATATCCTGTACATTAATTTGGCTTTTCTTAGACAAATTCGGTCTTTAATAGGTAATATTTTTAACTTACCAGCTAAATTTTCCTTGCTTTCTTTCTGGTTTGATATTAGCCTAAATGCTCTTGTACATCAACATATTTAAGACTCTTAGTACATTAGGACACTCAGAATTATTGGCATAAATTTGGAACATTCTGAAACTTTTGACATGTGATAGAATACATGTATTTAGGATTATTTAGAACTAAGATAAATACATATTTGTTTTATTTTTTACAAAAGCTTTTGGTTTTTATTCTTTCTGTTATTTGTTTCAGACCATAGTTAATTGCAACACATCCAACATGTCCACCTTGGTGGCTACTCAGAAAATCTTGTTATCTTCACTCTTTTTTGGGGGGCCCCGAGTGGCCTAGTGGTCTAAGCGCTGTCCATAATGGATCACTGCCACCTCATCTCTGTCTGCATGGGTTCGAATCTCGGATTCAACCAATGTGGGTATGTGAGAAAGCTTGCCAGTAGCTTCTCATGGGTCGGTGGTTCTTTCTTGGGTTTTCCAGGTTCTTCCTCCACCATTAATACTGGCTGCCATGTATAGCCTAAAACCAAAACAATCACTCTTATTTAAAAGATGATTTTGCTGAAATGAGTTTTTCGCTGAAAGACTTTTATTAATTCTAGTTGGTTCCCTTCAGCCATCCATAATGCACGCTGTGGTGACCCATATGCTACTCTTCATGCAGATGGTCATTTCTAAATGGGGATTTCACTAAAACAATATTATAGCAATATGTAGCTGGTTCTTAATGAAAATGGAGTTCATAATTTACTTCTTACATGGCACCATAGTGGCCATCTTGAAAATTTTATCATGACTTCTCTTGCAAGAAATATATTTTGCAATATTTCATGGGTTATGAATGAAAAATGGTACAGATCAGACCATCACCATATCTGCAGTTTTGTAAAACTGTATCTAATTGACCATGGAGTTTAGTAAGGACATTGCTTGCTCTTTGGTACTTCATTGAGCTTAGGAGCGTACTGATTTGTCCATGTGCAAATGATGCCATTTAAATGTGTATTTTTATTCTTTTATTGTTGATAATTAATTTTAGATTTAAATTTGTTTAGCACATGGTATATTTTGACATTGCCTAAGACAAATTTAATGATTTTCTATCTATAATACGAGGTCCAAGGTCAAGGTCACTGACAAATAATTTTTGTCCTGCACTAACATGCATTTTATGATTATGTTATCTCAGACATAGAAGAAAATATGTTTCTTGCCAAATTAGATGTATTGGATTTTTTCAAGAATATCAGATAGTTTCAGTATTATGCAGCTTTACTTTTGATTCCTTGAATTTATTTTCAGTTTGAGCATAAGTGTCCTTGAACTACTGGTACTCTTGTTAAAATCTGTTACAAGTGCTTGTGTCATTACATTATTAATATAAATAAGTATGGCATAAAATAAAGAAGACAATTGTTAACGGAGAATTTAAATTTGAATTTTACTGGAACATGTAATGTTTATTTAGTTTGCATAACAATAATAAAGTTCAAAACAGTTTTTGGTATCTCAATCTTGGATATTATAATTAATGGGTTTTCCAAACCAATAAGTCTTCCTCAATACTATTGTATGTATGTCATCTTTTTTATGTGTTTCCTTTTTTGAATCATGCTGTATACCATATTTAGAGTTTATAATTAAGATGTAGTTGTTCAGCCTTTTGAACCTGAATCTGGTGCTTTATTTAATTTTTATTTTAAATAAGCAGCTTTTGGATAGATTTGTTTGTTTCATATGTTTTAATATCCCATTTCAGGTAGTTGTTGCCACTTCAGTTGCCGAGGAAGGTCTAGATTTGCCTGAATGTGAGCTGGTTGTTTCATTAATGCCCCCATCCACTGTCACTGCCCTGGTTCAGATGCGTGGCCGAGCTCGTAAAATGAATAGCAAATTCATTGTGCTATGTAACAATGACAAGGAGGAAGAGAAATTGCTTGATCTTTTGCAGAGAGAAGAAAATATGGTCCGAGCTTCCAAGATCTTAGTTGATATGGATAGAAAGAATCAAGCTAAAAACAATCAGTTATAAAATGTTATTGTTTATTCATTTTGGGTGAATTAAGGTAATTTCAAACCTGTATCTTGCATGTACCATATAAACTTATTTATAAGTTGAGTCCAACTGTAAACTTGTAAAACCTATATTGCCATTGAATAAAGCGTTGGCAGATCTGCTTCTGTGCAGTTTGTTAGGAAGAATCAGTAGAACAAACAAAATAGGCCCTTATTTGTCGGCATGTTATGCTACGGCAATCAGGATTTTTGTTGTTTGCAATTTGACTTTATTTTTATAATCGAATACATATAGTACATCTATTTCTTGTTGTTTCAATTTGATTAGTATTTTGTACACCTGGTTCCAGTTTCCAGGACGTTTATGTTTAAAAACAAGAAACATGCCCAGACAACATGGATGTCTATGACAATCTGATGCAATTTAACGACAAAGTTTACTGTATGTACTCACAACGTCAAATCTGGATATGTTCAGTTTACAGTTTGACTCAACTTAAATGTGAGTATATATGGTAAGACAAACTGGTATCATGACTCCCTTTTAAAAAAATTTAAAAGTGTCAAAATTTAACTTGACTATGTTCTTAATGTTAAACCTCATGCCAAATTTGGTTTCATTCATCATGTCCTTCAGAATTTTTTTAAAAGTCAAAATAGGACATGATGAGACATGGATGGACGGACATGGGGAACATTATTTATAATATATGTCAGGGCATACAAATTTGACCTTAATTTATTTTTGAACATGGGGAACAATCATGCAAAAATCAATGCAGAGCTACTGTTATTTTTACTCTTAAGTAATTACAGTTTTATGGAAGGACAAATGTTTCAGTTGAAATTGAGATGTTTGAAAAAAGTAGGATTTCACTGTGTGATGACAGGGCTGTACAAGTTGGATAGTTGTACACACAGGTCAAGTCAGTTATTGTCTTTGCCAAATGCCTAATAGAAGGAGTTTTGTCTAAGGCAAGAGCAGTTTTCAGCTTTATTTGTCATAGACTAGAAGAACATATGGATGTCCTGTTGTTTAATATCCATTTTCCATTCAGCATCTGTCTGTCCATTAATACAAGTTGGTTATCCCTACCCCTCTTAAAATACTTGGTGAATTTGTCCATTAATACAAGTTGGTTATCCCTACCCCTCTTAAAATACTTGGTGAATTTGCCAGGGAGACCTTACATGCACATTCATCCCAAGATTTAGTTGGTCTTAAAATAGTGCCACTTGGGCAACCAGTATTGTTGCCACAGTGGCCATCTTAACAGTATCATCTCTACTCCTCTTGAATGAATGCCCATATTAATATTAAGTTTTAACCAAACTACTTCTTCAGATGTTTAGTTGGTCTTAAAAACTAGAATTCTAATCTTATGGCAGTCATCGTAAAAATATTATTGCTATTCTTCCTGAACAGGAATTTATGTTTTCATGAGATTTTCACCTTTTCACCAGAAGAATTGTTAAGATATCTATTAGCTCGTAAAGTGGAAATGGTTCTGATCTGACCTTCAGCATGTACTGCAGTCATATTGAAAGTCATATTATGGCTCCTCCTGGATGGATATTAAAAAAATTGGGTTTCCACCAATGGATTTCTTGTGATGTAAAATGGTGTTAAATTTACATCCAATGTGGACACCATGAAAACCATATTGAAAATCTTGCTATCACTACTCACTATGGTTTTTTTTTACCAGAAGACTTATAATGTCTAGTAAAACCTGAATGAACAGGATGATGATCTGAATCCACTATGGTGACCATGGTTACAATATTATAATATAAAATCTTATTATAACTACTTCTCCTGATTGGATGGTCAGTTGGAGGTTTCACCAGACGACACCATACAGTTGGATCTTTAAAAAAAAAACAGTATGGCCACCACTTTGTTCATCATTAAAATCATGATATCACAACTCCTGAATACTTGATCATCAACATGTTTTCTCCAAAAAGGTAATGGTGCAGATCTGCCAGTAATGGCCACCTGGCCATCTTGAAAATCCTTTTGTCACTTAAGAATATAAGAGATAGTTTAAGCACACAGCAGTTATAAAGGAAGAAAGGGTCTTATTTTGAATTCCTGGAAATTCTTTTTGAACAATAATGTGCGAGTCCCTTTGAGAGACTCTTAAAAAATGAAAAGTCAGTTCCACTGGCAGCATTTATGATTACCTTTTTTCCAGTTCCATCCTTTTCCAGATGATTCTTTTCCCTTAGTAACAATATTCTTATTGGTGCTAAATTGACTGTTGGTATGAACCAATTTTATGCTTAAATAAGTAATTTTCCTAAAACCTTTGAAAGATAGCTGCTTTATGCAGGCAAAAAATGGCTTCATTTATCATTGTTGTTGGTAAAAAAAAGATTGCACTAAAGTATCTTTTAGTAATTTGTGTGGCTTGTGTAAGATTTCTTCATAACTGCAGGTAACATGGTTTATTTAGCAGAAAATTTAACTCACAGTCTCAATACATAGTCTTTCATCTCTACTTGAATATTATATTGCAGCATATTTAAGGATATTCTTGAAACTGATAAATTCTTGTAAATGATCAATTTGGCAGTTCTCTGAAGAGTTAAAAATCTGGAAGGGATGTGAACTGTTACATAATCATGAGTTTTATAAATGTACATCAAGTTAGGTTGGTGTGGAGGCTTTGGGCCTTACACAGTCAGTTTAGAATGCTTTGAGAAGTAAATTACAATTAGCTTGGTTTTATCAAATAAAATTAATAAATATTTACAGCTATTTGTGTATTTTCTCCTACATTTTGGGGGAAAATGTCCATTTAAAAGTTATGGCATTTCTAGTTGCTCTCAGGGACAGAAGGGAACCATCTGGAACTAATCACAAAAATGTTATTGCAAAAAGTGGCAGACAGGAAGAAAATTTAGATTCAGTATTGTCGAATTTCCTGGAAATATCAACCAGTTGTACATCTAATGCATCAAATTATTCTGATCAGCATACCAATCTGTCATATATGTTGTCTAGTCGTATCATTCTTGAATCATGTCAGATATATTTAAAAAATGTTATTATTCCTGCCAAACCTATATTATTTTTCTGTTGGCACAGCTTGCAATATTCATTTTTTTGTGATGATTTACTAAATTTCCAGTTGTTGAATAGGAAAATATCTAAAGCTCAGCTAGGCACACTTTGGATGGTGGTGGAAAATTCACTCTAAATATATATACATTTTCATACAAAACATTACACTATGATACTAAATGTACTTTGGCTGTTGTGGGAGCCACACAGTTTGTAAGTGCACCTGGGGGGGAGCCTGGCAGCTATAGCTTAAATCCTTTTTCTTTTTTGCAAATCCTGGTTTCCATTTGGATGGAACCCAATATTTGAATGCCAGCATTGTGTTCAGAACCTTAAGGAAACAGAATTGTAACTGGACCTGGAGGGTGGAGGAGACTGGTAGGTTTATATCACCCTATTGTACCTTGGGAAGCCAAGTAGATTTCATACTAATGTACCTGGTCGTGAGCCTGTCAGGTTTAGATCAAACAGTAATGTACCGGCATGTGGGGTGGAAGTTGGGTGGGGTGGGGGGGCGTCCAGCAGGCTGATTAAGCAGTATTTCAAGATGAGATGTATATGTACCTGGGGATGCCCAGTAAACATGGTTTAAACCTTAATATATTGTTAGTTCTGATTTCCATCTGTTGGGAGCCCAGCAAGTGAAAGCCAACATTAAGATATGCAGAGCTGTAAGGAAAATAGAGACTTTCTAGTTGAATCTGAAGGGAGCCTGGTAGGTTTATAGCAGGTTTGTATCATACTAATTTACATGGGGATGAGCACAGCAGGTTTGTTATAATACCACTATACCTGGGTGTGAGCTCAGCAGATTTGTATTATACTAATATACATAGGGGTGAGCCTGGCAGATTTGTATTATACTAATGTACCTAGGGGTGAGCCTGGCAGGTGTTGTCTTACTAATGTATCTGGGGTGAGCTCGGCGGATTTGTATTATACTGATGTACCTAGCGGTGAGCATGGCAGGTGTTGTATCATAATAAGGTACCTGGGGGTGAGCATGGAAGGTGTTGTATCATACAAATGTACGTAAGGATGAGCCTGGACGGTGTTGTATTATACTAATGTACCTGGGGGGTGAGACTGGAAGGTGTTGTATTATACTAATGTACCTGGGGATGAGCCTGGAAGGTGTTGTATTTTACTAATGTACCTGGGGGGTGAGACTGAAAGGTGTTGTATTATACTAACATACCTGGGAGTGAGCCTGGAAGGTGTTGTATTATACTAATGTACATGTTTGGGTGCGCCTGGCAGGTGTTGTATCATATTAATTTACCATGGGATGAGCCTGGCAGGTGAACTAAGCAGCATGAGATTTGAACCCACGCAGACGGAGGTGAAATTGAAGTGATCCATAACGGTGAGCACTTTAGACCACTCAGCCACTCGAGGCCCCCAAATATGCTGTGAAACGGTAATAAATGTACAGCATATATGCTCACACATGTTAGAGAACGAGTAAACTAAAACAGCAAGGCCAGTGATGGCAAATAAAAGAAACACTAGAAAACAGTGACTGCTTGCAACAAAGCAGTGCTGCTAAATGACAAAGATTTTCATAAACACTATTATTTATTAAATACATGTACTTGAGTTTCATTTTTTTCATACACTGATACCCGAGGGTGATTAATGTATATTGTGTCATATTTTAAAATAGTGAGTTTAGTGGGAAGAACCGAATGCTTTCAGTGCACAGACAATATCCATGTAAACATAATTCACCGTAGGTAAAGCTCTTTACATTACGGAAAGTCTTGTCAGTCAGCTGTCTACTATAAGGACTTGCACATCTTCAGCTGTAGTAAGTTTATTAATTTCTCGCATACAAGATATCACTATTGTACTATCACATCTTTTTGTATATGTTTGCTATGTTGCTTTAGTTTGCACAGTATAATGTACATATTTCTATTATTTTTTGTGATTTGGCAAGGGATTTATATTAGTAATACAAAGCTACATTTTTTAAAAATGTTTGGTACAGTAGGATTCTTATCAAGCAGGGTTAGGTTTACTTCTGAACTTGTTGTTTTGTAAATATTGTGCCAATAATGTAATTGTATAACTCACTGTGTATAATATTATTATGTTTTTATGCCTGTCTCATGTATAGTACATGTTATTGGATATGTTTTCAGATGTCTGGTGTTGCCCGGTGCTATCCAGAGTCTAGAGAGTCTGGTGTTGCCTGGTGCTGTCTAGTGTCTAGAGTGTCCAGAGCATCCGGGAATGTAGTGAGTCTGGATTGGCTAGAGTGTCCAGAGTGACCCAAGTATTCAAAGTTATTGGAGTGATCAGGGACTATGGGATGCAAGCTGTAAAGCCAATCACAGGAATTAGCCATAGCACCTGTGAAGCTTAACTGTAGCAGCCATGGAGCTGAAATAAAGTATGCTGATGATGGAGTGTTAACTCCTTGCATAATATCTTGTAGCCGTGGGTTAATTTGGGGGTTTGTAAAACCCATTGTATCTTTTGGGACTGTAAAGATAAGTTGTATATCTGTTCTTTCATTTGCATAATTTCACTATGAGTGAATTCATTTTACTGCATGAATGAGTAAAATTCAGCATTGTTTGCTAGCTGAGTAAATTATATCCATCTTTCCATTGTGTAGCCATTGTGAATCATTCACCCCATGTGTTTGTATTTTGTGGAGTAATTTGCTTGTATTTTTCATTATTACATTTGTGCATTCTTATGTTAATTAATCCAATACATGGATAAAATGTACTCGCACATATTCATAATTAATTGCTCATTCAAGTCATTCGTTATTAAACATTGTATTTATATCATCGTCAAAAGTGTTCTGTTGTGAATCTGGAAATCCCACCTGGTTATCTTGTTATACTAACACAAGCTATGATAGAAGATTGGTCACTACTGGTTTCTGTCATTGGGGCTCGCATTTGCAACAATATCAGCTAATTCACTCCGTTTGGCTTTTGATTAAATTCTTTGAATTTTTACCTCAGTCCAGATAGTGAACACGAGTCTGATTATAATAATCATTCGCGTATGTAGATACATTTCTATGCATGGAGTAGTCAATCAAGCTTAGAATATTGCTTCGTCCATCTGCTGGTTTTCCTAATATGTAATAAAACTTGCCTGTGTCACCATCCCCCCACCGCCACCACCACTGTCCTTGTTTGAAAAAAATGGTTTTGTTTAATGCTGGTTTTCACATGCCAGTTCCCCACCCCCACTCCATAATATGATGTTATGGCTTAAACAATACCTGCTGCCATGCCCCTACCAGGTGCATCTTCAAACTTAAATACTGCTTACCAGGTGCATTTGCAAACTTAAATACTGCTTGGTCTATCCAGCTCCTGCCAGACTCAGCCTCAGGTACAGTAGGTCTTATAAACCAGTTGGACTTGCCCACAGGTGCACCTAGAAATTCTAAAATTCTGTACAGTTATGTGTACTATGCAGATTACACCTGCTGGGCTCTCCCACCCCCAGATGGAATCTATGATTATTAATGTAAAATTCAGATTGAAAGCATAGCTGCCGGGCTCACCTCAGTTATGTATACATAATAATCAAGCTTCCAGTACTGCTTAGTCTACTTGCAAGTTTTCCCCAGGTACATTACTGTATCATCTAAAGCTGTCAGACTCACTCCTTAGTACATTACTGTATCATCTAAAACTGTAAGACTCACTCCTTGGTACATTACTGTATTATCTAAAGCTGTCAGACTCACCCTTTGTACATTACTGTATTATCTAAAGCTGTCAGAGTCACCCCCTGGTACATTACTGTATTATCTAAAGCTGTCAGAGTCAAGCCCCAGGTACATTATTGTATTATCTAAAGCTGTCAGACTCAACCCCTGGTACATTACTGTATTATTTTAAGCTGTCAGACTAACCCCCCAGGTACATTACTGTATTATCTAAAGCTGTCAGACTAACCCCCCAGGTACATTACTGTATTATCTAAAGCTGTCAGACTAACCCCCCAGGTACATTACTGTATCATCTAAAACTGTAAGACTCACTCCTTGGTACATTACTGTATTATCTAAAGCTGTCAGACTCACCCCTGCTACATTATGTTATTATCTTGACCTGTCAGACTCCACCTTCCCCCCAACCCCTGATACATTGGATGCTACAAACCTGCCATGATTGGTAATATCAAAGATTTAAAGCATAGCTTCTGGGTTCCCACTGCCCTCCAAGTATATATACAAACTAAATAGCAAATTGCCCTCGGAACAGCCAAAGTATATATAGTATAATAATGTTTTACATGAAACTCTGCATAGATTTCATTTGATATAGTCAGTCAAAAGGGCACATAGCTTAAGATTCATTGTTCTGTGCTTAAAAAGGCAATAAAATGAGGAAAATGGATAGGTTATTCTAACAGGAGCCCCACAAACAGGATTGACGCCCTACTGGCTGAAATGAATTTCCAGGATGAGACCATTACTTCTTTTTGTGGTGGCCATTTTGGAGTAAGATCAGCCCCATTTCGTTTGGGACCAACTAGATATCAGAAGCAGTCTTTTGGTGAATACCCTATGTTGACAAAGTCATCCATTCAGGATAATAAGATTTCAGGACGACTATTGTAGCAGCCATTTTAGATGTAAGATGGGCAACATTTGCATTTTAGACCAGCTAGCTATTGATCGTATGAAGTCTTCTGAACATCCATTTAGAACCTGTAGTGATAACAAGATTTTCAAAATGGACACAATGTGGCCGTGTTGGCTGTCAGACTGGGATCGGTTTTATTTAGGACCAAATAGACACCTTAAGAATTCTTTGGTGAAAACCTCATGTCAGTAGTACTTTTCATTTATCAGGAATAGCAATAACAATATAAACTTCACAAGAAGATTTTTGGTATAACTCCCATTCATTATGACCATCCATCCACAGTTTCAAGATTTTTGTGTAAGCCCCCATTCAGTATGACCATCTATCCACAGTTACAAGTATTTTAAGATGATTCTTATTGCAGCCATGTTGGATTTTAGACTGGCACCATTTTCATTTATAATCAGCTGGTCTTCATAAAAGGTCTTATGTTGAGAACCCAATGCTGTTTTGACTTTTAATTTAGAATTAAAAGTGATAACATGAAACTTCAGATGGCCACCACCATGTCAGGCATATTGGATGTCAGATGAGGACTTTCTTCATTTAAAACTAACTAGACAAAATGAAAAGTATTTTGGTCTGTATGATCATCTATCCAGGAAGATTAGCAATAACAAACAAAATCAAGATGGCCATTGTGGTTGCTTTATTAGACGTTTAAGTGTCACCATTTTTTAAAGAACCAGCTTGACCTTTGGATGAATGTGCAGTGCAAAAATCATAGTAATCCAGGTAGTTTAGGAGCTTGTTAAAAAAAACACAACTTGTGCCAAAACACAGATGGACAACAGACAGCATGCCATCACATAATCTGTTCTGATCCATGACAGCAGACGTACAAGACATGGCTACATTACATGACAGTACATATTCTAGCAACTAATCAGCAGGAGTACAATGCAGTCATACGCATATATTGCATATCCTGTCTTTAGCATTATGGACATTAGAAACTGGAAAATAAAATAAAGAAAATGTGAAGTAAAAAATGGGACTAGTGAAATATTGGTCAGGACAAGGCACTTTTAGAATATGACTCACCCTGGACCAGAACCTGGGGGAGAAAAAATTATGCTTTGATTATGGAATGCTTTGGACATAGAATTCAAACTTTGTTTCAGATAAATATGTTTGACAATTGCATGTCAGCTTCAAAATGACCCTGTTAGGTATATTATATTATGGCATTTGTTTGTTCATCCATCCATCTGTCCATTAACATTTACTTGTCCAGCCCTTAACATGGTTGGAAGGATTTAACCTTGCCCAAATATGTGTCATGACTGATCCCTGTCTCAAGGTCAAGGTTGCAGCAAGGAAAAACATAATTATCTGACTTATTAGCTTGTTTTGATTATAATTTTTTGAACTACTAAATCTATTTTAATGAAATTTTGACTAGGTTCATATCATCAAAACTGCAAATTGATGGAGGATCCATGCCATGCATTCCTGTATTATTTTTAGCTCTATTGGTAATAGACCAGAAGAACCAATGGTCAGTCATCTGTCAATCTGTTGGCCCAAGCATGTTATCGCTACTCTTCCTAAACTACTTGAAACATTGCCTTGAAACTTTATACACACATTCAACCCATGGTGTGGATGGTCCTAAATGAAAATATTGCTGCTCAGACATCCAATCTGGCTAACAGCAGTGATCTTAAAAAATTTTTATCACAGCTCCTCCTGAATGGAAAGTCATTTTGAGATGATGTTTTCTTTATTTTGTCTAGTTGGTCCTAAATAAATATGGTTCACTCAGACATCCAGTATGCAACGTTCCCTCTAAGCGAATGGTAGATGTGTGCGCAATGCTCGCTGCATTGTACAAGCATTACAGAGACGTGCAAACTTTAACGTTGGATTGACAATTCAGCTGCGCAGGGATGTCTGAGTAGCTGCGCGCGCAGCTTAGAGGGAACGTTGCAAGTATGGCCACCACAGTGGCCATCATGAAAATCTTATCACCACTTCTCCTGAATTGATAGTCATATCAAGTTGGAGGTTTCACTAAAAGACTTCTTAAAATGTCTAGTTGATCCTAAATATAAAGTTGTTGCTCAGACATCAAATATGGCCAGCACAGTTGCCATTTTGAAAATCATCTTATCATTACCCCAGAATGAATGGTCTTTTTGCTGAAACACTTCTTATGATGTCTACGGTAGTTGATCTTAAATGCAGTAGTGACTTGCTCAGATATCCATATGCCCAGCACAGCTGCCTTCTTAAAATACTTCTTTTGATGCCTGGTTTGTTAAAATTGAAAATGGTGTCTGTGTGACTTCCTCTCTGGCCATGACAATGACAGTCTTGAAAATCTTGTTATCACTAGATGACTGGTCATATTCATGTTGTGCTTTCACC
The DNA here is from genome assembly GCA_030141615.1 of Unio pictorum. NCBI lineage: Eukaryota > Metazoa > Mollusca > Bivalvia > Unionida > Unionidae > Unio > Unio pictorum. The sequence continues at coordinate 4,319,469 of JARLTB010000357.1, read as the reverse complement.
AGGATCTCTTGTTGATTCTAAATGAAAATAGTGCCAGTCAGATATCCAATCTGCTCATCTTTGAAAATCTTGGTATTACTGCTGTTCCAAAATTGAAAGGCATGTCAACATGGGTTTCCATCAGAACACTTCTTTTTATGTTTAGTTAGTCCTGAATGATATCTTGTTGGCCATAAAGTGAAATGGGTGCCAGTTGGACATCCAATATGTAACCACAGCAACTAATTTGATAATGTTGTTATTGCTGAAAAACATATCATGACTATATTTCATTATTTAGTGGCTTTTACCTAAGGTTTTTGCAATTAGTTCATGATCCCTTACGATTGTCATGCTGTATACTTGTTATCCTACCTAGACTCCTGATACTTAGTCAATATTACAACATGTTAAAAAGATTGGTCTAGATTACCTATATTTCATCCTTCAGTGACCTTATTTTTTGTGTTTGAAATTCATTTGTGTGGCACTGTTTATTTCTAATCATGAAATTTGATAATTGGTTGCATCTATGTTACTCCTATGTTCCTTACAACCAAAGAAGGTAACTGTAACCTGCATTATATGATTTATTTAATATATAGGTTATGTATTTGCGTTAAGCTCATGACCACATTATTGATTTTTCCATGCTTATATATTTATCTTAACTTAATCTGTAGGCCTTTTCTGACCATTAGGGTTAAAAGTAGGAATAAATATGTTTATTCATTTGTAAACTTTCCTTATTAATAAATATAAATTGTATATTGGGATCAGTTGTCCTCAAAAGGTTAATTGTGTATTGTACATTTTTGTTGACAACATGAATTTAACATAATGTCATAAAGTCAAATTTTGTCTATAGTTGTGGCCATATTTATGAACACATATGTGAACACATTAAACCCCCTTTTTTTTTTCTCACCCAAAATTGGCCCATGGTCGGAATTCAATTTTGTGTCCAGATTTTAGACTTTATGGTCTCAGATCTAAGGCAGACTGGTCTGAAGTGCACACAGGCAAATTAATCTGTGTAAAAAGTAGGATAAGGTCGACAATTTGAATAAAGAAGAGTTTTCTCCATACGAAAATTATGGATCCATTAAGCAAAAAAAAACCCCAAAAAAACCCTTTAACTTTTTACCTTCTGCTCATGCACGAGCAAACTAACCAATGGAAAACATTTTCTTTAGCACAACTAGGCATTAGGCTATTGTAAAATTTCTTGGAAGTCAATGTATTATGATGTATTCAGAAATAGTCCCCCAAATGTGTTTCCTACTCGCATTTCATGCGAAAAACTTATTGTGTTAAGTGTGCTACATCAGCTATATACAGCAATGCCTAGACTACTGTAATGTTTCTGCTACATCAGCTATATACAGAAATGCCTAGACTACTGTAATGTTTCTGCTACATCAGCTATATACAGCAATGCCTAGACTACTGTAATGTTTCTGCTACATCAGCTATATACAGCAATGCCTAGACTACTGTAATGTTTCTGCTACATCAGCTATATACAGCAATGCCTAGACTACTGTAATGTTTCTGCTACATCAGCTATATACAGCAATGCCTAGACTACTGTAATGTTTCTGCTACATCAGCTATATACAGCAATGCCTAGACTACTGTAATGTTTCTGCTACATCAGCTATATACAGCAATGCATAGACTACTGTAATGTTTCTGCTACATCAGCTATATACAGCAATGCATAGACTACTGTAATGTTTCTGCTACATCAGCTATATACAGAAATGCCTAGACTACTGTAATGTTTCTGCTACATCAGCTATATACAGCAATGCATAGACTACTGTAATGTTTCTGGAAGACTTTCCACTAGCATTCAAGAATTTAGATATTCTTCCTAGAAGTTAGAAGCATACTAAATGCAGTAAATTATATTAAAAATTTTAACATTGAAAGCATACTATATGCAGTAAATGATATTAAAAATTTTAACATTTAATTAACAAATATTTTTGAGAAAGGCTAAATTTATGTACAGAGTTTCAAACCTTATGTCTTTATTCTATCTTAAGAAAGTATTTCATGCAAGAAAACCAGGCAACACTGCCAATAGCAGCTAACCATCATTCCATTCAAAGACCAAAGAAGAACTCATTTAGAAGTTTGCAATGTTTATGGCCACAAATTTGGAACAGAATCCAACCCTGACCCTAAAAGTAGGGAAAGTACAATTATAAATATGTTTCATTTTAATCAAATACACTAAATGAAAAGCAGAACCTGTTTAATTGGACAGTTACATCACAACTTCAACTTATTGATTGTCAAGCTTTCCTGCTGCACTTACTATTATACTGTATATAGCTTGCTGGAGCGTCGTCTTGTAGCATTTATTGTGGTATTGGTTTCATATCTAAATTAAGGTTATTATTACTTATCATTTTTATGAGTATGAACTTGTATTTTTATTTCTGTTTTGTCTGTGTAATTTTGCAAATAATAGAGGACAACAAGGAGGATTTGCTTAACTCATTTAATTATGTCTCAGAAAATAAAGTCATGATTGTTATTACTACATGTTAATGAATCAAATTTTAAAAACCAATAGTTAGGGGTCGTCCATTTAGTACGTACACATGGAGGGGGGTAACCCAAATGCGTACGCTTGCTTGCGTATGGGGGGGGGTCTACTGACAATGTACGTACGCATAAGAAACGGGGGGGGTAAATGCTCCATCGTTTCAGCTTTCAAACTAGTATGTATACTATATTGGAAATTTCTATGTTAATCATGCGCACATGTCCTGTGTGCGGCGTGTATCAATCGTCGCAGGCCAGTGTAAGACGACACTAAAGCGTTCACACTACCGAGTCTACCGACACTGTGAACTTGAATCAAAACCTGGATGATGACGTCAGCAAGGCTGTGGATATTGAGACAGCGGCCCAGCATAGTGCAGCTAATGCTGTTGTGATTCAGCCTTATGTTAAGCTTGTTGCTGAAATTCCTGTTATACGTAACCTGTTTGACTGCGTTCAGTCGGTGTTTGTCTGAACTTTAGCAGACACTGGCGAACTTTTTAAAGGTTTAATAACATGCAACTTATTTCTTTTATATATATACAGCAGTTGAGGACTGTCTGTTTTACTCCGTTTCATTAAACATTTGAATATTATTAATCCTATGTCATTTCTGCGTGGATGAAATATTGGAAGTTCTATACGGGGGGGGGGGGGTCAGTCATACGTACGTACGCATAGGGTGTGTGTGTAAAAAGTATCCATGCATACAAGGGGGAGAGGGGTCAAGTTTTGTCTTATTTTTTTTGCGTACATACTAAATGGATGACCCCTTAAGAATAAATTAATGTACCTTGTATTAGTTCATTAAAGTACTTCTTCTGTGATATCATAGAAAAGAATTTTCTTTTTATTGTTTTATGCTTGTTTTACCCTCTGTCTCAAATTGTGTGTGTGTGTGTGTTAAGCATAAAACTGATTATATAGTGCTGATTATAAGGTAAGTTCTATAAAGATAAAAGAATTGTACAAAATTAATTCAGTAACAGCAAGGGTCAAAATTTCATTGGCAAGATCACTTACCGGTATGTGTAAAGTTATTTTCTGCAAGATAATTGATGTTGACAATGGCTGTTGGAGGCTCAGAAGGTCTAGTCGAGGTGACCTATTTCATCATTGTTTTCCTGTCCTTCTCTCTTAGAAGTTCATATACGTTTTCCAGAACAATTTTTGTTATGGACCCTGTTTTACTAGATTGTAAATGAGAACAAGACTAAAACATTTTTAAAAAATTTCTTGAATTTTAAAAGCAGAGGAAGTGATTTAAAGGTCATATAATGAATTTACTGCTACTATTTATTGTTTTGATAATATCGGATTGATTTAGCATACAATAGTTAACAAAATTGAAGTCACACATGTTTGATGATTTATTAATTTGGTTCTTTTTGACATATGTTGCTTTGTCATTCTAATTGTCCCATGCCTTTTTTGTACTAAGCAGTTTGTAATAAGCATGGACACAGAGTATTCAAGTTTCCATTCATCCATCTGTCTGTCTGTCCATGACATTTTCATTTTTGTTCTATATTTTTCAAGCAATTAGAGATTATGGATTAAAACTTTGCATACTTGTACATCCACATTAGAAGGTGTGTCACATATCAGATTTAGGGTTCTATCTTTAAGATCAAGTTTTCTATCATATGTTTGTTTCAGCTGCCTAACCATGCAAATTTGCATCCAGAAGGATGGGGTTTGAATTGTACTACTATATTAGCAGTGATAGTTGTGTGTCCTTATGCAAGGCACTTTTAGTCCAATTGTCAAAGTAGCACTAAAATAGCCTACTTGTGTTACTGTGCTGTATAACAACAAAACCAAACCAGATCAGCGTTGTAATTTTCAAGCCTTTTGATAATGAATTATGAAACAAGGATACATCATCAATAGAAACTTTGTTATATACATGTACCACAATGGGGGCGGGGTCTTGTTTTCAAGCGTTTTTTCATGCTTTGTATTTTAAATCATCTGCCAAACATTCTGTTCTGCTCCACAACTTTCAACCACAACTTTCAAGGCATTTGAAATTAAGAGGTGAAACTTTTCATTAAAAAGTGAGTTATGTATCACAGAGGTGTTCTTATATTCAAGGTCAAGATCACAACTCATGTTTTGAAGTTTTCCATCACACACTTTCCTTCCACATTATAACTATAAAGCCATTTGAGTATAACATAATTAAACTTGGTATAATTATATGGCATCACAACAAGATTTGTTGCAAACCAAATCCTGGGTCCTGTCTTCATGGTCAGGGTGATGACTGAATTGTATAAGTTTTCTGTAACCTATTCATTGTAACTTGGTATATTTATCATAATTAGAATCACATCTGGGGCCCAGTCCTTAATGTCACAACGATGGGTCAGAATGCTTTCCAGTACATTCTATAACTTTAGTGCCATTTCAGATTAAGGGGTGAAACTTGGTATACCTATTATTAGTTGCTGTGTCCAGTACCAAACTTTTGCTCAATAACCTTCAAGGTTTTTTGTGATTTAGAGATCATATCAACTTCTGTGTCTTCATTAGAATGGGCATCCCATACCTGATTAGGGATCCTACATTCAAGGTCGCTGTCATGGTTCAGTATTTTAAGTTTTCCATCAGATTTTCTTTTCAGCTCTATAACTTAAAGACCATTTGAAATGAACAGATGAATCTTATTTCACTTGTACAAATATTGCTAGAAGTGAATATTATATTGGACGACCCATTTTCAGGGTTACTGTAACATATCAATATTTTAAGGTTTCTTTTGTTTCTGATTTATAACTTTACAAAATATTTCATGTGCAAGGTTGAACCATGGTACATGTTTTTCAGTTAATTTTTTAAATGGCTTCTCATGGATCACAGTTAAACTTTTATTATTGAGGTCATTGATCAAGTTGTTTCCCTATCTGCACATTTACTCTACTTCCTTTTGAGACAGAACCTTGAAACTTGTTTAATTTCCATATTTATTTGCTAAGTTTTCTGCTCTTGCACAAATTTTCCAACATGTTATTTGGGGGATAATGAATTTGCCTTTTTGACAAGTGGTTTTTAAGCTACACATGTGTGACATGTAAGGCACTAGCAGCTCAAGGGTTTAGTATAAACAATTTCCCAGAGCCAGGATAATTTGGTTGTTTATTTGTTGTGGACAGAAAGTAATTCACATGCAGACAGACTAAGGAAACAGAAATACATTTTATCAGCAAAGAAGGGTGGACAATCAGTCCCTTCCACCCTGAAAGATAAAATGGCATGTGACTAATGAGTTATGTCTAGTCTCATTTTAATGTGCCAATTGTTGCTAATATCTAAAATGCTTTTATTTGTAAAAATGTATGAATTTGTGTTTATTATTCTACACTTTAATGAAATTATTGAAATAAAAAATGAATCACAAGTTTGGTTTGTTTTTTTTTTGGTGACTTGTAAATATAACATGCTTATGATCATTATTATTATCTAACAGTTTTATCTCTGCCCGTCAGCCATTTTATTTTAACTCATTTTGGGAAGATGATAATATATCTGATTGAAGTTGTTTGTCAGTTTCATCCATCTTTTCTTCATTCTGCTGTCTTTGCTGTAAATATTTTTCCAATAGTCCTATTGGGACTAAACTTATGGCATGTATGACTGTTAATCTGACAGAGTGCCAAGTGACAAAACAATGTCATTGGGACTAACTTTTAATGAATTTCTTGAATATTGTGCGAGATCCTTATCCTGACAATAGGTTGCATACCTGTTCATATATCAAAACCAAATGTGTAAATTTAAGAGGAGTTTGTATACAACTATTATTGTTAAATAGACCATGCAATCAAATTTAAAATGCAATCTGTAATGGTTTCAAAGCATCATGGTAAGTGCTTTTATTATAGTACTACATCAAACAGGTACTACGACTTAGTCATTAGATGTCCTTCTCCAACAAGTTTTACAAAGGCCAAGTCTTGCCCATTCTTCAGCATTTGCTTTGTACCATGTCTTTGATCTGACCTTGATTATTTTGTTATAGGCTAATAACATCAATATATCAGATGAGTTTGAATGTGAGCAAAATGATCTTGCATTTAATTAGCTGAATTTGTTACCACCCTGGTGGCCATATATTTGATCTTATTGTGATCAGCATCAGTCTGTTGACATAGTGTGGTCATTAATCTCTCGTTATGGCACTGAGCTGCTAAATATCTGACCAGTTTACTCCACTTGCCTCGATCATGTGCCAATGCCTGTGTCTCCGCTAACCTTTCCTAGCCCATTCTGTGATTTTGTCAGTCCACATTTTTCTGTCTACCTGTCCTTCTGCCACCCTGGACACTGCCCTACGCTACTGTTATGGATAGACTGTTGGCTCTTGTGACATGGCCATACCATCAACGTTCCTTATAAGCGAATGGTAGATGTGTGCGCAGTGCTCGCTGCACTGCACAAGAAGAGCAAAATTTAACGTTGGATTGAGCAAAAATTGACAATTTAGCTGCGCTGGGATGCCTGAGCAGCTGAGCGTGCGCAGCTTAGAGAGGACATTGCTTACCATATCAGCTTTCTCTTTTTGACAGTAGTGAGGAGGTCTTCATATTGGCCTACTTTGTGTCTGATGGTGTTATGAAATTCTTCAGTTGTGATGTGGTCCATGTAAGAGATGCCAAGGATGGTTCTATAGCATCTCATTTCAAGTGCCTGGATTCTTCGTTGTAATTCTGCTGTCCGGGTCCAGGTCTCACATGAATACAAAAAGATTGAGATGACTAGTGCTCTCATTAGTCTGATTTTAGTTTTCAGACAGTTATTCTTTTCCCTCCAGATGGGTCTTAGCTTTGACATAGCTGTCGTTGTTTGTGCTGTTCATGACAAAATATCTGCTCTTGATTCCTCTTCAGTGATTATGGAACCAAGATATTTGAATTGGTCCACTGTTTAAAGTTTGTGTTCTCTGACTTTAATTATGGCTGAGATTTGTTTGCCACTATTTTTCATCAGCTTTGTCTTCTCGGTGCTTATCTCTATGTAAAATCTGGAAGATGTTTCATCCAGGTTCTTCACTAAGGTGGAAAGCTCTTTACTGCCTGCCAGCCCACCAATGTCGTCTGCAAAGCGGAGGTAGCTGATGTTACGCCCTCCAATGCTGACTGTCCTACAGTGGTTTTCCAGGGCTTCACTCATGATCTGCTCTAAGTAGATATTGAAAAGCATGGGTAACAGGAGACAGCCTTGCCGTACTCCAACTGTTGTCTTGAACCAGTCCCCCAAAGAACCTTGAGCAATTACTGCACTGATAGCCTTGGCATACAGCTGCTTGATGGTATTGGTAAACTTTTGACCCATGTTGTATTTCTTCATTGTGGCCCACAATGCCTCATGCCACACTCTATAAAAAGCTTTTTTGAAATCTATGAACACATGATAGATGTCTTTTTGATTGTTGCAAGTACTTTTCACACAGAACCCTGAGATTGAATATTTATTCTGCTGTGCTTCTTCCACTATGGAATCCTGCCTGTTCTTCAGTGATTATTTCTTCTGCTTGTGGTTTCAGTCTGATCAAGATGATCTTCAGCATCACCTTACTTAAGCATGGCTGATTAAACTGATAGTTCTGTAATTTTGTCACAGCTGGAGATTGCCATTTGGGGGGATTGTTATAATCAGTGACTGGGTCCACTGTGTTGGCCATTCACCTGTCTGCAAGATCTTGCTGCATATTTTGTTAGTCAAAGCTCTATCACTGATTCGCGTCCATTCTTGATAAGTTCGGCTGGGATGTTGTCTAATCCAGATGCCTTCCCATTCTTCAGTGCTCTTATTGCTGACTGTACCTCTTCTTTGAGAATGGGGAAATCATCATCATTTGTGAAATTTGGAACTAGTTACAAAAACTAGAGAAAGCATAAAACATATATTCAGAACATACAGAATCAACAGTACTACTAAATTTCAGCAAAAGGCATCTTACTAAACTAATTCAGACATTTTGGCTCCTAGGCCAATGTCAGTCAGATGAGAGATCGTAGGCCATATAGAGCTCATAACTTTTTATACCTGCCTTTTACCAAATGTGAATTGAGTAAATTAACTACTGTACTGTGAATCACATTTTTCAGGTTACACAGAGTTCTTCCCCTTGTAGAAATCTTCACCCAGAAGAAAAGAAAAAAAAAGCACTTAGAGTGAAAGATGCATACATTTTAGGCATCAAAGTACTAATTAAATTCCCATAGTAAACATATGGAAACACCATCATATTCAAAATTCAATAACTTTAAATTTCTGGGTGCTAATGATCAGACCTATATTTCTCCATGCACAACTATCCATCGTGCAAGGCTCTGTTTGGAGAACACCATATGAGACGAGGCATTTTTATCTACAAGACATATATTACCTGAAAGACATATTGAATCTGCACCAAATGAATCAGGTGCTACTTCCATTTTTGAGCACTCCTAAGTCAAGCCTGTAAAAATACTAAAACTGCATCAATAAAATAATATCTATATTATTTTTGAAATTACAAATAGGATATTAGCTCTCTAAAGATATTTTTACTAAAATTTTACTTTTCATTTTTAACCAAGTATGGACCACCAAACCCATATATACTTTATTCTTTTTTTCAGGCTACATATATATCCCACCCAGTCAGATTATCCTGACACTTGGCTGACCATCCCTAACACTAGCCTCTTTATGCTGAGTGCAAAGTGAGGCAGTTGATAGTACCACTTTTATAAGTCTTTGGCATGACTTGACAAGGGCTTGAACCTGTGACCTCCCACATCCAAGTCAGATGCTCAAACCACTTAAAAGACTATTGAGGGGCATATGACAAGACGGCTTAACTACAGCAATAAAATTTGTACATATGTTAGAGTAAATTCAAGATATATATCTATATATGAGTTTCCTGATGTACCCTGGGTGAATTATTAATTCAAATCTTTGTTGACTTAATTTTGATATTCTCATTATGTATGGGATTGACCTATATTAATTAGACCATCAAACAGTTTTGTAAAAACCCTTGAAATCTTGTTTTGAGTAGAGAATAATTAATCACAAAGAACAAAATATTTGTATGAAGTTTGTCAGACATGGTTTTCATATTGAGCCCACACAAGTTTTTGATTGCTGATTGTATTATTAGTTTGTCACAAGCATTAAATGTTTGATATACTTGAATCATGTTCATTTAATTTTATATTTATTTATTTTTTATTCTATTGTTAGGAGGTCATGCAGTTTCATTAGACAGTCCTTATATTAAAAGACCTTATATTAGTAGTTTTGATCTTTTGCTGTTCTTCGATGAACATTATGAAAATCAAGAATATATCTCCTCAGATGTGCTTGAAATCCATACAAATGCCTAGTATTCAAGCTGTTGTATTATTGTTTTTAAATATTAAACAAGCTGAATGCCTGTTTTAGTATAACCAATTAAAATAGTTCAAGTAGGTAGTGAAATTTAATCGTTATTTCAGGTGGTACAGTCATAATTCTTGAGAAAGAAAACAAAATAACAAAGAAAACAAAATTGTATTATTGTATATATTTTTTATATGTGTAAATAATTTTGTAAGTTTTTAGTTCCAAATTAAAATTTTTGAATTTAGAAAAGGAGAAAAATTTTCTGTATGGTTACTGAAGTAGCATTACATAATTATGTTTTCTCTTTCACTTAGTAATCACTTTTTAATCAGTAATATATTTATTTACTATTTTCACGTGTACATGAAAATGGTTTTTCAAAATGAATAACGTAGTTTTGTCACTATGCATTTCATACACGTAATCTTAAATTTGTGCAAGAGCACATGTAAAATTTGCGAATATCACGATTTGCTGAGTTCTCGACGATACTAATTTTTAACCAATCAGAATGTGCTATTTCTGTCAGCCCTTTCAATATTAACCTGCGTAAGGGAAGAACAAGGAAGAAATTATTATTTATATATATTGTATCAAAATTCTAGGTAATTTTCAGTTGTGTATCGGCATAGTCTTTTTAAAAAATTCATTGCTTAAATAGCTACTATGTGATGTTTTATAACCTTTAAAACAAGTATTAACCATCTCAGTGGAAATGTCTGCAAAAGCATGAAAATGTCCATTGTCAAGTGGGGTGGGTTTCGTGTCTTAATTTGGAGAAACCATTTTTGTTTATATTGTGTTATCGCGCCTAAATATTTTAATGCATTTGGGCACGGAACGATGTAAAAAAATATATATCCTTGATATACAGTGTTGATATTTTGGTTTCGGGTCAACATGGGTTTTCATATTTGCTTGTCGCTATTGATTACTCAGAAAATGGCCGGTGTCGATTACGTATTGTTATGGATGGATATTCCCACATTTCAAAAGACACTTTTATTAATTTTATACTTTTGATGTATGGACCCTTATTGTATATGTATGTTTGTGTAAATTGCAGAATCAGTCCTTGTCTTTGTAAATATAAAATCTGTATGTATGTAATGGTATCATTAAGAAATATTGGCCAACCATTATGTTAATTTTAAAACCATGTAAATGTAGAGCACATTTTGTTTATTAAATGTATTTCTCTGCATTGAATCTCAGTTGGATATAAATTGTGTGCAGGGACTATTTTTGCATGTGTGTTGTCCAGTCATTGTGCATGTGTATATTACAATTTTATATGATTGAAGAGAGAGTATAATCTTTTCATGTAGAAAACATGTATGTAAACTCTTCTTGTTGATTTAAATTGTTACATTATTCTGTTACTGTCAGTATATCTGCTCCAATTAGCTAAAAGAGGGCCAGGTGGTCTAAGGCTCTCGCCGTTACGGAACACTGCCATCATTTCACCTCCGTCTGCATGGGTTTGAATCTTGGGCTCATCCAATGTGGGTATGTGAGAAAGCGTGCCGGTAGCTTCTTGTGGGTCGGTGGTTCTTTCCGGAGGTTTCCCGGGTTCTTCCTCCACTATTTATACTGGTTGCCATGTATAGCCTATTTTGTGCTGGAAAATGGCGTTAAACCCTATAACAACCAATGAGCTAATACTTCTTGAAATAATTTAGACTAAAAATAAAATTTTAAAAAATCATGTTTATATATAGTTTATGTTGTTGTCTATGTCTGTATATAGTTAGGTTGATTATTTGCCAACAAGTTGTTCTCTGCTTATTTTTCTGATATATCTGGTGTTTGGAGAAAAAATTCCTAAGACACAATTTGTGCTGGAGCATCAGCTTTGTTATTTAAGCCTGCTTACTGTTAATTAATTAAAAAATAAGGCTGACCATTGTATAAGAGAGTAAGTATAATAATTCTTTTGAGTCATTAAATCCTTCAGAACTCTCATGGGTTTTTTGTGTATTTACCTGTCAGAATAGAACACCTGTGTATCATCAGAGATTTAAATTACTACTACATTCATGGAAAGTAGTATCACCCCAAAGCAAGTCTAGCAACAAGTCTTCACCTTATAACAAAGCCTATATCACTGGGACTAGTGTATTGGACAGTTATGATGCATTGCTCTTGCTTTGGGTCAGTGCTGCTTTCCATGTGTGCATCATAAATTCAAATCAGAAGTCGGTACAACCAGTTGATCAGTTTACAACGTTGTGTGTATGTGTATATATATATATATATATATATATATATATATACATACATACATACATACATACATACATACATACATACATACACATACATACATACATACATACATACATATGCAAGAGACATGGTAAGCTGTATGGTGTGTGACAAATGTGTAAATAGAAACCAAAATAGCAGTTTGAAAAAGACACTGGAGTCTGTCTATTCGTTTGTCCAGAAATAGTTTGGCCGGTAAATCCTTCATAGTAAAAAGTGATGGAGATTTCCTATCTGCATGCTTTGTAATGCATGTGCACAAACTACAAAACATAATCAACTATTTTCCTTTTCATTGTTTTCCAATTATGAGAATTGTTCTGTCCATTACCAGATGAGCTTTTTAATATCAAGTATATTGACCATTTCCTGTTTTAGTTGTTGTCTTGATGTGCATTTCTTCTGCAGCAGTTGGACCACTCCTGATCAGATTTGATAATTATCTGTGTTTGCACACTTATTGTTCACATTATCATTGATTTTCTGTAAATAAACTGTCAAGTAACTCATCGTCTTCCCATTAAAGTTTTTTTTTTATATAGTAGCATTTACTGTTCATGTCAATTATGATTTGTTCAGTTCAGAACATTTCTTTATCCTATCACTAAAGTTGTTCATCTGTTACATACTCTACAGTGGAACACCCAATTCTAAAACAGACCCCCACAAAAAGTATTACTAGATCAAAGAGTTTCTGCGTGCCAAGTTGAAAAAACCGGTTACATTTTGGTATTTTGACAATGGAAGAAAATTCACAACTCATTAACCATGAGGTAGTATTTTTTTCTAGTATTGATTGTGGTTAATTAATTTTGAGCGTTAGACAGCTGTTAATACCTCAGTGACGACAGTATCAGTCAAATATTCATTTTTTTAAAAAAAAAAGTAGTGGCTTTTAGTAATGTATTATTAGATTACATTTTTCTTTCACGTTGGGAAAAGCGGCTGATTTGAAGTTGTGCTGGGCAATGTCAAGCTTTCCTGGAGTTTGATTTGAATAATATCAAATCACCGATATGCAGAAGGTTTTGACACTGGAATTAAAAAATTACCCATTTTTGACATCTGGAAATTTTGACTTTTGCCTCTTTTGATGCACATAGATTTTGGCTGTAACATTAGTCTTAGATGCCCTTGATATGCTTACAGTTTCTTACAAAGAGTATGCTGTCCATAGCCAATTTACTGTACTAGGCACTGATTGACATCTGCTCCAAAATAGTCTAGACCTTGATGGCAAATAATATCGCACAAATGGAAGATATACATAAACTGGGCGAAGCTGAGACAAAACGAGAAGATATGGCTTCTCGCTAAGCCAGTTTTCGACATGTGATTTTGGCGATATCTATTTAAATTGGCAAATATTTAAAACCTTGAACATTTTAATTAATGGATCATTCAGAAAAAAAAATTGCATGGACATAACACTGTGCATAAATATGAACTTTAAAATCACAATGACACAAAGAATGGTATGTTCTGTCTTGGAAATGATCTGGTAGTGATGAATTTTCTGACCCTGATACTCCAAAGAAAAGTCAGTCTCACCTGAGGAAGAGGAGAGTCAATCTCTGAAATTTGGTACAAATTTAAGGCTGAGTGGAAAAATAAATTGACAATTATGTGATGTACATCTTTGATATGTAAATAATATATAACCTTCATAGTTGTATGGGTATAATTTCAGCATTTGATAACAGACTATTTTGAAAAGTTGAAAATATAATACAGTATAAAATAATCCTCTGTTTCATATAGAAAAATTACGCACAATACTGTAGAATTACACAAAACCGTGTAGGTTTTGAGATGATCTCTGGCCATAGCCTGTTATTTTCAGTGTTTTGTTGTACCTCAGGGAGAAATATAGTCATGAAGACCTCAAATAAGTGGTGTTGATTTCAGCTGCAATGTTACAAAAAATCTTGCACATTCAGAGACGTGTTTTGATGGCTGCTTAATCATTATTCCCTTCCCAAGTAAGTTATACCAGAGATGTGATATATATGTCTCTGGTTATCTGTAAGTTAGCATTTGATAATAAAAACTTACAATTTTATGTTTTGAAATCATAATTACATAATACATAGTATGTAAATATAACTTCAGTTTTAATAAATTTCAATTCACTTCATTGCAGGATCTCCAAATACGCAATGAGTAAACCAAGGGACTGGAAGCTTGACTGCAAGGTTTATGTTGGTGACCTTGGCTATGGAGTAGCTAAACAAGAATTGGAAGATGTATTTAGCCGATATGGACGACTTAAGAATGTGTGGGTGGCACGAAACCCACCTGGCTTTGCATTTGTAGAGTTTGAAGATCCTCGTGATGCAGAGGACGCATGCAGGGCACTTGATGGAACGTAAGTCTCTGCATACAGAATTTGAACTTGTGTAAGTGCTGATCAGATTTTTATCATCCACTTGCACAGGACAGTGGATTTCAGAAACATGTCCCAAATGTCTATTTGCATACATTTGAGGAGATGTATTCACTTTAATCCATTGAGAGAACAAGAAAAAAATTGCTGTAAGTCATTATTTTTTCTTTGCATTTCAAGATCATATAAACATTCAGAAAATGATTCACTGCCTTTTGAATCCAGTAATTAATTGCATAATGACAATAATTTGTCTTTTCCATCTTTGTCCCATACGGACAAAGGGAAGAGACTTCACCTGATCCTTTCCCTTACCTCCCTGCAACACTTGGTGACTGCAGTCACTTAACTATTTCTTTCTTTCGCTGATTATCGTCATATCTAATACCTCATTGAATCATGAGGATTATAGACCATCCATCAAGAAAGTAAGTACAGTATTTGAGTATTTACTTCATGTTGCAATCTTCATTTTTATGAAGCACATAACCATCTTGGTTGCTAATATCCTGAATTTATTAGTTCCATTGGTAAATTATTCTGAAATTTTCAGCCTGTGTCAGTTTGGGATATTGTTTGCAATGTCTGCAAGACATCTGTCGTTCAGAGTCACTAATTTTAAGTTGTAGGTAATTATCAATTCAATTAGGCAGAACATTTCGTTGCCTCTTAGTTTTGTCGTAATTGTGATTTTGGTTCTGTCATGTTCGCCATTTTTTGGTGCCACAAAGTCAGGATTGTGTCTTTGGAGGAGTAGTTACCTCATTCTCAGAGCACTATGATTTGTCCTCTGCTTATTGTGTTCATTTCCTTAGCAGAATCTTTGTTATTACTTTATTTGTGAAACTAATGTGCAGTAAACTCATTTTATCCACATAGTAAAGATCACCTCACTTGGTGTGCAGAGGTCTCGCTAGGATTTCAAAGCTAGGAGTCCCAGACTCCCATTTTGGTATATATATTTTTAAAAAAAAGAGTTCCACCAGCAAAATTTGCAGTCTCCTCCTAAAACAACTATGAAAATTACAAGAACTATTGCTTGCCATCGAGTTTAATTTTTATATTCTTTATAACACTGACATGCCTCCATGGTTCTCGCATGTCATGGAATCCTCGAAAAGTTTTGGAATTTAAAAAATATATTTCAAGGGCCTTAAAAAGTCATGGAAGTTTTGGAAAGGTCATGGAATTTCTGACAGTGGAGTTAAAATTGATTACTTTAAATGTCATAGAGACTTAGAGAACCGATTAAATAAAATGCAATAAAATTAGGATCAGTAAATGGTTTCATTTCATATATCAAGAGTAAGTCTACTCTCAGTAGATACCATGTGCTTTCCAGTGTAGTTCGATTGGAATATTTAAATGGTCAGCCATGCCTCTTTGAGTAATTACCACTTGACAGTCAGTCCATATGAAATTAATTCCTTCTGAAAAGTCTGTTATTTCTAAGATTTAATGTACAAGGTAAGTACTAATTTGGGTTCGTTTATATTTCTTTATTTTGTTTGACAAGAGTTAGTTCCCATAACAGTAGATCTCACTTGATTTCCGGTTGGAAAACTTAAATGGTCAGCTGTGCAGCTTTGAGTAATTACCACCTGACGATCTGTCAGTACAAAGCTAATTTCTTCCAAAATGGTCTATTATGTCAAGTTGTATCCAATCATCTTGGCGCATGGAACCTCCTACAAATTTCAATGGATGGACTAAATCTTTGACATGTTGAAAACAGAGATTAAACATTCACACCCTGGAAAGTTGTTGTTGCCAACAGGATATTGGTTTCACTGCCAGAGTGGAATCTAGAGGAGACAGCAGCTAATATTACATCTTGAAAGATTCTCCAGCCAGAATAGAGAAGTATCATGAGGCATATGGTATCAAGGAGCTGCCACTAAAATTCTGTAAGCACGGATGGCTTTAGTACTAATATTAGTACCCCTCCTCCGATAGACAGGGTACTAACATGAGCATATACGTCAGTGGAGCTTTTTGTTGTAGCCTAATGTCAACATTTTTAATATGTTCCTTGCATATAATGGAATCAGTTGAATAGTCTTCTCTATTTAATACTGAAAATTCTATTAAATTTTTGTTGTTGGTTGGCACCAATACAAATGGCATATAAATTTGTATTTGTCAAAGTGTAAACAAAAAGCACTCGTTCTGTTTTTTTTTTTTTGGTATCAAAATATAGAGTAAATACAAACGGTTGACAAAATTGAAATAAATTATGAATAATGCTAATGTCATCTGGTACAAAGTCCAAGATTGTCAGATGATGTTTTGATAACCTTCATCATTGTATCGTCATTTTCTACTCCTTGTAAATATCCTTTGACTCTCATTCCTTGGCCACACTTTCATATGTGGGTGCTTATGTAGAGACTGAGCTTCGACTCTATATGCCACACATTATCACAGTTTGTGAAATATATTAAAGGTTGTAACAACACATGTGGCTCATTTTATTACCTGCATTATTATCTTCTGGTGGGTTCCCAGATGCCCATTAGAAGGCCTTTGAGTCGTTCTGTAATAATCTTCATAGGATCTTACATTTTCATTGTATCTTCCAGAATAACAAATTTACTATGTGTAGCTGTTTTTTTTTTTTTTTTTTTTTTTTTTTTTTTTTTTTTTTTTTTTTTTTTTGTAAAATGATGTTCAAATGGTATGGTGATATTTGCTTAAACTGCAATGCACTTGAGTGAACTTTTTTCTGTTGCAGACGAATCAATGGATCCAGAGTAAGAGTGGAGATGTCAAATGGTAAATCAAGAAGGGGCTCACGAGGATCTCCATCTTCCAGGCGTGGAGGTGGTTCATATGACAGGCAACGTAGGTCATCCAGGTAAAATTCTTAAGAGTATTCCTCAGTAGTGTTGGTTTGCACTCTCCCTAATAGCTCTATCCATATAATAGAGATCCTGCACCAGTTGCTGCGCAGAACTGATTTTAGTATGATAATAATTTGATAGTAAAGATTTTGCTCACCAGTCCAAAAGTCAGGTGAATTTATGGTATTGTCAGTTTTTTATCCAAGAGATGTCCATGAATACTTGCTTGTGAAGACTAAAGGTTTCATTTTTTTCAAAATCTGATTTGGTATGTAAACTTTTATCATCAATACCTCAGATGAGCATTTGCCCACACCAGTTATCGGTGATTTGATTGGCTGATCTTGTGAACAATCTAGATGCCATGGCTTTTGTCTGATTTTTATCAGATTTGGTAATAATATTCTATCATAACAATGATGATCCAGGTTGATTGAATGGTGGGAAAACTACCTTCTAGTGACAAATCACTTGCCTTGCTTACTGAACCATGACAGCTACCATGAGTGGGTTAACTTAGATTTTCAGTTTATGACTTAGGTGATGTGGCCCAAAGCAGGATGCAAATATTAAATATCCATATAATGCTATGTACTTTTAGGTTGGGGTCGTGAACATATTTCTAAGTTATGACTCTGGGGTCTAGATCCCATGGTTAGGTTGACATACTTGGAATTGTGCTTGTATAACATCCTTTGTATGCAGATTTGATACATAATGTCTATGAAAGAAGGTAAATGACCAAAATCTTTCCCGTTTTATTACTTGTGTGAATTTACATGCACAATCTGACATAATGACTAATATCCAAGTAACGAAATAACATGCCCATATCGATCTCGTGCTTTTTAAAACTAGCAGAGGAGGAAAAAAACGTGACAATGCTTCCATAACTGATTTTACATTTTCTGTAAATTCCAGTGCTAAAAGCAATTAAAGAGGCAGGATAGTTGCAATACTTGATAAATTCCCATTGATGGTATAAAACTTTGATCTAGTGATCTGCATGTTATAATAATTTATTTTCAGACAGAATGAGTATTTATTTATTATTTCCTCAGTTGGTAATAGACTAAAAGAGCTTATAGTTTTCCTTCAATCATCAACTTAGAGAATTGCCATAAAACTTTATCTGGTCCTAAATGAAATGTTGCTGCTTTATCAGCCATCTTGAGAAGCTTTTTGCTGTTACTTATCCTGTACAGTCCTATCAAAGTGATTAACTGACTCTATTTCTGGTGTTTTTTTCTTGCTGACGGTTAGTTATCAAATCAGGAGGGATATGGGACCACAACTGTATGAATGGAATCTATTGACTTCTTACATAATTTTACATAATTTTATGTTGAAACAGTTGACTTGAAAGACTTGAAACACATTTGAGTTTTTCGTTACATGAATACACAAAGTCTCATTTTTTTCCATAGAGAGGCAAATTTTATTGGTAAAACTGACATATACCTGTGTACAAGGAACCTCTGACGATCAACAAAAAATGATTGCTTTTCACTCACAATATTGGTCGGTTACATTTTGCTGGTAGAGGTCAAATCTAACAATAAAATACAGGTGATTGCAACTGGTGCAGTGATGCTTGGCTGGGTAATATGATTAAGGCTAACATCTTGTCACAGCAAGATGTAATTTGATTACCTAATTGTTTTAAAGTGTAGAGTATAGTCCAGATGTGGCATGTTCTTTGAGGTATTATAATTTATAAAGTTAGCAAAGTTAGTCCGTGAGTCTTGTTTACAAATGAGTCGTATCTTTTTTTTAACAGGTGAGATATAAGGGAAAGACATTAAAAAATGAGTTTTGGCAGAAACAAAGTATTATAACACTGTTAAAAATATTACAGGCACCTATGAATAACATTAAAAGTGTAAAGAGATACTGTAAAAAAAAGCATGAATTAAGATGCTAATGAATATAAACCGAGTAAGGAGGTTCTTGATAGAGTAGTTGGAAAGTGGTTGACATCAGGATCTGGCTTTACGTGTCATATATATAACTCTGGATAAACACATGTCAACTTAATTATGATTTTGTTTCTTTCTTTTTCCATTTAAAAAATACATTGTGTAACAAATAAATATAAATAATAGAGACCTTATGAACACATGTCATTTGATTCAGGGCTTGTGGAATACAAGTCGATGCTTGTGATATTTTTTTTCACCAGCCCTGGACCTGTGTCTGTAAATTGTATTCTTTGTGCCACTGTACATGCATCATTTCCCATACAAATATTTTCATCTTATTAAACCACCTGATCTTCTTTGTTTGTTTCAAATGTCATTTTGTGAATTTTTTTGTGTTTTTTCAGGTTTCCATCATAATATATTGTCCAGAATTGTACTCTTTGTTGATTTCTGTACTCCAAATACTTCAATGTTTTTACACACTTAACCCCCGAGGATATCTTTGTCAGCTTTCTTTCATCTTTGATTTTCATGTTAAAGATTTCTCAGTCCCAAATCTCCCTATTTGTGTTGCTTTTCAGTAGTCATCATCTGAAGGTGCATTAGCTAATGCCCATCACTTGCTTTGATGCACAAGTTTCTGGCCAGTCAGTTTTACTTGGTCATTGTCAGCTGACCGGTCTTTAGATACATGCAGTCATTGCTGAATGAATCAACAGGATGAACATACATAGGGCTGGAATGGAACAAGTTCTGCAGCTGTCAGCCAACGGTGTGCTTCGCCACAGCTACTTGTACTTCTCTGCTCAAAATCCCAGCCATCAAAATGCATGTACTTCACCAGCAACAGTGAAATAAAAAGAAACCAGCTAGCTCCACTTCAATGCCCTCTACTACTAGCTTCACAACCCCAGTCGTCGCACTGCATGTTATGAAACATCAGTCATCTTTATTCTTCCTTTTTATTCCAAACAGTGGTAAATATGATGCTGCAACAAGGGTGTGTTCAAGAATTACATGTATAATGAAGGACATTCTGATAAAGTTGTCTCCTGTTCGTGCATTAAAACAAAAATTTAGTATTTAATTTGAAATCACAAAATAATTGGTTCTAATGATCCAATAACTGAAGTGAAGTAAACTAAGTAGCAATCACAGAACAAAATTTAACAAATTTAATAGGATCCAATACCATATCTTTATTATATGGGGTATACAGAATTTGGATTGCCACTTTAATCTGCTTCAAAAGGGTTCGGTTATTAAAGTCATGATTATTACAATTATTTGATTTGAACCAATTCTTCACTATAAATACATGTACTATTGATAAATAGCATCTTTCTCAGAAGCTTGTTTTACCTGAACAATTTTCTGATTTAGATTCTTAATTAGTTGTGTTACAGATGTCTTCTACCAGAAATCATTTATTTCTCTTTGCCAAAAGTATTAGCTATTTATTAAATTATTTAATACTTTTTAATATCCCATTTCAGATAGTTGGTTTCCACTTCAGTTGCTGAGAAAGGCGTAGATTTGCCTGAATGTGAGCTGGTTGTTTCATTAATGTGTCCCCATTTACAGTCATTGCCTTGGTTCAGATGCCTGACCAAGCTCATAAAATAGACAGCAGATTTATTGTGCCATTTAGTAGCAACAAGGAGGAAAAGAAAAATTGAAGATATTTTGCAGAGAGAAGAAAATACTATCCACACCTCCATGATTCCAGTTTAAATGGACAGAAAGATTCAGACTGTATATTCTCAGTCATAAAAAATTAAAATTTGCTCATTCATGGAAATTAAAATTAATTGAACATGCATCTTATATATATATACATGAAATTTCTGTTGTATCAAACATAGTAATTTGTCCTTCTGATTCCAATTTCCTTGACAATTTTTGAGAAAACTTGAAATGTATCCAGATGACACTGCAGCCCAATCAGCACAGTAGGTCATAACTCCATTAATTTTTGTTGAAATATAGTTTTCTCTATTTAAAGCCTCATCCCAAATTTGGTTTCAGTCCTTGAAGTCATTCCAAAAATATTGAGGAGAAACAAAAAATATGTGACGAACAGGATGTGATATGGTATAATGGGATTGATGGACATAGCTAAGACTATTAGCCCCCTCCATCAATTCCACAGGATTACTTATTTTTAAATAGGACAGATCATGGAATGCATAATGATGGACAATTGTCTTTTAAGTTCACTCTATATTATGTTTAGAATTTTCTGCATTGTAAAAATTTTGAATTGAAATTGAAATCTTTGATAATTTTGGGTCTTGGCCGTGTTATGTAATCCTCCTGACAGAATTTAAACTTGTTTTCACATCTGTACTCTTGACAATTCAAAAGCCAGTTTCAGAATTATCCTGGCATTTTTAAAAATTATTGCATTGGTACATGTATCATAAACTTTCTTAATAAGAAAAGATTATTTTGCATTGGACATTGCTTTTCATTAATAACAGAAAGTTGGACTGTGAGAGTTTTTTATGTTACTGTTATTAATGAAGAGCATGTCAGAAAATATTACAATTATTGTTTTCTGTATTATAAATAATCTTAAAATGGCATGACATGTTTTCAAAAGGTGATTAATTAGGCGTATTTGCAACAAGACAAATCTAATGAATTTAATAATTGGCAAAATGTACAGTGAATACACAGGAAACATTGTAATTTGATATAAATAAAATTTATGTGACTAAACTTTCCACACTAAATTAGTATGCTTGTACAAATGGCATTGTTAATTTTGCGATCGCACTTATTTATAATGTTCTTGATGTTGCCATAATTTTGTTATATTTGATTAAAAATTATGATGTTCTACTTTTACTAAATTCTGACTATGTCATTGCGTTACAGATGTATTACTTGCATTTCCAATGGAGATAAAGTGCAAGGCATTGGTTGTTCAGGGATATGTCCAATCATAAGACTTAAAATATTAGGAGAGTAAAATGATTGGCAGTATTGTTATGTGTTTTATCATTGGCAGTGGGATGTTAATGAAATTGGTGTAATGGTCTATTGATTATCCTAATCTTTTATGTCAGATTACAAATATATACTAATTTTTGGGTGTCAAATGTCTAAAACCTATTTGTATAAAGTTGATTGCAACCACCAATATTAAAGGTAGTGGTTCACTAAAGGTTGGGGGCATTTATTTTTTTCTCCGATCAAGCTTTTTAACTTTACTCATTCATTTGATAAGTATATAAAAGTCTACATGTTGCATAAGGTTACAAAGTGTCAAGCATTATGAATTATAATTTGGCAATGCTTTTTGTATAGAGTAAAGGAATGAAATCTGAATGTCACACATTTGTAACTCTTAACAGATTATTTGGGGGCAAAAATTTTATGTACAAAAACATTCATGCTTAATTAAGTTCAGTTACATACCTAGATTAGCATACTACTAATACTAAACAGTTCCAGCAATTGTTGATAAAATTGTGTATCCTGATGCACCTATTTAAGTTTATAGACACAATTTTTAATTCTAAAAGTTGCAAACACAAAATGAAAACTATATTTCTCAGATGAGATGTCTTCTCCATTCAACAGTTTTATAACTAATGTTCTTGTATATTTCTATCTACTATAAGTAAAGAAGAATTTGAAATTTATGGTTACAAGTTCTACAATTAGCCACCCTCCTTACTGGTAGGTACATGTGAAAGGCATATAATGGCTGATTGCAGTGTTGATTCATTTTGACAAGTTTTGTTTTATTTAGTCTGTATAAATAGTGGATTTGAAGTTATACATCTTAAATATATTAATTCATTTTTGCTTTATTTGCTAACCTGGCCATAAGCTTATGGCATGGCTTTGCATCTGTTGTGTAATAATAAGCAATTGCAGTTTAAACAATTGTTTGAAAACTACAATACCACTTTTGACCAAATTTGGCATACAATGTTCCGGTATGAAGACACTGTTACTAAAAAATGGAAAATTCTTTTAAAGAAAACTTATAAAAGAAACTATCGACAGAATTTTACCAGATATTACCAAAAGTATTCTGCCTTTCCATGTTATACAAACAATGCTGCTATGCTATCATGTATGCATAGCATTGCCAGAAGTAGAAAAACATTTAGTTTTATTGAAAACACAGTTAACAGAAATTTTTAAATGTAAAAGCATTCTGGACCTTTCAATATTAGACAAATTATGCTGATGTGTTGTCATATCACTGAAGATATATAAAACAAAAAAAAAATTTTAAAAAAAAATTGTTTTCTTAACATGAAACCATTAGAATTGAAAGAAATTTCATATTATCAACTTATATTTCTTAGCCAGCTGTTCTCTCATTTGCTTTAGGCACTTATTAACCAGGTGATTTGATCTCCTGCCTATTGTTAGCATGTATAATAGTGACTTTGAAGTCACACATGTTGGACCCATAACATGATCACTCATTTATCAGCTCTGCTGGTCAAAGACCAGGCAACTTATGTTGCAGTTTGTTGTCCATTGTTCATCCAGTATCCATCAATCCATAAATTTGTTACCACTAATCAGCATTAAGTTTACTGGGAATATTGCCTTCAAACTCGACAAACACATTCATCCAAGTTTCTCAGGGTATAGATGATTTGACATTAAACATGGCTGCCAAAGTAGCCACCTTGAAAATATTGTTGCAACTCCTCTTGAACACAATGAAAATATTGTTGCAACTCCTCTTGAACACATGGTACCTCTTTTCTGCATCATTTTGGATGTTGAACTGCACAGAATTTAGTAATGTGGCAGCACTTATGAGCTTACATCATGTACAGTGATAATTCTTTATAGATGGTAATTTAAGATTCTAAAGATTCGATGGGTATGGAATATGCTTTAATTCAGCATGGAAGCAGTGACATAGTTGGTTGCCATGTGAACCAAACATAATAGAAATTGTAAATATGTCAGAATTACATATTTTTAAAGGTTCTTTTATATTGAGTTTTTTTTTGTCAAATAAGTAATGCCTTGAAGTTCTCCAATTTATGTTTGAGAAAACAAGAATTTTATCATTTTCAAGCTTAGATTGTCCAAGTTCCACTAATTATAGGCATAAGAAATTCTTGTTTTTAGCGATGTGTAACGATTCAACACAAAATGAATACATGTTTTCTGTATATTCTGTGTCTTTTTCTTTCTTACATAAAGGTGGTATCAAATATTAGCAATATAAGTTGTAATTTGGGTTAAAACATTGAATTTGTTGAAATTTCCTGCAAAAAGCTAGTTTACTATGGTAACATCTTTAAGAAAAAGCATTTAAAATATTTTTTATTTCCCAAATACAAAACTTTGTCGTGTTCAAATGAATGCCAGTATTTAAGTTGGAAAGATGTTAAAAGAAAGCTTGTGAACCATAGAAAATTCTCAAAAAGAACTGAAGAGGAAAACAGTATAATTACTTTATTGCATACCATTGATTCTTACATGGCTGATCTGGCATTTGATACATCTGTTCAATCTGTGATTTTGTGTTGCATACCTAAAATTTCACTATCACACACCCAGCATGGAACTATTTTTATAACTTGAAATGTTCAGTAGTGGTCTACTTATAAAGTGTTGGGAATGATTTATTGCTATGTATTTTAAATTATTCAAAATTGTCAACACATTTGTAATTTTAAGATATGCTGTCATATTGGGTGAAAATGGCTGCTTTTGCTGCTGGGTATAATGCGAAACACCTTATGTTGTGATGAGTTAATGGGCATTTGACATTATATACCACTGAGAAATTACAGTTTAGATTGACATCAGTTTTTGTACAATGTTTGACAATGAGTTCTTAGATCAAGCTGGTGTGCATAGTGACACCAAACATGTCAAAGACGAAAGAGACCATGTTCTTGTGTCTGAAATCTTGTGTTAAAAGTTTTACTATTCCAGACATTGGGAGAAAACTTGATCAGACACTTAAATCGATTACTACGTTTAATGAATCTGATTGTTTGTACCATGAACCAGAGCCTAATAGTTCCAACCATTCAGCTGGGTACAATAAACAAATCCCATATTTAGGGAGGAAACAAAATATTTTCACAGAACAAAACATGATTTTGCAAAATTAAATTATAGCTATACTATAATTTTTTTATACCAAATATTTATACCAAAAATTCTGCCAAATTTCCCCCCCAAAAATGAGAGTAAAATAATAGATACTGCAATTTACTGTGTATAACTTACCAAAACAATATTGGTCTCACTATCAAAATTAAATTGGTTTTACTTGAGAGTAAGCTTTTCAAGCATAATATTCCAGCCATAATAACATTACAATAAGTATGGAGGTGGAAATAGTTGGTCTTAAAACAAAAATTTACTAATCCGATCTCTATTTTCAATTATGATGGCCATCTTGAAAATCTTGTGATAGCTCTTAAGTCATAGGGTTATGGGTTGTTACAATCAGAAGTTACATTATGTAGTTAATACCTACGAGTACATTAAAAATAGTTTTGATCAGGGGTAATATGTAGCCACCATAGTAGCCAGCTGGGCATTTTTTGGGCTTTTTTTCATGGCTATATGGTCTTGTAATTAGTTTATTCTCTTAAAGAGAATATAATAAAATGGACATTATTTTTAAATACACAAAACTAGGCAAAAAAAGAAAGATGAGCTGAAGGAACAAATCAGAAATATGACTAAATATTGATATTTATCTCTTTTCTTAACTATGCTGTCAGCAGTTTTCTCTCCATCCCCAAACAGAAGGAAAAACCTTTTTATGAAAGGGTGGTGTCAGTCCAGGTGGATAAGTGACTAGCTAACTATTCAAGGTAATCTGGCAATTAATCTTCCTGTGCTGTCCTTGGAGTTCTAAATCTCGGGGAAAAGTCTATCCTGTGCCACAACATATCAAAACTTGTCTTAATTTTCATTGCTCTCAAGAAAGTCAGAAGCTTCTTTTATCAGTGGATTTGCACTGTTGTCTTTGTCTCCATGAATTCTTGTTTCATGTGTACAAACTGTGATACTCAGTTGATTATGCATGGAACAGGAGTAACTTTCCAAGCACAGGGCAGAAGGGCAGCCATTTAGCATTTCTGAACAGCTGGTGCTTTGCTCATAAGTTTTGGCTTCGGTCTAAAATCTGCTTCCTACTCATAGCCAAAATATATTGGCGAATGAACTTCAAGTATGCTGATGTATGCATGCTTCCAAAATGAACTTTGTACAGACATTGAAGCTGGTGCAATACAAATTTCTGATCAATTAACTGAGGCTTGTTTGCCTTGTCATGTCTGCATCATTTATCAAGATTCATAGGACCTTTATCAGGTAAAACCATAGACAGATACATGGTTATTGTGCTGAAGACTTCCCATATTGCATATGATCCTCTGTTTGAGCTGCAAATACGCCAGATTTATCAGGGCTCCCGTAAAGTCGGGAGAAATTACAAATTTTTCCCGACCATGGAAAGTCCTGGTTGTTGGTGTTGTAGAGTTTAACGCCATTTATCAGCACACGATAGGCTATACATGGCGGCCAGTATTAATGGTGGAGGAAGAACCCGGGAAAACCCTTGGAAAGAACCACCGACCCACGAGAAGCTACTGGCAAATGCTCTCACATAACTACAATAGCCAAATCTTAGACTTGAACCCACGCAGACAGAGGTGAGATGGCAGTGATCCTTAAACGGACAGTGCTTTAGCCCACTCGGCCCCGGAAAGTCCTGGAATTTGGCAAATATTGATGTACGTCAGGGGGAAAACCCAGTGAATTTTTTTTCTACTACTTGTCGCCTGAAATAATCACATAATTAAGTCATAACTAAACTGATTGTGAGTTAAATTTATGGAGTTCTAACCAGAATATTCGGAGGGTGCAGTATGGGTCATTTGGGTGCTTTGCAATAAAAATATACCACCATGTTGGCCTATTCTCCGCATTGGGTAATTCAGTACAACGATTTCATTTCTTTAAACATTAGATCACATGTTTTATGAATAAAAACTTCCATTTGGTATCGAGAAAGAACGACTGTACTTTAATAAGAAAAGTGATATTCGTAAAGTATGCAAAATTATCCGACAATATTCGACTCTAATTGCATATGAAAATGTGATTTCTAAATGTCAACACGAAGACCCACTCAATGACCTTCTTAAACTGTAACCCAAAAATTAATATTTACTATGTCTCTTTTAGAATCAGAGAAATAAATAAATTATTTAAAAAATGGAAATGTTTACCTTACTTAAATTTGTAAATTTCCAGTTTTACAAAAAGTCCCACATGAACAGAATCGTCTGCTACTCTACATATCAACTTGCCACTAGAATAGGATTCTCAGGAAATAACCCAGCATATAGTCTGTTTCTGAATTCTTCTGTAATTTTCCCCCATAAACATGACACATTACATCCTATTGTTGTTTTTCTTCAACATAAAAGCTGAATTTTTCTAAACTTGAACTTTGCTTAAAAAAAATTTACATGATTGGTTTGCCATTTGCTGGCATTGTTATGTTACATTTTATAAAACTACCTATAAACCTTACCTGATGACTTGATTGTACTGCTGACAGAAACAGTCCAAGGTAATGCACTTTATTTTTATTTACATATGAATAGATATTACATCATTTCAAAGCTGTGAGCAAAATAGGCCGCCATCTGGCGAGTCTGAAAACGCAAAGGTGGGGGGTATCCATCAGTGGATTAGATTCATCTAGTAGACTTATTTTCAAAGTCTGCTCAAAATCCATATCTTTCCTTACATGGAAAGTATGAAAACCACTATAGTATCATAAGAGGTAAACATTGTGGTGGCAAAGCGTAGCTGATTACCGGAGGGCCTAGCAAACTTAAAATGTTAGATCGAGTGATACATGTACATGCATGAAATTTTTAATATTAAAATCGTTATGTTTTTAATATGCTAAAAGTCAAGATAAAATTACGGCTTTGATGAAATGTGACCTGGTACTCCAAATTTGCACTGAGTACACAAATATAACAACCCACATTTTTTCAAGATATAGAGAAAAATTAATAATAAATCTATTAAAAGAATGTCATATCTGGTTGTAATAAAGAAATACAAAAAAAGAAAGAACACAACATTTTCCATATATATTCCGAGAACAACTTCTGGAGTTTTGTTGTATCACGTGACTACCATGTTGACATGTGCAATCTGCTTGATAAATCAAACTGGTCAGATTGCTGGTATTTACAAAACATACATGACTTTCATTTAATATAATTGAATTTCTCTACAACAACATTAAAATGGAGTTTGTTGTCAATATCACAAGACTAATGGACTTTTGATGTTGTCGTTTGAGATTCGTGAAGTGACTAGTAATGCAAATGGCGAGTGCCTGGTCCGGTTTTGTATTATATATTAAAAAGCAACTTGAACCCCTGTATCAATACGGCAATGCTAGTAAGGTGATGCTGAAGATCATCTTGAACAGACTGAACCCACAAGCAGAAGAAATAATCGCTGAAGAACAGGCAGGGTTCCGGAGTGGAAGAAGCACTACAGAACAAATATTCAATCTTGGGGTTTTGTGTGAAAAGTATGTGCAACATCAACAAGGCATCTATCATGTGTTCATAGAGTTCCAAAAGACTTTTGACAGTGTGGCATGAGGCATTGTGGGCCACAATGAAAATGTACAACATTACATGGGTCAAAAGTTGACCAATACCATCAAGCGGCTGTATGCCAAGGCTACCAGTGCAGTAATTTCTCAATGGTTAAGTGGGCCAGTTCAAATATCTTGGTTAAATAATCACTGAAAAGGGATCAAGAGCAGAAATTTTGTCACGAGCAGCACAAACAAAGGCAGCTATGTCAAAGCTAAGACACGTCTGGAGAGACAAGAATATCAGTCTGAAAACTAAAATCAGACTTGTATAATTGCTCTACAGGGCAAATGCCCCCCCCCCCCTATTTTACACGATGTTTCCATGAAATTCATTCAAACTAATGCATAGCATATTTAACCTAAATAGTTGCAGACTAGAATAAATACTGCACCAAGCCCAATATCACTTGCATCAACAGATATCTTAATTGATTGACTGTAATTTGGAGCTGGAAAAATACAGTTGCACTCTTAAGTATGGCCTTTAAGTTAGCAAAGGCCTCTTGATATTTTTCAAACTAATGAAACTTTATTTTCGTACTCAACAAATTGGTCAGGAGTTGAGCAATTTTGGAAACGTTTTACGATATTATCTAACCATAACCAAAAATAATTTTACTGATAGGCACAGGGAATTTAGAGATAGCATTGACCTTAACTTCTATAGGTTTAACTTTTCTGTATCCCACATTATCGGCTAGAAATGTAACACAAGCATGGCAAAACTCTTACATTAATTTTCAAATTTGCATCACTGAGTGTCAAAAACTTGAAATTGTCTCCATATTATTTCTCCAGATGACATTGTAGATGATGATGTCATCAATGTCAAAATCACAATTATCTAGACCAGATGTAATTATGTTCACTGAATGTTGGAAATATAAAGTGAACCTTTCATTCCAAAAGGCATTAGTTTGTACTGATAAAAACCATGTGGAGTTATGAATGCTGAAATTTTCATTGCCCTTTCCATGTGTGGAATTTGCCAAAATCCTTTTAAAAGGTCAAATTTTGGTGACATTTTTTGCATTTCCAATGTTTTCCATGCAGTCAGCAATTCTTGGCAATGGAAAATTAATCTGTTTTGGTCACATCATTCTATTTCTATAAACAGTGCACATGTGGAAAGTATGATCTGGTTTCTGCACAAGACTATATGTGTAACTCCAGTCATTTAAATTTGTTCTATGAAATCATTCTGAGGCAAATACTGAATATCTATTTTCAAACATTGAGAGGGTCCATCATGTACAGATGCTGTTTCACAGGTGTGGAATATACAATTGCATCATCATGATAGATTTTACTTGTTTGTGTTGGAACATCTGGAAACAAGTGCTCATATTCGCATAATAGCTGTTTTAGTTCATATATTTCTTGTGGCTGTAGATGTGAAAGTTTCTGATCCATATTATTCTACAGTTCTGAATTCCAAAGATTGGTTACACCAAAGTCACTACAGTCTGAATTCATTCAATCACTTTAATCTGCACAGTGTGGGACAGGTACAACTAAATTGATTGCATGATTATAGGGACTCTATCAACATACTCCTATAACATATCTATGTGGCTAAGTTGGTTTTGTTTTCACCTACCATGAGTATTAATAATATAATATAAAGAGGAATTTGCTGTATGGGCAAGAGAATCAGAACTATATCACTGTTCTGAAAACTCTTTCCTTTGTATTTTTGTCAAACATTAATTTCATATTACAATTTTAAGAGGGATAGGATTGGCAGAATCACTAATAAGTGATATAGAACATGAATGGTTCAAAATTCTCCATAATGATATTAGACCAAGGTTTGTGTTGATTTCAATGCATGACCATGTAATTGACCTCACAGAAATAAGAGTATTTAAAATAGTTATATTTGATTATGTTGCTTATTTTTCAATTTGTAGCAATCAGAAAGAACGTACCTTTCTTGCAATTATGCTTGTGATATTGTAAGGAATAACAGATTGTAACATATATATGCAAGATCCTGAGCCTAATAATTTTGCGCCGTAAATATGTATGAAGGTCAGTTCAGCAAATAATGAGGTGTCAAGCCAGTTATTTGACATGGCCATAAAACTAGTGACTGGTGCCCTAATTTTGCCCAGGCAGTTGCATTAAATTGCCATAACATGATCACACGTAAGTGATGAAATCCTGTGTTCGGATCAAAGGAACATCAAGTGGGGGTTGTAAATCCACCCTTGACAGACTGCTGGGGAAGGGTAGTATCTGATAATTATGTGAATCAACATCCACTCGGAATTGAGCAAGGCGTGACCAACCTTAGAATCGCAAGCTTAAATCTATTATCTTGAGAACTAAACGTCATTAGTCGCTTAACCAGCTTGCGGAAATTATAAGGGAAAATAAGCTATTCCGACGTCATTCGAAAGTGGCGGGAAACTTGTTATTCTGGGAATTACAAGGAGCTTCAGTACATGAAGCTTTTAGGAACCAGAGAAACTGAAGGAGACTGAGGAAAATAACCTAGTGCAGTTGGTCCGAGTCGCTGGAAGACAAAGAGAAAGGAAGAACGGAGGCAGAAGTTAGACGGACTGGAGGGAACTGGAATACCAATCCAGAGAAAGATACTTCAGATGAGTAGGAACACATGACAGAAGGAATATCTATCAGATGATGAAATAGAACGACACTTGGTCGAGTGAAAGGCGAGTGATAGGGTCTTAATTTGAATTTATTTGAGAGATGAATGTTATTGAATGGTATTAAACTGTTGTTTACTTGAATTTCACATTTTGTGTATTCATTAATTTAACTGTTTGCACCGCTTGGAACTTTGCATCTCTCTATCACTACTTCAATTTCTGACAAAAACGAGTCAGGGTGGGTCCTCTGTAATAATTTAAATAATATTGGGAGCACCCCACCCCAGCCTAAATAAAGGGAAACGTCTACATGGGCGCTCTCGTCCGGGATATGAATTAGACAAATATATTCTTTAAGATCTAAAGTTTATTTGTTAGGAAGTAGTAGTGAACAGTGTGAGATATTTTTCATCCTGTGTATTTGAATTTGCTAGATTTTCATCTTGTGTATGTTATACTTTGATATTTGCTTGCTTGGTAAATTTTTGATTACTTGCAGCAATTGTGAAGCAAATATCGAGAAAATATTTTACCTTCGTGAAGTTAAGGGTCGACAGCTGAGTATTGGTTAGAAGCGTTAACATGTCAACTGTTTAGTAAGCCGAGACAAGGTATCACTTAATGTTAGTATAATAATAACATCGCTACTGAAAGAAAAGACAGATGGTTAAGGAGTACCGTGCCATGGGCGCGGAAGATCTCGGCTACGAGGGAGATCGCATGTCAGCGTTCATAGAAGAACGCATAAAAGAATGGAAAGCAGGAAAAGCCGCCGAAAGAGAAACCCAGATGTAGCTGTCCCGGATATCCGCCGTTAGAGAAACCCAGAATGAACTAGAGTTGGCCCGGATATCCCCGGCCACAAAAAATAAAAATAAAAGAGAGTTCGACCACGTTCTCGAAATAGAAAAGGAAAGGGTAGGAGCTATGGATAACGATAGGGACTACTCCAGTACGATCCTTGGAGGAAGCGTACGACCACTCATCGACCACCGAACGGTAAAGATAAGTATGCCACGATTCAATGACAAAGACCAGTCCAATGACGGTTTTCTCGTGCTATTTGTGAAACTCGTGGACGCTCACAAAATTTCTCTGCAACATTGGGCGATCAATATCTCAGCCCTTTTGTAAGGTGCAGCTCGCGATGCGCTCAAGAAGCCCCTTATTTGCCATTATTGGCTGACTGCCGAAACGTACCGTAAACTTTTTTCGGGACTCTATGAAAAAGACAACGGAGTCCTATTTTCAATTCCACACCTGCGTTCGGTTTTTCTTTTTTGAGAAGTGGATGAAGATGGCCGACGTCGAACGATCGTACTACAGCATATGCGTGGTCGTACTCAAGGAGCATGTCCTGAGTATGTACCGTCGCGAGTTGACATTCTTTCATGCAGAGAGAGAGAGAGAGAGAGAGAGAGAGAGAGAGAGAGAGAGAGAGAGTATCGGACGCTCGAAGAAATCTCTAGCATAGCGGAGAGATACGAGCAGGCACACACGAAGACTGGAGGTTGTGGGGGCGCGGACCGACCCCAAGCCACTGAGTCGCGCCGTGTGTGAGAGGGAGTGCCGTCTGTCCGTAACCGTCAGGGCGACGGAAAGGTTGGAGAAGGATACTCAGGTAACTATGCCACCCATAGACCTGGACAGGCCTCACCCACGAAAACCGGACTTGCAGGTCGGCGAGGGCCGCCGACGTATTTCAACTGCAAGCACCCAGGCATTTTGTCAGGGACTGATCGAAGGGCAGGCAGTTGCTAGAAAGGAGTGCGAGTCGATGCAAGCTTTAAAGCAGAAAACCTTGCGTCCGCAACAGTCAACGAAGAAGGTGTCATCATCTTCTACGACACTGGGTGTAGCGTTCCAGCCCTCGTCGACAAAAAATATGTGAAAACTGATAACTACACTGGGGAAGTAATTGAAGTTCAGTACGCGAACAACAAACGTGACTCGTTGCCAGTGGCTGTCCTTGACTTGAAGGGGAAAATTGGAGCTGCGTGCTTGGCTGGACTGTCACATGATGTCATACTGGGTTATCGTTATGTGTTGCCACAACCAAACTCCGAAACCTTCACACCGATGCCGGTGAGTACTGTGGAAACCAGATCCAAGAGTCGACAGACGAAACCGACTCCTATGGAAGTTATGTCAACACCGGTCAGTAACACACTTCTGGACGAATCGAGAAAGCTACAGCAGGAGGACGCAACTCTGGTTGAGTTGCGTAAATACGCTGAATAGGGAACGGAGAAGGAAACTTCGAATGGAGCGGTCAAGTTCGCGTACAAAAAGAGAATCTTGTGTCGCCACGCCAGGAAAGGCAGCGAACACTTTAAGCAAGTCGTCTTGCCGAAACAGAAGCGAGGCGAAGTGTTAAAACTCGCGCACGAAAGTCTCATGGGAGAACACATGGGAATTGCCAAGACGCGTGATCGTCTTGTCAAAGAATTTTACTGGCCAGGGGTCCAGGGAGATTTCAAGCGGTTCTGTCTCTCCTGTGACAAGTGTCAGAGAATGGCACTGAAAACGACGCATGCGATACAGGACTGGGAGCAGTATCGTTACAAGGGCACTAGGGGACACTTTTCCCTGTCGTGTACGGCAGTCGGAAATTGTCTGCTGCCGAGAAGAACTGCTCCGTATTGGAGAGGGAATGCCCCGAAATTGTGTTCGGAATATCACGGTTCGAGCGGTACTTGAACGTACGCAAGTTCATATTGGAAACTGACCACCAACCCCTCGCCTATCTTGCTCAGGCGAAATTGTAGAATGGACCTCGATGCGATGGTCGCTGTTCTTACAGCAGTACCAGATGCATATCAGATACGTGAAATGAACAGAGAACGTAGGTGCTGATTTCATGAGTAGGAGCGTTGAAATGGCATAGATCGCTCTGTAAATAACCGTATGTCGGGTGTATATTCGTGTCCGTAGCCAGCGTGTGGCGTCGCTACGATTTTTCTTTTATTGCGTTTGTAACGCATATTTGCATTTGGAGCAAATGTGGAGGAATAAAATCCCGATTTTATTCTCAAGTGGTGTGTGTGTGTGTGTGTGTGTGTGTGTGTGTGTGTGTGTGTGACGTTGTAATGAATAACCAGATTGCAACATGTATATGCTAGACCCTGAGGCTAATAATTTCGCACCGTAAATATGTATGAAGTCAGTTAGGCGAACTATGAGGTGTCAAGCCAGTTATTTGACATGGCCATAAAACTAGTGACTGGTGCCTTAGTTTTGGCCATCCAGTTGCATTTAATTGCAATAACATGCTCACAGGTAAGTGATGAAATCCTGTGTTTGGATCAAAGACTGTTGGCGAAGGGCAGAGTCTGATAATTATGTGAATCAACATCCACTCGGAATTGAGCAAGGCGTGACCAACATTAGAATCGCAAGCTTAAATCTATTATCTTGAGAACTAGTCGCTAAACCAGCTTGCGGGATTTATAAGGGAAAATAAGCTACTGCAACGTCATTCGAAATTGGCGGAAACTTGTTATTCTGGGAATTACAAGGAGCATCAGTACAGGAAGCTTTTAGGGACCAGAGGAACTGTAGGAAACAGAGGGAAATACCCTAGTGCAGTTGGTCCAAGTCGCTGGGAAGACAAAGATAAAGAAAGAAAAAAAAACAGAAGTTAAACGGACTGGAATGAACTGGAATACCAGTCCAGAGAAAGATAATTCAGATGAGTAGAAACACAGGACAGAAGGAAAATCTATCACATTAAATGAGATGATGAAATAGGCCGACACTTGGTCGAGTGAAAGGCGAGTGATAGGGTCTTAATTTGAATTTATTTGAGAGATTAATGTTACTGAATGATATTAAATTGTTGTTTATTTGAATTTCACATTTTGTGTATTCATTAATTTAACTGTCAGCACCGCTGACTGGAGGGCTCGGATCTTTGCATCTCTCTATCACTACTTCAATTTCTGACAAAAACGAGCCAGGGTGGGTCTTCTGTAATAATTTAAATAATAATGGGAGCACCCCACCTCAACCTAAATAGCAGGTAACCTCTGCAATGCTAGTAGCTTATCAGCCTTCTCAAAATCTTGATTTCTGTGCCAGATTGAGATTTTGAAAGTGCTCACACAAGACTTAAATTACTTTTCACCAAAACAACTTTTGAGTGGAAGGCTTACTGACAAAAGAAACTTGGCGAGTCAATAAATAAATATCAGGTGTATGAGCAGTATTTTCTAAATTTTGTATCCTTTTCTCATCAAAGTGAAGGTCAGTCTTAATGTCAATGTGAACGCAGTTCCTAAACTCTTCAATTAATTTAAGTTGTCTGAGGTTATTACAGTCTTGACATGACTGAGTATCACTTATCGAAAAGTTGATCTTTTTCTCTTGCAAACTCGACGTCCATTTTTTTTTTTTTTTACAGTTCCTAAATCATTGTCAATATGCCTTAAGAACCAACTCAGAACCCTTCAAGATACATTCTTTAACCACATCATAATCGGCAACTTGTTGTACAGATAGACAAGTGTAGACTTCATGACCTTGCCATTAAATACACTTTGTAATAATAAAGTCCAATTTGCTCTTTTGGCTGTTTTGACCATTGTTGCATGGAGGTAACTGAAAGTAATTTTTCAATCACCCCATACTGCATAACAAATTTATCTCCATAAGGATTAGGTTATCTATAATATTTTGACAACATATGCATAGTTATATGCTTTTAAAAGATGTAAAATGTAGTATGTCAACTAAAATTTAGCACACCTAATCTTCAAATTGAGCAACATTCCATAGCAATTTGCAAATATCCAGATTTAGTGAGAACTTGAAGATGTTAATTTTCGACCAATCAGAAGTTGCCATCACTTTCTGCGCGTTGAATATTAACGTGATAAAGAACAAGAAGCCCACAACTAATTTCATATTATTGGACTAGGTAATTTGTAGTTGAGTATTTGCATTCTGTCATAAAGTGGATAATCATTACTTAAATGTGTATAATGTGATGGCTTATAACTATTAAATCGGTAGTAAGCAGTCCAGTCGAAAAACACTTGAATGTCGGTCAGTTTAGAGGGGTGGGGTTGCGTCGGTATTCTGCGGCCTTTTATCATTTTCATTATTACTTTGACCAGAATGTTATAATTAATTTTAAACACAAAAGAGATAAAAATGCAAACAACTTCAACAATCATCTCTTTGTAAAATATGCTTATCTTTGGGATTTAAGACGCAAACATTAATTTCATCGACCACGTTCCTTGCGATGTCACAATACTAGTTTCGTCATGCAATGTGCGAATACTAGGCCAAATTTAAAATGTAAAATTTTGTCTCAGGTTTAACAATATTTTTTGTGAAGGTCTAAGCATCAGAAATCACAAGTTGGCAAACAAAACATAAACCGTTTTGCGGCCTTGGGCATTGCACAAAGTAAGTGCCAACATATTTTTATTGCCTGCAAAAATGTTCTCTAGAAAGTGATGCTTGTACATACATTGTTTGTAGTGAAAACAAATTAGGTAATGAAACTTTGTTTTTTGGTTAATAATTCAAGCGGTTATTAGTGAATATAACCAGCTTGTTCATTGGGCATTATATATATATATATATATATATATATATATATATATATATATATATATATATATATATATATATATATCCTAGGGCCCGAGGAAATATTGTCGACATAGGCGGATGTAGAGATAAGTGGGGGGGGTGGCTGAAAAAAAAAATTAAAATTCGTCAGCAAAGGGAGATCTGTCGTCATTGAATAACATTTACACTTTGAGAAAGAAAAAAGGAAAGTTTGAGTTCATGAAGACAGAATCAGTGTGAAATACACTTGTATATTGACAAATTACATTTTGGTTACCTTTGTGTAATAAAATCCAAAATTAAAATATTTCATTGATCGCATCCTGATACGAACAAAATTACGATATTCAACGTCGGCATTAGCCGTTGGTTGGGAAGTTGTCAGTTACATGCTTCATGTACATGTACTTAAATTGGCCTCGATTTTGGTCAGTCTGTACCCACCTTGTTTAGGCTACCAAGGGGATGGGGCTATTCACAGGGAAGTAAAAAACTGTCAACAGTACATGTATTCTACACATACTTTTGTATCCGATATTATGACGAACATTAAAGTGACTGAACCAACCACTTGTTGAAGCGAAGTTCTCCACACTTAAGTTTTTTCAATAATGCTTCATTGAACCATTTCGATGCTTCCTCCACGTCTTCAAATGTAGCAGTCTTGCTTCTTCCTTTGGGGAGCGCAGTTACCTTCAACTTAGTCTTTCTTTATAGACTCAGCAGCTTTCATCCTTCCTGGACGTGTTTTATTTTTTAAGTAAAAAAATTTCACAGACCTCTTTGCGAGATGTTCATCCCTTAACTTCCTTAACAGCCAGATATTTAGTTTCCAAAGACTGTAAATATAATTTGCGTTTTACCCTGCTGTCGGTAGCCATCGTAAATGTAAATAAAGTTAAAAATGAAACTTTCACAGCAAAAAAAACAACTTGTTTTAATCACCGAACACTTTCAAAGGTCTCGAAAACGATAATCCGTAATTTTCATGCAATTTTTATATATAGGATTCAGAAAATTGTTTATACAGGAGTCCTCTGTATGCATCAATTTCCTGGACGGCTTGCTAGTCCTGCTTCGACCACCTGTTGATTGGGAAATTGTGTTCATCAATTGATCCTTTTAGCTGTGCTGATATTTACAATCAGAAAGTTCAGTGGCTGAAAGACCGACAGATGTACATGTTGTCATTGTAGGAGTACATCTGAAGAAATTGACCCACAAGCTAGGCGGCAAGATCAAAGACTTAACTAGCTGCAGAGTGGTGAGAAAATGTGCTGCTATGTTTTTTTTATCCGACCATGACATCAAAAGTCTGGCGGCAAGATCAACTAATTGTTGAACAAAGTATTGGTCTTAATTGTCAGCTTGTCGACACAAACGTTTTGAAAACAAAGGATTTGTTCAAGCTGGGACCAAGGGCTTCTGTCAACATATACGTTTTTCTTTTATCTCGACGTCGATATAAGCATGACAATTTGATAGTAATAGTAGACCATGGGACTGGGACTTTGCTTTTTTGTCAACATGGGCGGCTTGTCAAGATAAGCAATGTCGATATAAACGGATAGGACTTTATATATAGAGATCTCGGAAACACTTAATTACGCGTATTTGGACTCAAACTTTTGGTCCGGGACGCAGAAAATCTCCCATGCACGAGTCCTCTGTACGCACGTTTTTTTTCTTTTTTTTTTTCTTCTTTTGCAAACAGGAAAGTTTTGCGACACAATAAATATGTTCTAATCACAGTGAAAAATGAGGCAATGCTTTTATTTGAGGTGTTTTTTGCTGACTTTTTTTGAGCAAAGGTCGTCGGCTTACTTTGATGATGGCACCGCTAAAGGCTCCAGTTGAAGGGTCAGACAAATACCTGTTTGTTATTGCTGCGGAAACTTCAGATAATTGTAGAACATTGAAACAGATTTGTTTTATTTGTTTAGTATATATCAGTGCTTCAAAGGTAATCAGTTCTCTTTGAAGTGTCAGCAAACGTATTTTTTCTTCCATCTGGTATTAGTTTTTAAATTAGTGTCATCTGCTTGACTGTACTCATTTTACATTTCCGCCTTCTGCGGATTCGGATTTTAACTAGTCAGTTGCATGAAGTAATAAGGCCAGATATCATCATTAGCGGATTATGATATAACAGTGCACTGTTAGGGTGGTTTGTCAGTATGAGACAAGGTCTTGTTATTTTAACAATATATTCCAGTACATTGTTTCCTGTCATGGTGCCTTTGATTTTCTCTACTCCAAACGCAAGACTATATACGGTTTTTATCAGCCAAAATTGGTGTCGGCACAAATATCACCAGATGGTATATTTTGTCACCAAAACGGAAAACAGAATCGCAGTTTGCTGTATCAGCGAAGCCCCGTGATCCTGTAATTCATTTCATTTCCGATTGTAGCTGTATAAATATTGTATGCGAACTCGAAACCAAGACACATCGAGACTTGAACAAAATGCCATTTGCAAATTTAAACAAGTATTTTGGGGTTAAACGAAAAAATGATGAAGATTTAAATGAGATTCAGAACTGTGCTTAAGTTGCTAGAACTGATATGGTGGACAATTCTGCGCATGGCTTTGAAAAGATGTAATGTTTATGCATCAGGCTATGGAAATGAAATACATTACTTTGGAATCTTTCTGTCTGCATTTCAGCCCTCCAAAAAATAAATTTAATTTTTTTTTTCTCCTAAAAGGCACATTATCAAATAATTACAGAATTGACGTATTATTGTTCAGAATTAACCTGACATGCCGAATAAGCTGATACAGTTGTATATATCAGTGTTATAAAGAATGGGGGAATTAAACTCATTGGCAACCAACAGTTCTCCTAATCTGCAAAGTTTAACATTTTTTTGGGATGGGACTGCAACTTTTGCTGATGGGACTCCTACTTTTACCAAAATGGGAGTCCTGGACTCCTAGTTTTAAGATCCTAGCGAGACCTCTGGTATATATATATATATATATATATATATATATATATATATATATATAGACAAATGTGACTGAGCCAATCCACAACTTGCATTTTTAAATACTGAGAAATTGCAAGTATGAGTATATATCCAATCAAAAAGCCAAATTATGTGTAAGCTTCATGTTTTATGGGTTGTTTTCACCAACGTCACGATTGAGTACACAAATACCCACAATGCAATGTGTGCACACCTTCTGTTACCATTCAGAGTCCCTAACAAACCTTTGTCGACATTAGTCATCATGTATATTCAAGATAATAATTTGATTTAACTATTGATAAAGCTATTTACTTTATTGAAATGATACATAGATTATACTTGAAATTATGTGCCCTTTAGCACAAAAATAAAAATAAAGCTGGAGGTTCCCTTGCTTATATCAAAAGACAGAATAGTGAAGTTGAAATGTAATCGGGTATATTGCTATCAAATAGAAATG
This sequence comes from Unio pictorum, assembly GCA_030141615.1. Taxonomy (NCBI): domain Eukaryota; kingdom Metazoa; phylum Mollusca; class Bivalvia; order Unionida; family Unionidae; genus Unio; species Unio pictorum. Next base: position 4,278,831 of record JARLTB010000357.1, on the reverse strand, counting down.
TACTTTTATTTTTACAGACAGACAATATTGACATTTTAAAAAAGTAATTTGTTTCATTTCCCTAAGCTTGTCATCTTGAAAGAGTATTTCCGGATCATGATTGTCAGGATACAATATCAGTAACGAATTAAAATTTCATAGCATGTATTTTATGCTAGAACTTTTTATGTGCAAATAGTTTTCGCAATAACGTGCTTGTGTCAAAGACAGTTGACAAACCAGTTTAATTAGTATGGTCAAATATTGTATTTGTGGACATAGGATGATACTGAATGAAAGCGATAACTGTTCAGAAAAGTCATCTTTAGTGTATTAAAACGAAACATATGTCCAACAAAACATGACTTTGTTGAATGTTAAAAACAATGTATTCCTGAAATGCTTGTAGAAATATGAGATTATATATTAACAGTTAGCTTTTTAACTTTAATGTTAACTAAATGATTGATTTAAGCCCATGAAAATTGAAAAACATTTTTCTACATGTTTGTGTATCCGTTTATTATTGATCAATCTATTTATTTATGAAAGAATAACAAAGTTGGTTGAAATTTAAATATTTTACTTGAAGAAAACAAGTAGAAAAGTGATGCATTTGATCTCATGCGGTTAACATCGTAATTATGTGGAAGAACAATGTTATTAGGTGCCAGTTATGGGGGCTAGGGACTCGGAATGGTGGATATGGAAGTACACGTTTTTTTTTACGTCACATGAAAACAATGAATTCATGTGATTGTGTAAAACATAAGACATTTACATCCAGCTTCTTACTTTAAAATAAATCTATATGTATAAGGACATTTTAACAAGATAATCTCTGTATTTGTTGCTTATAAATGCCTACCTGTATGATAATTTTATTGCTTTTATGATTGCAGGTTTGCATAAAATATTTATTTTTCATTAATATTTACAAGGAAACATCCTGAGTACTGTTTTATTTTCCTTTTTTGTTTTATTGTGGTATTATGCTGATATTTTTATGTCATAATATTAAATTATTTTTTTAAAAAGGGATAACACAATGAGAAAAGTACAGAAAAATTTAGATGTTTTTGCAGGGTGTGGATTCTAAAACAGCCTGAGCTGTGAGCATTGTTTAAAAAAAACATTTTTTGGAGGGGGGAGGGATAAAGCTACACCTGTTTGGAGACTTGTTCAACACCACTTAAGTTGTACTTGTCAGATGATTGTTCCATAAATGTACATATCTACTAGCTTTAAGGACTGCTCCAGTGGCCCAGCGGTTACATCGGCTTCCTCCAATGCAGGAGGCTTGATCCCCTGCAGAGTCATACCAAAGACTTACAAAAATAATATTTACAGCTGCCTGAGGCTCATGTACTCTCAGTGTCAAAGACCTGCAACGTGTTAAACTTGTTTATTTGGTTATGTTTTGCATTTAGGTGACTGGGGCATTTGTTCTCAATGACTGCACTTTTGGTTGCAATGAAGCTCAAATCTTGTTTTTTCTTTGCAGACCTTGTACTACACAATGAGTAAACCAAGGGACTGGAAACTTGACTGCAAAGTTTACATTGGTGACCTTGGCTATGGAGCAGCTAAACAAGAGTTGGAAGATGTGTTTGGCCGATATGGACGACTTAAGAATGTGTGGGTGGCACGAAACCCACCTGGTTTTGCATTCGTAGAGTTTGAAGATCCTCGTGATGCAGAGGATGCAACCAGGGCACTTGATGGAACGTAAGTTAATTTGTATATAGTGTTTGGACTTGTTTAATAAATATTGAACAAATATTTGGATAGAGTAGCAGTTATAATTTGCATACATTATTTGGATTAGTCTAATTGGCACCAAACTGATAACATCATAGCTAGAGATTTGTGGTTACACAAGGTTTTGGGATGATCAGGGTATATAGATTTCATTCTACTAATGGTGGGTGAGTGGTTGGTGTGCCAAATGCATAACTGAAAAGGCATGGATTCAAATCGTACCATTGGATCAGCCTGTGTCAACAGCTGTGTTGTGTCCTTATGTGAGGCTTTTTATTTATATTGCCTTGGCACTATATAACTCAAACACCAACCCACCCCATTATGCTAATAGAACCCTCAGTTTGCCACAGGTGTTCAATTTTATTTCAGAAATGGGATTTCAATCATGAGGGGAAGAACTAGTATGCAGCATAATTATAGTTGGAATAAGGTGTGAGACTGTATTGTTCATGTATGTAAATATAGTTACAAATGCTCTTCAAAAGATGTGTTTAAAGGTTCGAACATAAGGAAATATACTAGCCTTCTTTCTGTTACAGCCGAATAAATGGACGCAGAGTTAGAGTTGAGATGTCAAGTGGTAAATCAAGATGGGGCTCGCGTGGTCCCCCAACTGCCAGGCGTGGAGGTGGTTCATATGACAGGCGACGTAGATCGTCCAGGTAAGGTTCAGCAGATAAATTCTCAGTTGTTTGGTCTGGAGTACAAAGCGTGAATTCCATATAAGGTATGCAGAAGTTGAAGCATAAAACCAAATACTGCACATTTGTTGCTTATTCTTAACTCTGTTCACTGTGTTGAAACTTGTTCAGGAGAAAATAATGCCCAATGTACGATAAATTTGTCTTTTTGAAAAATGAATGCATAAAATAAAAAAGTGACATTTATGTGTTAACTGGTTCCATTTTGCATGTGACTATTGTTGAAACTCTACAGGTCAGTAAAAGGTAACTGCTAGGGTCAGTTGAATTTAGCACAGTCGACAGACTTGAATGGAACCAAACAGGCTGTATAGTTGCAGATGCTGTGAAATGATTCTCATCACGAACGAAATGTTTATAAAACTTTGATATATTGGGTTGTCTTATAATAGTGTGCTTTCTACAAATAACTTAAGCATGAAAAGAAATTTCGAGGCAGTATGGTGTAATGGTTTGTTTTTTTGTAAACAAAGCATTTATGACAAGATGATCCATATTTAAAAATAAAAATGTTTTTTTTGAATCTGGTTAAAAGTGTTTAAGAAAAAGCATATATTAACTGCCCTCTGGTATTGATTTTAATTATTTTAAAAAATTTAGTTTGCTTTATTTCCTATGCAGCTAGGCCTTTTATGGCAATGCTTGTATCTATATCAACTGCTCATTCTTTTTCATTTTATTTCAATTGATGTTTTTTATGATGTCTTTTTTTCAGGGTTCCGTAAAACATGTTTATGAGAGTATTCTAATTGCCTGTTTTAGGTTTTATTGCAAAATTTATACCATGTATATTAATTGCTCTACGTAAAGTATTGCAAAAGAAATACTTTCATTGAACTCCAATCATTGTTTGACTGAGGCTTGATTATAACTTGTCAGGATCATCCTTTTAAAAGAATTTTTTGCATAAAAATCTGTTACTAATAGGCATCTTTGCTAAAATTGTTGCAGAGTATTTTTCTGTTTTTGTCAAAGATATAACTTTTAAAGAAAAGAATAATTAATATTGAAACTTGTGTTGTGGGTTCTTGTGTGGTTTGAGTTGTCTTTGGGTTGTTTACTTGAGTTTGGTTGTGCTCTTTAAATCTTTAAAGATATGTAATTCTCTTTGCTTGTTATAGCAGAGAAAAACAAATAATTACAGGCTAGTCACATTAATCCTGTGAAAATTATAATCGGGAATGGCCCCTTTCATCCAGACACAGGATAAATGACCAGCTTGGTCTGTAATAGAATAAATCTTTCCCATTATACAGGTGACACTTGCTATACTACAGTTCGATTTACAGGCTTTTTCATTTTTTATCATGAAGAAATAATTACATTTGTGGCCCTGGTTGGTTTTTGCCATTGCTGGTGCCAAGTGCTGTGCGTGACTCAGTTAACTCGAGTACATAAAAGTGTCTTGTCGCTCACCCCCAAAAATATGCGTCAATTGTCATTACTTGAAAAATTTGATTTATCATTTGCCCATGAAATTTGAAAGTATTTGAAAGTATCTGATAGGAAAAACTCCAGGAACCCATTTAAGGCATAAATTAAGTGTCACCTGTGGTGTTGTCATTTATTTTCCCTAATCAATTTGTCACCTGTTTAAAGGCCCCAATTACTATTGTAAAAAAGCTGTTTATTTTACCAGTGTTGATGTGAATATTTCAAGGCAAATTAAAACTTAAAATAACATGAAAGAGAAATGTGTGTAAACTTTCCAAAGATCAAACTCTGATTAAAATTACTCATTCAACCAAACAAAATTGTTTATTTTAATTATGTGCAGTTTTATTAATTCAGGTCCATGTCCCATTTCAGAAGACATAAGAAAACCTCTGGTTATAAATGCAGTACACAAATAAAAAGATTTGAGATTACCAAAGTATATATTCAAGAATTGCCAAATTGTGGCAGATAAAGTTTAAAATTGAAGAGTATACACAAACATGATCTCAAGTAAGCTTCCTGAATACACCCAAAAGTGTACCCTTTGCTGTTTTCTGTACTCCAGATAATGTTGTTACTTTAATGTTTTTTACCATTGACCCCTCAGGATATCCTTGTCAGCTGTCAATCTTCAATCTTCGTGTCAAAGACTTCTCAGTCACACATCTCCCCATATGCATCGCTTTTCAACGGTCATCATCGGAAGCTACATCAGTTATTGCCCATCAGAAGCATAAGTTTATTGGCAAGTCAGCGTTACTGCAGTTAGTTGGTTTTCAACCGACCAATCTCTTGATATATGCTGAATCAATCAACTCTCATTAGAGCTGTACATCAGGGAATGCTTCATGTACAATGTAACACACAGTTTTAAATAACTTCTACTGTGTGATGAAGTCTGCAAAACAGCCCATCATCCTGTCAGCAATAAATTCTCGAAAACACTGCTGCTGCAGGTGCCATCTCCTTTAGCAGGCTATCAACTTGCAAACAGGACAACTTTTCCTCAATCAACATTAGGCTAAGTTTTGTCAACTCTTCAAGGGAAGCAGGTGAAGAAACAACACTACCCCTGACCAAACGAACACAACTTAAAGCGATCTCTAAATCACTGAAACTTTTGGAACTGATCAAGTTCTTCTGTCCGTCAACGGTTAGCAACATCACAACTACTACTCTGCTCAACCCCCACTCATTCAGTTTGCATCTACTTTACCAACGACAGTGAAAAATTAAAAACAACTAGCTCCACTTCAATGCCCTCTACTGCTAGCTCCACAACGCCCATCGTCGTACCGCACTTCATAGAAACATCAATCGTCCTCCTTCATCCCTTTATTTCAGCCAAACAGAGGTAACTATGATGTTGCAACAAAGGTGTGTTCGAGAAGTACATTTGAATTTTATTGCTGTCTGATTTCTTCAGTGTTTTGTTATGTTTACTTTCTTAGCCTATCTTGAACATTTTAGCATATTTTTTTTTCCTAATGAACTGGTAGCCACCAGTCATAGCACTTGTCAGTCATGCATGTTTGTTTAACAAGATTCATGAACATAAACTCCATTATAATTGTGGAATTTTTTTGAATGCAGAAATGTTTCAAGAAGTGGGCTTTTTAATTCAAGTTTATATTGTTGTACTTTGTTGGTGCCTTTGATTTTAACGAAGATGACAAAAGTGCTATCCTCAGAGGAATTACTGGTGCTTAAGAATGTTTAGTCCTTAAAGACAAGGGAATTAATTCCAAGTTGGAAATTAGTCATTACTTAACTGTTTCCAAGTAAAATGAGTTCACATGCATCACACCAGCAGAAATGTTGTAAAATATCGTGTCAGCTTTTTTTTCCTCGCCATATTTTGAAATGCAGTTAGTCACTGCTTTAAATAATGCTATTCGTGTATATACCTTTGTTACCTTGGCAACCTAACATGCACATCAGTTATCTTAGTGACTTAAAGATGGTTTATGACTTAGATTGGTTGCGTGGTATCAGTTTGCTAATTGACATTTGATAACTATGAGACCTGTATAAATAGGCCATTGCTTTATACAATTCTGGTGTCAATTTCAAAGTCGACATTCACCTTAAAGAATATGATATTTATTTAGTTGAGATGAGTCAACTAAATGTCGGAATCTTTAAAGACTATTGAATTAATAATTTTAGATTATAATACATTGTAACAAAATCCAAAAGATATACAAGTCTTGAAATGTTACTTATATCAGAGGCCATTTGAAGAGATTGTAATTCAGCTTGAATCAGTATTTATGGATATGATTTCATTTATAGTACACTTGCAATGATGCCACTTCAAATTGCTAACAGTATCCTTTTGTTTCTCTGAATGCTCAGGTCACCCAGAAGGAGGTCACCATCTCCAAAACGACACAGTAGAAGCAGGAGCAGGTAGGTCAGATTGTATGCCCATAATGTTAGAAATTGTATCTTGAAACTTAATTTAACGTGCACGTAAATTTTATTGAATATATGTACAAGTATGGAAAATTCTTGAATCTGGCAACTTGTATTGAGGTTGACATCTGCTTGTCCATTTTAAGTATAGAGTCCAGGTCACAGATGATTTAAGTAAGTGTCTTACAGTTTCTATCCATGTTATTGTTTTGATTGTTTGGTGATGCAAATCAATCAGTAGAGATTCGTGTTAACACACTGCATAATTTTATCTTTTGATAACTGTTTTGAACCTTAATTTTCTGCCAACACGTTGAAATTTCAAAACATTCATTTCCAAAGAAGTTACTTAGGGTTAGGGGATAGCATGTCAGATATCAGATTGCTCTGTTTCAAGTTTATTGCCATCTGATGCCTTTTTAAACGTCGTTAGCAGTATTATTTCCATTATGTAAACAATAAGTTTTGCCATTCATTTGAAGTTGGTTGTAGCAGTTCTGAACAAACTTTATCACTGCCTTTCATTTTACGTAAAATAACAGTTGTGACTAAATACCTGAACCCTTGTAAACAAAGACCTATTTAGTTATCATTATAATTATTTAAAAAATTCAGAGGGTAAAATGATACCTTTGGAAGATAAAGTCCTACATAAATAACTAAATAGATATATAATTACCAATTATCATTTGATATAATCATCATCTTGTTTGAAAAGACATTGGGGATTATGTAATTCTTCTTGGCTGGACAGGTGTGCATGAGTATTATTATGTGACCAATATACCCTTAAAGACACAGAATTGAAACCTAATGATATGATTGCATGGTCATCTTTAAAAATGTAAAAATTCAGGTGAATTTTGCAAAGTAATGAATTATGGCTCGCAAATATGGTGATCTATTTTACTGGGTTTAGTGATCATTAGAGCTTATGGAATGGTCTTTTATCTGACATCCATCCATTAGCTTAAGTTTGTAATGTTATTGCTATTAATCCTAAACCTCTTTGAAGATTGCCTTTAAACACTCACATGGTCAACCCAGTCTAGTTGGTCCTGAAAGAAAATTGTGCTTAGCATACACCATGGTGACCATTTTGAAAATTGTTATTGCTACTCCTCCTGTGTGAATGGTCATAGTAACACAAAAGGGCCTGTATTTACTTGGTCTTAAATGAAGATGGTGCCAGTCTGACATCCAGTATGGCCACCATGACAGCCATCTTGAAAATCTTGTTATTGCTACTCTTCCTGAAGGAATAGTTATATCAACATTAGGTTTTCACTAAATGACTTCTTACAATGTTAGGGTGGTTCTAAATGAAAATGATGCTGATCTTGCACTAAAAATGTCTGCCAGTGTCCATTTTGAAAATCTTGTTATTGTTTGGATGGTTATTTGTGCATGGCTTTTCCCCTCATAAACTTCTAATGTTCAGTTGGTCCAATCTGATGGCCGCCGCAGCGTCCATCTTGAAAGTTCTATCGCTATACTTCCAGAATGGATGGTCATATGCACATTGGGTTTCATTTAAGACTTATCTTGATGTCTAGTTGGCTATTGTGACTTCTGAATGGAAAGTTTTGTCATTAAAATATTGTTATCTCTACTCTTTTCCAAATGGATGTCTGTATTGGTATAGGGTTTTTGCCAATTTAACCTTCTTGTGATACTTAGTTGGACCTAGATTAAAATGGTGCCAGTTGTGTGTCCAACATGGCTTACATGAGGACTGTCTTAAAATATGAAAAATGATTGTCTGCACTACTTCTCTTGAATGGATGATCATTTTGACTTGGGGTTTTCACTAGAACTACCTCTAATGATATCCACCTTGTTCTAAATTAAAATGGTGACAAGCTGACATCTAATATTGTACAATAACAGCTAATTTGAAATTGTTTTTGGTTGATAGTTGATAGGTAGAAAGGTCTTGTCTTCAATTTGGGTGCAGTAAAGTGTCATTCCATTCTGGGTACTCTTCATGATTTTCATGTATGATTTATTTTTAAGTTGTTTGTTTGATTAGGATTTTTAACATAGCTTTAACAATTTTTAAGTCATAACGCTACGATATCTGCAGTGAGGCAGTTTATAGTGATGTCTAGCACTGGGGCATCATGCCACAGACATGTAGCATGATGTCCCACCCACACCAGGCCAACCAGTCCTAACACTAACCTCTTAATGCTGAACTCCAAGCGAGGCGGCTTTTTGTATCATTTTGTAAGCCTTTGGTATGAATCGGCTGGGGATCAAACCCAAAACCTCTCGCTTCTGCCGCGGACACTCAAGCCACTAGGCTATCGGAGAGGTATATTTCTAAGTTGGTTGGAATCCTGCAGTCACATGTATTACAGTCACCTTTGGTCGTAGTCAGGTGTATGTTATAAAGGTAAGTGATTATGATAACTGAAACAAAGATGGGAACATTGCAGCTTTGGTGCTATATCCTTTACTGCCAGACTGTCTTCGATTTTTTTAAGATATTAATCAGTTATATAAGCTATGTGTGTATGTGAAATACAGTGAATTGTGTGGCATTTATTTTTCCAAATTGTAATGCATTTATTTATTTCTGTTCTAGATCTGGTTCACCATTCCGTAGGTCTAGATCACCATTTGATGACAGAAGGTAAGTAAAACAGCAAATCTTAAAATTCTTTTTATATTTGCTCCTCTTGAATGGATTGTTTTATATATGCTGTGATTTTAATAAATGACTTCTTATGATGTATAATTGGTCCTAGATGAAAGTGTTGCGGAAGTGACATCCAGTATGGTCACCATGGCAGCCAGCTTGAAAAATATTATGGCCACTCCTCCTGATGGGGGAGTTGTATCAAAACATGGATTTTACCAGAAGACTTAATGTGATCAGTCAGTCCTAAATAAAAATGATTCCACTGTGATAGCCATCTTGAAACTTGTGTTATTGCTACTCTTCTTGAATGGAATGTCATGGGGATGTAGCTATGGAACTTTGTATGATGTCAAGTTTGTTCTGTATGAAAATGATATAGATCTGGATATGTATGGCCACCACAGTGGATAATGGACACTTATAATAATATAATTCCCATATGTACTCCCAGATTGGTCATGCTGTCATTTTTGTTTTAAATTTTTAAAAAACCCATGATTAATAAGATATTGTAATTAGTATTAAAACCTCATGGTACTCCATTTCATTTTGTATGTACCAAGTGCATAGCTGCCAACTGTCCTGTTTTTTTCCATATTTGTCCCATATTTTGGACTTTAATATGGGTGTATGTTTTTTTGGGGAAAAAAAACGTTTTTTTAATTAAAATAATAATAAAATTTCTTTGGAATTTTTAGTTTAGAACTGGCACTCTGTTCTATTTTGATAAAGTGTATCACATGTATATACGAATACAGTTCTACAATATGATTGGTTCATTGGAAATCAAGGCTACCATGCCTGTCTTTATCTGCCATATTGGATTGTGCAAATAGTTACCGCTGTTGCTGTATCTTGTCTTCATAATATTCAGCTTCTAATCATGTAAAATGGGAAAGCGGAATATTCAGAATTTATTCCAGGAAAAGTAGAAGGAAGCAACTGGAAGTACATGTGTCGTCTTGTGTAGATTTGTAAAACCATATAGTAAAGGAGAAAACTTGATGTTTTGCAAATTGTGTAACGTGATTTCACTATTGGGCATGGAGGTACCAATGAAATACAAGAGCACAAAAAAGCTAATAAACATCAGCATCCTGCTTCACACACAGCTCAGCCTGAACTTACAATGTGAATAAATGCCAGAGAGAACCTTAATGTACATCAAATCGAAATTCAATTTATTAAATTTCTTTCAGAAATATACCTTCCTATTTCAGTTACTAGTGTTGCTGGCGATTTATTTTGCAAATGTTTTCCAGACATTAAAATCGCAAAGGATAACTCTTATGCTTGAACGAAAACAGTTCAAATCGATGACTGGAAAAGAAAAAAACTAGGTGTGGAAAAGGCTTGTATAAACAGCTTGTGTCAGAGTGTGTTGCACTCTTGCATGTTCTGAATGGGCATCCGAATGTAACATAGTGCAAGTCCAGAAGGTACAAGTGTGCAAAACATGCATCTTTGACATTAAATAGTTATGTAAGGCACTGTACTACTTTACTGATGGTTGTATATGTTGTAAATAGTTACATCTGCATTATAATTTTAAAAATCAGTATTTGTTCCAGAAAATCAGTATTTTTGTCACAATTAGTCAGTATTTTTGTACTTTGGGGTTGGCAGCTATGAAAGTACAGGCATGTAGGATTTAGGATAAGCATGCATATTGCTTGAAAATGTTTTGTAAACATTATGGTAAAATAGTGTTGTTTCTGTATATCATATGCTTAAAGGAATAAAAAAAAACAAAGTATATATTCATACCAGAAAATGTAAACTCTCACAGATGATATTTTTGCCTAGTAGCTTGAAAATATGACCTTCAGCTGAACTCTCTACCCAGATAATTTTCTGATTTATTTTATCACCTCTCATTTGCTATCCCTCTAGTGATTTTCTTAACAAGGTAACTTGTTAATCCATTAGGGCAGTGAAAATTGTTGCTGATTTCAATCATGACACATTAGAAGTGGTCATTGGTCAGCATTTCCTTTAATGGTCAATCCAACTTTTTTTTTTTTTTTTGTAGTATTAATTGATTATCTAACAGTAAATGGACAGGTGTTGAACTAGTCGTCTAGTCATCAAGTAAATTACTGTGATAATTGTTAAAATGGAGATTGCACATGTTGAACTAGCCTGGTGTACTGCCCCAGATTCTGATTTTGTTACTGATGATAACAAAAGGACTAGTTTATCATGCTGATACTGACCAGCTGGAAAAGGTCATGCTCTCCATTTTAGCGAATAATCCAGAATTATTCCAAACAGTATGTATTAATATTTATATATCTATTGATAGGCATTTCATACATTGTGTGGAATCATTTGCATGTGGTGCACCACTACCAATGGTAGAAATTAGATGAGGACAAGAGAGAGCATGATTGCAAATATTGTCAAGAGAACAAGAATTCTGGGAAATAAACATGAATGTTGTGGTATGCCCCAAGAGAGTGCTCTTCTAACCTGAGAAAGCTACTTCATTGATGAGTCTTGTTGGTTGAAATAGAGTTATTGCTAATTAATAATAAATATTGAATTGGAAACTAAATTGTCTTCTTTTTGATTTAGCAGGATCCGTTCAAATTGTAGTTTGGTGATCCTATGGATTTTTAAAAAAAAATACAAGCTCAGCACCTAACCGCTCTGGTGGCTTAGTGGTTAGAGCATCCGCCTCTAAAGCTTAAGGTTGTGTTTTCGAGCCCAGCCGAGTCATACCAAAGACTTAACAAAAATGGTACTTACAACTACCTTGCTTGGTGTTCAGCATTAATTAAGAGGTTAGTGTTAGGACTGGTTGGCCTGGTGTCAGGATAATCAGACATGATTTTTCTCTGTTTTAAAACGAATTCTGCTTTTCTCCTGACTTGAATCCGATTTTTCTTGATATAGTCCGTTTTTTTAAGAAATGTCCGATCCGGTTTTTAATTGTTCTTTTCAGTCCCATTCCGCAACAACCCTTGTAACGTATTCGCTCCATATATTAGTTAACCCACAACTCTCGTAAAGAGTATTCTGACTGGTCAAAAGTTTAAATTCATCTAATGAATCTTCATGTAAAGGAATCTGATGGCAATGGAAAGAAGTGTATTTGCAAAAAATGGTTTCCCATGTTGTTCATAGAGACGATGACATGAAAAGCTTAGATAAAGGTTTTAAAAACTGGAGGGAATGGCTGGAACGAATTGTGGACAGAAATTTAGTTGGTCAGTTTATAAGAAAACTGATCGCTCGAGGACTGGCATTTTGTGCCCTCTGCAATATATACATTACAGAAGTCGTGGTTGAAAGAGTCTGGAACTGGTGCACCTACAAATGAAGCTGCATACAGAATAAATGAAGCCATCTGTCAGAATATGTGCACTGCATGTTGCCAATACAAGCTGGAGCTTGAAAGGAAAATGCTCTCGTTGAGAAGGAAAAGAAACGATTGCACATTGAGCCAGCAAAATCATAGGTGACAAAAAGGAAGACTAAAGAAATCTTTCTTAAAGCTGCAAAAAGAGCTCAACTGGCATATTAAAAGGTTGTGTTCAGTGGACAAAAAAACAAGTGAATATATGAGATTATTTGTATATAGATGATGTACATGTATTCGGATGTTTATTTTACATATTTGTTATGAAAAGAGAGAAGTGTAATATGTTGGCAGCAAAAAATGCCTAATTATTGACTTAATCATGATGTGAATACTGACATGCATGTGAAATAACTTAAGTACTAATAGTATTGGAGAACAAATTCATGTGACAATAAATATTGTAAAATGATTCAAATTTTTGATAAGTTTGTTAGTTTTTCAAATGATTATTTTGTTACATATTATGGTCACAATTTGCACCAGGAGCAGATATTCATGCATGTAAAATGCATTTTTAGTCGGGTGTCTTTGACCCACAGAACCCCCTGATCAAGGGCGCTGCCTCTTGAGACCCCGTTGGGGGAATACCCCCAAACCCCCTTTCACATTTTCAGTTTTTTTTTTTAAAGCTAAAAGTCATGTCTGGATAATGTGACTGGAAGGGACATCATGCTACATGTCTGCTGCATGATGCCCCAGTGCTAGACATCACTATAAACTGCCACACTACAGACAGCATATCGATATGACTGAAAAATTGTTAAAGCTATGTTAAAAATCCCAATCACACACACATACACAAGCCCAGCACCTGAAATTATCATTGAAAGAACAATCTGAATAAAATAAACTTGGCACAATTAAGCATTAATGAGTTCCCTCCAAAAACAAAAAAGTTTTTTCCCCAGTATTTAAACCAAAGTATTTCCTATGATGATAGTTTTAATTGGTCACAATGTCTCCTTCAGTTATCGTCATATGAAATTATTTTAAAATGGCATCATCATGCCTTTTCACATGGATATCAATGATGGCTGTGTTGATGGTTTTACTTCTTTTTGCAGTTAGCCAATTTCATCATCTACTGGTGCTTCCTCGCTGATGTACTTCTTTGTGATCAACATACATCGTCTTTACAAGGCTAACCTACACCAACACTTAGGTTTAGAGATGGAAAAGATGTAGTGGCAACATTTAAAGACGTATTGCTTTTTTCTCTTGCAGGAGAAGAGACTTGTATTGAAGTCAAACCAGAGACAAATTGTCACTTGTTCATTTTGTCAGCAACATCACCTCATAGAGTCTGGTCTTCTGTCTGAAATTTCATTTAATAAGCTTCTTTTTTTTTTTTTCATAGACAAATCATATCTAGCAAGTTAACAAAGCTTGTCCTGTAATAAAGCTGTCAATTTCTGCATCAGGGATGTTCAAGACAAGACATAAATGTTGCATTCAGTTACCATTATTTGGGCTGTTCCATTAAAACATACATGGGACCCAGGGAAGGCACTTTTAAAGTGGGGCACTCTCATAGATGCAATTTAGAAATTTTTAATCATTTTAATAAGAACTCAGAAATCAAAGTACCCCGGCATATATTTTTTTAAAAACTGCTTACACTGGGTACCATGTATGCTTAAATGGAATAAATAGTCCATGTTAGATTTTAATAAATAATCATCAAAAAAGGATTTGTAAAAATTAAGTTAGTAAAAAATACCAGTTTATAGATTTTTCTGCATGGGTAGAATTTAAGTTAGCCGTAAGTAGGAGGCATTATATTTGTGTTTTTAAGAAAGATTCATTTTTTTGTGTATGTTATCCATGGATGATTGTGTTATTTAACAATAACCTTTATTGTTCGACTTTTTTATCGTTTTACCTGTAAATAATCTAGATTACAAAATATCTTGGTCTCATTAATAATAATTCTGACCTTTTAAGACAAGGCAGATGTTTATTGATTATAGCAACAAGGCTACATTGGTCAAAATATGACAGGAGAATTAAGGACTTCCTAGAAGGCTGTTTTTAGTTCTATTATTGGTAGACAAGGGAGCTTATAGGATGGTCTGTTGTTGATTGTCTGTTAGCACAAGCTTGTCATTGATACTCCTCCTGAATTACTTGGGGGATTGCCATTACATGCACTTTCATCCCATGGTCTCTTTGGACCTAAATGAAAATAGTACCATTTAAACATCCAATATGGCCACCACAGTAGCCATCTTAAAAACTTTGTTATCACTATTCCCAATAAATAAATGGTCATTTCAGCATGAGGTTTTCATTAAAAAAAGCCCAGATGACTTGTGGTGTCTAGTTGGTCCTAAAAAAAATTGTGCCGAATTCAGGCATCCTGAAGATCTACTATGGAACAAAAAGTAATGTCATGAGTTTTTCGAGAGAAGACAACTTGTGATGTCTGGCTGGTCCTAAATGAAAATGATGCTGCCCAAATATCCACAGAGGCTCTCTTGGAAGTCTTGTTATTACTACTACTCTTTAATGAAGGGTCATATGAAATGGGGGTTTCACTGAAAGACTTTTCATGTTGTCTAGTGGTAGTGTAGATATGACTTAAAATATTGCCATCTCAATGGCAATCTTGCAAATGTTATTTCTACTTTTCCAACATGGCTGGAGGGGCCCCCGAGTGTTCTAAAGTGGTCTTAAGATGGATCACTGAAATCTCACCTTTGTCTGTGTGGGTTCGATTCTCAGATTTGACCAATGTGGATATGTGAGAAAGCTTGCCAGTAGCTTCTCGTGGGTTTTCTCATGTTCTTCCTCCACCATTAATACTGGCCGCCATGTATAGCTTATCGTCTGCATTAAACCCAACAACAACATCGCTGCTTATATTTAAATTATGCATTCACCAAATGACTTATGATGATGTATATAAGTTGGTCATGCATGGTAATGGTGCCAGTTTGTTTGATATCTCATGTAACCACCACGACGACCTTCTTGAAAATAAAATTATCAATACTCCACCAAAATGGAAAATCACATTAACATTGGGTTTCCACCAGAAGCCTTCATGTGTCATGTTGGCCGTAAATAAAACTTGTGCCAGTTGGACAATTATTGTTATTTAAGGATGTCAAAAATGGTTTCAGCACTTCTTACTAATAGGGAAAGACCGGTCTGAACTCCATTTGACCAGTAGAGCATCAGTCTGTACACGAGACTCTTGTTTCTCATCACCATACAAGCTGTGAAGATCATGTTAAATGTTAAGCATAAGATTGCTGTATGTTGTGCATGGACAATCTTCATGTTGATACTGTAGATTCATTGTTGTGTTTGTTTGGTAGTTTTTCAGTTTTTATAAGTAAGCTATGCCATCAATTTCTTTCTGCTGCCAACCTTAACAACACCAGTGTACATTTATAAAACACCTACAGTTTGCTATTTCTTACCAGGGCTTTTCAAAGGTCTGTGTTAACATCTATGAAGTATAAACTGTTTCAGATTTTTATTTTTTGGGGACCTATTCATTATAAGTACACATTAAATAATAAATGTCTTTTTGAACCAAACCGTGGAATTTGAAACCTGTGAATTTTTGGTATTATCTTTTTTGGTCATCACGAAGATGTCCACAGGTTATGTGGTGACCATACAGGTCAAACCACGATCTATGGCAATATCCCAACATGCAAAAACAGCACAAAACTAAATGAAACTATGTAATTTTGTTAAATGTTGAAACAATTTACATTTATTTTACTACTACATTTTATGCAAGGTATCAGTCTGCCGCCTGTTTTGACAGTTAAATATGCTTTGTATTAATTCAATTCACATAGTTGGAGACCAAGTTAGTAATGAATTGTGAGCATAATAAAGACCACCTGAATCTGTTCATACCTAAATTAGTATAAGTATGTATTTTGATGTATATTATATTGGGATGTGTATTGGGACTTTTGTATCATGTTATGTATAATATGTTGATATAAGTTATAATACACAATTCTATGAAACATGTACAAAAGCAAATTAATTGGATCCCAAAATCATGACAACAGTTAATAGGGCGTTTTTAGGGACAATAGCAGATATAATGTATAGCTTGGCATAAAGTGACATGAGAAATATTCTTGTCTTTATGCTGTGCAACATGATGTTTGTCAGTAATTTGTATAACTTTGTCATTTATGACTGTGTGTTGTTGGTAATGACATAATTGTTAGTATTGTATCTATGTTGAAAATATAATTTCAAAAGAAGATGAGCAAGAAATTGGAAGTTACAATCTTTGTCTCTGCATTTGAACTTGAATTCAAACTTTTTAAAACAATTATAGTCGTTTTCTTCTGTGTGAAGTTTATCCATTACAGTATACTGGAGAGGATTTAGTAAAGTGTTTAAGTGTGGTACAGTTTTTGATATTGCTTAAATTTGTATTATTACAATTGACGCAAGACATTTACTTCTTACAGTAACTAGATCAATTCAGCAGTCATAGTAAAATGTCATTGACAATGTACACATTTTATTCACATTTAGACTTTGTTTTCATTACTTTAAAAAATGTGCCATGGGTCATATTTTCTTTATTGATAGGACGTACTCATTGATTCATAATTTTCATGCCTAGTTGGATAGTGTATTTGAATTTATTGGTTTACTATTGTTATCTGTATAACCATCATTCATCTGTGAACTGCATAGTCCAGGTTGTGACTTCACAATAATTACCAGTACAGGTGTGATTAATTATAATAATCAAAGATTGGTAGAAAATGTAAAATGAGCAAGTGTTATGATTTTTCCTAGCCATACATGACTGATCTAAGTTTTCATTTTTTTAAAAAAAATGTTTTCAATTTTTTGTGTGGGAAATCTTTGAAAATTAAAAACATAAGTACAAATTTATTTTGATATGACCTTATATTTAGTATAACCCAAACATTTTAGTAAAAATATACAGTAGATTAAATCTGTACTTTTAAATTTTGAATAGTCATTACTGACACATCAGTACCTTTTTACTGTTGGCTTGAAATTTTAAGATCATGTGTGGAATGGACATGATGTCATTAGACATTAATGCAATTGCATATCCAGATCTTTACTGTTCCTGTCTGGGTGTAGATTATGTGCGTGCAGGTCATATGATATTACCATCCTGTTAATTAGTAATTAAGATCCTGTCCTACAGATTTCAAAATCTGTTACAGTCTTGCTGTTATTGTTCAGTTATTCTAAAAGTACACTTGTATATTGAGTGAACATACAACAGTTTGACTGCAGATATATCGAGTCTTTGTCAGCATCAGGCTCGGTAACAAGTTTAAAATTAATTGTTGCCTTGTTACAGTTGGCTTATTAAATACAAGGAGTAAATGTTTGTTTTTATTTGGTTTAACTGTCTACTGCTTATGAACATTAGTTAATACATTGGAGTCTTGATCTATCAAGAAGAATTTAATAATTTCTTCATTTACAGAAACTGTCTTTTTAATTAAAAAATTATGCTCTTAATAGACAATTGAAAAGTGCAAGGGTTTTCTTGATGCTTTCTGATGTACCATTTCTAGACGACAAATTTAATGTTACTGTGAATGTGTTGATGTTCATAAGTATCTGTGGTGGCCATTTTTGGATACATACATTATTTGATTAGGAAATGGAACATGATGTCTCTCTTGAGAAAAATCATTGTTGGGTCTTGAAATTCTTGGTCTTGTGCAATCCCAAAAATGCACAGAAACTTTGTACCCCTCTCTCATACTGAATTGTATCCAAAATGATGTGTACAAACATAGGGTCAGGATGAAATCTTTTATTGGGGAGAATTACTCCAGTGATGCTGCTTTTTCTCCCTTCATTTTAATTATATATTGCAAATTTCATAATGTTGGACAAATTTCATGTTTGCAGAGCAAATATAAGAAAGAAAAAAAAAAAAACTAAATTGTCAGTTTGTAGGATGTAAGTATTCATGTAATCATACGGTTTAAGAGCAGTGCAATATGGGCTAGTTCTGACAGTGTAAAGATATTTAAAAAAAAGTAATTTTTTTTAAAAGATAAATACTTGAAATTAACAGAAACCTGATCCCAAAAGATTAATGTTGAATGTGAATTTAAAAACTTTAAACGAACAAAATAAAATATACCCCCCCCCCCCACCAATATTTAGGAATACTCCATGAAATGAAATGCTTACAAATATGCAAACTTAGGCAAATTTTTTTCAATTCTACAGAGAGAGCTTTGGACATCATCCAGACCTATAATTTGCCTTTCACACAGACAGTGTTCGATGTCAGACCTTGGGGCATCTCATAGTATCGTGACTTTCAAGCCTTGGATAAATTGGTTGGGTAATGCTAATTTTTAGCAAGGTCTTGTTGGACATTAATTTTTATAAGAAAGGAGATTCAGATGCTGATTTTATAAGGAAATCATGAGTTGCTTAAAAATATTTGTTTTAAGATGACCATCATGAATTGTCTAGGGTTCATGTGAATCCTATGGAATAAATGTATTGTGCCTTGTGTTTTTATTAAAAATGTGTATGTTTTGTTTCAATGTTTAGAATATTTTTTGTGTGCAACATCTCTTAAGGTAGATTATGAAAAGTTATTTTTTCACAGGCATGATTCATACTGCTCAGATTGCCCAAATGTAAAGTATGTTTAAAAAAATTGTTTCTAGCTATAGATCCATTTTGAATACATTTTTGTATAGTAATCTTTATTTGAAAACATTTTAAAGAGTACATCACATTAGACAGTACATTAATTACATTTTTTGATGTATATATCTTAATAAATAAAATAAAGTCATCATGGTCGTTTAATATAACATGTCCTTATATGTTAGTGTATAATTCAATATTATGATAGTAATTTCTGTAAATTTCATTGTCTTACAAACTGCCAATTTAAAAGATTCAACAAACATGTAGTTTTAAACTTATTTAGTTATGAAATACCATATATACTCTTTAAAAAGTCTAGTCAAACTGCAAACATCTTGATCTGACATAGCATAATGTGCCTGCAGATCGGTCTATATTGTTGGCTCTACTGATTAATTTTAAGAAACTGCATTATGCAAGTGCAGACCTGGATCTGTGCAGATGGACTTGTTTTGTAAGAAAGTGTATATGGCATGAAATCGTTGCAAAATCAGTTATATCCACAAGTAAATGGCATGACAGTATTTCTGATAGAAGATTCATAAAGGGAGAATGGTTTTATTTTATGTTTTTCAATGTAAATGAATTGTGTGATTCAGAAAATAAATACTGTATTGTATATTATAGACTGAGTTATTGTTATTAATGCAGGACAAAAAGAAAATCTCAATGTACTGCAAACCTATTTTCCAGGATTTGATTACAATGCTATAATGCATTAGGTAACATGTCCTTTGATATATATCCCTAGGAGTGGTCTTAAGCACAGAAGTCTGACATTTTATCAATAAAGTATTGCGAAATCTCTGACAACACGAATTACCCTTATTGGTAATATAAGTTTATTTATATTACCAATAAGGGTAATTTGTGTTGTGGCAAAATCTCTGACAACACGAATTACCCTTATTGGTAATATAAGTTTATTTATATTACTAATAAGGGTAATTCATGTTGTCAGAGATTTCGCCGTACTTTATTGATAAAACATCAGACCCCTGTGTCTAAAGCTATCTGTTATGGATCACTGCCATCTCACCTGTTTGTGAGTTCAAGCCTCAGATTTGGCCAATGTGGGTATGTGAGAGAGCGGCCAGTAGCTTCTCGTGGGACGGTGGTTTTTCCTTTTCTTTGGGGGAAGGGGGTCCCAGGTTTTTCCTCTACCAGTAATACTGGCCACCATGTATACATACGGCTAAAACACGGTATTGGTGCTGAGAGTAGTCTCACTCACTTAAAAAATTGAAATGTTTGATAGAACATTTCAATGAAGCTCATTATATACCCTAGGGTGTCCCCTAGTCAGATCAAGTTAGATTTAGCTTGAACATGCATGCGATTTTGTTTAACCATTATTTCAATTCTGTGGTATAACAACAGTTACAGACACTACACTTGGTGTATAACATGCAAGAAAAACAGCATGAAAACTTTAAAACTTTATTTTTTTTCACAGTAACATCAGTAACAGGATATCAACATTTAAAGTAAACAACATAACTGGAAGTGGTAAACAACTTAATAACAAAATCAAAACATCTATGACAAAGGTATCACTTAGAAAAAAACCTAACCATGAAACTTTTGCATAACAAACATAAAAGACATAGAATAATCTTATTTAGGCATTTATCTAACACCAAGAAGAATATTTAAACAAACAAAATCATTAATACTGGCCAAAAGTATTGCAAACTTCCATAAGAGTCAGAAGTACATTATCCATAAAATTGGTTACAGACACTACAAAACTATAGCATTTCAATACAGCTGCAGAACTATACATATCTCCATAAAATTCACTTAAAAAATAATTCAACATGAACACATTGACTAGAATTATTCATTAAATGAATTTTGATTAGTTAATAAAATGATAAAACCACATTGTAACAGGTATATGTCCAATACTTGTGTTAAAATTATGAACTGGTAAATAGCACTTGAAAGTTTAATACTAAATAGTGTTTGTAAGAGTAAAATATTGAAGTATAATGAATGTTCAATAAATCATAGTCACTAAAGTATTGTTCAACCCAAGGTGCTGACTCAAACACAGACCCATATGTGATTGATCTTAAGGTTACAGACAGACACTACACATTAAACCTTGACTTTATATTGTCATTTCAAATAGAAGTGCTTATGATTTTTTTCCAGATTTGACTTGAGCTTAGACAATTCAGCTGCATTAAACTTGAAATGACCCCTTTCATTGACTATTTGTGGAGCTTTTACCCTGTACAAGATAGCATCTAGAGCCTCTTGTGAATAATCATCTTTTTCAGGCCAAACATACATGTTGCCAGACTTTCTCATGTATTTAAGTCTAACTTCGTTATGAAGAATGTCTATTACTTCTGCTAAGTATACATCTAGAGGTCCCTTCTTTGGCTTAAGTCCTACAGCAACAAATTCTCCAGGGTGGTATTTCTCTATTGGTTTCTCTGTGTTGGTTGGTGCTTTTTTGTCAACTTTGATCTTCTTTGTCACAATGTTTTGTCTTTCTGTTGACTTCCGTTTCTTATTAGGCTTTTCGCTTGTTGCTGAGTTATGATCTTTCTGGTTACTTCCTTGTTTTCTTTTCTTGTCATTATTTTCTATTGTTGATGGATTCTTGTCTTTAAGTTGTTTTCCTTTCTGACTTAAATTATCTTTATTGAGTACTAACTTTCTCATTTCCCAGGCATTAACATTTTCGCTGAAGTTGCATCTCCCGTCAACCTTCATGCATTGCTCACAATAACAGCTCAGATTTCTTATGCTCAGTTCATAATCATTGCTTCTTGACTTTACAGCATGTAATTTTCTTGTACCTTGCAGTGTTTGCACATCAGTTTCTTCTCTATTTCTCTCAACATCTTTAACAAGGATGAACTCCCTTCTCGAAACTGTTTTAGCTTCATTATCAGTATTTTCCATTTTAGTTTCTCTGTACAGAAATGATATACATCTTCTGCACAACCTATCACCTTTCTATTGCTGATTACAGCTCTGTAGCAAGCATTCTTGACTGACGCACCGAGACCATCGCAAACACTCTTTCCATGTGATGTTTCGAAATAATTTCGTGTTACAGATGGCTTTTTCCTCAGACTTATGTCAGTAAAGGCTTTCTTCCCCTTATACTGGGCAGCACAGCCATCTGTCCACTCATGGATCTCCTCTACTTTCACACCTTTCTTCTTCAGAATTTCTATAGTTTTGTTCTCAAAAGTGATAGCTAAGTCTGCATCATGTTTTGGTTTCTTCACTGATGCCAATAATGGCATGCTTTATCTTGAATTCTTTTTCTCCCTGTTTTTCTGTATAGTAACACATGATTGGATGTATTGTAACTTGGTTCCTGTCGAAGAATCCAGATTGTACTTCACTTTGAAAAACACACCCATAGTTCTCACTAAAGTCCATGACCATAGCAATAGAACCCTCACCAATTCTATCAACACAAATTCCCATCTGTTGCTGTTGCCATTTGGCCCTGAAAACGTGCTCTGGATACTCTTGCATGTCAGTTTCTAAGCATGTAATTAATGTTTTTATGTCTGTTTCTTTAGGCACACAGGAGACGCAACGCTTTAATTCTTGTTGAAGATTTGAATCGGAAAGTGATTGCTGTTTTTATAGTAGTCTTGCATATTTTCTTCTTTCTCTATCAACCCTTTTTAGCTCCTCATGTTTCACCTTATTTTCCCTCTGTTTTTTTCTCCAGGCTTGTACCTTTAGCCTCGTCTTCTCCCTTCTAGCTTTAATCTTCTGTTCATCTTCTTCTGGCTTATCTTTGCTTCCTAAAAACAAACAACTTCATTCTCATTTTTGTTCCTCTATGTATACGGATGAAATTTAGACTTAACAAAACATACTTGTAATGAGTACGCAATATGCTTTCATACATAAGCAAACTGAAATAACCTGTAGATTCTTAAAGAAAAGTATCTGATTGAAAAAGAAATAGCATAAAACCTGATGATTATTCAATGTTCTAGCATTTACAATGATTGCACACTTTCCTTAATAATGTAAACAACAGTCGGGTCAATTCACATGTCTAGTAGTGTCTGTAACCATTTGACAATATCAGCAATGTATCCAATACTAAGTCTGAGCTCATTGAATTCTCATAATATTTCTGTTTGAATTTACTAGTCTAATGATATGGAATGCAAAAATACTCAGTTTCAATTGCATATTATAAGAAATCACTGAAAATGTTGCCTGTTATCAGAAATCTAGATGAAAGAAACTATAAATATACCAAAATATTACAAATTGCAGACAGACAATATGTCAAAATTTAGCCTTACACATCAATACTGTAATAGGAAACATAATTTGGCTTCATTTTTTAAAAAAAACAGGGATAAAGTCATAGACAGTATAAAAAGGGGATATTGGTTAGAGACACTACAATTTAAGAGTGTGGTTTACCAATTCAATACAAACTTACCAGAGTTGTTCCCAGAGGTTTGCTTTTGTCGTCTTCCCATATCCTAGGGATGTACCATGGTAAAGAACAGAAAAAGTAATTAGGCAGCTTCTTCTAGGATAAGAAATTCAGGTTACATTTTCTTGTAGTAAATTACTCAAACAGACAGTGCTGCAAGAATGATGCAATATTCAATCAAGAGAGTTATTGCATCACTTTTTTGCTCTTGGCTGCAGAGGTAAATAGATGATGCAACATTACATCACATAAGATGGAACTTTCTATTGAGAAAAACAATGTTTTAATGACAAGTAGAACAATACTTTTATCTTTCATTTTTATACCTGTTTGTGTAGTGTCTGTAACTTTTTTTATTGAGTTGCTGTTTTTTAATGGTACAATACAGCACCACCAATTTTGGCCAACTTGGACATCACATGGATACACATGAGCCTTTGTAGGATTTATACTTTTCCATAATGAAACAACAAAATTATTGCCATATAAACTTGTAAAGGTTACAGACACTACAAAATTTAGAACTGGAAAGTTTGACAAAGAACAAGCTCTCATTCGAATATCTTGGCTAGCCATGTGATTTAAATGGTTTTACTACTTATTATAATATAAAGTCGAGTTCTAGATGTCAATAAAAGTTATAATGAATGTTATTTTGTACAAAATGTTGGCATATAACAACAGATTAGTGTTTGAATTTCAGTGTTGAAACAAAACTTCTACTGACGGTATTTTGCTTATAAAATCCATAATATTTTACCGATTTCTTTAATTCAAGAAGCAATATTTGCAGGATAGAATTCCGCATAAAACCAGACCAATAAATGCATAATTTTAGTATGATATTTAGAGAATTCTCTATTTTATATTCAAGCTTTTTTCGAGTGAGACTACATAACGCTCAAAAATGGCCATTTTTAGAGCTTGTTTCCTTGCATATCTCAACAATGGGTTACACTAACCTCTTGAAATTTTCAGGAAAGTAAGAGAGGTATATGCCAGGCTTACCAATCTTTAAAATTGGTTCATATCTTGTTTAATTTTTCTATTTCATGCATATAACATGAAAATTCCTTTATCAGTACCAATACCGTGTTTTAGCCGATAGCCTATTATGTGCTGAAAATGGCATTAAAATGGGTCCACACAACGGGTTCATGCACAACAGGTCCACAAACATGAACCATATCTATTTATACAATGGTGATACAGTAGATATTGCTAAGGTACACGATAGATGATGTGCAAAGGTACATGTGTAAAGGAAGACATTACTAATGACAAAACATACTGACAATAGAAACTAGGTGAGGTCTTGTCAGTATAAAGCTAGAAACAAAATTTGGGTCAAATATTAAGCAGCTCCACTAAATGATGAAGGGATCAGTTTTACATAAATGCAATACCATCAATGACCATCTGTAGAATACTACCAGAGACCATGATTTTCAGGCAAAAGTGCATTTAGATACTGCTATTGAATAACCTTTGCTAAATTAAATTAACACTGTATCCATGGTAACCAAGACCATTTAAGAGTGCAAAGTACAGTTTTTTAAAACAACACTTATATGCATATTCACATCGTAATAACATAAGTACAACTGACCTATATTTTATCTTTTGAAGCCAAGACTTTATAATAATAAAAAAATTATTTAAAAGATGGACATGTTTACCTTGAAAAAGATTCTGCAATTCTGCATCTCTATCCAAGTTCCCAGTTTTGCACAAAGTTGTCCCACACGTACAGAATCATCTGCTACCCTACATGTCAACTTGCCGCTAGAAGGGGATTCTCGATAAATTCTTCAGCATATAGTTTGTTTCTGAATTCTTTAGTAATTTTACCCCATAAACAAGACATAAACACATTACATCCTATTCATTGTTGTTTCTCTTCAACATGAAAGCTGATTGTTTGGCCCTAAAATGTTGAACTTAACTAAGCTTTTTTTACATGATCGGTTTAGTTTGCTTAATATATCTTGTCATTTATTGGCATTATGTTGAATTTTTAAACCTAGCCTGTCCTAGTTACTTGACCGAAATGCTGACAGAAACAGTCCAAGATAATGAATTTCATTTCTATAGACCGATGGATAGACATTACATCTTTTCAAAGCTGTATGCTAAATATGCCGACATGAGTTATGAAAACACGGGGGTGGTATAAAAATATTATTTTGAACAAAATAGTCGGGTGATAATTGTCTCTTTTCAAATGGTTAGAATTTCAGTACTTTATTTTCGTCAATTGGTCAAATTCGGTATGCCTTTTGCTCGTTTATTGGTGACGGATACCTCGTGTGCAGAAATGCCCGACATTATATGCTGAGTCAATCCAATCGCTCAGTGGATTAGATTCATCTAGTAGACTTTCATTTTCAAAGTCTGCTCGATATCCGTATCTTTTTGTTTTTTAATATGGAAGGTATGAAAACCACTCTTGCATCACAAAAGGTGAACATCATGATGGCTAAGCATAGCCGCTTACTGGATGGCCAAACTTTAAATGTTATTAAATCGAGTGATACATGCATGAAATAGATATGAAAATTATTTATTTTCTCAGAAATTGTGAATATTAAAATCGTTATGTCTTTAATATGCAGGAAGAAAGATAAAACTAGGGCATTGATGAAATGCGACCTGGTACTCGCGATTTGCATTGGTAGTCGCATGAGTTCACAAATCTAAAGACCCAAAATTTCAAATGTTGCAGTAGAGAAAAAAATAATTCTTAATTGAAAGTTGTATACTGATTGTAATAAAAAAATATTTAAAAAAATAAAGAACACAAATTTTTTCCATATTTATATATTCTGAGAACAACTTATGGAGTTTTGTTGAATCATGGGACTACCACGTTGACGTGTGATCCACTTGATAAATCAGACTGGCCAGATTGCTGAATTTAAAAAAACATTAACATGGTGTTTGTTGTCGATATTACGTGGCTGATGGACTTCCGATATTGTCGTTTGAGGTTTGTGAAGTGACTGCTAATGCAAATGGCGATTAACGGGTAAGGTTTCACCTATGCTTTATTTTCGTCTAGTCTGTCAACGGATTTAAGACATAACAATTATAATACTTGCCATTTTTGAGAAAATAAATAAATTTCCTATCGATTTCATGCAGTTATAAGTTACAGGCGCTATAAGGTATGAAAGTCCTCATTATTATTATCATTATTATTATTATAAGTTGATATAACATAAGTTTAAATTTTCTTGGCCCCGCTGGCGGCAAATTAAACAATTTCGACATGCAGTTGCAACTACCCCTTATCTCAACCTAAATGTCCAAATATTAAAAATGAGGTGGGAATATTCGGAGGAAATCCGGATTAGAAAATGGACAGCTATTTGTTTTAAACCAAATTTGTAGTCCAATTTATTCTTGGAGCTGAAATGAGAATTTGTACCTGGTATTATATATTTATTATTAAAAACAAGTTAAGCCCCTGTACAGGTATGGGGACTGATTTAACGAATTGCACTGACAAGTTGATTTTACGGCTTCATTCTTTTGAGACTGCATTTTTGGCAGAAGTCTTAGAAAACCAGTTTTACTTTGTATGGTTTTAATGTGTGGTACAGGTGGGTGCAGCAATCAGATGGACCACAACTCTGCTAAATGATTAACCTTACTGAACATTGAAAAATCAAACTAAACTCAAGTGACAAGATAAAGTTACCTATTAAGGGAGTTAATATGTGGAAAGGACTGTTGGAGAATTGAAAAATCGTGGAGCAATAACCCTGCTTTAATGTTGCTGAACTTGCTGAAAAATACTAAAACAACTTTTGATGTCACGGAATTGTGAAAACCTTTTGTTTTATTAAATACATGTACTCTAGTTTCGTTTTTGTGTACAGCGATACCTGAGGGTGATCAATGTATATTGGGTTGTACTTCGAAATAGTGAATTCGGTCCATCAGATACCGCACATGCGAAGTGCTTTTGATGATAAGAACCAAATGCCTCTAGTGCACAGACAATATCTGTGTATAAATATATTACTGTAGGTACAGCTCCTTACATTACAAAACGTCTTGTGTATGAACGGATCTATTATAAGGACTTAGTCGATATCAACTGCGGAAGATATTACTGCAATATAATAACCTCTCGCGAGGATCATCTTGATTATCGCTCACTGTGATCTATTGTGATAATTTTTCTGACTTCTCCACTACAGGGACGTCAAGGTATTTTAGCTAGTATATAGTTAAAGTGCCTTATATTATACTAAATTAGCTACTAACCGTTCCTAAAATTACATGGTATTTATTTCCCTTTAAACAGTGGTTATTTTTCATGTTTTATTTCTCTCTCGCTCTCCTTGCTTTAATGAAAATGGAAAAAGGGAAAATCCAAAAGTTACTTCACTACAGATCTGAGGAACACAGAAAACGGACGATTGCTCCTGGCACACATATCGCCTGGTTGCCAGGTTCTAGATCTGATAAGCTTCGGCAAGGCAGAAAGACCAAGACCTTCTGAAGCTCTTCACTATTTAGTTGCAAAAGGAGCCAAAATAGCAGGCATAAGGGGTCTACAAAATGGAGGAAAAGGTTTGTACTCCCTCTTTGCAAATGGAAATAAACCTCTATACGAGAACAATAAGGCCATCGAACTTAGAGGGAAGGCGGTAAAGACATACGCCCTCCGCCCCTGATAAAGAACATCGGAGAGAAGATGATTTAAATATTTTTTAGGACTGCCCATGGAAATTCCGACCACGGAGCTAACAAACAAAAGAGAAGAAATTTGGAGTTAAAACAGTAAAATCGCAAATGGCCACGTACTGGAGATTCCCGTCGGATTACACGGGAGTAAGAATCATCACACTTTAATTGGAGGACACAAATAAAATACAATAATCGATTAAGTTATTTTAAGTCATGGGTTTCATACTCAGATCTTGGTACAAATGATGCCAAAATGACAGAATATTCCACAGATGTGGGAATACGGGTCACCTCCCAAGGGAGTGGAATCGGCAAGTACCTCCACAAGCTCCTCAAGAAAGTGAATTACACCAAATACCATCAGGATCAATGCAGAAACTTTGCAAAACAATATGCCAAAGGTGACAGGAAAATGAACCAGAAAAACGTCTAGTATTAGTCATAGTGTCAGAACCAGAACTGAATTTCACACCAGAAAAGGACAGCACAGGAAATAATTAACAAGAAAAATGGGAATCTGCTGAACAGATTGCAGGGAATGCAAAACACTACGACATAATACTCACACAAGAAATGCACGGAATGCCAGAATACATAATGGAAAAAAAAATAGAAGAATTAGATGCCATAATTTTCACTAGTAACCACCAACCATAAAGAGCTTGAGTGGCAACAATTATTAGGCAGACTGCTAAGGAATTAAACCTTGAAAATATAATACCCAATGAACTGAAAGGACGCTTAGTTCATATAAATCTAAATACATGGAACCTTTTCAATATGCATGTCCCACCAGGGAAAAATAGGAAGGAAAACTAATTTCATTCAAGCCATAAATCATTATACTCACCCCACCAGGGAAAAATAGGAAGATAACTAATTTCATTCAAGCCATAAATCATTATACTCACAAATTTGTATTAGAACCATGTGTTATGGGATGCGATTTTAATTGGGTAACAACTGAGATGGACAAAAGTGAAGGATTAACGGAGAAAGATAAGTACATCAGGTTGACCGCTCCGGTGGCCTATTGGTTAGAGCGTCCGCCGCAGAAGCGGGAGGTTGTGGGTTTGATCCCCGGCCTAGTCATACCAAATACTTACAAAAATGGCACTAACAGCTGCCTCGCTTGGCGCTCAGCATTAAGAGGTTAGCGTTATGACTGGTCGGCCTGGTGTCAGGATAATGTGACTGGGTGGGACATAATGCTATATGTCTGTGGCACGATGTCCCAGTGGTAGAAATCACTATAAACTGCCTCACTGCAGACATTGTAGCGATATGACTGCATTTTTTTTTAAAGCTACGTTAAAAATCCTAATCAAACAAACGAAAAAATAAGCACATCAGCAAATGGGTATAAACTTTTTTTAAAAAAAAAATATCGTAGATACTTTTAGACTTTTAACTAATAAAAAAGATTTTACCTTTAAATATGATAACAGCAAATAAGTCACTGAACAAATTGCCCATTGAAATTAGACACAAAGACACAGTGGTCCCTTTTAAGAGTGCTCTTAAAACTCACCTTTTTCCACTGCATGGACAAACACAAACTTAGAGACCTAATAATGTTTTGTATCTTATATGTTTTCAGCATGTTTTTGTTTTCCAATTACATTGTTTTTGTCATTTGTTTTTCTGTAGTGTAGTTGTATCATTATAGATTTTGTAAAGCACTTAGAGCCTCTAAAGATTAGGCACTATACAAAGTCCTCATTATTATTATTATTATTATTATTATAAAGCAAATTACTCGCAAGTGAAAAACTCTGACATGGAGTACGAGTACTGTGCATTCAAAAATTGACAATAAAGTCTTTCTCTCCTTTTAATTAGTGATGAGAATCGGTCAGAAATTCATAATCGATAATCGGTTCCCCTTAACCAACTGATCATCGATTATAATCGGTTACTAAGAGCAAATTTTAATTTTTGTTAAACAGTTATATCTTTGATCAATATGTTTATAAATGTACAGAAGTAATCTCTTTTAATGACATATATACTTTAACCTGACAATAATATTACATTATGTGTTACTTTTGTTCTACAACTTTGTTAAATGAACGCAACTTTTTATGGCTGATCAGTCATATGTAACTGAAATACTGCTAGAATCCCCCAAAATTTTTTCGTTCACATGTGATGGGTCTATAATTTAAAGAACAGAAGGACATGTTTTTCTTGTTTGTCATTGTTTGTAAATACTACAAAAGATGTTGCAATTGGACTGAAACAAATCAACAAAATGTGTTTAAATGTATTAACTCAACAATTTAACAACTTGACCATGTAATAATGACTATATGTTCCTAATTATGAATCGTAAGGTTTCATATTTGTAGTTGTGAAGGGAATTAATAAATTTCAGGTCAACTTTAGTGGCTGGGAGTTTTACTAACCTTTGTACTTTGCATACACCTAAAAAGTAGTCTCCCTTTACACAATCGATTATTGAGTTCACAATCGATTATCTGCTCAACCAACTGATGATCAATTATAATCGATAATCGGAACAACACTACTTTAAATCACCCATTTCTTCATCTGAATTCTCTGCATTCCCTGTCACTCTACGTTTAATTGCTTGTCCGATATTTGTAACAATTTTAGTAAGCAGCCACCGGTTCCTTTGCAAACTCGGGTGAACTCCGTCATAATCCATATAAACTCTTCGAAAGCTACGCAGTCTACAAAATTGAAAGCGCTGACACCTCTCCAACACAAATGATAATCATAAATTCACTTGTCTTCCATTTCTGGCATACTGGCAACAACATGTATTAAATTTTTTTTGGTTGGGGTGGGGTGAAAGCATCAGACAGATCCCCCTCCCCATTTCCCGAAAAAGAAAAAAAAAGTTTTTATTTGTGGGTGTGTACCCACCAATATGTAGTTATGTGTTTTTTTAATTGTTCTCTCCATTTGTTTTAAATTTTTTAACAAAATTGGGGTATTTTTCTTCTTCCTTTCCCTAGTGTCTCTATAGAGATGGTTTTCCGTGTAGGTTTTTTTCCCACCTTGTCTCGAATTCTTTTCTTTAGTCCATTTGTTTGACCTTGGCTAGAGGTCCCTATATCACATGTATGCTATTTTGTGTTTATTCTATATGTCTGTGTGCTATATTTATACATAGTTTTTGTGTGTGGGGATAGCCTGTTTTCATTTTAATCTTCCCAGTTTTCTATAGTTTCTTGATCTTCCAAATAAGATCATTTGTCGTTTATGTATTTAATATTTTGTTTTTTTCCTTTATCAATTTTTTTTAATTTAGAATAAGTATGGTGTCTTCTTTTATTCCTTAGAGAGAAAATTTCGTTATACCTAATGTTTTTCTGTTTGTAATTTTTTGTGTCATACTTAGATTTTTTTAAATTTTTCAAATCGAGTTTGACTGTTCTCAATTGGAGGTCCATATATTTTTTAAAATTTAAATTGTACTTCTACCCAGTCGAGTTAGGTCGAATCTATAAATTATTTCTTTACACTATTCTAAAATTTTCAGAAATATTTTTGGTTACCCTTAAACATGTTCTTTGTGCAGTTCGGGAGTTGCACAAAGTCAGCAGGTGTTATATATATATATAGAGACATAATAGAAGTATCTTATATGTGTATAAGTAGATATTTTTGTTAAAATCTTCAATCATTCTATTAATAACTGGGAAATGGGGAACGAACAATAAACTTAAATTAGAAACAAATATCTGCTGAAGATAATGTAATCATTTTATTACAAGGGAAGAAATTTTAGTATCTATCAATAGTATAAAAAAAAAGGGAAATCACCAAGTCCTGATGGTATTACCTCAGTATTCTATATAAAATTTAAACATGAATTAATAGATTAATATATTTTTTTTATTTTATAGAATTACTTTATAATAATATACTATTTAACGGGGAAATGCCCAAAACACTAAGGGAGGGAATTATTACTTTAATATACAAGGAGAAGGGAGATAGGAAAATGCTTAAAAATTGGAGACCAATAATGCTTTCAAATAACGATTATAAAGCTCTTAGTGAAATTATAACAAATATAATAAGAAAATGTATAAATAAAATAATTGATATTAATCAAAGTTGTGGGGAAAAATATAATAAATAATACATCGTCCATTAATGCAGTGATTGAATTTTTAAAAAATAAAAGGGGGAAATGGAGTCATGTATCTATTCAATCAGAAAAAAAGCTTTCAACTGGACAGAACATGACTTCATCATTAAAACACTGGGGAAATGTGGATTTTACCAGAATATATCCAAAAAGTGGATCAAATAAAGGTAGCTAAAACCTACATGTATAGCCAATTAAATTACATGATCAGTACAATGCAACTCACAGAAGTCATGAATAACCTTGAAAGGAGAATACTGAGCTTTATTTGGAATAACAAAATACACTACCTCAAAAAACAACATATATGCAGACCTAAAGACACAGTTGGATTAGCCCTTCCTAAGCTTAGTCTGAAACAAAAAATCAAATATTTTAAATAGGTTTAAATATTACATAACAAACCCCAACTACCACGGGAGTATATATATATATATATATATATATATATATATATATATATATATATATATATATATATATATATATATATATATATATATATATATTGTAGCGTTCTGCAAAGGTTGGGGTGGTGTACTTCCAAAATATTAATTAAAATATTATGGAAGTTTCACCTGGCTTGTCAATTTAAATTTAGATTAAAGACCAAATAGGTATACGGCTCTGAGCCCCCAGTTATATATATATAACACGAAGATGAAATTCAATAATAACAATTTAATGAAACCTATAAAGTTAAATGTCACACAATCACTTGTCCTCTAAGTGATAGCCTATTTCATCTTATGATTTTCAGTGTGAGTTCGATTTTCCACCTGGCCTTTGGTTGTACTCATCTATTATCCTATCCTTCCGCTCTTCCTGAATTTCACCTCTCCTGATTTCTCTCCTCCCTTCACTTTCCTTCCGTTTCTCTATCAAGACTATTGGGACCACTTTCACTGGTCTGTCCCACGAAACTTCCTCTCCAGGTTTCCCTCTTTCCTTTTCTTTCTTCCGTCTATAACGGAGACACTGGGACCACTCACTAGTCTGTCCCTCGAAGCTTCCTGTGAAAATCACAAGGCGTTAACATAGGGTTTATCACATCTCACCTCACACTAAATCATCAATTAACCATCAGATAAGGCTATTACCCTTTTGGACACGCATACATACACATCGAAATTCCCACACACTCTTACAAGGAAACAATGGCGCAATAGCACGATATCATACATATACCCATACATCATATCACATAAGTATACCTAATATATATATATATATATATATATATATATATATATATATATATATATATATATATATATATATATATATATATATATATATATATATATATATATATATATATATATATATATATATATATATATATATATATATATATATATATATATATTTAATCTCATTGTACTTAACAATATTACGACAGCCAGATGTATGTCTGTACACTACACTCCCACAAGCGTACACAAATATTTAAATATTCATATTATTAATTTCTCACAGTGAAATCACTTCAAAGATACCATTCAATTTCTATAATTACATGGATAATGTGCTATTGTACTATAAAATAACCACATAGCGAATTATAATAGTATTAATTCTTACGACGGCTAGCAAGCAATACGATTCTTTTTTACAAATAGGAACCCATTCTTCAAAACATACAAACATATCAACATCACAAAATAATTATTCCTACTACGATTTTAGTAATAATACGTATATATATAAACGATCTACAATTAAATGCAGTCGCAGAAAGCAAAGATCAAACAAATAGCTCACTGACCTTTTTAGAAGCTATACTTAGAATTCTGTTCTAAGGTTTTTCCCGCCAATTAACGTATGGCTACGGAGTTCCAATTATTTACCGACAATCCTCCTTAACGGGTAATCGGAAACTAAAGCTAGCCGGCCGGTTAAAGATATTATATTTTAAAATAAATCAGGGTCCCACCCCTATCTCGATTCTGATTGGGTAGCGCTGGGACTCTATCCACTCAACTTATTCAATCTGCCGGTCAGTCAGCGTATCCAGAAGATAAGGCACGCCCACTCCTTCAGGCAGCTTCTTTGATGTACAAAACATCCTTCCAGCCCAAGGTGCTAATTACACTTCTGACGGGCCTTGGTCAGTTTCCTCTCTTAACTATGGCAAACTTACGTAAGGGATGGTGTTAGCCTGCGGTCATGTGTAACAATAAACAGTGGCTTGTCCGACTTACTTGATAACACATGGTTCTAATTTAATTTTTGGGTCGGGCAATGCCACATCTATATATATATATAATGAGAACTTTGTATAGTGCCTAACCTATAGAAGCTTTAAGTGCTTTACATCAATGATATGATTACAGAAAAACAAAACAAAAACCATGAAATTGGAAAACAAGAAATGCTGAAAATATTTAAGGTACAAAACATTATTAGGTCTTTAAGTTTGTTCTTGCAGTCGAAAAAGGTGAGTTTTAAGAACACTTGAAAGTGATCACTGTGTCTTTGTGTCTTATTTCAATGGGCAATTCATTCCACATTGCTGGGCCCTGGTATGCAAAAGAATGTTGTCCCTATGACATCATTTTCATAGCGGGAACAATGAGTATACAATTGTCAGAAGAGGAGGATAAGTATCTTGCTGGTGTGTACACATGGTGAGGCCGGACAGGTATGTTGGACTGGAGTCTATCAGGGAAACGTAGCACAGAGAACAAATTTTGTGTTTGATTCTAGATCGAATGGATAGCCAGTGTAGAGTACAGAGCAGTGGGGAGGTGGGCTCTGATCTTGGTACTCAAAAGATGATCCAAGCAGCTGTGTTTTAAAGTTTCTGGAGTAGATATTGAGATGAACCAGCCAGAATTGAGTTAAAAAATCCAGTCTTGAAAGTACTAATGAACACAAGTGTTTTAGTGGCATCAACCGAAAGATATTTGCAAATACAGCTGATGTGTCTCAGCTCAAGATATGCAGCCTTGTATATGTTCAAGACACACA
This sequence comes from Unio pictorum, assembly GCA_030141615.1. Lineage (NCBI taxonomy): Eukaryota > Metazoa > Mollusca > Bivalvia > Unionida > Unionidae > Unio > Unio pictorum. The sequence goes on along the minus strand of JARLTB010000357.1, from coordinate 4,243,611 downwards.
CACACACATTATATATATATATATATATATATATATATATATATATATATATATATATATATATATATATATATATATATATATATATATGGATATTTATGTTGTTTTAATGATAGTATACATAAAAAAATGAACTAACTAAATTATTTAAACCTACTGGGAACTAGAAGAACAACCAACTTAATATACAAATATAAAGATAATTAAAAATATTGGGGATATAAGGAAGAAGATATATGACCAGATGATTGGAAATATATGTCAAGAAAAACATGCAGTAGAACTTAAATATCCCAATTTAAATTGGACATTAATATGGAACAACTTTGCAAGTATAAAATCACCTGCTGTACAAGGAAGATTTTAATTTTTTTTTTACATGAAAGCTGTCTGATTGGTGAAGCAGCTTTTAATATACATATAATTACACATTTACCATGTTGTAGATTATGTAAAAACCACATTGATTTAAAAACACATTTCATTTTAAAATATCAGGCAAAAGACCTAGAAGGGCAAAAGAGTTAAAAATTAAAATAATAATTAAATATGGAACAGGAAATGAAAGGCAATTTTTATTTACAATAACATTAATGATAAAGTAATATACATCAAATTAATACTATTCATAAACTCCTATGTAAGTTAGAAGAGATGATTTTTATAATTATGTATCAGTGGCACAACTAAGGAGGTCCGGTAAAGAAATATATATTACTGATTTTAACAACACATACACAAGCATACTATATACATATACACTAACTTCAACAACAAGACAACAACATACAATACTTCTTACACATCAATCATAACTATCCTCTAGCATATCTCATGCACTAAAATGCTTCCAACTCTCAAATAAATTAAAGCAACTTGAGAATTTGATTATAGCAGCCAGTCCATGCAAAAAAATAAAGGGCACAAGCACACAAACAATAAAGCAACCAATGCATAGCATATATCGGACACCATAGATTCCTTGGCAAGGATCACTGAAATAAATAAACTCCCTAACCAGCCTGGGTAAAGAAGTAGCAAGACACTAGATGGGGCGGTGGAGAAACCCAAGTCAAAAATTAGTAAAAATGAAATTTGAATTAAAACAAACACACATATATACTGGAGGGGTGGGGTGGGTGATTACAAACAGAATTAAAATTATTTAAAGTTTTAGAACTGGGGGGGTCGTCAAATGATGTTAATATGAGACAGACCACACCAATAAACTATAAGGACTTGTGCATCTTCAGCTGTAGAGGTATGTAAGTTATTAATTCCTTGTATATAAGATCTCACTATTGTACTACCATGTCTATGTTTGTATGTTTGCTATGTAGCTTTGGTTTACGCAGTATAATGCACATATTTCTATTCTTGTTTGCGACTTAGCAAGAGATTTATATTAGTAATATAAAGCTACATTTTTAAGAAATGTTTAATACAGTCAGATTCTTATCGAGCAGGGTTAGGTTTACTTCTGAACCTGTTTTGTATGTATTGTCAACACAGTCCTGACAACAGCTGCCAAGGACATCATTGGTCGTCATCGCCCAAATAAAAATAACCTGGGTTACAGAAGAGATTCTGAATCTGTGATGCACGAAGACACCTCAAAAACACCAGACACACAACAGGGTCAGTGGAGTACAGAGAAATAAACAAGAATATCAGAAAAAACTTGAAGAAAGCAAAATAAGATTGGATTGAACATAAGTGCACAGAAATAGAGAGCAGTCTGATAAAGAAAAACAGCAAAAAGGCATTCCAAATTGTGAAAGACCTCACCAGACAGAAGCAACCAAGAGTCAGTACCATTCAAGATGAAAATGGAAAATGCCTCACAGAAGCAAGTGACATTGCAGAAAGATGGACTGAGTATTGTAAAGAACTCTACAACCATCCGTCCACAGGAGACCCAGAGGTGCTTGAAGTTCCAAACTCCACAAATGATAATGATTTCCCATTCTCAAACAAGAGGTGGAGTCAGCAATAAGAGCACTGAATGGGAAGGCAGCTGGAGTAGACAACATCCCAGCTGAACTTGTCAAGAATGGTGGGGAATCAGTGATAGAGCTACTAACAAAAATCTGCAACATGATCTGGCAGACAGGCGAATGGCCAGTTACACAGTTGATCCAGTCACTGATTATAACACTACCCAAAAAGACTATCTCCAGCTTTGCAAAAAGTACAGAACTATCAGTTTGAGCAGAAGAAATAATCGCTGAAGAACAGGCAGGGTTCCAGAGTGAAAGAAGCACAACAGAACAAATATTCAATCTTAGGGTTCTGTGTGAAAAGTACTCACTAAATCAACAAGACATCTATCATGTGTTCATAGATTTCAAAGAAGGCTTTTGACAGAGTGTGGCAATGCCTCACATTGTGGGCCACAACGAAGAAGTACAGCATGGGTTAAACGTTGACCAACACCATCAAGCAGCTGTACGCCAAGGCTACCAGTGCAGTAACTGCTCAAGGCTCTGTGGAGAACTGGCTCAAGATAACAGTTGGAGTATGGCAAGGCTGTCTCCTGTCACCCACGCTTTTCAACAGCTACTTAGAGCGCATCATGAGTGAAGCCCTGAAAAACCACTGTGGGACAGTCAGCATTGGAGGGCTTAACATCAACAACCTCCACTTTGCAGACATTGATGGGCTGGCAGGCAGTGAAGATGAGCTTGCCACCTTAGTGAAGAACCTGGATGAAACATCTTCTAGATCTGACATGGAGATAAGTGCAGAGAAGACAAAGCTGATGACAAATAGTGGCAAAAAAAATCTCAACCAAGATTAAAGTCAGAGGACAGTAACTGGAAACAGTGGGCCAATTCAAATATCTTGGTTCCATTATCACTGAAGAGGGATCAAGAGCAGAAATTTTGTCACGAGCAGCACAAACAACGGCAGCTCTGTGAAAGCTAAGACCTATCTGGAGAGACAATAATATCTGTCTGAAAACTAAAATCAGACTATTGAGAGCACTAGTTATCTCAATCTTTCTGTATTCATGCGAGGCCTGGACTCTGAAAGCAGAATTACAATGAAGAATCCAGGCACTTGAAATGCTACAGAACCATCCTTGGCATCTCTTACATGGACCACATCACAAATGAAGAAGTGCGTAACACCATAAGGCACAAAGTTGGCCATTATAAAGACCTCCTCACCACTGTTAAGAAGAGAACGCTGAAAAATGGTAATGGCCCTGTCACTAGAGCCAACAGTCTATAAACTACAGTACTGCAGGGTAGTGTCCAAGGTGGTAGAAGGAGAGGTAGAAAGAAGTGGACTGACAACATCATAGAATGGACCAGGAAAACGTTTTGCGGAGACACAGGCATTGACACATGATCGAGACAAGTGGAGGGAACTGGTCAGATGTTCAGCAGCACAGCGTCAACAACCACACTAGGTCAAGAGACTTATGATGATGATGATTGTGTTGATAATGTACTCAGTATAACCTACCATGCACAACGTCATTATGTTTACCTTATACATCTTTGTCATGAATAGTACATGGTATTGGATATAGTTTCTGCTGTGTAGAGCCATCCAGAGTATCTGGAGAGTCCAGAGAGTTTGAAGGGTCTAGGGTGTTACTTGAGCATTTATTTATCAGAGTGATCAGGGTCCAAGCGGTGCAAGCTGTAAAACCAACCACATGAATTAACTATAGCAGCTATTAAGCTAATTGTAGCAGCCAAGTAGCTGAAATAAAATATGTTGATGACTGAGTGCATCTCCTTAATCTTGCAAATTCTGGGGTTCATAAAACCCATTGCATCTTTTAAAGATAAGTTGTATATCTGCCCCTTTTTGTTTGCATAATTTCACTGAGTGAATTCATTTTACTACACGGGTAAAATTCTACATTGTTTGCTAGCATATGTACATTATCAGTAGACCCACCCCCATATGCAAGCGTATGCATTTGAGTTACCCCCTTCCCTCTCCATTTATACATACTAAATGGATGGCCCCTTGTGAAAAACTTTTATGTTCAGTGCACTGATGTTCATGCATTTTGTGGCTGTTGACTAAAACATGCAACTGAATGAGGAGGGTGGGGGTGGTATAATAGTGATATTGGTCAGCTATCCCACTTTTTACTTATCATCTTCATAACTCTTTAGAGTCATGTTAATGAAACTTTGTCTGTTTTTGTCCTGTGAAAAATGGAATCTGTATGATCAGCATTTTAAGAGTTCTCCACATACCCATCACACGTGTCTAATTAACATCAATAGAACTGTTTGAGATATTTTCACAAAAGATGGTATGTATTTTTGTCATGACAAGAGTTTGTGGCCCATTTGGCTTTGTTAGATTTATGCTTAGTTATCTCCCATTTTTATATGCCTGCCATTAGATGAAATATATTATGCTCTAATGCCCTTCTATTGGTTTTCACACGATTACTCCAGTTCTCAACCATTACCAAACCTTGAAAAGCTTGCTTTTGGGGCTTGTAAAAAATTCATCACTTTCAGACTCAGAAGGTTAAGAGTTTAAGGTCATAGGGACTTAAAGATGAATATTATTTCTATACAGTAACTTGTTTACCAGAGACCTTCACCAAACTCTGTAAATGGTTTGCATTTGAGATATATATAAAAAACGATTGTTGAGTTGAAAAGTCAGAAGTCATGAGCACAGAGTCTAAATGTTTTCTGCACAATAGCTTGAGCTGTCACGTTCCTTGACCAAACTTGGTGGATTGCTTGCATTTAAAACAGGGAAGGTAACTTTTTCATTTTGGATTAAAAACAGTCATGGTAAAAGGGACTGAAAGAAGGAAAAATGATTTCCACATGAGTACTTCAAGTTTTGCACCAGTACATTGACTAAACTTTGTAGATAGCTTGCATCTGCTTGCATTTGATTGTAGGGTTAAATTTCAAACTTACAGGTCAGAAGGAAAATAGCTTTGAGATAGGAAAGCCACATATCTACAGTTGAACCCACTTATCTCAACCTCAGTTAACTCGCCAACCCTAATAAGTCGACGTTTTTGAAGTGGAACCGCCAAATTCTCTCTTTGTCTTAGCATTTTTTCATCGGTTATGTCGATTCTTTTATGTCGCCGAACCCTAATATCTCGAGTACAAAAGAGGGCCAAATTTGCCACTTAACGTCGGTTATCTCGATCCCCATGACCAATCGCCGGCTTTGGAATCAATCAGTACACAAATGATCCTTTGTTTGTATCGACAACCCCATCTTAGCAGTGCATTGTTACATCATAATCTGCTTATGCTGACATCTGGGCCGAGTACTGTATGCTGTGACAGTCAATCATGCTACCGTACTATACCTACAACTGGCCGACATCTGAAGATGCGAATAGAACAGATAAAATTAATGGAATGGCTAATCCTTCTGTTTGTTGGCTGAGATATGATAAAAAGCTAAAACAGATGTTCTATGATGAATGTATCAAGGCAAAGTTCGTCAATTAATTTACAAGTGGCTGTGATATTTTGAAGAAGGAGTATGTCATCAAACATGAATCCAGGTGGTGTAAATAATATTTGTGCATTTTACTCATTGATCTTTTTCTTTTGCCATCAATCCCGTGTTACGGTTACAGAGACTTAAACTCCGCAAGAAGAAATAGCAAACAACAAATAAACAAGATTTGCATAATTAAAAATAATTATTTATTTCTCAAAATACAGGAGTGAAAGAATCCCTATATTGGGTGTTAACTTATGCTACAGTAATATATATGGTCCAATATTGCCAGGTGTTGATTCATGTAAGTTTCTTTCGTGGGAATGGAGATCCTATTTTGCAAGAACACGGTTAGCCATCACTGTCCAGGAATTCCGAGATTACATAGAAATCGACAGAGACGTCGTTACTGATGGTGTGATCACCGATGAAGACATTGTATCAAGTGTGCAGTCAGCACAGGCAAGCACATCTGCATGCGGCAATGACAAAGAAGATGAAGAAGATGCGGACGAAGATTTGGAACCAATTCCCTCAGCTGGTGAGGTGGTAGAAATGCTACAGAAAATTCGACGGTATGGTTCTTTTGTAGGAGATGAAACTGTTTTAGACAGCATAAATAATATTGTAGCTTTTTGTAAAAACGAACTACACCCCGCACGTTTTTTTGTGATTTTGTGAGCGATCTTTGTGTTTTCAATGTTGGAGAATATAATAAAGGTTTGTATCGAGAATCGACGGTGGTTTGTATACTGGTAAATCTCTTCTGTTAGTTGGTGCACATGTCTTTTGTTGTTCGCAAACATGTATGTACATTTTTGTAGCATGCAGATCGCTTCATCAAACAAATCGCGGCAACGCTGTTGTGTAAAAAAAAACCTCCAAAAACACGTGCATTACATTCTCATTTATTAACGCACATCATGTACATAAAGAAATTTCAAGCACATGTTAATATATTGCCGCCATATTGGTTTTTGTTTATCTCGATCATCGGTTATCTTGACGCTTTTTGGCAAACCCCTAGGCCGGCGACATAACCAGGTTCAACTGTATTTTGGGGTTAAAAATCAATGTCACAGATTCAGAAAGAAAATAATTTCTACAAAGTAACTTGACATGGGAGCCATATATTATACTATTTTAATTTACAGTACTCTTATTGAAAAATGTACTTACTCTTCATATCTTCATTGGGTTGTGTATTTATTCTACAAGCACTTACCAAAGAATCCAGTTGTAAATAAAAAATAAAAATGCATGTGAAAACAAGGAACTATTCATGGGTACTAAAATAAACTTTAAGACATATCATCTCTGACAGTGTTTAAAAAGTTCATGAATGGGTAGGATATATTAACTAAGCTTCATATGTGCCTATGGCTATTTCTGCTTCTGTGAGGTAAATTTAATATGGGACTAATCGACCTGATTTTGTATGTTAAATGCATATCTGAGATAGTAAATGTTATATGTATCGCCCATCTCATGTTTCCCTTCTGACAGTTTTGATATCTGAGCAGCAGTGAGGGTGAACAGACCACCCTTTTCGAGCAAAAATAAGGCTTCCAGATAACGTTTTCGAGCAAAATATGGCCTATAGACTACGTTTTCAGACAAAAAATAAGACTTCCAACAAAATCTCATTTAACCAAAAAAAAAGTCTCCATTTTTGCAAAAACGGAGATTTTACGATTTTTTAATCAATTTTGCTCGCAACGATGTGGTCATCCACCCTCTCTGCTGCTATGGGTTAACAAAAAATAATAAATGATTTGATCAAGTCTTTAGGATCTCACAAACAGACTAATCGCTAACACCTCCTTTTGTAAATCAATCAGATTATTTGACTGGTCGGTGAGTTTGAAATTAATTCTCGTTAACGAATTATTATGGCATCGCATGTAGACAGGATTAACCGGAGACTCAATTATTAAAAATCCTGGAGGAGCTGTTGGTGCAAACGAATAAAGAATATATCCTTGCTGAGCTTGATTTGATCGTTCGAGATTAATTTGATAGCTTCCTTCGATAACATCACATACTAAATTGAGCGCAATCACTGAGGATATATTTACGTTGAACGGAGCGATATGTCTACCGCCACCATCTGGATCATTATTATGTTTGAGGATTTTTATTTCCTGTGATGCTGTTTTTTTCCATGCATCATGAATTATTTTAAAACCAACATCGATGGTGTCACTGAGAAGTTTTTTTAGTTCCGGTACGTTATATCCCGGTAGTTTGAATGTCGGAATATTATTCACGGGAAATTTATATTGTTTTGCAAATTCTGTTCTCGATAGGGGATTAACGTCATCTAATATATCCTGAATAATTTTTAGGTTAAATGTTTCCATATCGTCGATAATTTTATTGCATGTTTCTACGACGCTGATAAATTCATCTCGGGTGAGAGAGCCGGATTTAAGAGATATTAACAACAGCGATAAATCATTATTCATTGCTGTGAAATTTTTAATGATTTCAGGTTCGTTAACAAAATGATATCCTTCTATTCTATCCCCTGTCTTCTCTATTCCAGTTGATCGGTATCCGAGACCAAAGAAATCTATAGTGATTCTGTGATCTTTATAACTCCTTATTGGATTATCGGGTTTTATTCTGTCGGTGATATAATCAGTTTTTTGTGGTTCTGGTAAATCAACGGTTTTTCCACCGGGTGGTAATTCAGGCCATCCTAGTACGGTTCTAATAGAACTTTGATAGATATCTACGACGTATCCTTCTGTGTTTATCTCAATTGCGGATGATAGCGTCGGTTCATGAACTGTTATAGCGATTTTTGATTCTTTTCCAGTAATCGATTTTATTCTACGCGCGAATTCATTATTGATTTGTTCGATTTGGTATGACCCTGTTGGTATCGAAACGACGTTCCAGTCTGGGGTTCCGTCGGGTTTATTCTTATTTGCAAACACCAGTGAATTATTCGGTTGTTGACCACCAAATGATTTTGATCTGATATTAGGCCAACTGTGATACACTCGTAGTTTTGCTAGCGCTATCTCCTTCACGGGGACTGGGCTAGGGAAATTCACACTAAACTCGGGTTCCGTTGATGTTATTGATATCATGCTTGTTTGTACTGGGTTCGTGTTCTCCACTATTTGTTGAAGTAATTCCATCGGTGTTGTCATCGTTGCTATACTGTTGTTGTCGCTCTAATTTTGATACCGCGGAATCATAAATACTGACCATCACTGAGAACTCACAATTTGGTATGGTTGAAATTATTGAGATCATTTTGGTTTTTGGGTTCGTGTTTTCTGATTCCATCGGTGTTGTCATTGTTATTATATTCATGTTGTTGCTCTAATTTTGATATCGCTGAATCAAAAATACTGACCATCGCTGAGAATTCACTATCTGATATAATTGTATTATCGAGTGACGACGATATCATCAGGGATAACTGCGAATATGCGGTTGATGCAATATGAAATTGAATTAAGTAATTCTGCAGTTTACTCTGGCTGCATGATGATATCTTTTTTGCTATCCCGGTTGATATACCCCCGATTGTAGCCACCGCAGAAATGCAAATTGGAACTACAACCGGGGCAATCATTGTAACCGATGCAAGTATTATTCCGGCGCCAGCGAGAACGCTTGACACCGAGTACACAATAACATCAATTGCGGTGATTCTTCGTCGGTATTTTTTTATTTTTATTTGATACTCCTCAGTGAGGGTTTTGAGTCTATTTTGAAATTCTCTGACCTGATCATAGCGACATTGCGTTGATGAAATCATTTTTATTTTAAAAATACTAGTGTTTTCAATTGTGAAATCCGAACGATTTTCCTTTCAATTTAGTTATTTACTTAAATCCGCTACGAATTCCACATACCAGGTTGCTGAAACCCTAATCAAATTTTTATCAGTAGCTGTTATAGTGAACCTTTCAGTTGTATCCTTGTCGATGATCGTTGAAATCGTATTATTGACCCCGGATGAACTCGACGATGATATATTAAATTGAGTCAATGGTGTTACTAGTGTTAATCGATAAATACCTTTAACGGTTGCAGTGATATCTAATTTATTGTTTGTAGGTGTCCACGCAAATGATCCGTGTTGGATTGTATATACTACGTTGTTGGTTTTCTCATGAGGAATTTTTGTTTTTTCAATGATTGTTATCATCCTCGAAAAATCACCTTTGATGGCTTCGATGAAAGTTTTTGTCTCATCGATGGATTTTTTAATATCCGGGAGTTTTATTTCAATTTTATCCAACGGGGTTCCAATAAATTTATCAATGACATTTCTACGAAATGATGTAAACTGTTTTCCGTGTTCTTCAATTTTAGATTGAAGTGTTGCTAGTTCTAACAGAGAATTATTCAACTCATTGTCATGGGTAGCAATCTTATCAGTGATCGTAGACACAAGTGCAACTGGTTTAAGTCGTCCGTCGTTGGAATATAGCGCAATAGAGTTTTCAGCGGCGTCGCGCTGCCGTATCAAAATGTCATTCAATGACACATCACTGGTTTTCAATTTACCCTGTTTGTCCTGAAATACAACTATTTCGTTCGGGTCAACATTTACTAAATTTAACGTCTCAGCTATTTCATCTTCAATTAATTTTTTTATATCCTTGATAGAATCAGGGGGTGCAGTGCCATCGGGTTTGGGTTTCAAAGATCTCCCCCAAATATCAATCATGTTATTGTAAAACTCTTTCTCTCTCTAAAATCGTTTTTGACGACTTCGTTGAAAAATCTTCGATTTTCGCCAGCGATTACTAGTGTATTCATTAACGACAACATGTGGTGGTTTTCCGCTTGGGTTACTCAAGGAGTTAGAAATAGCGTTAAGGACATTTAATACTTCGCTGCCACATATTGGTGGGTCATTCATTTGTTGTGTTGGTAGCGTAGAATACCAAGTCTTCATTGGAAGGGTTTTTATATAACGCATAAACTCTTTTGGTGGGGCTAATCCATATGAATCAAAATAGACAATCCCACGTGGATCAATAGCGTATGCAACCCAGTGAGTTCCGGGTCCGGTGCTGTTATCTAAATTAATGATTCCGGTTTCAACGCTGTTTGGTTGATGTGGTAATTGATCTTTCATAAAGACACCTCTGAAGTTTTTAATCGCGAGTTTTTTAGCAGCATCGAGTAAATCAAAATTGGACATGGGAACCATCAAAGACTCTCCAATTAATAAACCGGTCCTAGTCTTAGACCCTTTCCGCTGTACCACGAATACGGGGTTCCTGGTAGTCTTAGACCCTTTCCCTTTTTTTTATATCCTTTCCCAGTTGCCTTCTTTAGTGCCATTCCTGCTGCAGTACCAACGGCTCCTAACGCTGCCGCTTTAGCCACCGCTGGGGCTGCTGCTGCAATCAATGCTGGAATCGCAGCTAACAACGGAAATATACCGCCTGTTTTAATCATATTTTTGATAGCAGCCGCAGAGAGAGTAATCTGGACACCCTTTTTTGCTACTAGTGCATCATTGAAATGTTTCACCTGACGAGTTGTCAGCGATAATTTATTTGCACCACCAGTCATTTGGTTGGGTTTCAACGTGATTGTGGTTCCGCATTTTTTAGCTGATTCCGATTGCAATTTTTTTAATTGACCGGGAGTTAACTCAACACTAATAACACTATATGACATATTATACATAATTGATTGATTCTAATGGAAAAATCCTTCGGATTTTCAATTACATGTTTTCCACTGGTGCATCTACCACTCTCATTCTTCCACCAACACCTTCGAGTAGCATTGATTTATCACTAAGAATGACAGCAACCGCTCTATAATTAGCAATACCACCAGGACGGGTTACACGGGCTCTAAAGTGTATATCAACGACAGATTGTCTCATCAAATCGAGATGTTCCAGTGAGAAGTAATAGATCGGATAGAGACTTTTAAAATCCAATTGTGATATTTGCAAACCAGTATCCACATTTAGATCACGTGCCATAAATGACAACAGGTTATGATATACACGAGCAATATGGTTGTGAGTGTAATCAAGTTGTACATCTTCAGATGGTTCCTGTTGTCCGTTTATTCTCAGTGAGACCTCTCTAACACCTAACTGATCAAATATCATATGACTTCGTTGTTGATTACCAACTCGTGCATTATTCTGTAACGCCACAAATATATGACGTGGAGCTGAAACACCTTGTTTTGATGCCAGATGCCAAGTAAATATATCATCAACATTATCTAGTTTAATATCAGTGGTCACTGATAACCAACTCAACAATGATTTTCCTCCTTGTTCCATAAATGATAACAATTTTTCTTCTGCTGTGATTGATGGAGTTAACACTGGCATCCATAATGCCAGTTTTGTTAAAATGACTTTACCATCAGCAACACCAGCATCATGCCATATTGCATCATTATCAGTACCCTTTCGTACAAGCGCTACTGTGTGTTTAGCTCCATAAATAACTTTTCGGACGTTTCTACAGAATCCGAATATATGATGCAGTGGAATTGCACATGAAAATTGTCTACGCTGTCCTTGCAACGTTAATACGCGTGTTGCAAACCCTAGGTTGTAGTTAGTAATATTATTTATGACATCAAAATCACCAGCTGGTCTTATATATCCGGCTGGTGCTGGATTAACTGAAGAAGCATGTGTTGCCTTGACTCTAGAATACTGGTTGTGTTCAGGGTGATCAGTAATATCCTTAGAAAACATCATAGATGGACCAGCTGATCTTGTATAATCATCAGAGTATCTCGCTAACCCTATGATTGTTGTGGCCACATCAACTTCACGGTCAATGGATTCAATTTCCTTTCCATCAATGAGATATCTAGCGCTTTCAAATAACGCCATGATCCCATTATTAACAAAACCAACTTTGATAGTTGGGTTATTGTCATATGGTGGATCATCATGAGCAGCATCATTTGTTACAAGTTCTCCTTCGATTTCGATAAATGCCTCACACGGTAGAAAATATTTACTGGTATCATGAACTTGAAGTTCAATTCGCGATCGGAGATCTGATTGTACTGCGTGATAAGAATAAAATTGAAAATCGCGTACAGAATCATCTTTACGCACTGGGGCATCCATATCAAATGCTGGATCAGGTGACCTTTTGAACATTTTATTCTATTTATCAGAGTCTAAATCGCGATTTTCCATTTCATCGTCGTGTTTTTTTAAAGCCACTTCCTGCTATCATGTTTGCTATCATGTTATTTTGGTCCCCTTGATTTATCAAGGGAGTCACCATCGATGCTAATTTTTCATCTACTGCGTTATTTATAATTCTACTAACACTTGCAGGCATTTCCGCTGTAGACGGTAACGGTTTTGAAAATCCTTTGGATTTCATCCGTGATTTCACTAATGATGTTAATTTATTCTTCGCAGTTGAAAACGCTTTTCCAGCAAGATCTCCAACAGCACCAATACCCTTATCACGAATAACATCAATTGCTTTCATTGATAATTGTTTAGCCAACGGCATCACTTTTGGAGCCATTCTCGCAAATAACCCTAAAATGGTATTACTTAAACCATCTCCGTAGTATGCTCTATAAACCGGAAACCGTGAATTAACTACGTAGACGGGGGTTGGTTTATCATGATTGTAGTGTATGATCATTATTTGAAATCAGAAACAATTTTTCAATTGTTATTTATCTAATCGCAAAAATCCAAGGGATTTTCGACTTCGTCATCAGATTTTTCAATTCAGTCACTATGATACCCACTTTCCACTAACTCGCCAATGAAATCTCGATATGTGCTGATATCCATGGTACCGCCTTGAAATAACCGCCTGCAGATATCAGCTGCTTCATTAATTATTTCCGGTGAGTTATTTCCAGCTCGGAACCCTCCTACAAGAACCTCTAATCGTGATATATCACTAAGAACACTACCAGGACATACCCCACTTTGGGGTCCACTGGAATCTCTTAATCCACTTCCGCTATAACCCATTGCTACATCCATTTTTTCTATTTCGTCTAAATTGGCTTTTTGTAAATAACCAAGAGGATCATAATCATCATCTCGATCAGGTGGTAGTTGTTGTTGTTTTTTAGGTGAAAAAGATATTTTCTTTGCAGGTTGCTGTCGCCGCCTTTGCGTTTTTTGTTTTTCATATTGTTCATACACTATATCCACCGCATTGATATATCCAATATATGATTCATTATCGGTATCAATTTGACTTTTTTCAGTTTTGATTTTATAGAATATATCAGCCCAGTGAGTTATATTTCTAACATATTTATGATGTTCTGGTTTCAACATTTTTTTTCTGTTTTCATAAGTCGTAACAACAAGCCTAGGAATATCTGCTAGTTTAGTATCATCAATTGCTGCTAACCCTTTCTCGTTAAATCTCACGCGTAAACCATCTACTGTTCTTTTTGATTCTATTTTTTGTACAGCCTGTTCTGTTTGTTCAGTTTTCGCTGCTATTTTTTCGAGTTCACCGATAACAGATTTCCCCGTCTCGGGATCATCCCCCAGTATAGCGCGCTCTACTCCCTTCGTTGCTGTTGTTACTGGTTTAAACAATTCTTCAGATCCCGCAGCAAAATCAGTCTGAAGACTCTGTCGTTGTTGTAGTTTATTCCGTACAGAGTCACGAATTGGTACAAATCTCTTAATTGCATCTAATCGTTCACGAGCCAATCGGGTTGTTAATGCTTCATTGACCATTATTTGAAATCAGAAACAATTTTTCAATTGTAAAACAATTTTTTAATCCGACCTAACACCATCGTGGAAGTGTTTTAACATCTCTATCATTGATGGGGAAAGTGTGATATTATTTATTTTTTATAAGGATTTCCACACTTTCCCCACTTTTCCATTGATCAATCTGAACCGTCCATCAATTTTTATTCAGTGTGAAATATTTTCACTGATTTTGACATTTTTAATCAAAAAATGCTAAAAAAAAAATGAAAATCTCTATGAGGGACGGTCACAATCAAATAATGATAAATGGTCGGTCAATCAAAATTGTTCATTTTCTTGAATTAACGCCCGTAGGTTTCTAACTTTAGAATTAACCTCCTTTTTCAATTCGTATTCGTACCCCAATTCTTTTCGTATTCGTTCTACAATGGTATACAACGGAGCGAACACACTTACGTCACTGGAAAATGCGAGAGAGTCCCGAATAGAATTCTGAATTCTCTTGATGAGCGCATACTTCTTTGGTAGCATATACTTGTTAGTGCTAACTCCGTATTCTATATCCTGAAAATCAGACATGATTTGATCAGGATTTAACCCATCTGATAGTTCAATATCCCAACTTTTCAATTTTGAAATCTCGGATAAAATGCTATTCATGTTTTCAGAATTCATTATTCTATAATAATGATATATTTCTAAATGAAAAATATGACGCATTAGACGTAACTAAATCGAATTTTCTGTCCAGTCCCCTTTGAAATCGCAGATCGATAAATCCCCTCTGCAACTTTTCGTACTGAGGATATACAAATATCGAAGTGCCTACCGGCTTCATTCATTGATTGAAATATTTTTTCTTCGTTAGTTATCGTATTCAAAGATTTCACAGGTCTCGCTTTTTTCGAGTATTTCCCAGTCCCCCCTCGTTCGGAATTTTCACTTTGTGTAATAGCCTGCAGATTTGATAAAGAATTGTTTTTCGTATTAGAATCCTTGTGATCAATGACAGAATCATCCTCGATCAATCCATAAAAACACTCATACACGAAACGATGATTGAGATAAGTTTTCTTCTTTCCAGCGCCAAACTTCAAATACCCCATACCATTATCAGAACCAACTGGTTTCTTCAGTTTGCGGTTTCTTACAACACCATCACTGGATGCTTCATAATTTGTGATCACAGGGTGTTGTCTGAATTCTTGGTTCATTCGTATACATAATACTATTGTTTGTCTAATTCATTGTTTGGTTCAATAATGAATCTTTCAATGTAGTCTTGAGGGGTTCTTATGATTTTGTCAGGGACGTTGTCGCTGACAGTGTCAGGGTCAGAGACTTTATCAGGGTCATAATTTCTGATTGATTGTCCATTTTTGATTCTTTTATCATAATAACGCTTCAATTCCCTGTATCGCTTACCACCGCAATTTAGACACAACTGAGATTTTCCCCTGACCCCAACTCCACATAGAATACAAGGTAACGGACCAAGGCTTCCACGTCGAAAGCTTTGCATATGATACCCACAAAACTCATTTCTGCATGATTTGTTACACGGGGTTATTGATCCAATCATAAGCCACTTACAGTGATTCATTATACATAAATCCTTCATTTAAATGCTTGTTTTAATTATAGCATGAGGGAATTAAGGAGAACGCCTTCGAAAAATGCTGAATTCAATGCTGATAAGGAGTTTAAAAGATTATTAAAAATTAGTCCTAAATTTAATATCGATAGACCCAAAAAACGTCCAAGAGACGGAAACATGAAAGAGTTTAAGAGATTATTAAAAATTAGTCCTAAATTTAATCTCGATAAACCAAAAAAACGTAACAAAATTAATCTCAAACGTCCAAGAGACGGAAACATGAAAGAGTTTAAGAGATTATTAAAAATTAGTCCTAAATTTAATCTCGATAAACCAAAAAAACGTAACAAAATTAATCTCAAACGTCCAAGAGACGGAAACATGAAAGAGTTTAAGAGATTATTAAAAATTAGTCCTAAATTTAATCTCGATAAACCAAAAAAAACGTCCAAGAGATTACCCTGGAAAGATGCTCAATTCAATCTCGATATAGTTTCTAATACACCCAAGAATACAATTCTTGATAAAGCCATGATTAGTAAAATCAGAGACTGTTTTAATGAATTCAAGCGTGATGGAGCATCTTATTGTTGGTCAACATTTCGAATTGATGGTGTTGTTGATGCTACCATGACTGATGAAAAAGCAGCAGTGATAATTTCACGTGTTGGGGAAAAACGGTATTTTTTCCGAATCAAATTCATTATCGAAGTCGATAGCAAATGGATTATTAGGGATAAATTTGAACCAATCCTCAAGAATAAAAAAGCTGTCATTGTAAGTAGAGATTCCAAACCAGGAATTCTAACCGGCATTGACAAACCATACTACGAAAGATCTTATCCCGTAACAGCAATGGTTTATGGGATATATCCGTTAAATGATAAACCCGATATCGCAAAACTAGCTCCTATGAAATATTCTAGTTCACTGAATTGTGTAGCAGAACGAATAATAGAACACTTCACAAATGCATCCCGAGGAAATAAACTAACTGATCTGCGACGTAGGAAAATAACCGAGTGGGAACTGACAGTGAAACAGCATGGTGCAAAAATTTCTGATATAGCTAAATTAGAAGCATCATTAAAATTCCCAATATCAGTAACAACAATAACCGGAGAAGTATTATACGAACCGAAATATCAATCGCGAGGAGCCCCAATACAGATTATTGATCATAACAAACACGCGTGGACACCTGCGGTAACAGTATTTCCACGAGAACGAACCGTGAAATATATCCCTAAGGAGTTCGTCGGGGATGTTTTCTATGAAGAGAGATTATTTGATGCTATTCATGCGTTGTGTAAAAATGATCCTGTGTCAGTGTGGTTACTTAGAAGTGATGAAGATCCCGAAATAGGATTCGATCAATTTGTAAAACCAAATGGTGAATTATATCGCGTTGAAGAATTAGATAATAGAATGAGAAAAATCGCTAGTGATTTTTCACCGGAGAATTCCCATGAAAAACTACTCACGGATAGTTTTACTATTCCATCAGTGGTAGCTCACTTCGCAAGAGAAAAAAACTCATGGCGTCCAACACGAAGTGATTTTCTCGAGGATGTTAAATCGAGTTGCGTCGAATTTGGTCATGGAGGACTGTGGAATACGAAATACTCACGTGATGGTATGATTTCAATTGATATAGCCGCGTGTTATCCCGGAAGTTTTCTCGGGTATGGAGAATGCGCTGAGTACTTCAAACGATTTGGACACCCCACGCATGAAATGACTCGTGTTGCGATTAATGGACCATTGCCTAATTTTGATTTAACCGGATTCGCTCGTGTGATATCATTTGAATTAGCTACAGGGTTACATCCGTGTAGTTATGTTTGGCTCGGTAGACATCTATCTGAAAAGGCCTGGATGCCAATAGTGCTATTGAGATATATGATTGATTGTGGTATGCTAATATCGTTGATTGTTTCCGAGGCTATTATATGCTATCGAGCTCAGAAAGAAGTTTGGCTACCACAACCCGATCTAGATCGTATAATCAACGAACTACGAAAACAATTCCCTGATTTCAATGAAGAAGAAATCATAAATTGGTCTAAGAAGTTATTTGAAATTAAAAAAGAACAAGCAAAAGATCTCGGACGAAGAATAATCGGTAAATTTACCCAGGGTGGACGATACGACAACGCAAAATATTCTTCGCGGTTGATCATAGATGTCGCTGAATACGATTTTATTGTAGCGGATTTAATGAAACAGGGAAAACTTGTATCCCGTAAGGATGCTTTTCTATCCAATGGTGAGAAAATGGGTACGGTTGTTACCTACTGTGATGGATATAATTCCCAGTACACACATTTGAGAAGTTCAATGCTAGCCTATGCTTCTATTAATCTATTTTCGATGATAAATAGATTTCCTAATACCGCGGTTAGAGTGGCCACTGATTCGATGTATATACACAATAAGTACAAATCAGCTGTAGCTAAATTCACAGATCCCGAAGAAAATTGGGGGCGTTGGCGATTTAAAAAGGAGATGCTACATGAGTATTGTGAATCCGCAGACGTTGCCATGGATGATAAATATCTTTGTTGTAACCGTATTGAAAATCAATCAGAATTTTCTAATGCACCACCGGTATCTGATCCAGTATGTAGATACAAGACAGTTTATTTAAACGGTTGTGGTGGGTCAGGAAAGACAACTCGTGCAATTGAATTATTTCGTCGGTCAACCATGATTGTGCTAACACCGACTCACAGACTCGCCAGAGAGATGATACAGCGAGGGGTAAATGCCTGTACTTACCATAGTTTCTTTCGATGGAAGGGTGACAAATGGACTCCTGAGCGTATGGGTGATAAATTCATTCCTGAAATCATCATTTGGGATGAAATATGCACAGTGTCATTAGATGTATTACAAACATTTCTTGAGTGGTTGTTAAACAAAAACACAAAAGTCGTCATGTGCGGTGATCACGGCCAACCACCACCATTTGTCGGTGCATCTCCACATGAATGGCTAAGGGGTTTTGTAGACTATTATGAAGAAATTACCACTGATTATAGATCACTTGATGAACGATTACGAGAATTCAAAGCGCTAATTAGATTACAACCGGATAGAATCCAATGCGAAATAGCGCGTGAAGTGATTTCAGAAACTCCAATGAATGATTTCTGGGAAACATGGAGACCAAATGATTTGATAATTGCAAGTAGAAAAATAGTCAGGGACACACTTCAGATGAAGTTATTTGAATTACATAAAGAAAAATTTGCAACGCTTCCAGGACCCCTTTGTTATAGGCCATCGGATACACGAAAACAGAACATTGAAGTTGATATTCCAGGACAGAGTGAAAAACAAATTCTCGTATTAAATGATATTGTGCTGGTTGATATCAATGTCGTTGAAGATGCATTGCGTGCTAATAAATCCCCGTGGATGCTAGGATACGCAGCAACAATACACTCTTCACAGGGATTGACTATATCGGATACAATTGTTTGGATGGTGGATAATCACATCGAATGGTCGAATTTAGTCTATCTCGCAGTATCCAGAGTACGAAAAATAAATCAACTTCGAAGAATTGTTTTCGATGATAATGACACAACAATGGATGATATTGATGTTAAAATTATTGATAAAAAACTCTCCGGTTACAAACAACAGGATAAAAAAAAACAACGAGAATTTGATATTGATGCTGAATTAATAATTACGCTGAAGAAACAACAGAATAATCACTGCGCGAGTTGCAATTGTATAATGCGTTGGCAGTATTCGGATAAGGATCCTCGCCAATTCACCGTAGACAGAAAAAATAACAGTCTCGGTCATGTCAGAAATAATGTGATGTTGACTTGTCTTGAGTGCAATAGACGCAACGGCGCTAGTTAAGACCATGCGGTGGCAATTGAGTATCCTCGGGAATTACCTGTAGTTGTTGTCGAGTAAATCCTCGTTGAGGGGCAGTTGAATCCAGTTTATAGACTGGAGGTCTACCAGTTGATCGTGTTATACTAGATATCTTGTGTGTAGTAACACTCCAAATAGGATCAGTAGCCCTTTTTCTACCCCCTTCAAGCTCCCCTGGTTCGTATAAGTACCTCACAATGACATTACTACCAAGAATTGGTTGGGAAACGCTAGCGTTTCTAGGGAAATCTTTTTGTGGTTTTTCAGGTATTGACTTCTTTTTAATCGCATTGATAGGTTTCATGTTGATTGTTCTAGTAATCTCGTTATTCAGTGCAGTAATCACAGATGGTAATCTTTTAACCCATTCACGGGATCTTTTTTCTTGGATGAATTCTTTTGCGTATTGATATCCAAATAACCGCTCAGCAATCGTCCGATTAAATCGTTCTACAATGGCCTGATCGCGATGTAGCGCAGTATGCCCTCGTCGTATGGTGACATTATGATGTTTCATTGTAGATAACACTGCACCCTGAAATTCCTTGCCAGGATCAACCTGCAATAGATTTGGCCAGTGCAGAGGACCTCGTCGATAAATCCTTTCAAATGCAGAAGCGACTTCAGTGGCTGATTTTGTTTTTAACGGTTCTGCTTCTTTGTATCGACTTGCAATATCAACTACGGTTAAAGCGTATTTGTAACCACGATCATGTGGCAGAAATAATATATCAGCCTGATGAACTTCATTAGGAACTGTCACATCAAAATGCGAGAATTGAATTTGTTTAGGCGGTGGTAGATAAATTTGCCATAGTGCCTGTTTGGATAACCAATTAGCCACAGTGGTTTTTTTCACTTTTGCAGCGCTAGCGAGTTTATGAACTGCTGATTTACCCCTCCAGTATCCTCTTGGGGAATAATAAATTGATTCCATATTATTAATTACCGGCACCTAACATCAATTTGCTTTTCATAGCCGATTTTATTAAAAATGAAGCCAATTTTTCTTTGAAGGATTTATCAGGAATAGCATTTAACGCATGAATTAATTTCACATCTGCGAGATGCCTGTGTTGCAGATTGCTGCTTTTATAAGCAACATCATGAAGGTGACAGGCCTTATCAATGGCGTTTATTGGTTCTTCACCGGGTCGGGACTGATTTTGATCATTGAGTCTGATATCAAGTCTGGTTCCCGGTCCACAGTAGCTATATCCTGGAAGGTGCTTTTCTCCGGGGTACTTTGCCCATGGGGTTCCAGGGAGCTTTGCCAATTTGGCTGCGATATCACCTCCTCGTTTTTTTTTAAAACATCTCCGGATTGTAAAATCTTTGATTTTGTAGAAACAAATCTGAACTTCTTAATACCACATGTTGCACATCTACCAGTAAGTGCTGATCTGTTATTTTTAGTTGTAACCGTCGTCACATCATTTGTGCTAGTACGCGTTTTACACTTCATACAATATAGATCCATAATTTATGTATAGAAATATGGATATAATTGATTTTTCAGCGACTAAAACAAGAGAACCAGTTAAGCATCATGCAGCGCTACCAAACTCTATCCGGATGATTATAATCGGGCCATCTGGATCCGGTAAAACGCAATTGTTGCTCAATTTAATAATGAGAAGGATGAAGTGGGATAAGTTGTATTTAATTGCCCCTAGCGTAGATGATCAACGATGTTATGAAGTGTTAAAGGATTTTAATGAAAACGCTTCAGAAATTAAGGGTGAGAACGCCATTGAATTTATAACCGATATCGATGAAGCACCGAGTATTGATGATATTGATGGAGATATTAACAATTTAGTCGTATACGACGATATAATGTTGGATAAACAAAAAAATCCTGCTAGGATCTTTTCCCGGGGGCGTCACAAAAACACTGACGTGATATATGTCACTCAACGCTACACTCAGGTTCCAAAAGTCATCAGAGATAACTGCAATATTCTTGCTGTATTCAACGGAGTTGATACTCATACTCTTAGAAATATATGGCAGACATGGTGTTCTGATATGGACTTCAATCAATTTCGAGATTTCTTTAGTCATGCTCAGTCAACCCCGTACGGATTCGCAACAATAAATTTGCATGATCCTCGGACACGATATCGTATCGGACTGGATCAAATATTTGGTTGAAATCATTT
Organism: Unio pictorum; assembly: GCA_030141615.1. Classification (NCBI taxonomy): domain Eukaryota; kingdom Metazoa; phylum Mollusca; class Bivalvia; order Unionida; family Unionidae; genus Unio; species Unio pictorum. Next base: position 4,221,794 of record JARLTB010000357.1, on the reverse strand, counting down.
ATTATTTTTTGTTAACCCATAGCAGCAGAGAGGGTGGATGACCACATCGTTGCGAGCAAAATTGATTAAAAAATCGTAAAATCTCCGTTTTTGCAAAAATGGAGACTTTTTTTTTGGTTAAATGAGATTTTGTTGGAAGTCTTATTTTTTGTCTGAAAACGTAGTCTATAGGCCATATTTTGCTCGAAAACGTTATCTGGAAGCCTTATTTTTGCTTGAAAAGGGTGGTCTGTTCACCCTCTCTGCTGCTATCTGAGCTATCGGACAAACATGTGATACATTCTGTTTTAACTTTTCAACATTTCTTAATATTTCCAGTAGTTAAAAGGTTAGTCATAGTCACACAAAAGGTGACATTTGCCTTTGCAATGACCTTGTCTTTTGATCTAGAAGCCTGACTAGGGTACAAATTGTTTAAATATTTCCAGTAACTTCAAAAGTTAAGCCTCAGACAAAGCAACACTTGAGAAGTTAATTTTCTTGTATAGTGACCTTGACTATTGTGCTAGGAACCAGACTATGGTACTGAAAACACTGCTTAATCATGATATATCTTGGTTAACTTAACTGCATCTCAAGTTGTTCAAATTCTAGTTTGGTTAAAGAAATCAAATCAGAAAGTTACATTTCTGTTTGTGATCTGGACATTTGAGTTTGGGACCTAACTTAATGGTTTGACACATCTTAGTCATGATGTATATCTGGGTCACCTTTCATCAAAACTTCCCAAAGACTTGCACTGTTATGGGGCAGACAAACAGAGATTAACAGGGAGAAAATGCTGTAATATAATAGTCGTCTAAGACAGGAACACAGAAAGATTAGGAACTTGTACACATAATTACTGGAGTATTTATTTTTGAGTGATCTCTTAAACAGTACATAGTTTATTAACTGGTATTCATGGAAAACAAAATTTTCAATACTTTCCAGGTAATGACACACCATAACCTTTTACATTACACCTGCAGATAAAATAATTTAAAATAGGAATCTGACAATTAACATTTTTTGAATAAATAATATGGTACTTTTTATTATACAATCAGCAGTGTAGATACATATCACAGCATATTTCTTTAAGGATGGATTATCACAGCATTTCCTTCAAGGGAGAACTAACACGACATAAATTAGCCCAAATTTGGTAATATCTTTAGAAATTGTTTTATATTAACCTACAATATTTTATTATGGTCTCATCCATTGGATTGAGAAAAAAATGTACATAGTATTTATAAATACATGTACATTTATGCATTAATTAAAGTTCAAAGGTCAGGTGAGGTTTATATTAAGATGAATAAATCTGTTTTCACTGGGACATCAAAACTACCATCAGACTGATTGGCATTTAAGGCAAATCAGAAAATGAAAGAACATGGGAGTGAAATACCTTTCCCAGATTAGCAAGAGCAGCTTTTCTAGGCAGATTCTAAAGAGCAATTCAGCTTTAAATATAAAGTTATTCATGTTTAAAAAGACCCCAGAATATACTATTACATGTATTTCAATTTCTTTCAGTGCTTACCAAGATAATCCCATACACTAACTACCACAGTAGCAGTGGTAGAGAAATTGGCTTACAATGTAAATAAACAATGGCATGAGAAAACTGACATGGCAGTATTTGTAATTTTAGCACACTAATTGCTGAACAAAGGTACTTTACAGTAAAATTAACACATTCATTGAACTGCATATCTTCCTGTACCTTGACATCTGTTAAAAATGACAAATAACAATACAAACATTTTCTTGTAAATTTGATTAAGAGACATTTTAGAGACATGTACTTTTTATATTAAAGCACGATGACAAAAGTAAAAAATCTAACATTAGAATGAATTAACTTTTCTGAGCAACAGATCCCTTGAGATTGTAAGATTATTTAAATTTACATTCAAAATCATCTAAAAACTATGCAAAATAAAAATATTATAATGAAAATACTAACAAACATAACATAAATAATTGAACATTCATTAAAAGGATAATTTATGAAGTGCTGTACAGTCATAACATTAACTTTGTAAATGTTGTGCAATTACAGATCATTGGAGCTAAAATGACACTCTTTTTGAGTCTATCCACAATCTCATATTTATTTCACTGAATGACTGGTTGTACATGCGATACATTACAGTTGCACCTCCTCATAAAGCCCCTCAGCATACCATTGTCCCTATGCTGGCATAGTGTTGGACACATTACACTGGCTCCTTACTGTAAATACCTCTGCATACTGAGGCCCATCTTTTAATACTGGCATGGTAATGGATCCCATTAAATAGTTTCCTCATTATAAACCTCAGTATGCTGAGGCCCTTCTTATAATGCTGATATGGTCGTGGACCCTATTTAAATTGGTTCTTTACTATAAGGATCTCAGTTTAATGAGGCCCACCTTCAAATGCTGGCATGGTAATGGATCCAATTAAATAGGCCTTTCATTTTAAAGTGCTGAGGCCTACCTTTTTTACGCAAGTATAATAACAGATCCCATTAAATAGGCCCTTCACTTTAAGTGATGAGGCCCACCTTATTTATGCTAGTATAACAGATCCCATTAAGTAGGCCCTTCACTTTAAAGTTCTGAGGCCCACCTTTCCTATGCTAGTATAATAGATCCCATTAAATAGGCCCTTCACTTTAAAGTGATGAGGCCCACCTTTCTTATGCTGGTATAACAGATCCCATTAAAAAGGCACTTAAATTTAAAGTACTGAGGCCCATGTTTAATGCTGGCATGATAATGAATCCTATTAAATAGGCCCTTCACTTTAAAGTGCAGAGACCCACCTTCTAATGCTGGTATGGTAACACATCCAATCGAATGAACCCTTTACTTTAAATTGTCTCAGTATACAAAAGCCAATCTTCTAATACTGGCATGGTAATGGATCCCATAAAATAGGCCCTTTACTTTAAAGTGCTGAGACCCACCTTTTAATGTTGGCACAATAATGGATCCCAATATATAGGCCTTCACTTTAAAGTGCCTCAGTATACTGATGCCCTTCTTATAATGCTAATTAAATTGGTCCCTCGCTATAAAGTAAAGCTTGCACAATCATTCAGTTATCAGAAGGTCATGTGGAGATGTCCTCTCTTGTATTTCTAAAAGAGTCTTGTTCACAGACCTAATTCATGTATGATATACAAGAATGAATAAAAGCCCCAATCCCTGCTGTAAGGCAGAGGTAACTTACTGTTTCAATATTATTGAAGACTACCCAATTCTCAAATTTGGATTTCAGTCTAAAATGTACCCAACCTGGACTTGGGTAATAGGTGCTCATTGCTGTACTAAATACCACACCTGAGAGGTATTCACCTTACAGATCACTCCCACATCTCACCTCTGCTTGCATTAATTCAAAAACTGGCTAGACCATTGTAGGTATGTGAGAATGTTTGCCAGTAGCCTCTACAAGGGTTGGTGGCTTTTCCATTGCTAGTTCTATACCAGATATATTGGCTGCCATGTATAGCCTATCATGTGCTGAACAATGGCATTAAACATCAAACCAAAATGCTATGCCTGATGATACAACTGTTCTAGTAGGCAAATGCCATGTGAAAATTTCATATGACATAATGGGATGCAATGAATCTATTACTGCTTTCCACCTTTAAGAAATGTTCTCCTACTGTGTTGTCTGGTGGGGTATAATGTCCAGGCTTACCATTCCTGACATGACAGTACTATAGGAGAACCATGACCTTGGGAGAAGGCAGTAACAGAATTTTAAAATGTTACTGGATGTGAAAAGTTGTCAATGATAAATATTCATTTAAGTCCTGGTATATATAAAGAATTTGTCACATACTGGTAAGGCTAGCATATCTGGGACTAGAATGTTGCATTTAAATCTTATCTTTGTGGAGCAAAACTGTCTAGTATTAAGATTTACAGTACTCCATCATTATCACACTGTCCATGGGAGTCATGGAGTACACCACCATATAGTGAGATCACCTTATGATATACATTATACAGTACTCCATCATTATAACACTGCCTATGGGAGCCATGGAGTATATCAACATATAGTGAGATCACCCATTGATATGCATTATACAGTACTCCATCATTTTAACACTCAATGGGAGCCTTGGAGTATACAATCATATAGTGAGATCACTTTATGATATACATTATACAGTACTCCATCAGTATAACACTGCCCATGGGAGCCATGGAGTACACCAACACATAGTGAGATCACCCTTTGATATACATTATACAGTGGTCCATTATTATAGCTGTCAATGGGAGCCTTGGAGTATACCAACATATAGTGAAATCTCCTTATAATGATATACATTATACAGTACTCCATCATTATAACACTGCTCATGGAAGCCATGGCATAATTCAAACATATAGTGCGACTACCTTATAATGAAGTATATGCATACATAATAATTTAAATACTACTGAAAGAAATAGGATTTAATTACCCTAATGCCAATAATGTTACACTACAGGGTCTTATGGTGGGTGAGAGCTGTATAAGGAGATGCATTCTTTGGTTAATTTTTGGTTGTCTACAACAATATTTATTATGCAAAGATAAAATTATGCCAGGATATCTACAGCAATATTTATTATGCAAAGAAAAATTATGCCAGGATATATTTTGTACCTCATCCCTTCATTTGTCCAAAGTGAATGAAAAACAAGAATTTCAACAGCTAAATTGTTAATTTTTTGTTATATAGTAATTATGGTGCAAATTACTAGATAATGTTTGTGACATGCATTGGTGAATTAAACCATTTCAATAAGGTGACAGTAACGGCAGCATTTGTAGCATTATTATTGAATATAATTTATTCAGATGCATAACTCAATTAAAGCCCTATTTTTAAAACAAAAACATGAACCTGGAGCTGTTTACATTTGGGCAAACATTGATAGATCCCATATTTTGTAGTTTACACTCAACTTCTTAAAGGTCTTAGAACTTTCAGTCAATCTTTGGAAGTTTCAGTTTTTTAATAAGGAAAAAAAGCTGTCTCTGCAAAAATCAAACTGCACAATTTTCTTTATTTTATTAATTTTGTTTTTAGTGCACCCCCCTCTTTGCATCAAAGAGTATCAGGATTATTGTAAGTCTTGACAATGAAAATGTAAATCATTTCAGCTTAGTGGGTAATCATATATCATGATAAAAAACTGGAATTTAGCATGCCTTCTGAATTATGCATTGTTAAAGATGCTTTTATTACACATATCTAGTATACACCAAATTTTGTGCATTTCCTCTGATCGGAATGCCATGAAATATCAGACTATTGTTTTTCTTCATCATAACACTTGTCAGTTTTGTTCTGACCTTATTTCAGATTTTAGTCTAAAACATTACTGGAAACAAAGTCAAAATGTAAATCATGAAGGCAACTGCAAGCATTCACAAGGAATGACTGTCTGGAATTTCACATCAGTCGGATGTATCAGTCGTGGCTAAGGTTGTCAGGAAATATCTTTATCTGTACTCATTCACTGTTTCTTCTTGCCTAATTTGGCAAAAGGTCCCTTGACTGTTCTTGAGAGTGGAAGAAACTGTCCTGCTAAATTCACTTTGTCTTCATGATCCTTTGTAATCATCAGGGAAATTTTGGTTGGAACAGTTTCTGCAAGTGGAAAAAAAGAAAATGCAAGGTTTGCAAGCAAAATGTAAATGAGATTATTTCAGGATACAACTTTAAATAAAATGTCACACATCAGCAGAAGCTTAAGAAAAACAGATCTGTGATTTGTGTTTGTAAAACTAGTCCCCAAGAAGTCAGTCCATAAGAAAACAAATATAACAGATCAAGAAATCCCTACCCTGAAATGGCACAAAAGTCTGTTGAGATCTTAAATGTACATGGATATATCAAATATATGCCAGATCAAGAAATCCCTACCCTGAAATGGCACAATAGTCTGTTGGTTGAGATCTTAAATGTACATGGATATATCAAATATGCCAGATCAAGAAATCCCTTTCCTGAAATTGCACAAGAGTCTGTTAAGATCTTAAAATTAAACAAATTTAACCAAGATTTGGTGTAACTGCAGTCTGATTATTAATAATTAATGCCATTTAATGTGATCAAAATTATTTCCTGATATGTAATGGAATTACATTGATTTGTGGAACATTTATTTGCTGATTCAGCACATGTAAAATATAAATAAGAATATGTGGACAGAATTTAGTTTGAGTGAGCCAAGGGACAAAAGCTATTCAACATTCAAGTGGTAAATCAGAATTAAAATGAACAAAGCTGAAATAGAAGCTGTTCTGAATTTTTGTTATGCCTGCAATCATTTCTAGCTGTCTGCTGCTGTATGATTGAATTTTAGTTAGAATGATCATGATATGGTTGCAATGGTGGCCATCTTGAAATCTTGTGATAGCCACTCAGTCATATCAACATGGGAACATGTGTTTTCACTAAACGACGTCAAAGTGAAGTTGGTCCTAAAAATGGGGATGCTCAGGCAACCAATATTGCCATTACGTTGACCATCTTGAAAACTGCTGATTGTTGTTGTTGTAGTAGGGTTTAACGCCATTTTCAGCACACGATAGGCTATACATGGCAGCCAGTATTAATGGTGGAGGAAGAACCTGGGAAAACCCCCAGAAAGAACCACAGACCCACAAGAAGCTACTGGTAAGCTTTCTTACATATCCACATTGGCCAAATCTGAGACTCAAACCCATGCAGACAGAGATGAGATGGCAGTAATCCATAACAGAGAGCACTTTAGACCACTTGGCCACTCGGGGCCCCTGAAAACTGCGGAAAGAATTGTGATGTCTAGTTGGTCACAAATATTAATAATGCAGATCTGACTTCCAAATGTCTACCACAATAACCATCTTGAAAATCATATTATGGCTTCTTCTCTTGAAGGTGAGCATGTTCATATTGTGCTTTCACCTGAAGACTTTTCATGATGCCTAGTTGGTCCTCAATAGACATCATGCCAATCTGACATCCAATATGGCCACCATGACAGCCATCTTGAAAATCTTGTTATTGTTACTTCTCAAAAACAGGAAAGTCATATCAACATCGGGTTTCCACCAGAAGATTTATTATGGTTTTTTTTTTGGTTCTAAATGAAAATGGTGCCAATATAAAATTCAATGTGTCCACTAAAGTGGCTGATTTGAAAAGCTTTTTACTGCTAAACAATATCCAAAATAGTTTCAACACTTGGCTGTTAAATGGAAAGAACTTCTTATCTTGAATGTCTGGAAATTCTTTTTGACCATTAAAGCGTCATTCCTTCTTTGGGTGTGAATATTTTTTGTGATCAAAAAGATCATCAATTTGATGATGGAACATGTAACATAAAAAGTGAAACTAAATTGAAATGCATTTGATACTTTCTTGGAGCCTGAAGAAAAGTCCCCGTAACCTAACTTGACTAACAGTAACTATTACTCCTTGCAATAAATATACTCATAAAATTTCAAGAATGAACATTCAAAAAATGTTAAAAATGGAGCTTAATGCAAAAACACGAAGCAGATGTCTATGGGAATGTTCTACCTATGTAAAGAAAAAAAAAACTCCTTTAATTAAAGGCATGGCAATGCAATGTCAGTGATCAACCATGGTTGGGGGACTTTTCTAGTTGAAATAAAGTTACAGAAATGTAATAGCAAAACTGTTATCATACAGTACTTAACTAAGCTACATGTATAGGCAATATGTGTATCACAAAAGGCCTTGTTTACTATAAATTGCCTGGCAAACCTTAAACTGATAAAGTTCTGTTTGGGTAACCATAGTTAGGAGATGATGGGAATTCAGAGACCATTACTCCATTAATTGATGGCATGGAAATTAAACTCACTCAAAGTCTTGTCAGTATAAAGATGCATGTAAAATCTGGTTGAAATCAAACAATCCTTGGTAAATCAATGATCCAGAAACCAAATTTATGAGGAGAGACAACTAAGGTTAATAACTATTATAAATGATACTGAATGCTACAAATAGATATCATCAAAGGTTTTATTAATATACAGATGGAAATGGAAAAATCCTAAGTAAAAAAAAAATCATTGAAACCATAATTATGATGGGAAATCTGGGGCCATAAATCTTTTAAACTAAGTAAAGGATTACTGAAAATCAGTCTCCTTTATTGATAGCTGCATGCCTATGTTGTTGAAATCCAGCAATCCTTGGTAAAGACATACCACAAATACCAAGTCATAGTACAGGCAACCAGTGAGCGTAAGTCCTGCAAATGAAGCAATGGAGCAAGAAAAGTGAACTCATTTCAAAGCCTTGTCAATGTCAAGTCACATACCAAATTCCAACAACCCATGTACAAATATAATGCAAGAATGAAGGACTGGCAATCAGTGTGCATACTCCCTGTAAAATGAACTTGTGAAACACTGAAAATTTAACTCTTGGAAGGTGACTCATCAATATAAAACTTCATTACAACTACATGTAAAAAAAAATAATCCAACAATCCTTAGAAAAGATATGTTCTGAAAACTGAAGCCAGATGGATAAGGATTATAAAGTTATAATTCATGTCAATGAAGTTATGGGATGCTGGGAATCAAAATATATAAGGTTTCGCTAATATAAAGCTGCACACAAAATTTCCTTTGGTAAAGGTGGACAGATGATCAGGAGCCATAACTCATCCACATGCTGACTTGATAGGAAATTCTCTTTTGGGGTCTTATCAATATCAAGCTGCATAATGAATTTCCTTACAGTCTAGCAGTTAACAGCAAATGGAAACCAAATTGCCGGCAGACAGACAACATGGTTTCCAAAAGGTTTAACTGACTTCATCTAGTAGGATGTACATTTTTGCATCAAACATCAATTACTACTTGTCACTAGGCTTACTCAAACTAACAATGTCAAAGTCTTGAAAATTACCTTTCATTTTTTGGCATCCATTACATGATCCAAGTTTTTTTCCTATTTTTCAGGACTGAATTAAATAATATCAGAGGAAATATTACATAGTTTCACTTTAACTTTTATCAATTTGAAAACAAATCTGATGCAAAGTGTCCATTAAAATATATTTGTATTTATCATGGAAGAAGAGATGCAGCCTAAGTATAATTTCACTTCATCAAGACTAAAAGAGTTACTGGACCTTTTTCTTTGCACATTTCGTTACTTTGCAAAATATATCAGTTACATCAGATATATGGAATATTTAACACTCAGAAACGGTTGATATAAAACATTAAGAACAAACTTGAGCAAATTTGAATAAAAAACAAACTTGAGCATTACTAGATGCTTACTAGCACAACATTAAGCAAACTAAATATCAGCTAATAAGAAAATGCATATTTACAGATAAACAGTAGAGTCTATTTACCGGTATTACAATTTTTATGAGCAATATAAATTGTCAAAAGCTCAGTAAGAAGAACATGTCCTCATTGAATAATTCTGCCTCAAAATTCAAATTCTGATTATTTTATTTACTTTTATATATTTATCTTGATAAATTAGTTAAAAATGGTGAGCAGTGCTGTTAAATCAAGAGAACATAATACTTTTAAATTAATTAGATGACGTTAGGGAAAATATAATGCACACATACATCCCTTGCTTGGTGGGACTGATGTTCTACTAGCCATATTAATTATTGGTAATTACAGCAGTCCCTCACTGTTATACTTGATTACATGAACCAACTCATATTAAATAAGGAACCATGCTATGTTAAGATACATTTTAGTGAGTGACCACTTTATTGGAGCAGTCCCTCACTATTACACTGGAATCCAGGATAAAGCATGTTAATAAAGGACCATGTTATACCTAGGTATATTATAGTGAGGGACCATTGTATTAGAGCAGTCCCTTACATTTACACTAAGATCCATCCCTAAGCCTGTTAATAAGGGCCCATTTTATACCTAGGTACATTATAGTGAAGGACCACTGTATTAGAATAGTCCCTTACTATTACACTGGGATCCATGACCAAGCCTGTTAATAAGGGACCATGTTATACCCAGGTATATTATAGTGAGGGACCACTGTATTAGAGCAATCCTTCACTATTACATTGAGATCCATGACCAAGCCTGTTAATAAGGGACCATGTTATATCTAGGTATATTATAGTGAGGGACCACTGTATTAGAGCAGTCCCTCACTATTACACTGGGATCCAGGACCAACCCATGTTATATAAGGGATCATGTTATACTTGGGTACATTACAGTAAGAGGCTGTTACACAGTTAATGCAAGCCAGAAAAGTTTTACCATGTTATAAGTGAGATTACCTTATACTGAAGTAAAGTTTAATATCAAAACTACATTCATTCAAACAATGGGATCTTTCATCATATCCACATTATATGAGGGACTGTTTTCTACTTAGGTGCATTGTAGTGAGGGAACACTGTATTATGACACACATAATTTTAATACAACTTCAAAATGGGAGTAAAAAGGTGATTTTATTTGTTTCTACATCACATGTACTAAATTGCAAAACTGTAGAACCAGATGTAGTACTACATCATGCAGATGGGGGTCTATGCCAGGATTCACTTTATGATTACAAGTGAAATGACTGTAGACTCTGCTGGCACATTATACGACCGAATTGATGATAGATATGCAACATAGAGAAATAAATTCACCAGCATCCTCCATTTTGAACCTATAACCTCATAGTAGTTTATTACAGAATTCATATAAAAAAAATGAGAAAAAAGCAGGGCATATTTTAAGAAATATATACCCTGTTATGGTGAAAGTGTATGGTAAAAATCCTAGGAATTTATTCGTGGCATCTTTGAAGACTGGAGTGAAATTTAAAATGGCAACTAGGCAGTGAAATGGGCAATAGTTTGGTCACTAGGCTAGTATGGCTTACTTCTGATATTTTCTAAACAATCTCTGATTCAGAGTAATCTGTAAACCATAATATCTTTTCACCATTTTCTATAACGTTTATTTTAAATAAAAATTTTGGAATTATACAAGAAACTGCAATAAAGCTACAAATTCTTATTCTTACATAAAAATGCATAGGAAGGATAAGTAGATGAGATGAATGACTGTGCTGTATCAATCTTGGATTTTACACAGTATCGATGCCCAATTTTGTTGTTATACTTATCCATTGTTTAGGCTGCACCCAATACAATTTTCTCATATGTTTATCAGTCACACACAAGAAAGAACATTTTTAGGGTTGAGAAATAAGACTTGTTCTCTTCCTCTAATATATCTTATTCACTTGAGCCTACCAATCCAAATGTAATTCCAAATCTGTGCAACTGAATAAATTTACTAAATGAGTTATTTCTCAAATTTTTTTTATAGTTGTTTCTCTTGTGAGACAGTCATGTACTACTGAGCTGACAAGGAGCATATGCTGCCCTGGAAAAGAATTAAGTAAAGCCAATGTACTGCATCAGTGCCTTTGATAAGAAACTTTTTGACTGCATCAGAAAATATATTTCATTTTTATTTAAGAATACTGATGGTACATGCCTTTTACTAGTAAAACATTCAGCAAATCCAACTGATGTGTGGAAGCATTAGCTCTTCAGGCTTGGGCTTCAATGACCCCCTTGGGATATGGTTAACAATGATACCACAAAAACCACTCCCTATAATGTAAGATGCTATGTGCTATGGAGTTAGGGCAAGTTTTTTCTCTCATTCTGATCTAGATCTTGTAACTTCAGATTAATGGAGCATATTAATGAAACATTTCCAATCATGTACATAATACCCTGGGAAAGGTTCCCACTGAAACATACATTTTTACAGGAATGCTTCCTGCATTATAAAAGTTATCTGGTTTAAATCAACACATCAGCCATTTCATTAAATACTCTTAAATTTTAAAAAAAATGTAATTCAAAAAGATATACCTATTGTAATAGTTTTTATTACTGGTACACATTGTAAGTCCAACAGATGAATGATGAGATTAAACAGTTGAACATTTTTAAAAATATTTAATGAAGTTATTACGGTCACAAGTAGCTGTTGATGGTTAAATCACAAAATGCATGTTAGATGTAAATCATTTATTTGCATAGTCAGTTGCTTGAATATGGGAACTTATTTTTGAATAGTCCATTACTTGAATATGTGGGACTTATTTCTGTATAGTCCAAACATTGAATATGTGGGACCTTTTTGCATATTCCATAACCTGAATATGTGGGACTTCTAGACAAGAGAGTAATAGTTCTATTCAAAATGCAGGAAACATTGAAATAATGTGAATTCCAATTTTTTTGTGGGGTTGCAGCTTTTTGAAATTCATGGTTTCAACAAAATATAAATTTAAAGACCCAGTTAAAAAAAAGTTATCCTTTTATGGAAATGTTGGGCCCCTTCTGTGGAAACAATTAGACCTCAGGGCCCCTTCTGTGGAAACAATTAGACCTCAGTGCCCCTTCTGTTGAAACAATTAGACCTCAGGGCCCCTTATGTGGAAACAGTTAGACCCCATTCTCAATCCTTGAATTTAAGTACCCATGAAAATGGCATTTTGTTCCAAAAGCCATGAGAATGATACCCAAGAAAATAAATGAATTCAGAATATACACCAAATTATACACAGTCTAAGCATTCTTTCTGCCAGAAATTACTTATTAGATAGCACACATTTTAAATTCTAACATCAAGCAATGCTAGCCTAATCTTGCAGTATTAAAGCACCACATTTGAATGCCATTTCAACATCACATCATGCCGTTAGAACCAGAATCAGGCAACTTGCACTAACCAATCAAATGTCAATATACCACACACGAGTGTATCTACCTAATCCTATGGGGACAGGATGATGGTTCGGTTGGGCACATGTGCTGCCCTCTATCTTCAGGGACTTCAGATTCGGGTTGTGCTTGGGTGGGTAGGGTATTTTGACAAAGTTGGTGTAACGCTTACCTACAATCTGACGACTGCTTGAATTCTTGGCTGACTTTACCCGTGTGGTTGACTGAAAATGAGAGAAGGACAGTCTTGTTTTATTAAATCATACCATCTTTGCACAGGAAAAGAAATGGTGTGACCTACATAATCTTCCCAATGTGTGTGACCAGGATAGAGAAATCTAGCCTCAATAGATAAGACAAAAAGTTTTTGCAAGACTCATCCCTGGTACAAATCTCTTCCCCAAGGTTGTATTTCCCCAATCCTGTTGACTCACCAAGGGAAAACTAGTGTTCTTACACACAGACAGTCCAAAAGGATTTCATTATTTATGTTTGCAACCAGAACAAAGAAATATACAAACCTGTTATCTGGATTATGTCGAGGGTGTGAAAAAAATCATCGACATAACCATGTCCCAAGATATCTGGGTTCATAAAAATCAGAAATGTAATTTTAAAATGACCTTGACCTTTATTCCTGTCTCTTACTCTTAGGTTTACAGGAACATTGCTGACAATAAGGTCATATTTTTAAGATTAATAATTGCTATATTATTATATTGTTTATATATACAGTTTTACTTTAATACCAAGTATTGTAATTTCATATTGTTTTAAGCACAATTCTGACTCCATCTGTAAAAAGCAGACAATACAACATGAATGGTGTTGATAATAAATTTCTCAAGTGTGTACATGTGTGATCTGAAATAAAGGTATTTTATTTTCACCTTTAATTCCACAGTCAATTTCGCAGTGTGCATATTATAGTTTTAATATTCCACAGTAAATAAAATAATCTTCTAAGGAAAAAAATGTATGAACTCATCTAAATCTGACCACCCCATGTAAGCAAAATGGATTGGATGGGAAGGAAATACGTGTACCTATAACTGCCATAATACAAATATTATTTAATGAAAATCCATACACTGTAATGTGTGGCTTTGTCGAATTGTATAGGCTCAGAACATAATCAGAAGTTGGAAAAAATATTAAAAAAACATGAAATAAAACATTAATAACCATCCAACCTTACCTAATACATTCTAATGGCTGAAAGAAATGGTCATTCTCCCCCCCATTCAAATAGCCATTGAGATGCAAATGTGTGCTCTAAATAATATATATATATATATATATATATATATATATATATATATATATATATATATATATATATATATATATATATATATATATATATATATATATATATAAAATGTTAAGATCTTTAAAAATAAATTAAGTTCAGTGATTTTAGAAAACTCATAATACTGTAGTAATAAAGGTAGTCCCGTTTTTATTGTACTATATAATCCATTGTCAACCAACATGTGTAAACAAACAATCACTATGTGTTGTCCAACAGCATATGGCTGTTTAGTTGTTACAGCATTTACATGCTACATGTTGGAAAAATTGGCCTAGATTTTGGGCTGGCTTAGTGCCAAGACAACAAACAAAATTCTTTAATGAGGTTACTAAAGGAAAGAGGCTGCTCATAGGGAAATGAAAATCTGTTGGCAATTTAGCACTTAATCTTTAGAAGCTCTAAGCGCTTTCCAACATCTTGAATGATATGACTATAAAAAAAACACAAAAAAATATTTAAGGTACGAAACATTATTAGGTCTAGAAGTTTGTTCTTGCAGTTGAAAAAGTTAGTTTTATGAGCATCTTGAAAGGTAGGATTCACTGTATTAAGATGTTAACCTAGGGCCTGGCAGGAATACTGTCCCTTAATATCTATGGCATAATATCTTTTCTCATTTACCAGATAAAGTTTGTATTACTAACAGCAGTAATATATTCTGTGGGCTTAGTAGCTAAATAAACATCCACTGGCCTTTCAGGGAGGTAACTCAAATTTAGGCAAACACATAGACATGATAATAGTTTTTCTCTGGATCATTATTCAGTAATACTAAAAACAATAGTAGAAAATGGCTTAAAAAAGACATAAAAACAATAATTTCTCAAAGAGTATTTAAGCTGTAACGAATTCTCTAAAGACATAAATAATTATTTAAATTTAAAACAGTCTATTTACAATAGTAAAAGTGACCATAAATAGCAATATCTTGGAGTTATGTTCCTTTATATGAATTTATGCAAATTAGTATGATTTCAACCTACTAAGCCTTCAATATTCATAATAATCTGATTCTAGTTTTTGGGCAATGTATGACTTCCTTTTACTTGGTGTGCAAAATATGTCTTTATGATATGGTAATCCAGCAAAACATGTCTTGATATGTTAATCCAGCAAAATATGTCTTTATGATAATCCTGCAAAATGTCTTGGTGATACAGTAAACCAGCAAAACATATCTTTATGATACAGTAATCCAGAAAAACATGTCTTTATGATAATCCTGCAAAATATGTCTTTGTGATACAATAATCCAGCAAAACATGTCTTGATGATATGGTAATCCAGCAAAATATGTCTTGATGATAACACTGCAAAATATGTTTTTGTGATACAGTAATCCATCAAAACATGCCTTTATGATAATCCTGCAAAATATGCCTTCATGAAAATCCTAAATTTGATACCACATATCCTTTAAAAGTTGTTTTTCATACAGGTTAAAAGAAAGGGTATCCAGATAGATTTAGAAAAAAATACCATGATCAAAGCCCCTGGAAATCTGATTTCATAGTAAAGCTTTAGATACTCCTGTTATTAACCTGTGGAATGTAGATACAAATATACCATAAATTACTAAATACAACATGCATACAAGTATAACACACTGCAGTTTTTCAAGTGTGTTTAAAAACATCTTAGATTTCACACTGATGTATGGTACATAACCTGCAGGCTTTCATAAAGAAATAAAAGGACAAAAATCTGAGCTGGCTTCTTTCATTATCAACATAGTATAAAATACATGGGTACAGTGAACCATTCTTTCTGTTTATCCCTAAACTATCTAACTTTTAATCCATGTGGTTCATTTGATAATTGGACATCTTGCTGCTTTTCATATATTAGTTATTAAATTAAAGATGCTAATTTTATTATGTTGATCTTGTCTTTTTTTATTTTATCACCTTTAAACTTTGAAAATTTAGCTGATACGTAAAGCATAACTAGAGAACATTTGACTTATTTACTATTTTTAACTTTGCATTGTTTTAAATAGGAAACAAGTTTTTTAAAATCTTAATACAATGTGGCAATATGAATAAAATTCAAATTTAATAAAATGCAGGAATATATACCATGCATGGAGAATTCATGGTAGGGAAAAACTTAGATAACTTGCCTCTTATATTAGATAATTAATGGTACTACAGTATTATAACAGATGATATAGACTGATGTATCTATCATTAATATAATGATGCAAATACGATTTTGAAGAACAGTACCGGTAATCTGAACAAGAAATAAAACTTGTCAAAAGGTTTTGGAAAATTGTTAAGTTTGTCTACTTGAAGTGGTAGTAGCAACATTGAAAGTGCAATCACAAAAGTGCTTTGAAAACCATCTCAATGATAGGATGGTCAGCCAAAATACAAACATTTCTTTGAGAATGCACAAAAGAACATTGACTGTATACTATGTTAAATTTAACGGAGCTGTTCTGTGAAGGAGAAAATAAGTTTATTTCTCGTTGCCATGTTAGTCAAATAACTGCTAGAATGACCACCCTGGATAACATAAATTTGCACAGCATGCTTAAAAGCAATCACACCAAATTTTATCTGGCTCTGAAGTTTTGTCCTTTTTTAAAACTGAAATTAGTTAATGCTGAGAGACTGAATGTGCAGAATAGGTAAAAATTAATTTCATAACTTGAGAAGAATTACAGTTATTCTCAAGTAAACAAGTTGTATGCTTAAGATATGCTTTTAATTAAACAAGAGTAAAATATTCATGATCATACAAAAGGACTACTTTTATGAAAAAATAAATGATATGGTTTCCTGTTGTCATGTAGATCCTTGAGGAAATGAACATGAACAAATCAAAACTGCAGTATCCACGTGTATACATCCTTTATAGACTAAACAAGCAAAATACTGATGTTGCTTTCATTTAGATTTATCTCCCCTGATGAACATATCTGCCATCTTTTTGGGTCAATCTACAAGAACAGTTTTATCATGATAGGAATAAACAATTTGGGATTATTTTAAATAGGTTTGGAAATAAACAGACTTGGCATATAAACTGACTTATATGCATACAATATTTAAACCAACTTTTATTGAAATTATTAGCATTTTATTAAATACATTTAGATATTCAACTGATAGCTGATGATGACCTTAAAGATAGCTGGCACCATGTTCAAGGGAGGTAAATATGAAAGCACATGATGTCATGCGAAAATGCCTATTACAGGTCTTCAGTTAGGCACTCATTTACCTCTGTTCTGAAAGTTTCTGACTTATTCTCCATCCCTGCACTAGTTTTACTCCGTTCTGTATTATCATCCTTACTGCTACCACTACTGGCACTTTGTTCACGCAGTAACATGATTGGTCCCTGACTGTTGCCATTGGTAACACCAGATGGTTTGGCCCTGACCCTGTTGCTGCTGGGATCACCACCTAAACTGTTAGCTGCACTATTGTTACTTTTGTTCACTGGCTTTATAATAGTTTGATAATGCTTTTCAGGTTTTGCTGAGTCTGCAAGATCATTTTTCAAAACAGAACTATGAAATTTTTTACTATATTCCACAGCAGTATCTATGCTAGTTTCAGACCTGGCAGTAGAGGCAGAACTGGGAAGAACTTTAACGTCAACCATTTTTGTCTGATGATCATCTTCTTTTTTGCAATTATGTTTGTCAATCTCAGTTTGAGGATTGTTGTTACCGTCCGTTGGATCAGAAGATTTTGTATTCCTATCTGTTGATGATACTTCAGTTTTTGCTGTCACAGTTTTGTCAGAAGCTGAACCCTTTCTGGATGTGCTGTTTTGTCTGTCGACCATACTGTCATACTGAAAATTTAGAGAAGTTATGAGATTATTGGATCTAACAATCAAGAAACTTCAGCACATGCTAAACCCATAATCAAATCTATTTCGAACTTGCTTTTTAGCCTGAAAAGAGTTTTTCATCTACAAAGAAGTCACCTGCTGTGATATTTGGTGTATATGCTACTCCCCAATTTAGTCAGAAAAGTGCTGAAAAATTTCTTTTGTACTTCAAGAAAATCAAATGTACAGTAAAAATTCATCAAAAATGAGGAGTAAATTTGATGCCAGAGTTGATCAATTTTAGCACTGTGTTTCAATTAGAAGACGCTTTTCTATCCCCAGAAGTTTAGAACCAATATCATAAGCCTAAAAACATTTATATTCTAAATATATCCATAACACACACCACCCAAATAATATTTTATAAAGAAATGACAAAAGCCACACCTATTATGCAGGCCCACACCTAGGAAATTCTGGTCCCCAGGCAGCTGACAGAGTTTGGGCCCCTTTCGTGTTTCACATATATGTGTAGATGTGCCTATCTAGCTTGGGCCCCTGACAAGTGCCACGGTTGCCCCCCCCCCCCCCCCCGGTGCGGGCCTGTATTATGCCTAATAAGACATGAATGATCCATCTTACAACAGATGTTCCATTTATATGTGCTCGTAACTTCAGTCCAACTGCAAAATGCATAGACCCTGATCTACATTCACACTATGCACTTTTAGATGAGGGTCTACATTGTTTGTTGTACTGAAAACTTCTAACAAACTGCATAGATCCTGATAAGCCAGCACATGATTCAATGGCAGATCTGGGTGCTTGCAGTTAGAACTAAATAAAAAGTGAGTATATAAATGTAGACAACATTCTGGCATAACACTGCACTCCAATCAGGGTTATGGGGCTTTATAATTCTAAAGTTCTCATGAAAATTAAAGAAGTGTTAAGTTGTCAAGACTTAATCACTGTATTACCTCTTTAATTATCATGAGAACTTTTGAGCAGTTGGCTGTGGTAAATTTTATATGACAAATGGGTTATTAACTTATGTATAATAAGTTTCTAAAAGCATGACAAATTTACATTCTGAGGATTGTGTCCATAATCACAATGGAAATGCTGGAATATTGAACCATGAAACCTTTCAAGACTGAATCCTATAGAATCAAATTTAATTGTTAGTTTTTTTTCTATTAACTGTAAGGTTTACTCCTTTCAACTAAAAATTAGATGTGCTATGTATGTTTCAAGAAAACATCAATAACTAGTCTATTATTAAAAGTTATATATGATACTCAGCAATTAACTGTTTGCATTACTTTGAATTTTATATTACTCTGCATGACTTTCGTCTATTTAAAGACCACATATTCTAACATTTGGCTAAATGTGGTTCATTTCTGTATAATTCCATTTTTTAAAAAAATAAATGGATTTTCTGCAATATGACTGGCTGTACAGTGTCACATGATACTGATCTGAAATGTTTTACAAGTTGATAAACACTGGGACTAGTATTTGTTCTTGTCGTTTGCAATATAAATAAACATTGTGAAATGTCATTGTGAAACAAATGTTTCATCTTTTAAATTTGTTTATTCAGCAAATAAATATTAATTATACCTTTGTTATACTTTTCATATATTTCATTGAAAATGCATAGTTTACAATTTGTTGTTTGTCTGCTACACAGTTGTGCAAAATGGCCAATAACTGTAATTTTCACTGCAATTTTTTTTTTTTTGTGGAGTGTTTTGGAACAATAAGATGATAAGGAGTTAAATGAAATAATAGCAATGATTGAAGCAGATGAAGATGGATTTGACGATAATGCGATGGATGTTACAAATGCTGAAAATGAAACAGAACAACTAAGATTGATAAATTCCCTCACATAGCACCCGATGACTTCAGTCACCCTAGCCATACACAACAACAACAAACATGGGGGAACATGGCCTGTCAATTTTGAGGCTTCTAAGGAATATAAGCCAAGTTTGAAAAAATTATCTGAGGAGGAGGAGGACTTAAAAGCTATTGAAATAAATAAATATGCAGAGGCTACTAATCAAAACACAAAAATGGGTATTGACATTTTCAATGGAAATTATTTTTTGTGTTTTTATTTTAATTTTGTTTGCTTATTTAAGAAACGTGTGAGTGTTGATGGCATGGTGTGAATATGACACTTACATAAAAATAAAAACAAATATTTATGAGACCATTATTCAAACACTTAATAAAGTTTTTAAATAGTAAAACTACCATCTCCACCAATGTGACTTGACACCATTAAAAAATGTATATAGTAATCCATAAAAGTGATTTTTTTTGCTAATTTAAATTATTTGGATGTTACTCGAGTCTGATGTTATATCAATAAAGTATGGCAAAATCTCTGACAACATGAAATCACTTTCTTTGGTAATATTACCGATAAGGTGATTTCATGTTGTCAGAGATTTCGTCTTACTTTATTGATAAAATGTCAGACTCCTGTGTTGGATGTGTAGTCATTAATCAATTCCTTCCAGCAGTCAACTATGCAACCAAACAAAACATATGGCTTGGTTTGCAAGCAACTCTACATTTAACAACTGCCCATTTAAGATCACATTAGATAACTGAAAGGATCTTGTGAAGTATTAACGCTGATGAAAATGATACAAATGAGTGTTGTTATTTTTTAATATGAAAAGAAATGTGATGACACCATCGATAGCCATTGCCTAAGAAGTATGAAGTATGAAGAAGTATGAAGTATGAAGAAGTATGAAGTATGAAGAAGTATGAAGTATGAAGAAGTATGAAGTATGAAGAAGTATGAAGTAAGAAGTATGAAGTATGAAGAAGTATGAAGTATGAAGAAGTATGAAGTATGAAGAAGTATGAAGTTGCAAATAAACGTAACTGTGACAGTAGTCACATATTTCACATTAGATCACTTCATAAGTATTAACGCTGTTGAGAACGATACAAAATTATATTCTTGTATACAATTTATTTAATTGTTATCTTTATTTTAGTAAGGGATAGCATAATCTTGTTCCTATTTCCATGTTCATTGATAAAATCCACTATGCTTTAAGTTTTGACTGGAAATTTAATCTACCAAACTTGTTCATTCCGTATCAGCTGTTATAATGTAAGGTCATGGTCATCTGCCATAGCAGATGGGACTGACTAAAACTGAACAAGAATCTTGTAAATACACTAAATGTGTTGAAACCACCGGTAGCCATTGCCTTAAATATGAAGTTTCTGAATAAACATAATTGTGACAGTACTCAATATATTTGTGTGATTCTGTACAGGTTATGTAATATGTGGTGATTTTTAGCGGCAAATGAAAGGAAAGCTACTTGAACTGGAATGCACTGTTGATGAAATAAGTTGTTTTGATAAAAGAAAGAATGAAATTGGAATGTCAGACTCCTGTGTTGGATGTGTAGTCATTAAATAATTCCTTCCAGCAGTCAACTATGCAACCAAACAAAACATATGGCTTGGTTTGCAAGCAACTCTACATTTAACAACTGCCCATTTAAGATCACATTAGATAACTGAAAGGATCTTGTGAAGTATTAACGCTGATGAAAATGATACAAATGAGTGTTGTTATTTTTTAATATGAAAAGAAATGTGATGACACCATCGATAGCCATTGCCTAAGAAGTATGAAGTATGAAGAAGTATGAAGTATGAAGAAGTATGAAGTATGAAGAAGTATGAAGTAAGAAGTATGAAGTATGAAGAAGTATGAAGTATGAAGAAGTATGAAGTATGAAGAAGCATGAAGTTGCAAATAAACGTAACTGTGACAGTAGTCACATATTTCACATTAGATCACTTCATAAGTATTAACGCTGTTGAGAACGATACAAAATTATATTCTTGTATACAATTTATTTAATTGTTATCTTTATTTTAGTAAGGGATAGCATAATCTTGTTCCTATTTCCATGTTCATTGATAAAATCCACTATGCTTTAAGTTTTGACTGGAAATTTAATCTACCAAACTTGTTCATTCCGTATCAGCTGTTATAATGTAAGGTCATGGTCATCTGCCATAGCAGATGGGACTGACTAAAACTGAACAAGAATCTTGTAAATACACTAAATGTGTTGAAACCACCGGTAGCCATTGCCTTAAATATGAAGTTTCTGAATAAACATAATTGTGACAGTACTCAATATATTTGTGTGATTCTGTACAGGTTATGTAATATGTGGTGATTTTTAGCGGCAAATGAAAGGAAATCTACTTGAACTGGAATGCACTGTTGATGAAATAAGTTGTTTTGATAAAAGAAAGAATGAAATTGGAATGATAAGGATTAAATGATCATGATTGGATATTTATTGATGTGTAAATTTTACTCTATTACTCACAAAGTTAACATAAAGTCCTTTGGACTCTATTTATTTATTATTAACAAAGTTTAAAAAAAGTCCTTTGGACTTCATTTACCTTGTGAGTGATTAGGTAAAATTGACACATTGATAAATACCAAACCATGATCGTTTATTCCTATAATAAATTTTACTTTTGTGACAGAACTTTTTTCAGCAGCAGAATTTTAACCCTTACCACTATTACAACGTATTTAATTAAGATAATAAAAACATGACTCTGTATGAAGGGGACTTTAGTCTTGACAATTTTAACTGCAAGTCGATTGTTTTCTGCACGTCAATAGTTTTCTGCAAGTTCAAATCAGAATATTAAGAGTTTTGTAGAGAAATTACAAGATATAATTCCTGAGAAAAATTAATTTCCTGTGGCAGTGGTACATAACGATGATGATCTTATAGGATACAATGCATACAAGTGATACCCCCACCCCGCACCCCCAATCTGTAAACAAACTTTTATCAGCTTATTGGTTCTTTTTCTTTTTCGTAATATTTCAAGTATATAAAAATGTCTTTCCACAATAGGCATTGGAATATGCCCTGTCAGACACATTAGGCTAGGTTATGAGTACATCTGGAAGTTCTGTAGAAAAACGTGTACACCACAGCAACAGGAAGTAAATGGCTATCACTGTTAATCTGTGGAAGTGCCATGGCATGTCATGAAAATTGTGCACACGATGATGAAATGGATATCTGAAATATTAATTTGCTGGAGTCACTTAAACTTATACCAAATTTTGCTTCGGTGAAATAGCGAGGTAAAACAATTGGGTATTAAAATAAAAGTATCCCACACCATACTTTAATTTTATATGGATGAAAGCACCTTAATAATAAATCAAATGAAACAGCCGATTGTAGGTTTGCTAGGATGGGCTTTTGATTGTAAAATGTTAAGCCACCAGACAAGGGTAGAGCAGATTGTAGTGGGATATAAAAACATAAAGTCTAGTGTTTATCAATAGCTTTTGTAAATGATTTTAAACATGAGATATGTTCACTGTGGCTTTCTTTAATGAGACTTTAACATAAACTTGCATGTTTTTTGGACAGTAAGGGAATAAGAATTTATTGCTAAAAATCTCTACAATGGGGAATCATAATTAAAAGTGTCAGAAATTAGGAATTATAACATATAAGACTTCATCTTTGTTGTTCATGTAAACTTCCACCTTAAGAATTTTTCCCTTATGTTGTACTTGTATGACCAAAAGCATGGTAGAGTGTGGAAACAGTTATATACCATATTTTCGTGCATTTAAGACACACCTAATTATAAGACGCACCCATATATAAGACGAGGGTTTTGACGATTTGTGTAAAAAATATTTTAAATAAGACGCCCACAAATATAAGACGCACATGGCCTAGCCATCTGCCGAACTGAGCAATTTAACTCCAGTGGTTACCTTTCCTTTATCATAATTTGTCCAATGTTCCATCACCTGTCGGATGTAAACAAGGCTTCATTACCATTTTTAGTTGAGATCAAAGGCCAATAGTGGATGGGTTTAGTACCTGGTATCTAGATTCTAGAACAATAAACGCCGGATGTAAAGGCAGCTTCATTGATCCACTAGGTCAAGTCTTCAGCGGGTGGGATTAGTACATAGACCAATAAATGCCCGATGTATGCAGTTAGCATATATAAACGTGGGAACAGTCTCTTGTTATATATAAATGAGTGATCAATTTGCTTAGCATTTTTAAAATTTATAAAATTGTCATGATGCCGAAGTGAAAATCATATACGGCCGACTTTAAATTAGACGTCATCAAGTATGCCAAGGAGCGTGGCAACAGAGCTGCTGGAAGAGAATTTAGCTGCAGTGAGAAGAATGCACGTGTTTGGAGGTTGGAGGAAGAAGAGATTAAGAAGATGAATCCAAGGAAGGATAATGAAAGGATTTGAAATTTGAAGTGGCCTGCATTGGATTGGTACACGTGGTAATTACTGAATACTTACCCAATTGTTTTTACAACTAGGAATGAAAATCATGAAACATTAATATCGAACGCAATAATCGTCCTTGAATATCACACACTGTACCGTTCGTTCGTGTTAAAAAATACTTAGATAAGACGCCCATTAATATAAGACGCACCCTGTGTGCGGGGTACGTAAAATTTTGTATAAGACGTGTCTTATATACGTGAAAATACGGTATATAAGGTTGAATAGGCAGAAAATAACACAATAACAGTTATTGTATGAAGAAAAAAAAATATATGAAATTTCAGGAGCCATGCCATGATCATGTGATATCTGAATTTGTATTATAACAGAGAGTGCTATAATAGGGTCACAATGTATATATAATGAAGCGATATATTTTGTTGGAGTGGACAACAATATCAAGAAACCATGTAAATAAACTGTAGTGTAGAACTTGGAGAGGTGGACAGAACTTTATTACTGTATGTGTATATTTAGATATAAACAGTAGTTTGCCAAAATGATTTAGTGTTTTAAATATTATACTAATGAGTTACCCTCACCTTGAAAGAAAGCCAGCAGGTCGGAAGTGGTAGAGACCCAATGGGTCAGACTAGATTGATTCTCCTGCTGTGCCACATTTACCACAGCATTTAAGTCTGAATTAACATGTCCTTGCCTGTTTCTTGCTGGTCTGATTTACCTACCTGTCTCTGTTTTTCTTCTATTTCATGCTGGAGCTTGGTTGTCAGCTTCTTTATCTCTTGACCTGTATGTTCAACTTCCTCTTTCAACTTTGTCTCCTGCTTTAACAACTTGTTGATGTAGTTTCTGAGAGAAAGGAGAAATGCAAATAAGTACTTTTTCATTGGTCAGTGATATATTTTATCTGTAACTGTGATACACTGGTTGTACTGCAATACTCTGAAGTATCATTTACAGTAAAATGTAGTTATAATCCTTGTTATCTTGCCATAATTAAATTTGGAAAATCCTTTAGTAATCTTTAAAAACATTTAAGTTAATTTTAAGAAAAAAACCAAGAAACACTTGTGTGTTCATTAGTACTTTCAAGACTGGACTATTGTAACTCAATTCCGGCTGGTTGTCTCAATATCTACTCCAGAAACTTCAAAAAGTTAAAAACACAGCTGCTTGGATTATCCTTTGAGTGCCATGATCACAGCACACCTCCCTGCTGCTCTGTACCCTACACTGGCTATCCATTCAATCCAGAATCAAACACAAAATTTGTTCTGTGCTTCACTGACAGACTCCAGCCTCACCCATGTGTACACACCAGCAAGATACTTACACTCCTCTTCTGACAATCATATACTCATTATTCTCACTATGAAAACAAAGTCATATGGACAAAGTTCTTTTGCATACCTGGGCTCAGCAACATGGAATAAATTACCCATTTAAATTTGACACAAAGACACTGTGATCACTTTCAAGAGTGCTCTTAAAACTATATATATATATATATATATATATATATATATATATATATATATATATATATATATATATATATATATATATATATATATATATATATATATATATACACACACACATATATGTTGGGACACCATATATTAATTTTGAAAGTAATTTTTGTGTGCACTGTATGTTTTGGAACACATCATTTTCTCGAGTCGTAAAATTTGGGACACCTTTTAAATAATTCAAAAATTGCATGTCAGAAATGGAAGAAAAAAATGGTTTAAAAATAAAATAAAATGGTGTACCCGAGATAAAACACTTTGATCCACTGCATCATCATTTCATAAACACAACCCTTCTCCTGCACACATAAGATCCAATCTTTCGGTGGATGAATATTTATTTTAGCATTGTCATACAGTAAAAAATTATCATTAGAGGCAACACATCACCTAAAACAGAAACTGCAAGGACTAAAGTCAGATTTTTTTCAAATCTGCACCCATTGCGCTAATTCTCACACTTTTGACCCCCATCTTATTGTCAGTTAGTCCAGGTATGAAATCAAAGTACACTAGAATTTCATCCATGTTAATCATTTTGTCAGCAAAATCATCTGCTTCTCTTCCAGCCTTCACAAATTCATCAAATAATTGAATTTTTCCAAATCTTCTGGGTGATGCAGGGTCATCTATGTCCATGCACAAAGCATTACATTGTGTCACTTTAAAAATTGTTCCATTGTTTCTATTTATTTTAAAAAATCTCATGAATACCAGTGAAAAGGAATAAAAGTTAGCTTCCATAGCTCAGCCATCTTTGCATTTTAAAAAAAATCCCCAAAATTGGCACATTTAAAAAGTGCCAAGTGGGTCTCCAAGGCTGGCTTCTTTTGCAATAAAATAACCTTTGTATTGATTACCTTTAAAATAAAGAAAAACCGGCTTAAAAGTATCCAAAGTCAGCTTCTGAGGTTGGTTTGCTTTTTAGTAAAAATAACCTTTGTCTTCGATGTACTGTAGGTAAGTTCAAATAATGAGTTTACTGCTCACTGCTAGTTGTGTTTATTCACCACCCAGGCTTTTATGTTCTTGGCATATGTAGTTATAATTAATACAAAGGGGCAATGATGTCTGCAGGTAATTGGTATACACAGCAATAACGTTTATGATCCTTTTATAACCCGTGCTAGTGAAAAGATTGTCACTTGCACTCAAGTGAATGTGTTTTCAAATAATGACTTTTATTTTATCATTTATGATGTTTCAAGAACAGAACACATGTAGTGAAACTGCTCTCAATTAGTAACCCTTGGCTTCTGAACAATTCAAGTTTGAAAAAAGAAAAGTAAAATCATTTCTGATTGGTTAATGTTGGTCTGATTCTTGGAAAAGCCCCATTTGTAACCAATCAGAGATGCTGTATCTAACACACATTCAAACTGACCAAAGATGGGATGGGCCATTGAATGCAGTCAAGAAACTCTGACACATAGCAGGATTGAATACATAAACTGGATCACATGCATCAATGGGATCAGGGCTGAATGAGTTAAGTCTTGGGACATATGACCTGGATGAAGAAAGTTTCACTGCAAGTTCTGGGACAGGAAAAAAAATTGATTATTTTATCCTGTCCCAATATATATGGTAAATACGGTATATATAAAGTATATTTTCTTTTATGACATTAATAATGGATATATTTCATGATGTGGTACAAAATTTGGTAATATTTTATAATGAGTGACAAAGATAAGAGTTTGAATATCTAGTGTTTGGTCCAAAAAGGTGAAATATTTCTGGTATTTATGCAGGAAAGGATTGTTAAAAAAATTATACACCAAACCTGTTCCAGAATCAATGATTCCACAATTAAACCAAACCTCCATATTTTTTAAATTTGTCACATCTGCAGGGGCTGATCATAAAATAGCAGTGACTTAAGAGTGTTTGGATTGGGATGACCTAACCTGTTGCAGTAAACTATATTTTATGACATTTTTTAAATTACTTTTTATCTGACCACAAAGCAAGTTTAATTCAGCATAGCATCAAAGCAGGTTTATCAATTCTTTTAAAGGAGTAAGGGAAAATAACTTCATAGTGTCACAAATGGCATTGAGTCAAAATTCCTTGAGCAAAAATTTACTTCCAGGTCTGAAATGTAATAGAGTTGCGCACAAAGGGCTGCTGGTACATGTATGTTTGTAGTCGCAGACAATCAATCATGCCATGATGGGAAATTGCCTATTTTCACTATGAAAATAAAAGGAAAGAAAATATAACAAAATTAGTTAGCCATTTTGACAATTAAGTATGTCATGTAAAGATTTAATGTAATTATTAGGCAGTGTAATCATGTATTTAATTTTAAAGACTAAAAATGAAAATAGCTGCAACCACACTTATTATCAAACAATATCTGTGCAAGAAATTCAAGGTCAAACTCCAATCCATCAATTCAAATCTGATACTTGGAGTAAATCAAAACAACTGTAATCTAGAAATGAAACCAACATTTTGAGGATCCTATAAATTCTATGGTTTTAACTTTGCTCTAATCAATGTTATAGAATGTCTCACATTATTTTCTGATTTCGATCTTGAGATTTTGTTTCCTGATTAAAAAAAAACCACAATAATTATGTGGGCCAGATAAACTTTTAACTATTATAATAAAGAAATTGTTTAATTTCTTGAATGCAAATGGATTGTGGAATAAGGTATCCAAGAGAATATCATGTAGCTAAATGCAGTTGATGTCAAGCATCAGGATGATGTATCACAATTTAAAAATATGTTCCTCAAGATCTTTTTTTTTTAGAGGTTAAGTCAATCAATCTACTGATTAAAACCAATATACGTTGTATACATCTTTACCAACCCTGTTGTGGGGCTAAGATTTGACTGCAAAGCAGATGATGCCAGAGATTTTTTAAGCTCCAGTATACTCTGTATTGCACTGTTAGTTTCCTCTGCTCCCTTGGCAGACTTTACTCTGGGTTGTCGAGATGCATGTGGATCTTTTACATAATCTGGCCCCTTGGCTCTCCTACCCTCCTCCTCCTCTTCTTCCTCATCTGAGTCTCTCATTTCTGTATGGATACAATTTTGGACTCAATAATAACCATCAGTAACACTTGAGCACATTAAATAGTAGCAATGTTGATTATGGCATTTTGTTTCCCTTAGTAAAGCATTAATCTACCATTTACAGAAATGTTCTAAAAAAGGATTGCTAAAGAACAACTTTTTCTTTTGAAGAAATTCAGATTGCATATAAAACTCCAAATGCATGAAGTTAGTTAAACAAACAGAAAACTTATAATATTAAAAAAGCAAAAACATTTCATCCTTTCAAGATCAGCCACATGTGGTCCTACCTCGTCGGCTGACCCGGCCACTTCTGTGTTTCTGGTGGCCTTGATTTGATTGATGACTGGTGTCTCTTCTAGGCTCCTCTTCCACTGTACAAACAAAAACAACTGTCTGAGATACACATATCATATAACATATACAGTAGTTCCCCTCTTGAACGCCCCCCCCTCCCCCGACCAGCGGCCATCCGCATCTTACAGCCAGAATCCCTTGGCACCGACGAGTTTGAATTCAAAAGTATCCCTCAAGAACAGCCACCCCTCTAACCCGACCAGCGGTCAGCATTTTAGTACAAAAAATGTAAAATGTCCCACTAATGAATGGCCACTTTTGTTTCATCACATGTGTCCAGAACCAATAATTCAAATCTTGATGAAAGGTAAGCAATTTTGATTATCTCTATCGTAGATACATGTCTCTGAGTGTCAAGTTTCCGTTAAAATTGTCGACTGAAGATTTATAGTATATCATTATCAAATAAAAGTTGATGTTTACAGGAAATGGGCTCAATAATGTTATGATAGAGTTTGGGGTTTAACACCTATGTTGAGTTCTTCTCTTTGATGATTATAACCAGACATAATTGTTACAATCATAACAGGGTCAGCAAGGGCTAAAAATAGATTCTGTACATTGGCACACACAGAGAACCTTAAGAAAAACAGGGTACCAGACAAAGACCAGAAAAATCATGTGACAACACATTATGGCTTCCTTTATGAAGACTATTTCGTACACTCGACACAAGTTTTATCTGCATAATTAAATCACATACAGTCAGCAACAACAGAATAAATCATTACCAAACATTAAAATGTCATCATGTTAATGGATACATTATTTTAGAAGAAAGTCAGTTATTCTACTCAACGACATTGGGGGAGGGGGGGACTTGCAGAACAATTTTATGTAGAAAAGACTCAAAAAGACAAGTTTATGTTGAAATAATTTGAATAAACAAAGTCATAACCAATAAGAAGGTTATTCAGCAGCAGTGGGAAAATGGAGCAAATGGAAAGATAATTATGTATGTACCAAGATGTAAATGATGTTTTTGAATCCATTTGCAATGTGCATGACAACAATACCAGCTCGCAAATCATACTTATGGCAAGAAAGAAAAAATAGTAATGTATATTCAGTTGAAATAAAGTTGTTATTATAACAAAAAGAACCTTTTATTGATTAATGTTACATTTAGATGAAGATATTTAATGTTTTGAAGTATGTAGCTTTCTTACTGTGCACATTACATATAATTCTCATAATAAATTTAGCCCCCCCCCCCCTGGAAAGGCCACCCGTCTTATAAGGCCACTTTCCCGGTGCAAAAGGGTTGGCCGTATAAGAGGGGGACTACTGAATACTACTTATAAGATGAATCCAACTGCAAACAGCACAGACCTAGACCTGCTGTCACATAATGTACTGGCAGATCTAGGTCTGTGCAGTTTGTTAGGAGAAATCAGTAGAACAAACAAGCACAGACCCTAATCTGCAGGACATTATGCTAAGGCAGATCAGGATTTTTATTGCTTAATTGTTTGACTGCTTATAAAGTGATTATATGTCATATGTGCCATAAACATTTTAAAAATGAAAGGCTTGTGACTGGAATGCCCTACTATAAACACCATGAACATTTAAAAAAGGAAAGGCGCATGACTAGAATGCCCTATCATAAACACCATGAACATTTAAAACAGGAAAGGCGCATGACTAGAATGCCCTATCATAAACACCATAAACATTTAAAACAGGAATGGCGCATGACTAGAATGCCCTATCATAAACACCATGAACATTTAAAACAGGAAAGGTGCATGACTAGAATGCCCTATCATAAACACCATGAACATTTAAAACAGGAAAGGCGCATGACTAGAATGCCCTATCATAAACACCATGAACATTTAAAACAGGAAAGGTGCATGACTAGAATGCCCTATCATAAACACCATGAACATTTAAAACAGGAAAGGTGCATGACTAGAATGCCCTATCATAAACACCATGAACATTTAAAAAAGGACAGATGCATGACTAGAATTCTCTCTCATAAACACCATGAACATTTAAAAAAGGAAAGGTGCATGACTAGAATGCCCTATCATAAACACCATGAACATTTAAAACAGGAAAGGCGCATGACTAGAATGCCCTATCATAAACACCATGAACATTTAAAAAGGATAGATGTGTAACTGGAATGCCCTATCATAAAGGTCTTGAAGAATTCTTTAAGATGAAAAAGTGAGTGACTGAATGTCCCATCATAAAGGCCATGAACAATTAAAAAAGAAAAGGTGTGTGACTGGAATGCCTTTTCGTAAAAACCTTAAAGAATTTTTAAAGATAAAGAAGTGCATGACTGGAATGTTCAATTGTAAAGGCCACAAAGAACGTTTAAAGAGTGAGAGGTGCATGACTGGAATGTTCCATCCTATAGGCCACAAAGAATGTTTAAAGAGTGAGAGGTGCATGACTGGAATATTCAATCCTATAGGCCACAAAGAACGTTTAAAGAGTGAGAGGTGCATGACTGGAATATTCCATCCTATAGGCCACAGAGAACGTTTAAAGAGTGAGAGGTGCATGACTGGAATGTTCAATCCTATAGGCCACAAAGAACATTTAAAGAGTGAGAGGTGCATGACTGGAATGTTCCATCCTATAGGCCACAGAGAACATTTAAAGAGTGAGAGGTGCATGACTGGAATGTTCAATCCTATAGGCCACAAAGAATGTTTAAAGAGTGAGAGGTGCATGACTGGAATGTTCCATCCTAAAGGTCACAAAGAATGTTTAAAGAGTGAGAGGTGCATGACTGGAATGTTCCATTGTAAATGCCACAGAGAAGTTTGAAGAGTAAGAGGTGCATGACTGGAATGTTCAATCCTAAAGGCCACAAAGAATGTTTAAAGAGTGAGAGGAGCATGAATAAACAGTGCATGACAAAACAGTATGTTCCTAGTAAGCTTTTGATACTAATATGCAACTTTTTGAAGGTAAAATACCCAAAAAATGTATATAATCATTCAAGATGTGTGAAAATCTAATCCAAGTGTTGGCATTTTTGCAGAAACATTTAGTATAAAAATTAAGTTTGTATAACTAGTATTGCAGTTCGCTTGCAATTCTGATTTCCAATTCTGATTCCATCACTGTTGCAAGACAATATTTGTAATTTTCACATGGAAGTAATATGATAACTTCTAAATAGCATTAATCTTACCTATTCTTGAGTTTTCCTCCAAGTCCATGTTTGCCCCGTCTAATTGTCCAATATTTGCATCTGTCTTTAACTCAGCACCTTCCATGCCTGGGCTGATGGACATCTGAGAAATCTTGAAAGTTTCGTAGTTTACAAATGTTGCTGAAGGAATTTGAGTTCGGATTCTACCAGAGCTTGCTGCAAGAATTAAAACATTAGTTTAATGAAAAGATGAATGATTTCTGAATAGCGTTATATTTAAGAATCAATACATTTTCATGTATTTAGTTACCGTAATGCTCACTTATAATTCAAGTCCAACTGCAAACAGCAAAGATCCTGATCTGCTGTAGCATAATACACCTGTAGATCAGGGTCTATCTTGTTTGTTTTACTGATTATTCCTAACAAACTGCACAGATTCAAATCTGCTGCCACATTATACAATGGCAGATCTGGGTTTGCGCACTTTGTAGTTTGACTTGTCTTATAAGTAAGTACTAACAGTAATGCTGTAATTTTGCAATATATATATATATATATATATATATATATATATATATATATATATA
Source organism: Unio pictorum (assembly GCA_030141615.1). Classification (NCBI taxonomy): domain Eukaryota; kingdom Metazoa; phylum Mollusca; class Bivalvia; order Unionida; family Unionidae; genus Unio; species Unio pictorum. The sequence continues at coordinate 4,188,934 of JARLTB010000357.1, read as the reverse complement.
TATATATATATATATATATATATATATATATATATATCCCACTTCCCCACCTAATCTTATAGTGGGAGATGAAGAGAAATGTTGTTTAAAAGGAGTATGGCTGTAGATATTATGATTAGAGAAATATTGAACTATGTAGTAGTGTCCTACTTGATTTTTATATTATTTTACAAAATCACTTTTGTTACTTAATTTTAAAAACTTGTTTGATAATGAAAAGTAAAATTTTTGTAATCAATATATTTTGAGAGCTTATCCTATTTGTAACTGAGAAAATAGAGACAATATTTTATTGATTAAATTTCGGTCCTTTTACAGACTTAACGTTTGGAGAACTCATTACTGAAATTAGTACTTGATTATTTAGGTGCATGAAAACATGTTTCAAACACATTTAGCTCCTAAAATATGCCATGACGAATATGGTTTTTTCTCTACACAGAAGTTTGCATGAAGTATATGTCTATTCTGGGAATATAGGTTTGATCATACAGTAGTTACTATAGGAGCTGAATTAGTACTGCAAGCACTATAGTGGTAATGAAGCAGGAAGTTCCAAGAAAATCATGTTGCTCTAGACAGGTTTTAGCACTTGCTTCTGGCACAGGATGCAACCTTGGGATTGATAAATGTATTTTCACTTGTAGCAGGTTGTATACTTATTAGAGCATGTGTAGGTATTATTTTCAATATAGAAACATCTTTTTTTAAAATTTGTTTTGGTTTTTACTTTTTTCTCATATATATATATATATATATATATATATATATATATATATATATATATATATATATATATATATATATATATATATATATATATATATATATATATTGGGCATGTTTTGTTTTAAATGGTGAAAATCCAAAATTTTTATAAAGACCCAATACTACATTAAAAAATTAAAATTGCTGGAGATTAATGCTTTATTTATCTCGGCAATAATTTGTAGTAAATACATAATGATGATGTTTTACAAAATACATAAAAATATGCCAATTACTTGTTTCTTGCTTGGAGTACCTTACATGGAACTTTAAATTATTTCTATTTTAGTATACAAAACACAGCTTTAGTCAACTTTTTTTTATCTGATATCAAAACAACCCAGTAGTTGAGTAAAATAATTGTGAACAATAATGTTTTATTTCGACATTTCTACATTTAAAATATTGCAATATACTGCATATGTAAATATTATTTGAAAATACTTTTTTACACTTACTTTTATTCAGAGTAAGTGAAAATGAGTGCAAATATAGTTTGTACCTCTTTTGTAAAAATAAACATATTTGGAAAAATTATGATCTTGGAGGAAACAAAAGAACATGGTTAAACAGATGGATTATTATCCCTAAAGGAATGTCCGATAATATTAGTACATCACAGAAGAAATTTAATAGATACATCTTAAGTGTAAATAAGTATTTTCAAAATGCATCATTTCCATTTGCCAAGGAATCAAACTCTGCAAAATAAATATGTCCTAAATCCGTAATCCAATACATTATTAAAACAACACAATTTTCAAACTGTTAATTCATTCTGTGGAGCCATACACCAACATGAAGAATGGTGAAATCAATAAATGAATTTAAAAAAAATCTCTTCCAAAAACACTTGTGCCAAACTAGATTAAAGCATGCAGTAATAACAAACACCCAGAGTAAAAGTCAACTTGTGTCAGAACAAACATTTACACTCTCTTTAAAAATACATCACCAAAAACAGTTTCACACATTATTTAACAAATTTTTATTTTAAAAGCCTTTCATTGGTATTTCAAATTTTTAAAAGTTACTTTTTTACTATTATTACATGTACGGTAGATATCACATGATTTTTGTTTCTCCATGTGTTTTGATGGACAGCTAATCCCTTCCATGCTCACTCTGCAATGAAGTTTCATGGTGGCAGGCTTGGTAATACTTACAAATCACCACTGTGACTTGGCAAGTATGTCTTAAGCATGGAGGAGGCTGGTCCACATTACTGAATGACATTGGAATAGCCATGACATGAAGGTCACCCATGGAAAGACAGTGATTTACAATAAGATAACATTTGAAGACTCAATAGTCTTTATGTTGATTTTATATTTGACAATGAAAAAATGTCAAAAGAGTCTTGTATATTTAATACACGTGACTTTAGAAAGGGTTCTTCAGCTGTTATGTAATGTACAAGTACCTCTCTTTGAAGTTACTGCTGTCAAAAATTTATATACATTTCCAATTCAGTTTAAAAAATATAGCAACAAGAAATTTATATTATAATCAATGGAAAGTAGACCTCAGTTCATTGCTCTGTCCCTTCCACCACCCCCTTGAGAATAATAAATGGTTAAATGGTCTGTCCCTTCCACCCCTTTAGAACATTGAATGGTCTGTTCTTTCCACCCCTTTAGAACGGTCTGTCCTTCCACCCCCACCCTCTTTAGAACATTAAATGGTCTGTCCATAAGAGATCTGACTTCAATGGATGTTCTGCAGAAATCAAAGCACAAAGCAGTAGTCATTGTCAACACTTATAAAATGCAAACAAGAACTGGCTGCGAACAAATAGTTTTGCTTGGGAAGGTGTCATTTTATATTACAAGAAGCCATCTAATTTGGAGTCATTTTTTACAGTTACAATTAATAATCAGCAATTAACAATGAAGCTTGTTAATTGTCCACAAATAAAACTGAATTAAATTTATTGTTGAAATGAACAATGATGTGGAAAAATATTCATGAATGCAAGAATAATACCCCTACCATCTCTGTCATAGACATGTTGCAATAAATATGTTTCAAATTTTAGTTTTCAACAAATGAGAATCAACTTGCACCAACCATTATAGTCTGCACATTTTCATGTTATTGTTTTTGATAAATTATATGACATCTGAGACAATCAGATCTCATAAATTATATGACATCTGAGTCAATCAGATCTCAGTATAAAATATCTCTATTTTTACTGTCAGGTCAGTAAACCTGATTTATTAGTTGGCTTATTTATAGGAAAGCTATACAGCTACATACAATACTGTACTGTTGATATGAAAATTTGAACTTCATGATTCTTATATACGGATGTATGTAAAATGCCTTGCGTGGTGGGTGGGTGGGCTTGACTGCCAGTTGTACCCTTCCATGACTTAATGTGTTGATGTGCCATACCCCCACCTGCACAATTCAGTTCAATATCCTGCATTGTTTTATGTACCTTTCATTCAGAGTAAGTGAAAATAAGTACAGCTATAAAGTCATCCGCTTATAGCACTTCTGAAATAACATGTTTCTCTCTCTCTCTCTCTCTCTCTCTCTCTCTCTCTCTGTGAGAAATTTGAAGGTTTGATTAATAATATTTTTCTGTTCACTTTTAGCTGATAATGAAAAAATGTTTTTGATTTCTGTGATGTTTAGACATGGTACACCCAGACCTATAGCCCACTGACTTAAATCCTTTGGTTTGTTATTTGTTTTCTTCTCTCAGTTTACTTCTTTTCCCAATCACAGTTAATTTAAAACAATGACATTCACTTTTAGATGTAACTCTATGTCCTACACTGAATTTTTCAATAACTGTTTACAACTTACAATCTCTTTCTTCACATTGTGAACTGAGCCAACAATTTTTAAAGAAAAATATTTAGCAAATATATTAATATATCCATGCAGCTATAACAATGTCTTTACCAACATTGAAATTTTAATGTGTCTGCTTCTGAGTAGGCCAATTAAAGGTAATCGTCATTGCGTAAATGGTACTGGGAGAAAAATATTACATGTATCCTGAAAATAGCATAGATTTGAATGGCTGCATTAGTCATCATCACATTACCCCACCCCACCCTTCGCCACAAAAGAATTCTCATTTAACATTTAGCCAATAAAAATTATGCTACATAAAATTTTATTTGGAAGAAGAAAAGAAAATTTAGAACATCTCAGTTAATTTATAAGGGAAATGATGTAGAGAACTCAATGCCTCACTGTACACTATCATGTTCTTTGGCATATGCTTTCTGGGGTTATAAAACACTTGTAACAAGTTTAACTTAGAAAAAAATACAGTATTATAGTATATTGTGGTAGGAATATTATGTATATAATGTATATTTTGGACTAGATTATAAACATTTTATAAATACAGATTTCTAAGCAACCCGAATATACTATATTATGATCAATGTTACAGGTACCATAGATTGCCAAACTTTAGATTCGTTAACATTTTACATTAAAGCATCCATTTGAATAATCAACAAAAAAATACATTAAATATGGATAAAATATCAGGAAATTCATGGTATGAGATTTAAGAAATATCAGCATCTGTTTCAGTAACATGAGAAAAATCTACTATGATTTAACAATGTCATATGTGCTGTGCAAGGTGTTACATTTTGCTGTGCTTTTCAAAATATGATTTGTGACTGACAACTTGGTGCAAATTGCCACACATCATTCTAGGAAGTCCTAATTATTAATCACCCCTTGGATGCAGAACATCATCATGGTAAAAGGATAAACCAAGAGGGGAGTCGGACATGACAGGTAGTCTAACAGTCTCTCGGAATGGCTCTTTGCTGGTTGAAGCTCTTCTGTGAGAGGACATAGTATGTCGTGTGCGTGTGAAATCTCTGGCCGAATATAATGGCCTCACTGGAAGTACTATAAATCATAACATTTTCATGAACATAAAAATTTCCTGAATTTGGCAAATAAACCCCAAATCACAACATTTTCATGAACATAAAAATTTCTTGAATTTGGAAAATAAAACCCAAATTGCACATTTTCATTAGTTTCAACAATGTTACATACACTATCATGAAACAGGATGTAATAAAAAATTTAAACAACAAAAATCCATAAATGTGCTGACTTTGCTGAAATGTTCACAACATTACTGTAACAATATTCAAGTTAATAGTGTACAGAAACACAGTTACCTTTGTGTTTTACACAATTCATGAGTAGTTTAAAAAAATTGCTTTCTCTTAGTAAGAACCGTATTCTGTCTGCCAAATATTGGGGTTTTAAAAGTGAATCTGCTTATACATATACCCAACATAGTATGGCTATTCTAGGACAATATAATTAACTTACTTTTTTTTAGCTGACCTCTACTAAGTTAAGGAGAGCTATGGTATTACCCCCATTACTGGTATCAGCACACATAACAGCATATACATGTACATATATGTAAACACTGCACCTCAACAATTCTTTTCTTTCTTAGGCCTAGGCAACTTTCCGGAGTGAGTTCCATAGGACCTAATTCCCGGGAATGTCACAAAGAGGGTAAATTTGTGCATACAGTGACATTATTTATACATTCTTTGTCAAGCTTATGCATTTAGTTCAGGGTTTTTGCAAAATTATATAGATGCTGTTAAACCAAGGCTCATTAAACATGGTTAGAGGATGCATTCTCATGAGTTCTACAAAAGCCCTCATTAGAAAAGTAGGTTATTGTGACACTTATTTCATGCTTCATTGACTTGGTTAAACTCTGTTTGTCTCAAGCTTGATTCATGCTAGAATGAACCTGATGAATGTACACATATCAATTTATATTACATCCTTACAACAAAATAAATCATAATGACATGTGAAGTTTTTGTCTTCAGCATATAACCAGACAGGTTCATTGCAGGCTGAATATATACTGTTACATCTTGACTAATCAAATGGATGAGTGGATGCATCTTGTGGAGTACTACATCCTCATTGCAAAAGAATTTCACTAGACCCATAGTTCATGTTTACTGACTTGGTTCCTCACCAACTTCTTTTTATGCACACTATATACTACGCTATGTATGATAATAAAATTTAGAAATGACATCAATCTTAATTAGTACTACTCCATCATTACAAAAGTAGGTCATTATGGTCTATATTTTATGCTTCAAGGACTAATCATAAAATTGATGATGACAGCCATCTCTTAGAGCTAAGCAACAAAAGATCATCATGACTTTAATCTTTCTACTGGCTTTAGTGGCAGCTGAGTGGTCTAAAGCGCTCTTCATTACAGATCACTGCCTTCTCACCTGTCTGAGTCTAGGATTCAACCAATGTAGGTATGTGAGAAAGCTTGCCAGTAGCTTCTTGTGAGTCAGTGGTTCTTTCCGAGGTTTTCTCGGGCTCTTCCTCCACCATTAATACTGGCTGCCATATATAGCCTATCTTGTGCTGAAACATGGCGTTAAACCCTATAAGAATAACAATTGGCTTTAGTCAAGTTGTTGCATTTATTTCATAACCACAGGAGTTTCTGGCAAGCTACATGCATACTGTCAAACCCTGAATCATAAAACTCTTAAGGGGATGTATCTTGATAAGTGCTACATCCTTACAGCAAACAAGGTTATTGTGACCAATATTTCATGCTTCATGATGTTGTTGAAATGTTGTGTTTATAGTTCATAAAGTGTGTGCTGCTCATGTTCCAAAGGTAAAGCTTAATAATTTGAAGCATCTCTGTTCATACTGTACTACACCCTTGCAACTAAAAGGTCTCAGTGATTTAAACTGTATGATTTACATAGGTTAAATATTTGGGTCAAGCTCATAACCATACAGATTCTTCCACAAGACCAGTGTAATTGGAACTAATAAATATATCAATGATATTCCTGATAACTTATCATCAACTGGTTAACTCTATTGTACATGTGAACAGTTTAGCAATTAAATGAGTTGAGTGCATGCAGCATTTTTATCATGTGAAGTCCAAGCTGTAGTGGGTAATCAAGTTAATTACTGATGCACAAATTATGTTTTCAAGTGCATAAGTATACCAAGTGGCACCATTTTATTTTAAAAAAGCTCCTAAGTGAGAATGCATAATGGAAAATGTAAATGAAACAAAGAAAATAGACCTGTGACCATGACATGGAAGATAGGACCCCAAATGTGGTTGTGATTCTATATACAGATATACACTTTCACCCTTTCATCTGAAATAGTTGTACAATTTTAGCACCATTACAATGATCACAAAGAATGTGATACACAATACAACTACTAAAGATGATACCATGTTGCGTCCTTTTATCTCAAATATCTCTAAATCATATAGGGATAAAAAGAAGTGTGATGAAAAACATAAAATTCTAAACTCTGTTCTTAACCATGAAGATAGGACCCTTATTGAATTATGCAACACATCTGCTAATCATAATGTAAAAGAATACTAAGTTTCATCCCTTAATATTAAATGATTTTAAAGTTATTAGGTGTTTGTATGTTTGATTAGGATTCTTAACATAACTTTAACAATTTTTCAGTCATATTGCTATGCTGTCCGCAGTGAGGCAGTTTATAGTGATGTCTAGCACTGGGGCATCATGCCACAAACATGTAGCATGATGTCCCACCCAGTCATATTATCCTGACACCTGGCTGACCAGTCCTAACACTAACCTCTTAATGCTGAGTGCCATACGAGGTAGCTGTTAGTATTTATTTTTGTAAAACATTGGTATGACTCGGCCGATAATCGAACCCTTGACTTCCTGCTTCCGTGGCAGACGCTCTAACCACAAGGCCACTGGAGTGGTTACCTACCTTCTAGTACTGATGTACAATTATAACAAGTTTCATTTCTAAATCTCAAAACTTTAATGTTATTGTAGAACATAAGGGAAAGTGTTACAGATAGATGGACATTTGGACCAATGGACAGAAGGAAAGATTAACAGATGGATGGATATTTGGACCAATTGATAGAAGGATAGTGTGAAAGTAGAAAGAGAAAACTGGAGTTAGAAAATGGGTCAAGTGTTTATTCTAAAAATTAATTTAGTCAGAACTTATTTTCTGAATGAAAATTAATATTTACAATAGCTACTGGAATGTACAAAAAAATGTTTTGCAGAATTAAGCTACACAATCATCGATTCTACTCTGGGTTTTAGTCTTACATATATATGAGAATGGAATAATTTGTCAATAATTGTACAGTATTTGGGTTTTCCTTCCCTAGTTTCATGGCAGAGTATTATAAACCCATGGTATGGCATGATAAAGTAACTGTTAAATGCTCAACATTACTAAACCCTACAATGCTTCTTGATGAGATTTCTCAACTGACCCAAGCTGTTGCAAATATTATTTAAGCGAAACTGAAATCGATAATGAGTAATAATACTTATTTTAACTTATTTTGATGTAGAGAAAGGGAAGAAGACAGGAAATATTTGTGGTGAGATCATATTTTACTCATAACATTTACCATTGCCCTTTAAACCCCAAAATGTGTAAGTGCCCCAATACTGTATTCAGCCTTTCATGTTAACAAGAAACCATAGCAAAATGGTACATTTTTTATGGACTGTTGTTTATCTACCTAAATGAAAACAAGAAAACTGCCAAAAAATGGCAGTATGGCTGGACTGCAATCCATCAATACTAAAATGTCAGTTTTATTAATGTGGTACAAATATTTGAAGAATATTTTTAGTTCCCTAAACCAAGAATCGATATGGTTGAATAAAAATGTATGTGATTATGTGAGAAAAAAATTAAGTGAAATTACCTAAATGTAAACACCAAACTTTAAATCTAAAAGGAATCAGAGTGGTTAAACAGAAGCAGCAGTCTGCCAGTAGTAATCTTTCCCCTCTGACCCTTTTGAGCTAAATTAATCACCCTTGAAAATATTAAGTTCAGCACAAAGAAACTACCAATGGCAGTATTGCTACATTGCAAAAAATTAAATTTAGGTCACAGTAATCTAGTTTTCACTGACATCTGTATTAGTTTTGCATTCACAAGATTATGTTGTACACTTCATACAGATTAAGTGAAAGATTACAATAACTCTGATAAAACTCATGGGAACATAGTAATTTGAAGATGTGCAAATGTTTAGTCAATAATCGTAGTATTACCCAGTTTGATACAAATCCACAAAAACTGCAGGATTAGTTTTTTTTTATAATGAAATTATATTCATTCACTGCGGTGACCAGCAAGACAAAAGGAGTAATAACTTTGTGGGAGAAAAGTGATTTCTCTATATGCATATCTTCTTGTAATGATCAAATATTTATCATTTTTCACGGCAGTAAATTACAGTTCAAAAAGACTGTAAAGCAAGTTGCACAAAACAAAGACTGTGCTATGGACTTCAAAAAGCTACAAGACCAAAGTAATTTGTCAATATGCACATCTTAAATTAATGGCAGTAATATTTACCATGTTTTCCAGAAATTAAAAGAAAGACTATGGAACTCGTTGAACATACCAAAATTTGTAATATACTGAATAAAACAACCAAAAAATGGGCAATAACTCTTGACAAATATTGTGGGAACAAACCAATTTATTATGTATGCATGTCTTCAGGTGTTGACCATATATATTACCAAAATTTATGGAAATCCATCCAAAAATGTGTTTATGAGTGTGTGTCATACACTGCAATAGGACAAAGAGGGCAATAAACTTGAACAATCACTGCATAAAATGAATGATTGGTTCTTGTGTGTACCTTTGAGTTATGACAATCCATCAAAACTGGGGAACTAGTTGCACTAATGTGACTGTGTGCCAGATGGATGGATGGCTGCAGAGATGAATAAAAGGATTACTATATTCTCCTGCCTCTATAGAGAGTGAGGATATAATAATTTTTCTAAATAAGCTGATACCATAATGTATATTGCCACTGAATACTGATATGGATTTTACCAAGTGTGCTGTAATAGGCATGAACCAATTTATATTGCCATCAAATACTGCCATGGAGTCTCCCAAGTGTGCTGTAATAGGCATGACCCAATTTCTATTGCCACCAAATACTGTCATGTAGTCTCCCAAGTGTGCTGTAATAGACTTGGCCAAATGACTATTTCCTACTGAATACTGATATGGAGTCTCCAAAAAGTATGCTGTAATAGGCATGACCCAATGTCTATTAATACTGAATACTGCCAAAGAGTCTCCAAAGTGTGCTGCAATAGGCATGACCCAATGTCTATTAATACTGAATACTGCCAAAGAGTCTCCAAAGTGTGCTGTAATAGGCATAAACCAATGTCTATTAATACTGAATACTGCCAAAGAGTCTCCAAAGTGTGCTGTAATAGGCATAAACCAATGACATGAGACTACAACAAGGTGCTGTCAAAACATTTTTTAAAATAGCATATGTATGTATGTCTCAGCATGTACCGGCACTTCAGCACAATAATAGCTTTATGGTGCAAGTTAAAAGTAGTATTCTAAAAATGTAAAAATTAAGAATTGTGCAATAACTTTAATGTTTCTCTTAGTAATATTGAGAAACTGTCATTTGGTATAATGTGCTTAGTATAAAAACTTGGCAATCATATTGTAGATAATTCAAGAGCATAGAGATCAATAAAGTAAATGTTTTATTGGACACAGGAAAACCATGTAATAGATTTCTATTTTTTTTTCCAGTTCAAGAGCAGTGACTACTAATACAAGGTAACTGGTTACTGGACATAGAAAAAACATGTAAGCGATTTTTGTTCACAATTCAAAAGCACAGTGACCAATAATATAAAGTAACAGGTTATTGGACATATGTAATCAATTTTCAGTTTTACTACTTGCCTGGTTTGTCTCTGTCATCAGATGGTATAGGGTGAGATTTCAATGTGGACTTGTCCTGCAAGTAAAAAAAGAGATCAATTAATTTAAAAAAGAACTGTAAATATGACAATATAAATTTTAATAATAAAGTATTATTTTTCATACATTTAGCAAAGCAATCAATCTGATTAGAATCAGATATCCACTGTCCTACATGAAGATCTGACAGGAACCACTTAAGGGTCATGTTCTGGTGACCAATGTTATTACCATATTTGCTAATTTTATCAGCCAATCAAATGAAGACTTACATCTTCAAATTTGGGTCACTATGCAGTATATTTGAAAAGTATTAGTGTGTCTATCAATCTAATTCTCTTTCAAATTTCTAAAAGCTGCATTTCCATTGGATAACTCAAATGTCACCAGAACATGACCCCTAACTCATTAACCTAACCCTGGAGGTTTTTGTTGTTTTTGCATAGTTTTGGGGACTATTTCTGAATACTGCACATCCACTTCCAAGTAATTTTCCATTAGCCTAATGCCAAGTTGTGTTAAAAAATTGTTTTCCATTGGTTAGTTTGTTTGCGCATGAGCAAAAGGGAAAAAGTTATTAACAGAACCATCATTTTTGTATGGAGACCACACTTTATTCCAAATGCCTACATTATCCTACTTTTTGCACAGGTACACCTGTGTGCAGTTCAGACTGGTCTGCCTTAGATCTGAGCCCAAAAAAGTCTGGACACAAAATCAAATTCTGACCACGGGCAAATTTTGGGTGGAAAAAAAAACTCGTCCCAAAATTAGGTTTCTCCCTCTGTATTTTGTTGTGCAACTAAAATGTCCAGTTTATTTGGTATTATTGTAGAGCTAAATCTGTCTACCTTTCTATAATACCACCCACTTTAGTGTATCATACATGGCCATGATGCTACAGACCTTGGCAATAGGCTACTACCTCCTGCCTTGTAAACATGGTGCCAGGGGTTAATGTGCTAAGCGGTTGTTGTCAGATTTACACTAAGGACAGTGGAAATATCATTTTAAACATGATTGGTAAAATCAAATTTAGGGGAAAAAATATTTATTCTCTTTAAATTACAACTCTACTTTATGCATTATATTTCCTACATACACCACTAATTTACTGCTATAACATTTATATGTAGTATTGTGCAAAAATTTTAAATGCCAAATATTTATTTAATTCATATAAATTTGTTATGCCCCTCCTGCTTCCCCCTCCCCCCCAAAAAAAGCCTTCAGGGGCATCAGATAGCTGCAATATGGTTAACAAATTAAAGTGAAAATCAGTGCAAAAATCTGCATATTTCATCAATAATTCCCAAATTGAAAAATGAATAACCCTTGGTCAAGTTATCTACAATTTAATATCCCCCATTAAAAGTGATGCATGGGTTTGACAAGGACTTATATTCATCTCACAGACTTCATGAAGAGTTAAATGAGGTCATTTGTAAAAATAACTCCAAGCTAATATTTCACAATCTGCAATAATGAAAATGGTAACATGAAAACTAAATAAAGAAACATGGTGAATGTTTGATTTTATATATCAAATAAAATTCCAATGAAGCCCTTTGAATACTAATGGAAGCCTTTTAAATTCTAATGAAAGCCTTTTAATACAAATGAAAGCTTTTAAACACTAATGAAAACCTTCTGATACTAATGGAAGCCCTTTAAATACTAATGGAAGCCCTTTAAATGCTAATGGAAGCCTTTTAAATACTAATGAAAGCCTTTTAATACAAATGAAAGCCCTTAAACACTAATGAAAACCTTTTTGATACTAATGGAAGCCCTTATACACTAATGAAAGCCTTTTGATACTAATGGAAGCCCTTTAAATACTAATGGAAGCCTTTTGATAATAATGGAAGTCCTTTAAATGCTAATGGAAGCCCTTTAAATACTAATGGAAACACTATATATACTAACAAAATCCCTTAAACACTACTAGAGGCCCTTTTAATACTAAAGGAAGCCTTTGAATGCTAAAGGAAGCCTTTCAATACTTATGGAGACCTTTAAATATAAATGGATGTCTTTGAATACTAATGAAAGCTCTTGCATACTACTAGAGGTCTTTTTAATACTAATGCTAGCTTGTTTAATAATGATGAAAACTACTGAAGGCAATCTTCAAATAGGAAAATATCTTGGTAAAAATTTGAAAGCAAAAATAGAAAACTATTGGAAGCCATTTTAACACTAATGAATGCCCTTTTAAATATTAATGAAAGCCATTTAATACTAATGGAAGCCCTTTAAATATCAAGAAAAACACTTAAACTACTAGAGACCCTTTTAATACTAAAGGAAGCCTGTTAATACTTAAGGTTGCCTTTTAATACTAATGGAAGCCCTCTAAATACAAATGGAAGCCCTTTAAATACAAATAGAATCCATTTGAATACTAATGGAAGCCCTCTAAATACAAATGGAAGCCCTTTAAATACAATGGAAGCCCTTTAAATACAAATAGAATCCATTTGAATACTAATGGAAGCCCTTTAAATACAAATGGAAGCCATTTAATACAAATGGAAGCCCTTTAAATAATAATGAAACCTCTGAATACTAATGAAAGCCCTTATAAAAAAAACTACTTTAACCCTTTCACTATTAATGGAAGCCAGTTTAATAAAGATGAGAGCTAATGTTTTTTTAAAAATCATCAAATAGGAAAAAAATTTCGGTAAAAAATTGAAAGAAGAAAAGGAAAGACATTTTACATCATACCCATGTTATAACACACTGAAAGATAAAATATAATTAAAGCCATAACCAATCAAACTGACAATTCTTAATACATGTAAATACATGTAAATTTATAATTCCATGTTATATTCAAGTAATCAATTTGACAAATAATGTCTTTTCATGTATGTCTCATGCCTAATTATTAATTTACTGTTTTAAATGTGATTTAAAATTTTTTTTTAATACTAATGTTGAGTTTTCTGCTAATTTTTTCAAATAATGAAAAAGTGCCTAATCTTTTTAAGTGAACAGAGGACTGTACCAACTGCCTCATGGAATTAGCTGCAAATCTGTTCAGCACTTATTTCTGTTGGAAGACTGGAAACAAATATTCTTCACATTTGATGTTTACTGTTTATTTTTTCTACACTACAGAGGATTGGGAATGAGTATATCTATGCATGTATGTAGTAGCACTTCATGGCACTTCAGCACAATAGTGGCTACATGATGTAACTAAATGTACAATTTTAAAAAATATAAAAATAGACTTCACAAAAATGTAGGAAGCTAGAACCTTCCAAATGAATGCAAACATAAAGTAAATTGTAATAATATTAAAATTCTTTAAAATGTACATACAATAAAAAATGTGTAAGAATAATTACACATCATGCAAAAGCTGCTACTGCACGTCAAAATGAAGCAAACCCTTTGCATGACTCACTAACAAGCATGTATCTTTTCCCATTTAATAGCTTTCTTAAAACCTTTCTCAACTCAATTTCTTGTTCAAAGTCCAATAAATTTCTTTTCTTACTTTGATTAGAATAAAGTTAATTCAAAAGAATTTTCATGGTCTTCTTAATTTTGTTTCCTCTATAGCATCATTCCCTCAATGTTATGCCCTTCATTATAACACTGTTCCTGTTACAAGGCAAGTATTATCCTGGATCAAATTTTCACAAGAATAATTAAATTTGTACACAATATATATTTCATTGTAAGCTGGTCTCACTATAAGGCACTATGTTCTATGGTTCCCATGGTTAGTATTATGATGAGGGAGTACTGTGGTATGATAAATTTGAATCACGCAGATTTCATCCAAGTCTAGTATCAACTAGGGTGACTAACAGCAGACAGGCAGGTCATAAACACTCAAAGGTAAAAGGCCATATATAAGCTACATCCAAGAACAAATGACAACCTTACTCAAGAAACTTAAAACACAAGACACACCTACCATATCAAAAAGTTCCCTCAAATGCCAAACACTGCAGCAACAATTTCATGCATGTCAGACACCAAAAGAACCAACCAGAAAGTGTACCATGGCAATGGGCTCATAACAAGAAATGCACCAAGGTAAGTCTTCACCCCTGAACATGATGAAGCAGGCTAGACAAGCACGACCAATTCCAACTTGTGCAATGACTACCATTTATACCTGCTTATAAGTCAAATCCAAGGGCCAACTGCACAAACCCAGATTTGCCATTCCATTAGGTGCCGGTATATCTGGGTCTGTGCAATTTGTTATCACTAATCAATAGAAAAAACATAAATCTGATCTGCAGGTACATTATGCTATTGCACTGCACAGACCAAGATCTTCTGGTGAATTATGCAATGGCAGATCCGGATCAGTACAGTTTGCAGTTGGTCTCATCTTATAAGCAAGTATATATGGTATGTGCTCCCTGGATGGAGATGGAATGATAATATTATCTGAATGGAGCCAATCATGAAGCTTCAGGTAAAATATCAAAGACTATCCAATTTCCTAGTTATCTAACAAAGCACTTTCTGATCAAAAGACAATCACCTACTATCATCTTGTATTAAGGGCACAGAGTCTCATAGTTCACCTACCATAGCAGACACCAGTAAACTAAAACAATATTATACTATTTGTCCTAACACCAAATACCAGCCATTTGACACAGCATTAGACATCTGAATCTCTGGACCATTTCAACAAATGTACAGCAGAGAATACCAAACATAAATGAATAGTAATCCAAACCAAACCATTAACAAACCAAACCATATTTAAAAACCATGACTGCAGCAGAGAACATACCATATATACTTGGTTATATATCAAGTCAAACTGAAAACACAAAGATCCAGATCTACAATAGCATAATGCATCTGCAGATCCAAGTCTATGCTGTTTGTTCTACTGATTACTCCTATCAAACTGCACATAGATCTGCTGGCATATTATGCAATGACAGATCTGTCTGTGTGCAATTTGCAGTTAGACTTGACTTATAAGCAAGTACATACGGTAACATTCACATTTAAAAAATGGGTATGTACCTTTAGAGAGCAAATCCATTTCTGATGCTCTAGTGCACATTCATTCATGCTCCCAACATAGTACTCAAGACATATCAGAAATGAATCTAACAGTTACAGTAACTTAGGTGCCACTATCTTTAAAAGAACCGATCTACAAGATAACAAAGAGCAAACTTCTGACAGTAACATTACAGCTATGTCTACACTTTTGAAATACAAAACTGTCAGAAATGCCATTATTATTAATAAACAAAACAACTGTTCTACCCTTCTTATCAAGAAATTTACTGAACAAGTCATTTATGTTCTCCAATCTGCAGCAAATATTATGAAACATACTGATTAAATATAAATGCCTGGAAAGGTAAAACTGCAGAACATGAAGAAAGGCAGTATGTTGAGAACCAGCATAACAGAAGGTCACCAATTGATTAATTATTAGAAGTCAATTTTCTGCCGATGTTAATGATAGTGAAAAATACCATGTTTGTTATCATTTGCTGCCAGAGGAAATAAGGGAATGTGAATCAGTTATTTTGTATCATGGGCAAACTGTGACTTCTGCCACAATGGAGTCATCTTAAATATTGTTTCAATGTAAAAGTTGTTAGGAAATACAGTGTTTTTAGGTGTTCTCACTGTTTAAACAACTTAGCTATTAAATGTGTTAATTTCAATACAGTACTGTAAATATGTTAGTTTGCTGTCATCTTAGCTCATTTTTTACATATTTACTCAACTTCCATTTGTGTTTCTTACTAATTTATTCTTAGTGCAACGTATGCAGCAATTTCACAAATTTCTGACATGGTACCATACAGATGTTCTTGAAATTATTGAGATATCAGAGTAACTCCCCTTGGATAATCTCAAACCTACATGGCATTTGTCTATCAATCACTTCATTCAATCATTTGCAGTAGACTGGAAATTAAACACATTTTAAAACAAGTAAGGAGCAACATAGGTTACCTAAAATATATATTGGAAATAAGTGTATGTATTGACTTATTTACTGACCCACAATACTACTGCTCTATAGATAGGCTACTTGTTTTCCCTTTAACATGTGATCCACTGTGGCCTGTAATTTAGTAGTTTTTTTTTTATATGAAACATATTTTACTTTGATATTTGGGCAGCACTTTTGGTAACCATGTTTAGGGGCATTTCATATCATTGGTCAAACCAAAGTCTAACCAATGAAGGTTTATATTTGATAAAACAAGATGGCAGACTTAGGACTGCACCATGTTTAGCCATAATGTACAAAAGCAAGATGGCTGATGAGGTTGCCATTTCTGTTCCTACTCTACTCAAGTTAGCACATGAACCAGACTATGTTTCTGGATGACCGATTTTTGGTCAGAATTGGTACCATTGGTCAGAGTGCCATAATACTTCTCTGGCCACAAATAAATGACAAGGCTAACAGTTGAGTGGATGGGTCCTCATTGTGAATTCAGGTATACAATGACTTTTTATCTGAATATGGGACACTGTGCTTGAAGTAAAGTTTCATACTGAATATGATGAAATATAAAAACATATTTAGATTGACAATGCAGATTCATTCTATTTAAGCCTTCTTGTTTTGATGTCATATAGTTACTCCAGTTACCACAACTCACCTTTTTCATCTGGATTTCTTGTTGCCTTTGTTGCGCTACAGACACTTCCAGCAGATGGCGTGGAAATAGACGACGATCTATTGGAGAAATACCAGGCCTTTGGCCCATCTGTGCAAGGGCTAATTCTTCTATATTACCTTCTGAATCAGAAAAAATTAAGTTTTTCATCATTTCCTGCTTCAACACAATATAAACAAATTTCATCTTTATCTATATTTCATCAAAAGTTATGTGACAGTCATAGACACTATAAGTCATCTTAAGTGAGGTGACACTTATAAATACTATAAGTTATCTGAAGTAATGTAACAGTCATAAATATGATGTCACCTGAAAAAATGTGACAGTTATAAATAAATATAATATCTCACCTGAAAAAATGTGACAGTTATAAATGATATGTATCTGAAGTAATGTGACAGTTATAAATAAGATATGTCACTTGAAGTAATGTGACAGTCATAAATATGATATGTCACCTGAAAAAATGTGACAGTCATAAATATATGTCCTGAAGTAATGTGACAGTCAAACATATGTCAACTGATGTAATGTAACAGTCATAAATATGTCACCTGAAGTAATGTGACAGTCATAAATATGTCACCTGAAGTAATGTGACAGTCATAAATATATGTCACCTGAAGTAATGTGACACTCGTAAATAAAATATATCACTTGAAGTAATGTGAGTCAATCTGTTATCTTCTTAAAATGAACTCATATAATTTTATTTGCTGGAACATGATATGGCCATTATTCTGCTCCCCATCCATGGACACCCCTGTATGTGTGTAAATACATGAAGACAGAAAATACAGTACTTATACTGGTACATCATTCAATGAAAAATTCAACATAGAGAAAAAGGGTTTTAAAAGTGAATGGATAACACGAATTAATGTATAAAATATTTAACTGAACTTTAGAATTTGCCCCTAATTTGATATAAAATGCATCTCAGATAAATAAGTATGCGGTATTAGTATACCAATACACATTATGCTAATAGGTTTTTGGACAAAACATTTCTGTATGAAAACGTTATCTATCATGTATTACTTCAATGATCCAAACACCCATAATATATTTTAAATAGAATACAGTATGCCAAACCTTAGTTATAAAACCAGTGTTATGCAGAACCTGGTGTTTTGCCTGTATTGTAGTAGCAATTTCTCATGTACCCATTATCTAACATACTACTGTCTTTTTGACGCCATTAAAATTAAACCTAGGTATGTTTAACCATGCTAATGCAGGTGAAACAAAAATCACACAGGACACAGAATGCAGATCAAATTAAGAAGACCATTTTTGCATGAAATCTCTATAAAATACTATTTGTAATCCAAATACCAGACATGTTCATCCTTTATTTATCTGCCTGCATTCTTCAAAATACACAACTATTTTCCTTGAGATGAGGCTTGATAATTCATTTGTTATGAAGTTAATACACAGAGATCTCATGTGGCTGCCAATTTCAAATGAAGTTTATTAAACGAGTACAATAATTCCTGTTTTATGATCCCTGATGGGTAAAATATTGAAATTAGCCAGAGTTTCATAACTGCATTTGAAATGAGCATGAATGTAAGATTCTATTCATCACATGATAAAAAATCTGATTTTATTTGACGAAACCAAACGGCATTAGGAAACATTCTGAATCTGTAGTTATAATCTCTTTGCATAACATAACATCATGTCATGTTAGTACATGTATTACAGAAGGAAAATTATGACACAGGAATATTGACCTAAATGGTACACTAGTCATGTGATGCATTACCGTTGAGATCCATAATCTTACAGGTAAAATCATATCCTTAAATCCTGTGTTCTGAAATCTATTTTTCATATTCTTATAAAAAATGAATTTATGAAAGAACTTAAAAATTTAAAATGTTAACAATATTTATAAAAATGCAAAATTGAACACAAAAATCAACTAACTTCTGTAAAGTGAATATTTAATAATACTATTTTAATATGATAATTAATAATGAAGATATTAAAAATATCATATCATAATGTTATCAATATTAATCTTAAATTGCTCATATTAAAACATAGCAATAGCAATATAAGTAAAATCACCTATTCACTGTAGTTATTATATCAAAGGATTTTGACTACACAAATAAGTGCAGCACTCCCTCACTGTAAAGTCCTTTATTATAACACAAATCCTGTTAAAAGCCAAGTGTAGTCATGGATCCTATTTGATTAACTGGTAGTAATATTATCTGTATCATACACATCATGGATAGTGTTATGGAATACTGTATCATATACATCATGGATAGTGTTATGGAATACTGTATCATATACATCATGGATAGTGTTATAGAATACTGTATCATATACATCATGGATAGTGTTATGGAATACTGTATCATATACATCATGGATAGTGTTATGGAATACTGTATCATATACATCATGGATAGTGTTATAGAATACTGTATCATATACATCATGGATAGTGTTATGGAATACTGTATCATATACATCATGGATAGTGTTATAGAATACTGTATCATATACATCATGGATAGTGTTATGGAATACTGTATCATATACATCATGGATAGTGTTCTGGAATACTGTATCATACACATCATGGATAGTGTTATGGAATACTGTATCATATACATCATGGATAGTGTTATTGAATACTGTATCATACACTTCATTACCATGTGGTATGTTATATGGCTACCATAGTGTTATAATGAGGTAGTGCTGTATCATACACTTCATTACAAGATAGAATACACTATGGCTTTCATGCTATGATGAGGAATACTGTATCATACACTTCATTACCATGTGGTATGTTATATGGCTACCATAGTGTTATAATGAGGTAGTGCTGTATCATACACTTCATTACAAGATGGAATACACTATGGCTTCCATGTTATGATGAGGGAAAACTGTATCATGTACTTCATTACTAGTTTATATGTTTTATAGCAACCATAGTGTTGTCATGAGGTAGTACTATATCATACACTTCATTACAAGATAGAATACACTATGATTCTCATGAGCAGTGTTATAACTGAGGGAATACTGTATTAGGAATTATCATGTACTCCTGATATTATAGGAGAATTTGAAAAATGTTTGGCAGTATTACATCCCTTACCATGATGTTTCAAACCGCATGTATATGGTCCAAAAACCATCAATACATATTTATTAAATAACTTGCAAAAAGCAAAATAGAAAAACTAAAATTTTAAAAAGGTACAAAAGATGAAAACAGAGAAACTATTTATGTCAAACTTACAATGTATGACAGCAATGGTGGATAGAAAATTCTGTTGATTTAATTGGCATGAAGAAATAGGGATGGCTCTTTGAAGATGATCATACAGAAATACAAAAGAAAGAAGCACTGCAACCAATTCCTTCTGAAAGTGTCTTCTACATATGGTACAAAACAAAATAAACATTTTGGTGAAGAATTGCAAGCAAAGTTTTTATACACAAGTGCTTTCAAGGTACAAAACGTTTCCTGTGACCATTAAATAGTGCACAAATGCAATCCCATTAAAAAAAACAGAGGCATGAAGTGATCCCCAAAAAGCATGCCATAGATGCTGAGAATTGTGCCAAAGTCTTTCACCAAAACACATTTGCTATGTAATTTTTTAGGTGCCAACACTGGGTCATTCTGATTCTATAATATAGCTTTTGATCATAAATGCACAAAGATACATAAATTCTGCTGAATGAAATAGGTCAGGAGTGTTTTTATTGCATCTTCCCAAGATAATAAAAAATATCATTCAAATGTACTACATTAATTACTGTCACACTATGCTACATCCAGACATCTGACCAATATCAGATTAGTCAACCTCCAGATATATTGGTCCCCAGACAACAATTTCTGGTGCTGGGTCAGGATATCATAAAACTTTGAATTCAGGTCTAAACTTGAGTTACCATCATCGACTAATCAGAAATGATCTTTCGAAAGTAACAGTGTTTGTGATAAGTTGGAATAAAATCTCAATCCAAAGTTCAAACTTGAGTTTCATGAACTCCAGGCCATATTTCCTCTTTATTCTTTGAATAGATTACTGGAATTAATTCTGATTTCTTGTTGAAGCATGACAAATAGGTGGGGACATTACAATCTCTGAATAATGATGCTTCACCATAGATGTAATATTATAAGATTTCAGGGTTTTCTTGTCAATGAATAATTAAGGGTAATTTGAAAGGGAAGCTTTGATAGGATTTCACATTTACATGTACTCTAATCATCATGTGGAAAATTTCATAATATTTATTTAATAATTGTATTCAGATGATTTATTCTTATATCATGTAATCTTCCATGGAAGGAAATAAAGATGATGAGGACCTTTACTGGTAATCTTAACTTCAGTCCAGATCACTTCCACAAGTATCAAGTTCTTTCCAAGCCAATGAGAGAATAATCTATATTATGAGTATAGGATACAACTCTTATGATCATGGAGAAATCAAGTACTCCAATGCAATAATAAACCCCATGGCTACAAAATTCCATACATAAACATAATTTTTTTTTCACGAAATATGGATGCCACACAAATACATTTTAACCAAAATGTGAAAATCCACTAAAGCAACAACAAAAAACAATAACTCGGCAACATTTTGATGCAAATATTGGTAAGTGACTATCGAACCCAAATCTTCTTACTATAAAGGTCCATACCAAATCATGTTTTAATCCATGAAGGTCCATATCAAATCATGTTTTAATCCATGAAGGTCCATACCAAATCATGTTTTAATTCATGAAGGTCCATACCAATTCATGTTTTAATCCATGAAGGTCCATATCAAATCATGGTTTAATCCATGAAGGTCCATACCAAATCATGTTTTAATCCATGAAGGTCCATACCAAATCATGGTTTAATCCATGAAGGTCCATACTAAATCATAGTTTAATCCATGAAGGTCCATACCAAATCATGGTTTAATCCATGAAGATCCATACCAAATCATGTTTTAATCCATGAAGGTCCATACCAAATCATGGTTTAATCCATGAAGGTCCATACCAAATCATGGTTTAATCCATGAAGGTCCATATCAAATCATGGTTTAATCCATGAAGGTCCATACCAAAT
Source organism: Unio pictorum (assembly GCA_030141615.1). Lineage (NCBI taxonomy): Eukaryota > Metazoa > Mollusca > Bivalvia > Unionida > Unionidae > Unio > Unio pictorum. The sequence goes on along the minus strand of JARLTB010000357.1, from coordinate 4,166,541 downwards.
CATGGTTTAATCCATGAAGGTCCATACCAAATCATGTTTTAATCCATGAATGTCCATATCAAATCATGGTTTAATCCATGAAGGTCCATACCAAATCATGTTTTAATCCATGAAAATCCATATCAAATCATGGTTTAATCCATGAAGGTCCATATCAAATCATGTTTTAATCCATGAAGGTCCATATCAAATCATGGTTTAATCCATGAAGGTCCATATCAAATCATGTTTTAATCCATGAAGGTCCATATCAAATCATGGTTTAATCCATGAAGGCCCATATCAAATCATGTTTTAATCCATGAAGGTCCATATCAAATCATGTTTTAATCCATGAATGTCCATATCAAATCATGGTTTAATCCATGAAGGTCCATATCAAATCATGTTTTAATCCATGAAGGTCCATACCAAATTATGGTTTAATCCATGAAGGTCCATATCAAATCATGGTTTAATCCATGAAGGTCCATACCAAATCATGGTTTAATCCATGAAGGTCCATATCAAATCATGGTTTAATCCATGAAGGTCCATACCAAATCATGTTTTATACAGGAAGGATGAGACAAGCTGGCAACATTTTTTGCTCACTCTATAGAATACAGAAGGGGCATCAAAACATTTTTTAGACCATCTAAATATGCAACAAAATAGTTTGCTGTAATAAAATTTTGTGAATTAAAAATTGTTTTAGCAAAAGACTAATATTATTCTTTATGTAAGCATTCAAAAAGCAATTACTATTGTAGATAAAATTAAAGTGCCTTTTGTGAAAGATTCTGGTTTGTCTGGACTTTGTCAGCACTATAGGACAACCATAATGACCTGGCAGTTTAACCTTACAAAGGAAGATTCATGTGGGCTTGGTCCACTCAAAATAAATACAATGTGGCATGGCCATTTTATTTTATACATACGAAGTAAGCCAATGTATGTATATATTAGAGTGCATTATTCATTTGTGGCCATTGCCCTAATAAATATTCAAATGAAGCATGGGACTGCCTAATCACTATGGTTGAGTTGTACTGGTTTCAAAGTACAATAGTGGTAACTGCATAATAGTTCAGTTATCCAAGTGAAGTGAGAAATGAAATAAAATACTGCTTTTAAATATCAAGAATCAAAGCAAAAAACACCCCAATTTATGCAGGAATACCAAATATAGGCGAATCAAGAAGTCCCATCGCCAAAGCAATCAGCCCTCTTGATTCCGCAGAACTAAATGTTATAGTAAATCTAGCAACAATACTAATAACAAAAGGAATAAATGCAACCAAAGTTTTCATAATAAACAAAAAGATGTAATAGACAACCAGTAAATATGAACTGTGTAAAATACTTCCTAAGTCATATTTGTTTGAAACTTCCCTATACCAGTCCTTCTGTAATTCAGCCACCCCTTAAGACTAACCACATATGTTGGTCTCTAAAAGATCATTCTTAGAGACAAATCAAACATCTGTATAATAGGCGATTCCATAAAATGGCAAAATATTTTAGTCCCAACTTTGTCCAGTTTGGGCAAGTTTCACTGGATTGCTAAAACAAAGAATTTCCATTAGAGCTTGCTTGTTATGGCAATGTCTGTAAAACTTTTTCTGATTATGATCACTGTACCTGGTAAATGACTGCACCATGTAAGCAAGCAAATGGTGTACCTGATTCAATCAGTACTGGATTGGATAGAGAAAGTAGGGTTTAAATTTTGAAAATGTTCAAGATACATGTATATCCAATTTTATAACTAAATTGAATGTCTTTGTTCTACTAATAGGTAACCATATTAATGACTGAATTCCCATAACTACCAATATAATGAAAACTGTTAGCACTACCTACATCACTAGAAAAAAAGTGAGTCAAGTTTTGATTAGATGGGAAGAAGAGTATTGACCAATGGGGATTTCACAGAAAAGCAAGGTAACAGTTTTATCAGATGATAGATAGTCAAATTTTAAGGACAGATAATACTACATTGGAGAAGTTGTGGTGGACTACCTTTAGATACAGGCACAGTTTGATTTGCATGACTCAGCAAAATTAGATAAGATGATTAATACTAAGGTATTTCACTTTGATAATTCGTTCTGTACATAAACATTTACATCCTTACAAATATTTTTTGTCTGGAAACAAATCACCAAGTATTTTGGAATATCTATGCGATGTATAAACTTACCATGAACCTGATATCCAGCTGAGAACAGTGTACAGCTGGGACTCATATTCTCCAAAGCTTTTGTGTAAGAAACACAAGCTGAAGCTTAAAACCTCAAATTCAAACAAGGTACTTGGTTTAAGAATTTAGCAGGCAAGCAGAAAAATCAAAGTGAAAAAATCCTGATAGTTTCATGATTAACTTTAATGTAATGAAACTTAAGTAGTGTCAAAATTGTTTACCTTTATGCATGAGAGTTCTAATGCTCAAAAAATGTTTTGAGAATATAGCACCATATTTTTTGTTGCATTACATGCTCATTGTATTCTGTGGAATGCAAAGTTTTAGATCACAGTGACATACCTGTAAGCAGAACTGGGAATTAAAGAGAGTTCCAGGTGGTCATGTAAATATGTTACTTGCAAATCTTGAGCAGAGAGATTTCTTCTTTTCATGTATGTATGTATGTATGTATGTATGTATGTATGTATGTATGTATGTATGTATGTATGTATGTATGTATGTATGCACTTGTGTGGTTATTTTATGAATCATATCAGTGGCAAGTTTAATGCAAGTTTAACTTGACTCACAATGTTGGCCTTATCATCTCCAAAAAATGATCAACAAAAAATTGGGATAATTAAAGGACCATGTTCCATATTCACAATTAATATGTAGGATGTTTAACTTAAAGTGAAAACCCTAACATGCCATTGCACTCAGCTACAACAGCAAGGTTACATTATATACAGGATAATATACAAGAAAAATACAGTCTATATTATGCATGTTACACATGTAATAACCTTTTGGTAAATTTATTCCTCGTTTCCTGCAGGTGTTTTATAGAATATATGAAACATATAAGGATATTTTTAGCTGGCTTTTAGGTTTCCATTTTTTCTCCTTTTTTTAGGCTAAAGTTTAATTTACATTAGGGAGTTGTATCACATATAAGCTATTCAGTCAGATAGTGGTCATTTTGAAGATAACATGGTTATACATATAAACACTGAAGCAGATATTACTAAACAGTTTTTAAATTTATAATTTTGAATTATTATTTGCAATACAGTTTTGTGCACAAAAAATAGTCTTTAAAATTAGCCAGCAATATACTCACAGAACATTTGTGCAAGAAGTATGTACTCAAGATCAATGTCTAAAACTCTGAGTCTATTGATTTATTTAAAATAGAGAGAGAAAAACAGAACTTTCAAAATATTCTTAACTTGGGTATCACTACTTGAATGCCAAAGTTTTGTTACATAACTGTACCTTAAGTATCATCTTGGGTTTAAGCTTGTGTCATTTTTTTGCTTTAAAGGTTTTGAAAAGAATGGACAAAGCCTGATATTTACAAAACTCCTCAGCTTGAATGTTATTTCAAATTCAAATACTTCTCCATTTGTTTGCTTTTTAAAAAAATGCAACTTGAACAAATTTAGTAAAATTATTTCAATGTCTGCATTGTGGCAGGTTATTGTGATGCCTGGCACTGGGGTATGCAGCATCATATCCCACCCAGTCACATTATCGTGACACCAGGCTGACTACTAACTTATTAATGCTGAGTGCCAAACAAGGCAGCTGTGAGTACCATCTTTGATTATGACTCATCTAGGGTTTGAAGCCATGACCTCAAACATTATTCAATAATTAATACAGAATTTGTCAAGCATCTTACATACAAGAAAACAGCAGCATTCTCATTTCCAACAAATTTTAACATTACAAGATTTAACAGGTAAATTCATTCTCTCATTATTATAAATTCAGAATTGAGTTTGAATGTATGCTCAAGCTGAGGATTTCTGTGCATCGAAAAACAAATTCTCAAATGAGATCATCACATTATTTAAGAAATCAGTCCATGCATTAAGACTCTGGTTTCTAAAGACAGGTGGTCTTTAATAGCAGAGGTATTTCAAGATTTACTCTTTTTTTTAAAACATTTTGTCAAGGTATAAACAGTATAAAAGAGTAAAAGGCCACCTTCCATTTTACAGACTGATAAAAGTTTTTTTTTATTTTGCTGCTATTGAAATGACTTTTCTAAGACTATCAGTGGAAAAATCACAATTTGATGCCTTAATTTGTATAAGTTCAGAGCTCACGTTTGCATTTGGTAATAGATTAAACAGATTAATGACAACTTCAAGCACAAAGTCAGGGAAAAATTTCTGAAATTTAAGATAAAACAAGAGTCATGCAAAGCGTTTAATTGATTTTAGAAGATAAATTTCTAAGATAAACAATTTGTTGTATCAACTCTATATAAGCAGTTTTCAAGACTTCAGCAAAATGTTTAACAAAACTAACTTTTATTTATTGCATACCACTTTTAAAAAAATTAACAGGTGCTGTGAAACTGCAGTTGGATTGGGTGAATAGGTGAGTATATATGGTAGGTAAGAAAGAATGACCTGTCCATTTTACATTTTATTGGAATAGATATTAAGACCTTATCCAGTTGAAAAAATGTTAAATTGGTGTACTTGCATTGTATATGCAAGATAAATTTTCCAGACCACATAGGCAAGCTGCATGCATACAATGCTAGATATATATGGTATGTTGCTACAGTCAACTCCGGTTAACTGCACACCCTAGGGCCCGTCACGAGACAATGCAGTTAACCGGAGTGTGCAGTTGACCGGAGTACGGTACAGTACATTTTTAAGCATTGGGAAAAATCGAAACCGGTGTGATTACATGCAGTTATCTGGAGTGTGCAGTTAACCAATGTGCAGTTAAGTGGAGTCGACTGTATTTCAATATGCTGTAAAAATATATCCAGTAAAAGGTCATATGGAGGAGTCATTCTTGTCAAGTTATATGACAATGTTGATTTTAACTCATTTGACTATCAGATGTGTTCATGATTTAAGATGCAAATCAAACTGAGCTGTAATGCCATGCTAATGAAAGCTTCTACTACATACAAACACCAGGGTAAGGTAAAGTACACAAAAAGCTACTGGGAAAAACTACTTCATGGAATCCTTACGTGGATTTGGATGTAACTTTTGTCTTTGAAGATAATCCTTCCACACTCTTACAAAGGAATTTCCTACAACTGAACACCAAAGTAAAAATGTCAACATGATGAAAGCAATGTGATATGTGAAATGTCCAAATAAGTCAAAATAGTATATATTTATAATGAAAAGATGATACAGAGAAACAATCATTAGGATCTTAAAATGTGCATCAGATAAATGGATAATGATTAATCAAACGATTAAAAATAACAACTGTTAAATATATTCCTTAGAACACTTCAATTTACCAATCAATAATTTTTTTCATTACATTAATCACTTCATTGTAATGAAGAAGAATTATAATTGCAAATTTTTATAAAAAAATGTTATATTAAAAAAGCAAAACTCTGTGATATCTATAAATGAAGTTTAACCATTCACCTGTCTCCAAACACACATGCATATCATGCTTCTGATTACAGTAATCTAGCATTATCAAGTCTGCATTTAGATACCTTATGAACTTTTACTTTAAAACAAAAAAGAAAAAACATTTACCAAAACTACCTATATTACCATATTTTTTTCAATTAATCCTGGATTGTAACATACTATTCAAATGAGAAAAAAAAAAAAAGTAACTTTTTATTTCAAAAATGATTTACAAAAATCTAAGGGTTGTAATACTGCATCACAAACTGCATCCACCACATGTATTCTGACCTACTGCATCTAACTCTGCAACTTAATTTTACCCAAAAAATCATAAAATAAGCATAACTGGAAAGAGTGACAGTGTCACACAGACCTCCTGCCATTCTGTCCTAATTAAAACAAAATGTGAAAAATAAGGTGAAAAAAAATCATAAAATCTGGGTCAATAAAACACATCATACAGCATCAGAACATGTTGAATGGTTCTTGAGCTATGCTGATTATAAGCAGTATTCAATTTAAAAAATTGATACAGATTAACAGGGTCCATAACTCATAATGCAGTAGATTAGACTAAAACCGACAAAAGGCAAATGCAAAAATATGAGACAATGTTCATACCAAACTGCATCATAACATTCTTAATGATTCTTTAGCTATCCTGGTTACAAGCAAAATTCCATTCGAATATTTGAAGCTGATTGTCAAGGGCCATAACTAAGACTAAAACAGAATTGACGAGATGACACACATCAAAGTCTCTGAGACAGCGTACACACTAAACTATATCAATATGTGTTGCATGGTCCTTAAACTATGCCTGTTACAAGTAAGATCCCCTGTGAAAATATCCAGTTAATTATCAAGGGCCATAATTCTAACCAAATTGGAACTGATGAAAAACCTATAACTTTTGGATACTGTGATAAATGCATAGGAACAACAAGGGAAGCAACTCCTAAAATTCATATTTTCTAACTCCCTTTGCTATATGCATCTTGCAGTGGGATGATAATATATTACATTAAGTGTGAATGATATAGTTCACAAATATAAAATAATTCTACTGCATATGTTTGGAGAACTGGAACAAAGTGGACAAAAATTACATCTGATTGCATGTAAGGTTGTAAAAGTTGTGCCTAACTAATAAGTTAAATATTTTGATACCAAGAAAATTTCCAATTTTGTCATAAACTTTAGGCCATATCATTTCAAGTTGTTTAAGAAATACAAAGCCATGCATCATGTTCTGTTTTCATTGCAACTTTTGTGCATACATATGCATGTTTGTGCTTGTGTAAAAATGTCAAAATACACAGGTGCAGACAGTCAATGCTTAGTGCTCAGTCTAATTCCGCATGTGCTCGCTTATAAGATAAGCTAAACTGCAACTGTACATATTCAGATCTGCTGCTGAATAATGTGCTGGTAGATCTGGGTCTGTACAGTTATTTTTTAGAAGTAATCAGTGAAACAAACAAGACAGACCTGATCTGCAAGCACAATATGCTATGACAGACCAAGATCTATGCTGCGTGCAGTTTGACTCAACAAATAAGCAAGCATCAATGGTAGATGTCTTTTGATAATGCTATTTTTTATTTTTCATTTTCAAACACTTTTTTAAAAAAAATCAGTTGTAAGCCATAAGCCAACCTACAAATCAGGTAAGATATAATAAGTACGACATCACAGAGGCTGATTTAAATGTAAACATGAAAACAGGTGAATCAGATTGCTTAAACATTAAAGTAAACAAATATGTGAAAAGAGCATGTTCTTTTAAATCCATGAAAGTAAATGATGCAATTCCCATACTTGCACAGATAAAAGGGGCAGTTCATTGCAGTCTGATTTCCCTATTATCTTGCTTAAAATAGAATCAACCATTGTAATGTCATACTCGATATATAATACTGCCTAATTATAATGCCCTTCATTATAATACTGTTCCAGATATAAAGCCAGAAAGGTCATAGATCCCATTAAATTAAATGCATGTAAAAGTATGTATCATGTACTTCATTTTAAAGCAATCCAAAAAAGAGATGGCATTATTTAAGGCTTCCATGAACAGTGTTATAATGTGAGAGATGTGTACCGTACCTGATGTTTAGTTATTTTTAAAACTTGCAAGTCTTCAAGTGCATTTTTTGTCTAAAATCAATCTTTACAATCAAACTTATCATATCAACATTGCTTTGCTTTTATTTCACATTTCACTTTAAAATTTCTTTAAATGAAAATTTAAGTTTATTTTGTCCTCGCTTTTCAATAATGTGACTTTTCATTTTTGATTGAAGAATTAAAATGACATTTAGAAATGTATTTTTATTCTAATGAATCCATAATTTGGCTAGTAAATTGTGATGGAGTCTTCTTTTCTGATTATTGTTCAAATGACACAACAGAATTTCATTTCAAGATAAAGAATAAATTATGCTGAATCTCAACAATAATGATGTCTACAAATATATCAACAAGGTCAAGGGAGACAATGCAAACCAACCCTGTGCAATGTGCCCCAATTCCTGTGCAACAAATTCAGTCACACTAATACCTGATGGTAACCCTAGGATTTTATTCAAAAGTTCATCCTTATTTTTTTCATGAAATGGCTGGAGTTCTTTCATCTCCCCTTTGATGCCATGTTGTAACCAATCCCTCGATGACTTTACTATATAAATCATCAATTTATTTCAGGATGAAAATAGCATCAAAATTAAGTACAATTAAAACTGTTTTCATCAGCCACCTCTAGAAAGCAGTCTCAAAGACTGATAGCTGCTTACAAGAGGTTTTTTTTAAAAACATTAATAATTTGTAACAGAACCCATAAAATAGTAAATATTTAAATAAAAAACTGCTCAATACAGGTAATCCTTAATCATATGTAAATATATAATAGAAATGACACTGAGATATTTCAAGATTTTTCATGTATACATTGTAACGTTTAACCTAAAATCCAAGCTTGAAATATAACATTATTTGGACATGAATTTAATAAATTGATATACATATCAAATAAATCTGAATTTTCACAGCTGATATAGACATATTTAGAAAATATTTCAGTTTTAAAATACATATATCTAGATAAATTTTATAGCTAGACAAATGGCTTAAACAGTCTTTAACTTAAAATTGAGGGTTATAGTAAGTTTGGTGAAGCAAAAAAGTCTATACTTTGTATAATGTACTCATTTATAGGTTACATTCAGTAGTAAATTACATTGACACAAATCTACTGTTGCATAAATGTACTGACAGACCAGATTCTATTATTAAGTCTTAACAAAACCTTATAGACCCAAATTTGTGTGTGCATTAAGTGATGGCAAATATAAGTCTATGCTGTTTTCAATCAGATCTGATTTGTATGTGAATATATATGGTACAGAAAAAGAAAGTAGAAGAAGTCACGTTCATGGAACAAAAATTTAAATGAAAAATGAGAATAGAAGTAAAAATTGGAAAAATGTGCATTATTAGAAATACACACTACTGTTAGTAACAGAAAGTAGACAGTACACCATAGGCTTGATGAGGAATAAATCCCACTTTGCCAAAAAGGTTTAATAATTTCAATATTGGTAATAGTAGATCAAATAAAATTAAATAAAAGCAAAAAATTATAAATATAGAGGTAGAGAATACAACACACAAATATAAAATGTTAAAGTCAAGGAGGAACATACTTTTGAACTAATTATTCATTTTATTAAAAATCAAACAAAAAGCAAGAAAAAAGATTTGATTTATTTCAAATGTAATAACAACCAGGTTCATTTTTACTGGTTAAAAACAATAAGTTTCTCCTGAAGCAAAATTTATTTTAGACTAAATTAAAAGCAAAGTTTTCTGAATTGGAAATAACTTGATAAAACACAAAAACCTTTCTGAAACAACAAAAAAATAAATAATCTTGCAACAAAATAAATAATCCAAATGCAACCTTCCACATGTGAGCTTGAGTTTTTAATATCATAAGTAGGTCTTTACCTAACATCTGTTGGGGGCCCAGAGTGGCAGAGTGGTCTAAAGTGCTCTCCATTACGGATCACTGCCATTTTACCTCTGTCTGTGTAGGTTCGAGTCTCAGATTCGGCCTATGTGGGTATGTGAGAAAGCTTGCCAGTAACCGCCATGTATAGCCTATAGTGTGCTGAAGAATTGTGTTAAACCCTACAACAACCTGACATCTTTTATGTATAGACACAACATGAAAATATGGATTGAGTATTATTTCACATGCAGCCTGAATGAATATATGCTTTCATTGGATACCAGATTTTCACACCCAAGACCCAACAAACAATGTTTCCATGGAAACAATAAGAATGGTTCCCCACTCCACAAAATATCATCTTTGTTGTATCATTACTTAAACTAATGTCATTGAAATGCATGAATTCACAGTAATGGGCAATTACATGCCACATGGTTATTGGGTGCTTACATGTGTAGGCCACACACTTACAAAAGGTTAATATGGCATATTGGTTTGCATGTAATTTTGCTGATGGTTAGTTCATATTCAAAAGTTAACATAAAGTTGGTTGATGGTTGGTTGGTGTTCAATGGCACATCAGTTAACATATAGTTGGGTGATGATTGATTGGTTGGTGTTCAATGGTACATTATTTGCATATAATATTGGGTGATGGTTGGTTGGTATTCAATGGCACATCAGTTAACATAAAGTTGGGTGATGGTTGGTTGGTGTTCAATGGCACATCAGTTAACATATAGTTGGGTGATGATTGATTGGTTGGTGTTCAATGGTACATTATTTGCATATAATATTGGGTCATGGTTGCTTGGTGTTCAATGGCACATCAGTTAACATAAAGTTGGGTGATGGTTGGTTGGTGTTCAATGGCACATCAGTTAACATATAGTTGGGTGATGATTGATTGGTTGGTGTTCAATGGCACATTATTTGCATATAATATTGAGTCATGGTTGGTTGGTATTCAATGGCACATCAGTTAGCATATAATGGTGAGTCATGGTTGCTTGGTGTTCAATGGCACATCAGTTAACATAAAGTTGGGTGATGGTTGGTTGGTGTTCAATGGCACATCAGTTAACATATAGTTGGGTGATGATTGATTGGTTGGTGTTCAATGGTACATTATTTGCGTATAATATTGGGTCATGGTTGCTTGGTGTTCAATGGCACATCAGTTAACATAAAGTTGGGTGATGGTTGGTTGGTGTTCAATGGCACATCAGTTAACATATAGTTGGGTGATGATTGATTAGTTGGTGTTCAATGGCACATTATTTGCATATAATATTGAGTCATGGTTGGTTGGTATTCAATGGCACATCAGTTAGCATATAATGGTGAGTCATGGTTGCTTGGTGTTCAATGGCACATCAGTTAACATAAAGTTGGGTGATGGTTGGTTGGTGTTCAATGGCACATCAGTTAACATATAGTTGGGTGATGATTGATTGGTTGGTGTTCAATGGTACATTATTTGCGTATAATATTGGGTCATGGTTGCTTGGTGTTCAATGGCACATCAGTTAACATAAAGTTGGGTGATGGTTGGTTGGTGTTCAATGGCACATCAGTTAACATATAGTTGGGTGATGATTGATTAGTTGGTGTTCAATGGCACATTATTTGCATATAATATTGAGTCATGGTTGGTTGGTATTCAATGGCACATCAGTTAGCATATAATGGTGAGTCATGGTTGCTTGGTGTTCAATGGCACATCAGTTAACATAAAGTTGGGTGATGGTTGGTTGGTGTTCAATGGCACATCAGTTAACATATAGTTGGGTGATGATTGATTGGTTGGTGTTCAATGGCACATTATTTGCATATAATATTGAGTCATGGTTGGTTGGTATTCAATGGTCCTATCAGTTAGCATATAATGGTGAGTCATGGTTGGTTGGTGTTCGGTGGCAATCAATATATGAAAGGTTATATATGGTGTGCTGAGGCAAGGGGATTAATTTACTCAGTGACATACTACGATGGCCAACCTGACCTGGTACGTCTAGGCAAGATTCGAGTATGTATCCTTCTTTGTCAAGCAATCCACTAAGCCAATGTTTCAAAGTTTTTCTCTTTCTTATATCATCATCTATATCGGAAGGAGCAATGGCATCATGCTCAATATTGAAAGACCTCAATGTCAGGATGTGTCAAAGTTGGTTCAGTATTGTAAAGCAATTCTGATTCAATAAAGCTGCTTATATGTTTTTCAAGTTTTAGTAATGGTTGTAATAACTGATAGTAGCTCAGCATCTTTGTATGTTTGAAAGATATTCACGCTTTGATCTTTACTGAAAAATTCAGTCAAATTCTGCTTAGCATTTTTTGAGACAGGAGGAAGTTATTAAACATTTTTCTTTCTTTAGAAAAAGCAACCATATTTAACTGTATAATTTGTATAAACTTAAAAGCCCTTCATGTCAAGATGCTGTCAAAGTCTGTGGAGTGGAGTTTTCTTAACAGTTTCAAGGATTTACTATTTTTAGCAATGGTTGGCATATTCTGAAGATATTCTTTGAATACATTTCTAAAACTCTTAAGCCAGATTATTGGTCAAATATTAAAAAGTGTTTCTTAAATTTTTCTTTTACACTTGTGGTCACTAGTGGTGTAACAATCTACTGGTACATGACAGTAAAGTACTGTAATTGTAATTCATATTTGTAAAATCTTCTTCCATATGAGTATCCTAACCAGAATTGTCTATTAGTTAAAACTTAATGCATGAGGAGCTATTTTTGTTTACTAAAAATATTACCTGGTGTTCTAAAAGAACATCATAACCAGTCAAACACATGGTTTAGCAATAGCTGATGGCAAAACACTGTTGAATAAGCCTGAACCAGATAGTGCGTAATAAGCAGGCAATGAGTGCCGCATGGACTCAATTTGATTTTTAACACTAGATGCTGAAATTAATAAATCATCTGCAGCATGTCACAGATGCTTCCATATATATGTGATGATGTGGAGAAACAACTTGAAATCTTTCCACAAACATGTGCTGATATAATCCATCTGTGAAAACTGATTATTACTTATCTTTCCGCTGCAATATTGGATGACAGATTAACATCATTTCTAATATCGGATGACAGTTTAACATCATTTCTAAATAATGCCATCTATTCAAGGATGATTTCTCTCAAAGTCTGGTCAACAACTGTTGAGCATTTGTGATAAGTTATTAAAGTGTTTTTCTTTTAAGTAATGACAGCCATATTCAATGGTGGATCAGCATCAGTTGTATAACCTGAAAGACTTTCATGCCTGAATGATGTTTGTCAAGCTTGGTTGAAAATGATTTATGTATATTTTTTGAGAATAAGTTAAACATTATAATTGGCAATTGATGGATGACAGATGGTGAACATAGCTATGAGTAAAAGCTCACTTTCATTATTTCCAGGTGAACTAAAACTAACATGAATAACTGTTTCTGTATATATGCATGTATGTGATTGTGTTGTGTGTGTGCATGTGGAAGAAATTCTGTACTGTTGGTTTTTAGTCATTTATAACTTTTTCAGTGCCAGTGTGTAACGAAAATTACCCCTTTATCTGACAGCTGTCGAAGATATGCATTTAACTTTTTAAGATCATGCATGCATTTTCTAAACAAAAATAACTAACAATTATACTCAGATGAATTTACCTTTTAGTAATATATATGATTTATGTTTTGGATGCAAATGTTTTCATTATTGGGATTGTATTCTGGAAAAATTTTGAGCAAAATTCTTAAGCTCAGGCTCAAATAAAAAATGTGTGGCCATTTTTTTGCAACTTGAGTAGAAAAAAATCACAATTATGCCATTTTCAGCATTCCCTCTTCTAGCAAAGTAAGCTTTCCCTAATGTAGGTGTACTATTAGAAACCAATCTCATTTTCATACTTTTCAGTTTCAGCATAAGTAAGTTTTGTGCTAAAACATTGTTAAGAATACTGGAATGAACCCCATATTCTAAACTTTTCAAGAATGACATTCAAACTCAAAATGCCCAATTCAAATATAGTGCCCATACCAAATTGTCTAAACTTTGGGCATGAATTTCTTCCTTACTTGGTTTAAAAAATATGAAACTAATCATCTCTATCATAAAACCTGAATCTAAATCATGCTCATACTTGTTCTGACTGAACAACATCCATCAATAATTCTAAGTAATTTTTCCAAGTCTGAAGTGACATTTCTTACTCATCAGCATTAACATAGTTTGATGACAAAAGGGTCAAGACTTTACATGTTGGCAACTGTCTAGTTTTGAAAAATGAAAATTGCTAACCATATATTGTTTCCAATTTTTCATATACATGCACCATCAATACCTCAAAAGGAAACATATTTTTTCCTCTAATATTTGACATAGAAAACTAAACTTCAAAAACTGCCATTAAAACCAACAAAACAAAACAATTGTTTTTGAACATTTTGCAAAAGTTATTTATTTTACCTGTAGTTATATGTACACCTGTAAATATAATTAATAAAAAATAAAAAGTATACAGACTAAGTCCTGTAGATCTGACATAGATCATCCACATCTGAATAGTTGGACTGGCTCAACTGTTTGATAGGTAAAATAAATATGAATTACTTATGTAGTACAATTAATTTGTTTCCTACATCATGATATATATATATATATATATATATATATATATATATATATATATATATATATATATATATATATATATATGATAAATGAATAAATTGAAGTTCTATTAATTTATTTTCAATTTTTTTCTCAGCTAATCCATGAGTGGATCTGGCACTGAAAAAGTTGAAGATATCTTGCTGGACTTTACAATAGCGGATCAGTTCAGTCAAATTTCAAATAACACTTCTGTACATGATTTTGTTTTTATCCTCGTTACCTCCAGTCATGTTCTGAAGCTGATGTGCCATCAGCTGTGCGGCAAACGCTTGCTCATGGTGTGGACACAGACCGTCCAGATTATACGATGGCAGGAATGAAGTGGGTGACATTTTGTTGTTGGCTCCTGAATAACGGAAATGTGGGGGATCTGAAGTGGGAGAGAATGGATAGCCACATGCAATGACAAGACAAGACACATGCAACACCACATGCACAATGCAGTTGCTCATACAGCCAAACTGGCTGCTATAGATTACTGTTGCAACAAGCCATTACCAATAAAAACACAAAAGATGGGGGACAGAAATCATGCAAAGGTAAATTGGCATTTTAAATTCATAGCTATAGGGATAATATAGGTTTTGCTCAATGCAAATGTGCGCCTGAGCATGAAGGAAGAGTTTGAGCACGAGGGCAAAACCCAAGGCTTAAAAGTCTTTTCTGAGTGCTCTGGCAAACTGTTGCAGAGAGCTAACTTTGTATTATCATTATTCTTTCATGATCATATAGTATAAGTATGTACATAGATTTGGTAGGTAGAAAAACCTACATAAAGGTGATTTTACACATGATAAAACCCTGTACTTCAACGGTATATAAATTTTGATATTTTGGGTACAGCCGATGTGGAAAGAAAAGGGGCATAATTTTAAACTAGACAAAACCAGTCAAGTGTAAATTGTAGATGTGGTATAGAGAGAGGATACTTACATGGACAGAACATTTGAAAAGTAGTTTCATATTTTGTTTCTCACCACTTCATTGTCTAAATGATATACAGTTTAAAGGACAGCCATATTGACAAAGACTTTTTAACTTAATTAATAGTTTTCCATCTGGGTGCAAGATTCAGTTTAAAACTTCCACTTGGTATCAAAGGTTAGATATCGAAAAATATAAACCTTGGTATAAAAATTGGGGGGGTCAAATTAAACAATCTCAGGGTCTCTGATGCACAAACGAGGGTGAAGGAATAAAATACGTTGTGTTTGAACCTACATAAAAAAATATGTTCCAAATAATTCGGCCAAAAATATTTTAATTTTTAAAAGCATTTGAAACAATAGGCAATTATGTATTGATCATACAGAGAAATCAGCATACTTGGTACTACTACTTCTATTTAATATCCAACAAAATCTATTGTTCCTGGTATGAAATCAACCACCTTTGCATGATTTTGTCTCAAAAATATGCACCAATTTAATCTGTTATATAAATTTTCACTCATTTTATGTTGAAAAAAAATAAATGGACTGATAGGACTACAATTTCTGACTTGTTCTCTTTCTTTATCCCCCCCAAAATATATAATTAAAATAATCTGTCCAAAGCTTCATAATTTACATGTTAAATCTGTACATTTGGTATTCATTGTGAATCCCTTTGGTTTTCAAACATCTACGTTTTGGAAAATAGTTTTACATTTACAGAAGAAACTGGTGCATTCAAATTACTGACACCTGAGAACCTAAAACATCAACTTAAATAAAATGTTACACTAATCCCAACCATTACTACAGTAAAACCTGTCTTGAGAGACCAATGCCATGATACTACCTGTCTTGGGAGACTAGGTTCTCCATGCACAAATTTATTGACAATATAGTGTTATGACCTGTCATGAAAGACCATTATTTTTGGGCAGAAGATGTGGTCTTCCAAGTGGTCTTTCAAACCAAGTTCTACTGTATTTCCTGTTCTAGATTTTCTACAGTATTTTATGTTTATACATCATTCACCTGAGATTATCATCTACATAATAGAAGATCCTGACTTCTCCTCAACATGTAATCTTTTCAAGGGAAGTTTTCAAAGCAGGTCCTGTCAAAACTTTTAACAAGTAGCAAAAAGACGTAAGAGTGAGTGAGTGATTAGGATTTTTAACGTAGCTTTAACAATTTTTCAGTCATATTGCTACAATGTCTGCAGTGAGGCAGTTTATAGTGATGTCTACCACTGGGGCATCATGCCGCAGACATGTAGCATGATGTCTCACCCAGTCACATTATCCTGACACCAGGCCGACCAGTCCTAACACTAACCTCTTAATGCTGAGCATCAAGCGAGGAAGCTAATAATACCTTTGTGACACTCTAACCACAAGGCCACCAGAGCGGTAAAAGACATAAAAACTAATCTCTCTCTTTCTCCATATTAAATGAAGGACATTGAACTATTTACATATGAACAAGATTCGTAGTTTGAAACCAATACACAGGTAGAATGAATACATGTATAGCTTATTATTTTATGCTAGGCTGTGAATTACTGGACTATCCAAAATAATAAGTGTTGAACACCACAAATATTTTTTCATTGTCCTATCAATAGTCATCAGTAACATTATTGCCAAGAAATTGTATCAATTTTTAGATGTTTTGCATGGTCTAGGGTAAATATGGCCACCCTGCATGCAGAAAACCCAAGTTCAAATTCCACAATGTGCATGTACTTGTTTTCTTCAAATAATTTGTATGTGCTGTTTTATCTTGAATGGGGAAGGAGAATTATGGTACTACTGGTATTTTCTGCATGAATATGAACAGCAGAACATAAATGTTAAACCACTGACATAATCACAATGGATATGGGAAGAAATGGCTACTTCAATCTAAGACATTGCATGCTCTGAGTGAAAAACAAATATATTTCATCTTCTTGGTGAATAACTGTACTGGTATATTCATTCACATGATTAAATATATCCATAGTTCACTTATTTCAAGCAAATAGCCTCTGTAAAATAAGATGTCCAGTACACTGTACTTTCATTGTGACATCTTAGTGTGTGATATTCAATCCAGATTATAAAAGATCACAACTCTGGTTGGCCTCAGCTAAAAATGTAGATATACTTTAACACTGATTTTGTTTGATGCATTTCTTAGGAATACTGGATACTCATTACTTAAAGGTAAGTGTAGTCAAATACTCAAAAATGACGCCTATAGCTGAAATAGTCAAGATTAAACTATGAGGAACCTGCATAATAACTTGAACTTTAACAGCTGTTTCAGAGAAATATTCTTTCTGACTTTATGCCAAAGGAAGAAAAAAATGTTTGACTACTTATGCAAATGTACATTATAGCTTATACAAGTCCCTGAGTGCCAGTCATGCAAACTTTCTGAAAAGGGTTGGGTTCAGTGGTTGGCATCTTACCAGTAAACCAAGCATTCCTAAGTAATGACATGTCATTTTTTGGAGGAAATTCCTGTTATTGAATATAGGTTTATCATGATATAAGGATCTCTAGCAAAATATGTGCTTTTAGGAATCTTACTTGTTGATCGTATCATAAGAGATAACCTCAAGTGAATGAAGTTTTAAAAAAATTCATTAGTAAAAAAAATAATTATGTGAAAAAAGTACATTGCATAGAACCCTAAGAATACTGACATATGTCTAAAAAATATGTCAACACTTTATCACCCACCCACTCAATGAAAAGTAAATGAAAAATAGAAAAATGGAGAAAAAATATTTGATTCTCTGCAGCCGTGCTAAAAATTTAAAACCACACAAAGCATTTACCAAGAAATTTCAAAATTGATGTTCTCTCGCAAAATGTGCCAAAAAAATGCAAATATTTTTCTTGTTTACAGAAAGCATTTGTTTCACAGAATACTGAGAATGATCCAAATATAATACAAATCTTTAAAACAACACCAGACTATTCTGAGCTTTTGTCTGTAAACACAGTAACATATTTGGAATTGTGTGGAATGTAAGATGATACATACACAATTTAACTGGTACATTAAATGATATGTTTGACTTGGCCATTTGGGAGAAGCTGAAACTATGTTTTCCACTTGGTTGCCATGGAGCCACCCATTGTTAGCCATTCTAGACATACTTTTGCAAAAATGTGTCCAATGAAACTTTCTTACCAGTTTGATCAAAATTAGCATGGCTGTTTTAAACAAAATAAAAAAAGCAAATGTTGTTAAATGGACAATAGATACATGTAAAAGAGATGCAGGGCCATGCCAAAAGCTAACATGGCTTGGATGAGCTGGGCTAATTAGAGGAATGGTAAACTGTATTCTCTTGTTACTTAACCTTGATACTCCCCACTACCTACCAGAACATCCATGAACAAAATGACTATGTACAGTAAAGAACAATAATTCTAACAAAATTGTGGAAGTATAGTGATTGGTCAAAATGCACATCTTCAGGTGACCCTGATACGTATACAGCAGCTAATTATTACAGTGTAACAAGTTCTAGTCAAAAGACTTTCATATTCTGCATCCAGCCCTAAGTTGAAATAACTCTAAACAAGTTGAGGATACATAGTACATGTAGTTGCAATTAACATAATGTCTACCACTTTTTATTGTAATCCATTCAAAACTGCAAAACATGTTGCAACTACCAGATCATGTCATACTCTGCATAATAGTCAAGAACAGCAAAAATAAATACGAAAACAGACTGATTAAGAGAAAACAGATCTCCAGGTAAGAGATGCAAGTTTGCAGCTTTAAGAAACATAATGACAAACTTACACAGATGAATGATGCTGTGTGCATTGTGAAATTTCTAGTATTTTCTCCAGAATATTTCATGCTACTGAAGCATTTACAACATACTGGCAACAAATTATCAAATTCACCATTTTATATTGTGTTTTTTTAAAAGTCTTAGCATGTCCAAACATTGCTGATTGTCCACTTAATGAGTACAAGAACTTGCTCAGGCATATTTGTCAGCAATTGACCATCAGCCAGGGCTAAACCACAAGTATGATTGGTTAAATGTAATTTTAAAATACCAACTATTAATTCCAGTAACAAATATAGTTCCACAACTAGTCTAACTAAAAGACAGCTAGTGCAAAAGTACCAATACAGACAAATTACTATTTGCAATATGTAGGTGTATTGATTCCTGCTAATATACTAAAACATTATTTAACCAATAATAATTACATCAGCTTATGACATCATAACTACATACAACTAAGCTTGTGCCCACTTCAATAAAGAAGAAAAGAAAATTCCATTTCTAAATATTAGTGTTATATATCATAACATATAATTATTTGTAAGCTCAGATTAGTCTGGTAGTAAAAATTCTGACAAATGTCATTTCCAGCCCAAGTGCAGTATCTAAAAAAAGAAGTCATTCCATGCATCTGTATATATGGAACAGACGGCTTGGGTGACAAGGGAGTGCAGGAAGGAAATAAAATAAAATTAGTACCTTTCCCTTGAAATTTTCCACCTGTAAAAATATTGCCAAACTGAGTTAATTTGTTTCTGTAGAATGATCTACCCAATCAATTTAATATTTTTTACCATACTGAAATTAGGAGTTTAAACCCAATTTACAGTGACACCCACATATAATATATAATATCCACTTATACCATTTTGTTCATTGTGGAAAGGCATTTCTTTATACAGAAATTATATGTTTAATAGAAATAAAAATGGTTATTGGACTCATTGTCCTCAATATTAAGCAGTTTCAAATAGCAACATAAAATGGTTTCAACTCTTGTCTATTTTCTGTTCAAATAGCAATCCAAAATGGTTTCTACTCTTTTGTCTATTTTCTGTTCAAATAGCAAAGTCAAATAGATTCAACTCTTGTGTCTATTTTCTGATTAAATAGTTTCAACTCTTAAGTCTATTTTCTGTTCAAACAGCAGAGTTAAATAGTTTGCACTCTTGTGCCTATTTTCTGTTCAAATAGCAAAGTTAAATAGTTTCAACTCTTGTGTTTATTGTCTATTCAAATAGCAAATTCAAATAGCTTCAACTCTTGTTTCTATTTTCTGTTCAAATAGCAAATTCAAATAGTTTCAACTCTTGTGTTTAATTTTATTTAAATAGCAAAGTCAAATAGTTTCAACTCTTGTCTATTTTTAGTTAAAATAGCAAAGTGAAAAAGATTCAACTCTTGTGTTTCTTTTCTGTTCAAATAGCAAAGTCAAATAGTTTCAACTCTTGTGTCTATTTTCTGTTCAAATAGCAAAGTCAAATAGTTTCAACTCTTGTCTATTTTTAGTTAAAATAGCAAAGTGAAAAAGATTCAACTCTTGTGTTTCTTTTCTGTTCAAATAGCAAAGTCAAATAGTTTCAACTCTTGTGTCTATTTTCTGTTCAAATAGCAGAGTTAAATAGTTTCAATTCTTGTGTCTATTATCTGTCAAATAGCAAAGTAAAATAGTTTCAACTCTTGTGTCTATTTTCTGTTTAAATAGCAAAGTCAAATAGTTTTAACACTGTATTTTCATGATCATGATTAACTTTTTGCTGCAATTAAGTTCTAATCCTCTAGAAGTGAAATTTGATGCATTTGTAGTCTGATTAAGTGTAATCATGATTACATCTGAGGTTTAAATGATGCTTGCTAGTTTATTGACAACCATATATACTCTCTTGTAAATCTAGTCAGCATACTAACAAAAAAGATCCAAATCTGTTATTTGACTGATTACTCCAAACAAACTGTACATGCACATATCTGCCTGCAGGTTATGTGACGGCAGATTGGAGTCTATGCAGTTTGCAATTGGACTTGTATTATAAGCAGGTATATACGCTACTTCATCCTTTACCTATTTGTATAAGGCTTAATGAGTACTACATTTGTTTTTATATTATCTGGCCCTCAGGTCAAGTAAAGTAACTGTTTAAATTAATAGTTTTAAATATTTTAAATTCTGATCAATCTAATTCACTAATAAGTACTGGTCCCAAATTTGCTCTATTCTGACAGGAAAGAGGTTACATTGCCCACAAAAAAATAAGTTGTGGGTAGACACAGCACTGTACTGACACAATGAGATGATTTTTCATCCCACAGCAAAAATAACCAATCAAAAACTCAATTGAAGTAATAACAAATGAGTGCTGTTGGAATAAAATCATCCTTGTTACTTGCAACATATGTAACACCAATAAGAACTATTTCTTGAGTACAAATGTAACGCTGATCATGTGAGAAAACACTGATCATGTGAGAAAAGAAGAAAAAGATAAAGAACCAACTTAATGGTGAAAACTGAAACTAAATTTGATAAGTAGTTATGAACAGATTGAAAAATCATGAATTAAGACAAAAAATCAACAATCAAATTATGAAAAATCCTTCATATTAAAAAGCCAATTAGATTTGATAAGTAGTTACAAACAGATTGAAAAATTAAACATAGCTCTCTGTGGAATTTACAAAATCAAGCCAAACTTCTCAAAAATGTGAGAGTCCAGTATTTATAAAAAAATATAATTCTGACAACAGATTCCAGGACCAGAAATTTAACCTCATGGAATCTAAGAGTCTCTAAGAGAGCACTGTTTGAATATGATGGCCATCATCACAATACAAAAGCAAAGAAAAGGCACATTAAAATTGCTGTACAACTTTTATTATAACATGAATTTAAGCACATAACAATTATCTACTGCACAAAAAATAAATTCTTTGATAGATAAATGTAGATATCACAGCAACTATGTTAAGGGAGGGACATAAACTGCAAGAATGCGGCCTGAAGCTTGCAAGCACAGAGATAACAGTTACAGAGACAAGACAAAAATAAAGGTACAGGAATAATGTAGGAGTATATTAATGATATATTTTACTTCGGGTTATTAAAGGATAATAAACCCATTAAATTAATTATGCATGTATAATAAATTAACTCAGACTCCTTTAATAACAAACCCATTTAACTCATTATGCACTTATAATAAATAAACTTTAATAGCAAACCCATTAAACTCATTATGCATTTATAATAAATTCAAACCCTTTTAATAGCAAATCCACTAAATTCATTATGCATTTATAGAAAAATACACTCAGATCCCTTTAACATCAAATCCATTAAACTCATTATGCATTAAAATAAAGTAGCTCAGACCCCTTTAGTAGCATTCTATTAACAATTAAATTTTACTACACAAAATTGGTTATTTGATATATCAAATAGTACTGTCCACTTTTACTATAAATATCTTTAAAGAAGAGCAAACTTTATAGAAAATACTATAAAATATACAAGTGTAAAATAACTGGATTACAGAATACAGTTCTATTTATCAAATGACAATGATTGATATATAAAAAATTAGATTAATAAATATTTCAACAATGTTAATTTTTATTTACTATAATGTTAATTAAGATGTATTTTAAAAAAAACCTTATAATTCCAAAGCATTTGCTTCCATATTTTCAATTTTTAAGTAACCTATTCAACTGTCATTTTGGTGTAAACCCCTCCCCCCCATGATGATGACTATTCAATGCTTAATGATGCTAACTGACTAGGAATTTAACACTATTTCAGATCAGGTGAGATTGGAAGACTTAAGTTCTTTCTTGTTACATATATACTTGGGAAAGATTTTGGATCCTATTGGATTTTATATCACATACCTGATTCATCATAAAGGACTCCATTACGCAAGTAGGCAGTGGTTAGGGCCTCTAGATATTCATTCTGAAATGTGTAAAAGGTACTGATGATAGAAAGACCTTTCAAGATAATACTAACAAGAAGAATTTAGAAGTCTGTTTAAATAAGAATGACTACAAATTACAACAAAAAAAGTAAAATGTGAATGATTGTGCTTTAGTAATCAATGTGAGTGGCAACAATGAAAACTTTATTTTTGATATTTTATAAAATAAATGTTTGCAAATTTTGGTGTAAAAAAATCTAACTACTAAGTGACAAATATAATATGAATCTTCCATGAAATGAATAAAATTAAAGTCTTAAAATATTTACAAATCCTTTTAATCCGTCTGTCTACTATCAATTATCTTTTGGTAAACTATAACAATGACTCAGATACTTTGTTACATGCATTGAAAATAGACAACCTTGTGCAATTTGGTTCACATAAATACACCCCTGCCTCTCTGCTTCCCACCACTTGACACTTAATAGAGACATTTTTAGTCAATAGAGTGCCAAACTGATAAAAAAAAGTACAATGATTGGTCCTCATACATCATCTGACCAAATTATGCACAGTACAATGAATGGTCATAATACATCATCTAACCAAATTATGCACAGTACAATAATTGGTCATCATACATCATCTGACCTAATTATGAACAGTACAATAATTGGTTATCATACATCATCTGACCAAATGATGTACAGTACATTGATTGGTCACCATACAGCATCTGATGAAATCATGTACTGTTTCAGCGCAAACCATCAAAAAATTGAGTAATTGCATTTGCAAAATTCTGTCATTTACTGCATCTCACTTTCTTTGTAAAAAAGGACATTAACTCCTACAAAACAATTTGGAGAACAAATATCTGACAAGGATTTCATGAGAATCCATAAAAAACTGAGAACAGTTGCATTCATAATTCTGTGTCGATGATAGAGAAATGGAGCAAATGCTCGATGACAGTATGATTTAACTGGTATGAGGGCACATCTACAGAGGCAGGGGTATACAAATTATTCACGTAATAAATTACACAAAAAGTTTGATCATCCTTAGGATAAAATTAACTCTACAAATTATAATAAAAGACTCCCATCTAAAAGTGACAACATAATAATGAATCATAACATTACAGTACAAGTAGCGCTAACAAATATACCGTATTACTTCTATGACAAGCCCAAGCTTAGTGAAAAGCCAATTACATGTGTATACAATAAAATTAGATTTGCATGTGTGAATAAGCATTTTCTGGATCTCCAACTCTTTTCTATAAACTGCAGATTTTTCAACAGATATTGTATTATCGGCATTATTAGCAAATGTGAGTGCATTCTCCTTGTTTAATGAAGTTCTTTTGATTTTATGGATTTTTGTCTCTGTATTTCCTGTAAGTAACAAATGATTAAATGATAAAAAAAATTATAAAAAATATGCAGATAATGTCATGTAGTAAGTAAAGTCAAATTATTATTAGAATTTAAATAATAAGCTCACTGCAGGCTTCTTCTTTTGAAGAAGTCAACTTTGCACACAAAGATGTTTAGAAGTTATTATTTATGGATTATTTGTAGCCTTTTTAATCAACTTTGCAGATTTTGTCTCAAGTTAATGTGGTCACACTTTTTCTTTATAAATGATCAACAGTTTATCAAGCAATCAAACTGTAAATATTCACTACAGCTAAACTGAGCCACCACATTCAATATTGAGAAATTTCAGACCATTGAAAAAAAACACTACAACTTATAATTAAAAACCAATATTGCTCATATCAAGCCTAATGAAAAATGGAATGTCACAATCATGTAAGTGGTATGGTTGTTTTAAAGCGTTTGATGGCAAAAACATTTAATTACAGTCAGAAAATTAAGTATTTAGGAGAAAACATCCATGATATAGCAGGTTTCTAGTAAGTGTAATATACAATGACTCATCAGTACCTTCAATTTGTTGGATTGAAATTGATCTCACATAAGACTTCATTATACTCCTAAAAGTGTGTACACCAAAAATATTGGTAACTTTATTAGTGTATATTATGGTGGGTTATTACAATAAAAACATGAAGCCAAAGTGGGTCTGATTTCACTCAACTGGCTCACATTACTTAACAGTAGTAAGCTAATATAATTGTATAAATACATATCCTATGTAAATTATCTCCCAAACTTTATAGGATGTTTATTTTACTTGTTTTAAACTATAACCTGATAAAAAAAAAATTAAACATGAAGGCATACTTAAGATACAGTTTCTTGCTCATAATCAAACACATCCAAGATCTTGAGGATATCAAACCCAACAGATCACAAATGTGGCCTCAAGAATGGATAAAACCCCAGCCAGTCATTAATATACACCAGTATTATTCATCATTGAAACAGTCCAAGATATTGCTTATAGAAGCATATATACCATGTTTGACCAATACTGGATAAGGCTTCTTGGTGGTAAGAAACTCAGCCAATCAGATCCAAGATTGCATCATTAATATGTTTGGATCTAACTTATTTTCAAATCCACCCAATATCTTGATGATGTAAGCCAACAATTCTAAGTTTCATCACGATAGGATTAGATATATGTCTTTCACAATATAAAAAAGCTCAGCCAATCAAATGCAAGACCAGCTCATTAAAATGCCAGTGTCTCAATCATTACTGAACTTGTACAAGATCACATATATTCAAAGTTTTATTAAAACTGGATCAGAAATATGGCCTCTAGAGTGGAAGAAAAATTGGCCAATCAGATGCAAGACCACCTCATGTATAAGTGTGGATCTCAATATTTATTGATTCTTTCTGAAAACTTTATGATATGATATAAGCTTATTTTTCAAGTTTGACAAAAAAAATCTGATCATAAATATGGCTTTCAGATGGGTAACAAGCTCAGACTATCAGATGCTGGATTTCTGATGGGTAACAAGTTTAGCCAATCAGATACAAGAGCACCTCATAAGACTGTATGTGTCTTATTACTAAATTAATTTGAGATCTTAATGATCTAAGATGTTGTTGTTGTAGGGTTTAACACCATTTTTCAGCACAAGATCGGCTATACATTGCGGCCAGTATTAATGGTGGAGGAAGAACCCAGGAAAAGCCCAGAAAGAACCACCAACCCATGAGAAGCTACATGCAAGCTTTCTCACATACCCACATTGACTGTGCATGAGACTTGAACCCACACAGACTGAGGTGAGATGGCAGTGATCTATAACCGTGAGCACTTTATCTAACACACATACATATATATATATATATATATATAAAAGTAAAACCAAAACAAATTTTAAAAAAAGATGTTACTATATTGAAAATAATACCTACACATGCTCTAATAAGCATACAACCTGCTACAAGTGAAAATACATTTATCAATCCCAAAGTTGCATCCTGTGCCAGAAGCAAGTGCTAAAACCTGCCTAGAACAGCATGATTTTCTTGGAACTTCCTGCTTCATTACCACTATAGTGCTTGCAATACTAATTCAGCTCCTATAGTAACTACTGTATGATCAAACCTATATTCCCAGAATAGACATATACTTCATGCAAACTTCTGTGTAGAGAAAAAACCATATTCGACATGGCATATTTTAGGAGCTAAATGTGTTTGAAACATGTGTTTTCATGCACCTAAATAATCAAGTACTAATTTCAGTAACGAGTTTTCTAAAAGTTAAGTCTGTAAAAGGAACGAAATTTAATCAATAAAATATTGTCTCTATTTTCTCAGTTACAAATAGGATAAGCTATCGAAATATATTGCTTAAAAAAATTTTACTTTTCATTATCAACCATGTCCAGAGAAACCCATATAAACTCTACTTTATCTTCACCCATTTCTTGACTGGTTAACATTCTCACAAATAATTAGTACCTTGAAAACTATCAAATCATATGCTTCACTTAGCATGATCATATTGGGAGGGTCAAAGAATCCACAAAATGAAGGGAGTTAACACTTTTAGCTTATAAATGTGATAGGGATATTGTTTATTTTAGCCTCATTATGAGCTTATAATGATTAGCCTAATACCAAACTAATTTACCCAAATAAAATTGCTTGTCTCCACAGTGAAGATTATCTTGAATATGGTAATTTCATGGCTTATTATAGCAAATTACCAATCTGTAACATAATCCAATCCTCAATCCCCAACCCAAAATATCTGCACAAACCCATTGCCACATTCTAATTATGCACAAAGGGTAACATAACTGAAAATCCATCAGAATGACATTACAGGTCAATATCCTTCTGCTTTGACTGCATATATACGATCTGTGTTTTTTATTTTAATGAGAAAAAACAACCTCTGTAATTTACATTATTGTATATTTGACCTTAATGACCCCATTTCAGGACCCAAGGATAGGGTCCTACAATGGTATCTTTCTTGCAGAGAGTTATCAGATGGGCTATTTACTGTAAATCATGGCATATTTACGACCTGAACTTTCTTTGTACACAGCTGATCCATATAAACAACAGTTTTTTTAATACACAAAATGCTAATTTCAGTAACGAGTTTTTGTTTAAACAGTAATCTCTTTTTATACAAATGAAGTCTAAAACCTAAAGACGGACATATTTGCAAAATAAAATTATATATGTGAATATTGTAAAAAAAGGTAGAAATAATGATTCTCATCATATATACATGTATATATCTTCTATACTTCACATATTTATTTTCCAGACATTTTTCATGCTCATTTGTTTAAACAGTTTTGTTCAAAGACCATAAGAAAAGATACAAGCTATTTTCAACAAAATGTATACTAAACTGATAATACTACAGGAACTTGAGCTTTTTTTGTACATCCAGATCATGAGATATCAATCTTTCCAAATGATCCAATAAAAAATACATGCCAGCATCCTTCATAGACAGTTAAATTTAAATCAAGTCTTGACAAATATTTACAGTAACACGTGTATTCCAATGATCAGATCATAAGAAAACAGCCTCCATTATCATAAACATGACTGTCTTTTTGTGATAATCCTGAACATATCAGCTCTGTGTTCTAAAAATCACCCCCACTCCCAGATTATAAGTGCAAACAATCAGGACTTAATGAACTTGCTTGTTCTGTTTGGTGATTTTTTTAAAAGTAAAAATATATAAAGCGTATGATGTATTTTTACAGGTCTAAATATTCATGCAGTTACCACTACATACCTATGACTTAACATATATATCTTAGTTAACTTTTGGGAATGTGCTGCTTGGTTGTATTTTTGAACTTTTTCAATTTACTGTAATAATCTGTATCTAATGTATTTAGTATAGTACTATGTATACCAGAAGCTCCTCTTGTATGTTTCATCATGGACTAATGTCATGTCTGTACTTATCAAAAGAAGTGTCAAATCATGTATACAAAGTAATTAAGGTTTATTATTGTTCAATAATCCAAGGAGACTAGAATGCCAAAGTTGGCAAAGATGCTCTAAAAGACTGGGAAAATCATTGTGGACCTTCTTGCAATGAACTTACCAAAGAAAAAGGGAGAAGGCTGCTCAAGTTTGCAAGCTAAAAAAACTTGGTACTAGCCAACACCCTGGGCTTACATAAGGCTTCACGATGCCAAACATGGCATGCATCAAATGGAACCCATCATAACCAGATTGACTACATACTGGTTCAAAACCATTACCAATCTGGCATCAATAGCGCAAATTCAAGAATGTTCCCAGGTGGTGATGTTGGGAGTGATCACGACATTGTCATTATGAACTTATGAATGAGGATGAAGAAAATTAACAAGCCAAAGAAAATCAGGCTCAAATTCAACTTTGAACAACTGAAGGACCATAACATCTGCAAGTCATTCCAAGCCACAATTGGAGGAAAATTTGCTCCATTCCTTGTGATAGATGTTGATGTTAAAGTGATGACAGACACTTTCAACACAGTCATGACAACAACTGCCAAAGACATCATTGGCTTACATCGCCCAAAGAAAAAACCTGGGTTACAACACAGATTCTGAATTTGTGTGATGCTTGAACAGACCTCAAAAACACCAGACACACAACAGGGGCAATGGAGTACCGAGAAATAAACAAGAATATCAGAAAAAACTTGAAGAAAGCAAAAGAAGATTGGATTGGACAAAAGTGCACAGAAATAGAGAGCAGTCTGATAAAGAATAACAGCAAAAAGGCATTCCAAATTGTAAAAGACCTCACCAGATAGAAGCAACCAAGAGTCAGTACCATTCAAGATGAAAATGGAAAATTCCTTACAGAAGCAAGTGACATTGCAGAAAGATGGACTGAGTAGTGTAAAGAACTCTACAACCATCCATCCACAGGAGACCCAGTGGTGCTTGAAGTTAGAACCTCCACAAATGCTGAAGATTTCCCCATTCTAAAAGAAGAGGTGGAGCCAGCAATAAGAACACTGATGAATGGGAAGGTAGCTGGAGTATTCATCATCCCAGCTGAACTTATCAAGAAAGGTGTGGAATCAGTGATAGAGCTACTAACAAAAATCTGCAACAAGATCTGGCAGACAGGCGAATGGCCAACACAGTGGACCCAGTCACTGATTATAACACTACCCCAAAAAAGGCAATCTCCAGCTGTGCCAAAATTACAGAACAATCAGTCTGATCAGCCATGCTAGTAAGGTGATGCTGAAGTTCATTTTAAACAGACTGAACCCACAAGCAGAAGAAATAATCGCTGAAGAACAGGCAGGGTTCTAGAGTAGAAGAAGCACAACAGAACAAATATTCAATTTTTGGGTTTTGTGTGAAAAGTACTTGCAACATCAACAAGACATCTATCATTTGTTCATAGATTTCAAAAAGGCTTTTGACAGAGTGTGGCATGAGGCATTGTGGGACACAATGAAGAAGTACAACATGGGTCAAAAGTTGACCAGTACCATCAAGCAGCTGAAAGCCAAGGATACCAGACGAGTGCAGTAATTGCTCAATGTTCTGTGGGGGACTGGTTCAAGACAACAGTTGGAGTAAGTCAAAGCTGTCTCCTGTCACCCACATTTTTCAACATCTACTTAGGGTGCATCATGAGCGAAGCCCTGGAAAACCACTGTGGGACAGCCAGCATTGGAGGGCATAACATCACCAACCTACACTTTGCAGATGACATTGATGGGCTGGCAAGCAGTGTAGATGAGGTTGCCACCTTAGTGAACAACTTAGATGAAACATCTTCCAGATTTGACATGGGGATAAGCACTGAGAAGACAAAGCTAATGACAAATAGTGGCAAAGAAATCTCAACCAAGATTAAAGTCAGAGGACAGGAACTGGAAACAGTGGGCCAATTCAAATATCTTGGTTCCATATCACTGAAGGGGGATCAAGAGCAGAAACCTTTGTCACGAGCAGCACAAACAACGGCAGATATGTCAAAGCTATGACCCATCTGGAGAGACAAGAATATATATCTTAAAACTAAAATCAGACTATTGAGAGCACTAGTCATCTCAATCATTCTGTATTCATGTGATGCCTGGACCCTGACAGCAGAATTACAATGAAGAATCCATACACTTCAAATGAGATGCTATAGAAACATCCTTGGCATCTCTTACATGGACCACATCACAAATGAAGAAATACTAACACCATCAGGCACAAAGTAGGCCATTATGAAGATCTAGTACCCTATGGTATAACACTCAATTTTTATATTGCTAATGCTAGTACCCTATGTTATAACACTCAATTTTTATATCGCTGATACTAGTACCCTATGGTATAACACTCAATTTTTATATTGCTAATGCTAGTAACCTATGGTATAACACTCAATTTTTATATTGCTAATACTAGTACCCTATGGTATAACACTCAATTTTTATAACGCTTATACTAGTACCCTATGGTATAACACTCAATTTTTATATCGCTTATACTATAGTACCCTATGGTATAACACTCAATTTTTATATCGCTTATACTAGTACCCTATGGTATAACACTCAATTTTTATATTGCTAATGCTAGTACCCTATGGTATAACACTCAATTTTTATATTGCTAATGCTAGTACCCTATGGTATAACACTCAATTTTTATAACACTTATACTAGTACCCTATGGTATAACACTCAATTTTTATATTGCTTATGCTAGTACCCTATGGTATAACACTCAATTTTTATAACGCTTATACTAGTACCCTATGGTATAACACTCAATTTTTATATTGCTTATGCTAGTACCCTATGGTATAGCACTCAATTTTTATAACGCTTATACTAGTACCCTATGGTATAACACTCAATTTTTATATTGCTTATGCTAGTACCCTATGGTATAACACTCAATTTTTATATCGCTTATACTATAGTACCCTATGGTATAACACTCAATTTTTATATTGCTAATGCTAGTACCCTATGGTATAACACTCAATTTTTATATTGCTTATGCTAGTACCCTATGGTATAATACTCAATTTTTATACTGTCTATACTAGTACCCTATAGTAGAAAACTCAATTTTTATACAGTTTATACTAATACCCTATGGTACAACACCCTTAATTTGTGTACTACTCATTCTAATACCCTATGGTCCACATTCTCAATTTATATAATATTTATGCTGGTAACTGATGGTTCAACACCTTCAATTTTGTATACCACTTCTTCTACACTTTGTTCCCTTTGAAAAAAACAAATGCTACATAAAAAAGCACATCTTCGCTTGACACATTTATACTATTTAG
The DNA here is from genome assembly GCA_030141615.1 of Unio pictorum. Taxonomy (NCBI): domain Eukaryota; kingdom Metazoa; phylum Mollusca; class Bivalvia; order Unionida; family Unionidae; genus Unio; species Unio pictorum. Next base: position 4,134,863 of record JARLTB010000357.1, on the reverse strand, counting down.
CTGAAATACCATCATTAATTTGATGGTTGTGCTTCAGAAATGGAAATGTTTATCAACTTACAGGAGGGCATAATAATAGCTATAATAGATCCATAGTACATACCAGCAGGATTAGAAAGGTAAAGATATAATTGTTCTGTGAAGAATATAAAATAAAGAGGAAGGTAAAATGTCTAAAGTTGTTAAAATAAAGAGTAATGAAAATAATATGCAAAATACCATCTAATCCTTACAAAAGAGAAACATAGCAAATAAAAATGAATATATCCAGTAACTTCAAACAAATTTAATGACACACAAATAAGGAAGTGAGGAAAATGGGAGAAAATACTTCAGATAAAATATTTTCACCAAAGTGTGACTAGAAAGTGCATAATGCAAAAGATAGAAGAAATTAGTAATTCTGCACACACAAAATACAATTTTCAAGAAAAAAGGTGAAAGCCAAGCATCTTCAATTTAACCATTCCTTTAAACAAAGAACCATATACGCATCCAAGACATACAAAAGTGTATTTTATACCCCAAAAACTTTGACACGGCAAGACTTCAAATGATGAAGATGAACACCCAAACTGTCCATAAAACAAACTTGAGAACAGGAGATGACATCTTAATTCATTGAAGTAATTAGAAGTGCATGTATCAGAACTTCAAATTTTAAGTGATTTGGCATTTCTATCATATTGGAAAGATATTGATCCAGTTCAAGGATGTTAAGAAATTAGAGTTCAGTAATGAGAACATTATACTTCTACATGAGAATAAAATAATTTTTTTTGGACATTTTACCTTGTCCATTAAATTAAACTGAAGCAAATTTACAATTTTCCAAATAAAACTTTGTGTTCATGCAGTATTATATTCCCATGCCAATATAATACATGTGACAAAATGCCAAGTCAAACAGGGGACATAACTCCATAATTTGTTTGATGAAATGTAATAAAAACTGAACTTATCCCAGATCTCCCTAACATAAACACTCATAAAATTTAGTTTTTAACCATGGTGTCCTTCAAATGTTATTGAACATAAATTAAAGGGCAAAGGTTAAAGTAAAACAGGAGTCATAATTGCTTAAAATTCTGCCACAAAAATATGACAGTAAAACATTATCTAGATCATTTTAGCCTTGTACTAAATTTGGTCATAATCCATTTAAGTCCATAAAACGTTATTGATTAAAAACTGAAAAGCAAAATTCTAAACCAAACTGGGGCAATACCTTTAAGAATATTTGCCAAAAAAGATGAAAATCAAATTTGACTTTTTTCTTCTTCATATAAAGTTTCATAATTTTTTGGTTTCAATCCATGAGGACCTTTAAAATTCACTCAGCAAAACAAAATTTGTGACAGATGTGATGAGACAGTATAGATGGAATGTGTATGTCTTCTCCATAGGTACAGTGGGACATACAACTAAAGACAATCTGTGTCTGAGATACATTCATTTAAGCTCAGCAAATAATTGTTTTTATTTTAGAATAGGTTTAAATTTAAAATCAGGTATATGGGGGACATTTTAAATGTTCTGAATATTGATGCATTGTGTAATAATGTCATGAATTAGTTCATATATTAGTGCATAAACTCCCCATTAGAGACTGCACACTTTCTCAGTCTGATTAAACAATCATTAATTGCCATTTTAATTTGCTTTCTGATTGGTTGTTGATACACTGGAAACCTGCAATTCAGCTGACTAGCAGTTTTCAATTTTGTAGACCATTCAGTAAATCTTTGCTAATGGGAATCAGCCAAAAATCACTTAGAGCTAAATCAGGGTTTAATAGAAGATGTGGCAAAGCTTGAATGTTGTACTCATTCAGGAAGTCTGTCACAACGGCCAGATTTATTTGTTGGTATATTATCAAGACAAAGATGGACACTGCTGGGACTGGTGTGTGTGTGTGTGTGTGTGTGTGTGCGTGTGTGCGTGCATGCAGTGACACTAGCAGACTCAGGCCAAGGTACCTGGATGATCAGGTCTTTCGCATAAAATAATAATGCATATAAAACTCTCTTGACAGTTCAACTACATTAAACTGTTGTGGTCTCTGCCCTTTATCTTAGATCCAAACTTTATATTTTTCTCTCTTGAGTATCTTTTAAAAATAAAACAAAAATGTTTGATCACCTCAGACATTCTCATTTAAACATCTCTGGTTATTCTTTTCCAGATTTATTCTTTTCCTATCTGGCTTGTAGCTGTTTGGCAATTTTATCTAGACTGTCTTTGATCAGCAATCAACAAATGCAGGACCCATCTTGCATGAAACTCTTAGGGCTTCAAATGATTTTTCAATAATATAATAAAAACAGCTGAGGAATTAATGACAGTGATAAAGAAATATATTCCACTGTGTATCAAGCATCTTTGTCAATTGCCTACTCCAAAGCAGCCACTTCTCACTTGCCAATCACATATAACAGTCTTCCAGAATGTAAACTGTCTTCCAGGAAATCACTTCCATCTTTAAAAATGATGAAACCACCTTAAATTTGTAGGATATAATAGAATAATATGTAAATTTTATCCATGTTGGCCATGATATCAGTCAGAACATACTCAAAGAGTGTCAGCATAGATATCAGTCAGGGTGTACCCTAAGTATGTTGGCCTTGATATCAGTCAAAATGTACACTAAGAGTGTAGGTCTTGATTTCAGTCAGAGAGTACCCTAATAGTGTCGGCCTTGATATCAGTCAAAGCGCACCCTAATAATGTCGGCCTTGATATTAGTCAAATCGCACCTTAAGAGTGTAGGCCTTGATATCAGTCAAAGCATACCCTAAGAGTGTAGACGTTGATATCAGTCAAAGCATATCCTAAGAGTGTAGGCCTTGATATCAGTCGAAGCATACCCTAAGAATGTAGGCCTTGCTTTCAGTCTGAGAGTACCCTAATAGTGTTGGCCTTGATATCAGAAAGTACCCTAAGAGTGTTGGTCTTGATATCAGTCAGAGCCTACCTAAGAGTGTTGGCCTTGATATCAGTCAAAGAGTACCGTAATAGTGTCAGCCTTGATACCAATCAGAGCCTACGTAAGAGTGTTGGCCTTGATATCAGTCAGAGAGTATCCTAAGAGTGTCAGCCTTGATATCAGTCAGAGAGTACCGGTACCTAAGAGTGCCTGTTTTTTTTAAACAATATGCTCTTTGCAGAGTAGCAGAATTGTTCTCTTTCAATATTTTTATATCAAATATCATTCACCTATGTTATGTTACATGAATGAAGATTTAGTTGTTCTGTGTGCTGCACATGCAGGTGCAGATCATTTCAAAGAATGGTATTTTGTCTCTTGATTGGCATTACATTTTGTAATCGGTACGAAAAAAATAAGGTTATAACAAAATATTCATAACATTTAAAGTATCCCCAATAAAATATAAACTCATGTCTGATAGAAAGATTTCCTGATTATATTAACTTCAGAGTCATAAAGCAAAATATCTTATAAAGACAGAAATTTTTATCCCCAATAAAATATAAACTCATGTCTGATAGAAAGATTTCCTGATTATATTAACTTCAGAGTCATAAAGCAAAATATCTTATAAAGACAGAAATTTTTAATATAATAAAAAACAAGAGAAATAGCAACTGGGTATATATAATAGATTCTATTTTGTATATGAAGAAAAAAATTCCTGATTATAGTGACAGCTATCACAAATGTGGCAGAAACTTTGAGGTGTGTGTGCGAGTGCACACTTTGCATAAAATTGCTCCACCACACTTTCTCTACCATGCAGTGCTGCAACATTACCCGTGATGGTTTTTTGATATCATTAATTTCTCCTAGCATGCTCACAGCAAGTGCCTGTGTATCCTCAGCTTCACACTTCGCAGGTTCCAGTGATTTGCGGGGCTGAAAGATTCCAGTCAAATTAAGATCTTGAAGCCTTTCCCGATAGTAATCAACCGGGGACTCCTACAAGATACACATGTGTCAGCATCTCAACGTCCAAACAAAAATTAAAAGTTTTATCTTTGCTCCCAAATATTGTGGGATTTACTTTTGTTCATCTTTTGAAACGGTTCAATATCCCATCATCAATACTGTTATGGAATTTACTTTTTTAAATATAATATTCACTAGCATGAAACTTGGAATGAAAAGTACATGAAGAACACAATTAAAACCAGCTTTTAAATAACTTTCATACCTATGACAAGATGTTTGAAAATGTAGCAACAATTGAAAATTTTATTATTTTATTATAAGAAATTAAATATCTTAACAAGTACTTAAATTTAACAAATTGTGTGACTTCATTAATATAGCTTTTTATATCACTGGTGTAATGTTCTTTTACTTGTACAAAATAGAAGTATGGAACTTACTTACAAAAAATAACATTCATTAACAGTTTCCGTAATTAGTAAACATTATTCTGGATACAATTTCATTAAGTGGTAGTAACATTACATGTATCATGGATGTTATGATAATCAGGAAGTAAAATGTTAAAGACACTATGCAGTTCATTTCCTGGTTTTATCTATCTACTTGGCTAACAACTTACTTCACATATTGACAACAAAGTAATTTATAACAAAATACTGGTCACTGTGACCAACTGAAAACATCATTGGTAGTAAAGAATAGTTTGGAAGCAAATAAAATATCTATATTAAAGTGCAATAATTGAAGGAAGATATACTCTGAAAGCTAAGCCACATTTATTTATATTCATAAAATACAAAACTGGAATATAGGATAGCCATTTTTTCTACCTGAATAAGCCAGTAAAGATGAAGCAAAAAAAATCAACTTGTATTGATCCCTAAAGACAAGATAATAAATTAACCATTCTTTTTCTGAATGTAGAAGCATTATCAAATTATTTACATCCAGAAATTGTTCGTTTGAAATAATCTGCTGATTTGATGGTAGTACATGTACATTGAAAAGTAGAAATTGGACTGTCATCACATTAGTTATGTTACTGTGCCCATTATGTTAATAGGATGCTCATAATTAGAGTTTAGGAGCCATGGTCATGCAGTGGTCAGTATGGCTGACTCAGGACCAAAGGGTGCAGGTTTTAATCCTATGATTCAAACAGCCATTGTCAGCAACTGTGGTATGTCATTGTGGCAGGGGCACATTACTCCAACTACCTCGGCATTAAACAACCTATCTACTGCTGCACTATAAAATACCAAACCAAACCATGCCAACACCGACTTGATTTTGCAAAGGATTCTGGACTTTGCTGCTGATGAGATGTTTTTAAAACAGTTATTTTCTTACATCTGGAGTTTTAAAATATTGTGTACTTAGCGGAAATATTTAAAATTATATATCAGCTTTCAAAAAATACATATAAATCGAGGTCATTGGTGCTGAATAAACCTACAGCAATTGTTTTCATGTATAATATGATTAAAAGTTGAATGAAAATAGTGAAGCAAGCAAATAAAAGTTTGAAATATTTTGTTAATTGCAATAGGTACAGGTAACCCAATGAGTCATTTCCTTTTGAAAATAAAAAATCAGTTTAGCAAATAAAATGTACAGTTTGCCTTACTCTGATTGTGTAAGGAATTTTTTGGGTATAAAATCAGTTATGAGATTGAAAGTCTGAATCATCTCGTACCATTTTTTGGCATGTTGTAAATTTATTTGTAAAACAGTAAATATTGAATTTTGTACTTGTGTTTTCAATGTTTGTATATGCGATTATTGCCTATAAAAAGCCTTACAGACTAATGAGATATGATTGTCCACTTTATAGGTGTTGTAAAAAATGTAAACTTGGCATCAGTGGAAATTTTTAAAGAAACCTATAGGGATGCAAATGTAAATCTATCATGCAATATACTCATCATCAATCAATAGCAAACTGTATATCGGTAGGTTTATTAACTGCTGATAAAATCACTCACATTTAACATTTTTTCCCTACAACTTTTAGAATTGTTGATACAGAAACAAAGTAAAGTAAGATGCAGAAATGAATCAAGCAATGTGATTCAAGTTGAAATGTAACTTCCAAATGATTTACTACAGTAGTATTCTTGAATGTTTTTTTGTTCCAAGCTAAAGAGAAGTTGGCTGGTTAGTTGGTTGGTTGGTTGGTTGGTACTATAATCCCTTTATTTGGCTATACCATGCAAATTAAATGGAAGCTAAGTGCTTTTCAAAGAGCACACTAGGGCAGCTGACTGCAGCTGGTCTCGGGCTGTATCTAACCTTCATACTTTGGAATATAAGTCCACTGCTCTACCAAACAAGCTATCATAGCTCCCCTAAACAAAACAGAATTTTCAAGAAGCAAAATCTCCAGGATGAAGCTGCATGTGTCTGAAATTTATTGACAAATGTGTAACCTAACCTTTCTAGTTATTAATAGTTTATGAAACAATAAATTGGTTACTGAGCAAGCCAAATCAAATTTTAAAAAAACATACAAACAAAAAAATAAGCTTAGAAAGTTTAGCTTAATAAAACAAGATATCAGAGAACACTAAAAAAAAAGAATGAAACAATGAACACATAACTGATGATTATGCAAACCAATGCAGGTTGCACAAAACAAGACTCTGCATGCAGTTAATATTAATTAATAATAATTTAAACATAGATCCATCTTCTGAGGTTTACAATTTACTTTTTGAAAAGAACTTCATTATTTTCCAACAATAATGGAAAAAAGTGCCTAATATGTGACTATTAATCTTCTTTAGTTTTTAAAAGCTCATATTTTGTAACTAAAGTAAAATCTCCCGATAGTTTTGACAATACGATACCCATTCTGCATACTTTATTACTTGTAGTCTGATAGGATATGACAGTTTCAATGATGATTAAGACTTGTATTTCAATACTGGCTTTAGAATATTTACTATAAATTACTTAAGACTGCTGACACAAGTGATCATGTACTTTCTTATAAACCATTTCAATTTAACCATCCATGCAACTTTCCAATTGGCAGAATGACTATGTTGACATCAGCTAGTATAATATATATTATTATATATTTCTGAATTGTTCAATAGCACTTAATAGATATGGCTTTAAGTACAGTTTTGAGAATTATTTACTTGAAATATACATGCTATGTAACACAACAAAAAATCCAGGTCATCTTTGCTACAGGAGAAGTTTAATTTAAGTAAAACAGAAATAAAAACATCATCTTTTCACTCCAAAGACTGATTCAAACATTTAATAATAGGATAGTGATGGAACCCTTCAACTGTAAGAATTACAGATTAACCTCAGTCTTACCATATATACTTGCTTATAAGTTGACTCAAACTGCAAACAACAAAGATCCATGGTCAACCATAGCATAATGCACCTGCAGATTTGGGTATATGTTGTTCATTCTACTAATTACCTTTAACAAACTGCATACACTCAGATCTGCAAATGCATTATATTGCAGCAGATCTAGGTTTCTGTGCAGTTTGTAGTTGGATTTGTCTTATAAGCGAGTATGTTTGTTAACTAGCTGAACTTTCTTCTAATATTTGTTTTCGTAAACTTTGCCATATACATTTTATTTCATTCCTAAAGAAAATATGGTCTCAGCCAAGGGTTTTTGCAAAGAAGATCAGCATTATTAATCCTACTACTCATAGATTTTGAATTCTATTACTCACAGATAAGACAATGGAATTTAATGTGCCATACATTAAATGGGAAATTTGATGTGACATTCATGGTGCAAAGTGTACATAAGTTTGGCTGTTATGAAATATTGCAGTGAAAATAGGAATCATGTATTTGAGGAGGAAACAATGTTAAAATGACAAGAATTAATAAGATGTGGATTTTGTCCAACTCTGCAGATGTTTACAAGTGCCGATAAAGTCCCAGATCTGTAAATTCTCAGTTATGCAGAACAAAAGAAATGAGGAATAAATTCCAATGAATCTGTTGACCAGAGAAGATGGTTGGTAATAATTATGTAACATGCAATTTATATAACACAATTCACAACATCAATAAAGCTCAGTGTGCAAACAAGACATTGAAATTTATTATTTACAATATTAATAAGTACTTATAAGTAGTTAACTGATGTCACTGAAATAAAACTATATCAATCAAATATGATATTCATGCAGTTCCCATTCTCTGGAAGTAAACATGATGTATCAGTGATATGTGAAGCATGCATTTCTGATCTTTCCCACTTCCTAAATAGAACATAGAATGACTTGGCCCAAAGCAATAAAAAAAATAAAAAAAATAAACAAAACTAAAACAACCCAACAAAGAATCCAAAAAAATTCAAGATATGAGTGATGCTTGTCAATAATATTTTCCCCATTCCCACACATGATAAATGTCTGCAGCAACTCTTAACAATAGAACAACCCCTAACAAAACAATGTATCATTAGGGCTTGCAACTGCAAACACTAATGATATACAAAATTTCCTTATTATAAGACCCTTCAATATAACACTGTTCCTGTTATAAAGTGACCAAAGTCATGGATAACTGTTGATAATGGCAGTGAAATTATTATATATTGTATTTCATTATAATGTGATCTCACTATAAGGAAGTATACTTTTTGGCTCTCATGGACAGCATTATAATGAGGGAATATTGTATTTGTATCAGTAGGTGGTTGCCATGACAACCTTTAATTATATGGTCGAACCCAATGCATCTGTGGCTGTTATGCATTGTTCTTATTGCAACATTAATCTAAATGATAGAAATTGTTTATTTATTTACTTACCGGTGTCATAATTTGTATAATTACTAATCAGATTTATCAGGGTTTCTTTTCTGTTTTACAAGTTACATTGGAGGTTGCAACATTTGTTTTCAGTCCATATAAATACTGCTGTAGCGTAAAGCATCACCATTGCCAATATGTAATGATGTTACCATATTTACCATATATATTGGGACATGATAAAATAATTTTTTTCCTGTATCATAACTGTATTATGGTGAAATTTTTATTCACTTAGGTCATAAGTCCCAAGACTTAAGAAAAGAAATAAATTTGCATGGCTGCAATAAAATAGATAAACAAAATGCTTATTGGAAAATAAAAAGAAAGAAACTAACCGTGTATTGTTATCATTTATTCCTCCTTTTTCAACATGAACATTAAAGAATAAAAATATATCCATGAAAACTGTATATGTAACATAGGCTTCCATACTGTAACATGTACTGTTTATGTCTGATAACACATGCCACATTGTTCATTGACATGAACATTGAGAAGCAAAATGTGTTTGCTTGTGCTCAAAGGTTTGAATATGTTATCCACCTGAAAACTGGATCAAAAAAAATTGCAAATAAGAAGGAAATAATCAACTGATATCTTGAAGACAAGTGTCATTCACACATTACACAGTGTTTGGTGCAAAATAATCAAGACTGAATTGTATCCAGGTCTACTGTATGACAGTATCTCACAAATACAATTCATCATTTGAAAACACATTCACTTGAGAGTAAGTGACAATCAAAGCATGCTGACCTAAGAAGCCAACTTTGGTTACTTTTATTTCTTCTAAAGGATGTCAATACATAGGTTATTTTATTGCAAAGCAAGCCAACATCAGAAACTGACTATGAATTCTTTTAAGTGTGCCGCATTAAAAAAAAAAGAACGGAAATACGGCCAAGATATGTAAACAAACTTAGGTTCCTTTTCACTAATATTCATGGGAATTTCGAAAATAAATTGAAACAAACAAACAAATTTTAAAGTGACACAATATAGTACTTCATGCACAGTTGTCCAAAACCCAGCATTGCCCAGAATATTTGGAGAAAATAAAGTCATGTGATGAATTCATGCAGGCCAGAAGAAGATGATTTCACAAACAAGAGGGAAATAATCAATTGGTATAATGAAGATAACTGCCATTCACAACTGACATGGTGTTAGGAGCAAAATAACCAAGACTGAATTAAATCCAAGTCTACTGTATGACACTATTTCACAAATAAAAATCATTATTTGAAAACATGTTCACTTGAGTGTAAGTGACAATCATTCAATCTTTCTGCCAGCACAGGTTACAAAGTATCATTACTATTTACTTTCAGACATCACTGATCTTTGTATTAATTGTTACTACATATGCCAAGGTAGTGAATAAACACAATGGGCAGCAAGCAGTAAAATCCTTTTTTGAACTTACCAACAAGACATCAAAGACAAAGGTTATTTTTATAGCCAACCTCGGAAGCCA